>JAIUCV010000430.1:0-724469 GCA_026724425.1 Erythrophleum ivorense
CTCCACTGTAATCATGTTTGCAAATTGTGATTTTCCTTGCATTTCATTGTTTTCAACTTTGATGAATCATTTTGCAAGCTTTCAACTACTCTATTTTTAATATGTGATGCTTTTGATATATTTTTGTAAATAGTAGTTCTATAATAACAACAATTAGAACAAAACCAAATTTAAATATCAATATATTGTTTTTAATTGGATTTAAAACAATTGTCTTTGAAAAATATTGCAAGAAATTTTTAGATCTTGTTGGATAAAATAATATTTGTAATACTCTGTAAATATTGTTTTTTGCTAATTAACATTCATAAATTTTTATACTTCATAAGATAAACTTTTTTTCCTTCAAAATGTTCTTTTGATTGTTCATTGAAGTTGAGTAATGATGTATTTTTTTTTAGCATGTCTTTATTATGCATTACATGAGTATTGAGTAGATACAAAATTATATCGTTTTAGGAATTTAGGTAATGAAATTATTGATACTAATATGAAAAAGTAATTTTGGACACATTGTTTATTTAAATTTAAACTTGTTTTTAGATTTAAATGGGAGAAAACTTAAATATTATTAGTGAATTAATGTCATTGAATTTAATTCAAAAGTTTTAAAGGAAACATTTTATATAAAAATATAAATTATTTTTTGAACTAGGATATAAAAAATTTCTTGAAAAAAAAAAATTTATTGCTCCCATTGGCCCAAGGTGCTAGGTTTGTCACTGATTGCCACCGCCACTGTCGTAGTCTTTATCACCTCCACAACTACCATCACTTTTACTTTTGCTACAACTATCATTGTTATTATTAATTTGTTGATAAAAAAATTGAGTCACAATTAATTATAAATTTGTTAATAAAAAATGAGCATTTTTGAAAATTTTGTCTATAATTCTTAAGAATATTATGACTAAACCTATTATATGAATGTAATATTTGTACAAAGCTCATGAAGTAGTTTCAAAAACATTTTGAGCCAACTAAATAATTTCAATTATATTCTTAAAAACCGCATTTTCAAAAACTACATTCATGAAAATTGATTTCCAAAATTAAAAAAAAAAATCTATTGTTACATGGATGCTAAATGCATATTCTTAAGGAAAAATTTCTAAACACATTTAAAGTGTCCTATCGTTTATATTCTATTCAATAAAAAAAGATCAAATCACATAAATGAGACTCACATTTCTTTTCAATTTTCTATAATTTCCCTCTCCATCAGTCGGCAATTCTTCACACCCAAACATCTCCTCTCTCCATCCAAACATTCCATTAATCTCTAATGTGTCCTACATTTAATTATAATTTTTTAAATCATCTGCTCTTTCATTTTCCCGAAAACTTTACCATAAAAATTAATGCTAGTTTTTCCTCCATCATCCTCCTAATGTTCTGATGGAGAGAGAAAAGGCCGGTTAATGGAGAGAGAAATTCTGGAAAAATGCAAAAATGTGGATCCCATCTTATGTGATTTGATGCCTTTTTATTGAGCAGAGTGTAAATAATGAAATACTCTAATTCAAGCTAAGAATTTTTCTACTATCAAGTCAGTCCAAATTAGTTAACTTTTCATTTATTAGGCCACATGAATGTCTACATGGATGCTATACTGAGGTCCATATTGATATTTTTTTTCAATATTAGTGTTTTATATAAAAAAGATATTCTATTTATATTATATAAAAAAGTAGAGTACAAAAAAGTGGAGAGGAAAGAAGAAGAAAAAAAAGTAGTGAATGTGCCAACTCAACTACCAATGTGGAAAATGTTAGTGCTGGCTTGTGATAGATGTATTTCATTAGCCAATTCAATTTCAATTTGATGGTTTTATAACTAATTTTCACAATAGAAACTTATTTAAAAATGAAATGAAAGCGTAAGGAGTTATTTTTAAAAAAAATTGAAAATTTAAACAAATTATGAGAACTAAATGATTATTTTTTTTCTATTTTTACAATTAAGTTTTAAATAATAGTTGAATTTTTCTCAAATATGTGATTGTGGGTCCCCTCTTCATCAGGGACGACTTGTCAAGGGGAAGTAAATGGCAAAGGTCAATTTGTTAGACATCTGAGATGTGAATTTGACGTTGGAATTGGAATAATTGTCTTATTGTGAATGTCATAAACATTTTATGGAATGAATTGTAGTTCTGCTTTACTTTAATATTGTTCTTTTAATTGTTACCAAAAGCAGTGCTTGATTCTTTGCGAATATCAATTTGGATTTGACTTGATTGAGTAATCATGGGTTTAACATTTTTCTTATTTTATCCTAAATAATAGATGTATATTTTCATTTAATCAATCTATTTTACATCTTATTAATATAATATTAACGCCGAATAAAATAAAATATTCCTTGCATCACAAGATCACATACCAGTTGACCCTAAAAACAAGAAACGAGACTTAGAAAAGTAGGTCTTCTAATAGTCCAAAACTGTTGTCAAAACATGGTATGCGAAACAGGGGTGTAACGCGGACTTGGAAAGGGGTATTATATTATAATTTATAGCGATGGGTAAAATTATATATCATGTTATAAATATTCATAAAATCTATCTATTTAAATTTGGGTATAAGAATTTTTGTGAATATTTAAAAGTTTAGGCATGCAATTGGGTAATGTAATATTTATTGGATAATTATTTAATTAATAGTCTTACATATATCATTAAAATTATTGTGTTATATGCTATCTTATTCAATGTATTCTAAGACCCTATCATCAAAAAAACATATATAGACTAACTAATGTATTGACTTGAAAAATCTAAAACCCTAAGTCAAAAAAAAAACTTTTTGCAAGTATGTTTATATTAATTCTAACTTTTTAATAGTTTAACATGATACTTTAGTTTGATGATAAATATCAACATATGGTATTCTTCAAATTAAGTATTTTTTCCTTCAAGTGGCATTAGAGCCATTCATGTTCAATCATTGAGAAATTTGACTTTGTCAATTATCTTTTATTTATATTTGATCTAAGTATATTCAAATATAAAACTTTAAGATTCTATTATGGAATTGGAAACTAAATTAAGGATAAATTCAAATTTAGATCTAAAGCCCTAAATTTAGTTAGAATTTCATATTAAATTCATAATAGACTTAAATATCAATGAGAATTCCATGCATTGATAGGAATTCTAAGTTCAACAAAAGAGGAAAATTTGGGAACCTTTTTTTTTTTTTTAAATGAAGTTGTTTCAATTTAATATATATTGTCACCAAAAAAAAAATCAGTCAAAGAGACAATGAAGGCATGCATAGATACTTTTGACTTTTGGCAATATATATATATATATATATATTAATTATCATCCATACTTTTTCATGTTTTTTATGTATATCAAATATATTAAATCTGATACGTGTGTCTTTTTTAAAATATATATATATACTTGTGGAGCCTACATACACATCTACACACACATATAAGGCACACTTTGCTTAGCTCTGAGGCCTGCATATGAAGATTATATATGTGTGTGTGTGTTAGTGGAATGGACATTTATGGCATGTTTAACATGATTCATATTGTTAAATTCTTTATGGAGCCTGTATATAAAGATAACACACACACACACACACATACACATACATAATAATCCAATGATTTAATATTAAGTTTACACACACACACACACACACACACATATATATATATATATATTAAAAAAGGTTATGTTTATTATTAATTCATTCATTCATTCATTTTTTACATATATTAGTAATATAAATTCAAATAATGGTGTTATATTTTTTTTGAATGTCTGATATTCTAAAATAAGTTTATTAAAACAATATATTACTAAAGTAACTTTTATTGTGTATATTAATTTATTTAGAATATTAAGATAATAGTATAGTTGTAATTCATGTAGATAGTGACAAGCCTAAAGGAAGTTTATTAATTAGCAAAGTTTTAAACATACTTGTGATAATAAATATGTAATGATTATTTTGTTTCCATATGAATAATAAGTCAATCAAAAGATAGGTTTATTATTTGACAATATTTATTGTCAATATTTGATTATTACATTGAGTATCCTACTTATAAGTAGATATTTTTATCTTAAGACTAAATGTCAATATTGTGCTAGGTATCTTGTGATAGGTTCACCATTGTTTGGATTTACTGATTAAATATTATGTATCCATATTTAATTGTATGCTTGTTTTCTGTTCTTTATTCAGTTAATATTTTTGAAACTACGATATTTGCCAACATTAATTCAATACCTGTGCTAACCAGCCCAAACTTTAAGATCTGGAAAAAGAATGTTTGGTAGTTTTCGGATGCATGGATCTAGACCTTGCATTACAGAAGGAACAACCCCCTCCTCCTCTTATAGCTAAAAGTTCTACTTAGGATATTATAAATTTTGAGAAGTGGAATTGTTCCAATCGAATGAGTCATATGATCATGAAGTATGCAATTTTGGAAACCTTTAAGGGCTTTATGTTTGAAGAGACTAATGCCCAGGTGTTCCTTGAGGAAATAGAAAAATGTTCTGCTAAAACATGAAAAGGTTGAAACAAGCACACTTCTTGCTAATATTGTTTCAATGAGGTAGAAAGGAAAAAGGAACATAAGGGATTACATCATGGAGATATCTCATCTTGCCTCAAAATTAAAGAAATTAAAATTAGAGCTATCTGAAGATTTGCTCATGCATTTGGTTTTGATATCTTTTTTTGCATAATTTAGTCAATTTAAAGTCAGTTATAACTGCCAAAAGGACAAATAAACTCTTAATAAGCTCATTTCACATTGTGTCCAAGAAGAGGAAAGGTTAAGGTAAGAAAAGACTGAAAAAGAAATTAAGAATAAAGGTAAGGAAGGTGTGGTTTCTCCACCACAAAAGAAACCAAAAAGGATCATGATGCAAAATTTGCTTGTTTCTTTTGCAAAAGTGTGGGACATATAAAGAAGAATTGTACTAAATATCATGCTTGGTGTGCAAAGAAAGGTATGCTTTTCACTTTGGTTTGTTATGAGGATAATTTAACTTTCGTACCTGGATATACTTGGTGGATAGATTCTGGTGCTCCTACTCATATAAGTGTGTCTATGCAGGGTTGCCTTAATTGTCGAATGCCAAGTGATGCTAAAAGATTCATCTATGCGGGCAATGGCAAATTAGTTCAATTATAGGTGATAGGAAATTTTACATTGTTATTAAAAATTGGTTGTTTTTTGGATTTGAAATAGACATATATTACACTATCATTTAGATAGAATTTAATTTCTATTTCTATGTTGGCCAAATTTGGATATTTTGATTCTTTTGGAAATAGTAAATTTAATCTCTTTTAAGATTCAAATGTTATATGTACTAGTTCTTTATCTTTCAATAACAACCTATATTTGCTAAATACTATTGTCTCATTTATTGAAACCTTGCATTTAAACTCATGTGATACAAAGCATAAATTGGCCAATAAGAATTCTACTAAATTATGGCATAAATGTTTAGGTCATATATTTAAACAAAGAATTGAAAGACTTGTGTCAATTGAAACTTTTGATCCCCTTAATTTAATAGACTTTCAAGTTTGTATTAAATGTATTAAGGGGAAACAAATAAACATTAAAAGATTAGGCGCCAACAAGAGTTCAGACATATTGGAACTAATTCATACATATATTTGTGGACTATTTCTTATGACCTCTTGGAATGGTCAACAATATTTTATGACGTTCATTGATGACTACTCACTTTATAGCCACCTATATGTCATTCATGAGAAGTTTCAGTTATTGGATGTGTTTATAGCATTTAAAATTGAAGTTGAAAATCAACTCAATAAAATGATAAAAGCTATCAAATCTAACAATGGTGATGAATACTATGGTAGATATGCTGCATTAGGTGAAAAAATCCAAGGCACTTTTGCTAGATTCCTAGAAGAATGTGTTATTATCTCGAATAAACTATGCCTAGTACCCTTAACATAAATGAGGTTATTGAGAAATGGAACAAGACACTTAAGGATATAGTAAGAAGTATGATTAATCATACTAACTTATTAGAATCCCTATGGGAGAAGCACTAAAAAATACAATTTACATATTCAATAGCGCACCTATTAAAGTAATAGCTAAAACCTTTTATGAATTATGGATAGGCAAAAAACCTAGCATGAAGCATTTTCACATTTAGGATTATCCAGCTAAAGTAAGGCCATATAGGCTAAATGAAAAGAAATTAGACTCAAGAACAGTTAACTGCTACTTTGTTGGATATTCTTAAAGGTTAAGGGGCTATAAGTTTTATAATCCCACAACTAGGTCCTTTTTTGAGATAGGAAATGCTAAGTTTTTTTAGCATGTTGAGTATTGGGAGGGAGATAAGGACAAAGACATTGCCTTTAAAGAAGAATTTGGTTCTCTTCCTACAGTTGTTATTAACAATGATCAAGTTTCAATTCCTAACATTGTTCAAATAACAAATCTAGTTCAACAAATGGACATTGTTAAAGAATTCCCCCTTCAAGACCAAGAGATTACTTTTGAAGAGCAAACTCAACAACTTCAAGAACATCAAGAGCAGATGCCATTAAAGAGGTCCATTAAAGAAAGGAGAAATGCAATGTCAAATGACTGTATTGTCTTTTTCTAAGAATATGATAGTGATGTTGCAGTGATGGAAGATGATCCAATCAACTTCCATCAAGCCATGCAAAGTTCAAACACTCAAAAGTGGATCAATACCATAAATGAAGAGTTTAAGTCTATACAAGAAAATAATGTTTAAGATCTTGTTCTATTGCCTAAAGGTGCAAGACCCATTGGTTGTAAATGTATATTTACAACCAAGAGGAATTTGAAAGGCAATGTGGAAAGATATAAGACTTGTTTTGTTGCAAAAGGCTTTACTAAAAAAGAAGGCAATGACTATAAGAAAACTTTTTATCTAATTTTTTTAAAAAACTCTTTTAGGATTATAATGGCATTTGTTGCTCATTTTGATCCTAGGTTACATCAAATGGATGTAAAGACTATGTTTCTCTATAGTGACAATGAAGAGACAATATATATGGTCCATCTAGAAAATTTTGCGTCAAGAGACGCAAAGAACGAGTTTGAAGCTAAAGAGATGCAAAAGATTTATGTATCAGCTGTAAGGAGTTTAATGCATGCTCAAATAAATACGCATCCAAATATTGTATACATTTTTGGAATGTGAGGTAGATATTTAAACAATCCAGGGATGGATTATTGGAAAGTGGTTAAAAGAGTTATGCGATACTTATAAAGAACAAAAAAATATATGCTCACATACAGGATATCAGATCAATTAGAGATTATTGGGTATTTTGATTCTGATTTTGCTACATGCCAAGATAATTGGAGATCCAACTCAGGTTATGTTTTCCTACTAGCTGGAGGAGCTATTTCCTAGAAAAGTGCTAAACAAACACTTATAACTCTTTCCATTATGGTAGTAGAGTTCATAACTTGCTATAAGGCATCCAATCACAGCATTTGGCTACAAAATTTTATCACAGGGCTGCGAATTTTGGATGATATTAAAAGACCATTAAAGTTATTTTGTGACAATAAGTCAATAGTATTATATTTCAACAATAACAGGAGCTCATCAAAGTCAAAGTATATAGACATCAAGTTCCTTGTTGTTAAGGAAAGAATTCAGAGTGGTCAGGTGTCTATAAAACATATTGGAACAAATTCCATGATTGCAGATCTACTTACTAAAGGTTTACTACCTAAAATCTTTCATGAGCACATTACTCACATGGGTGTTGTATTATTTAATGATATATTGGTTTAATGGAAGTTTACATTTAAATGCTTTTCAGTTGTAGACATAAATTATGGATATTTTTTGTAGAATAAAATTTATGTTTCATTTTACTATGAATTTTCTTATTATGATCTCATTAAAGAATAAAGTAGGATCAGTTGAAAATTAGCATATTTAAGATCACATTACATGTAATTTCCATGTTACACATCCATTTGATGGGTATAGTTATGATAAATGTAACGAAGATTGCTTTGATCCTATATTGATATAATTAATGAACTAGATTGTGAGAGATGATATTTTAGTATAGATAGTTATCTTGAACTTATAAAGTTATATTATAATGCTTGATTGTGTAATGACACATGAGGTCCAAGTGAGAGATTGATGGATAATTATCTAATTAACGGGTCTACATATATCATTAAAATTATGTGTTATATGTTATCTTAAAGGTTAGTCTATTTAAGCGATCTAATTAGATTTGAATTATTTAACTTATTAAACATCTCTTAAATGTGGGTTGAATGTGTAGAAACCCAAATCCTATTTCTAATTCTATGATGGGTTTACTTAGAAATATTAAAAATAAAAAGGGTTGAGGTCTTCAAGTCATACACACAATAATATTTAACATGCTCTGGATCTCATCATTAGAGAGTGTGTATAGAGTAACTACTGTATTGGCTTGGAAGATCCAAAATCCCAAGTTAAAGAAAACTTCTTGATCTCACTCATGAATCTAGGTATGCTTCTACTAATTCTAACTTCTTAACGGTTTAACATGATACTTTTGTTTGGTGATGAATCTCGTCATATGGTATTCTTTGGATTATTTTTTTTTTCTTCAATATTTACTTCGTGCCAAAACAAATGCACGCACACTCGCGTGTATATATGTGTGTGTGTAATGTATTATAAAACATGATTAAGTTTAATTTTTATATTTTTTAACACATGTTTGTTATCAAGGTTTTTTAATAAAAATTATGATTTTGTGAATGTTTTGCATAAGTTAGTACTATATGATTGATTATTTTAAAAAAATTTCTTATGTTAATTATGTTTTGATTAAATAATATGATAATAAACACCTTATAAGTTTTGTTCATGCAGTAAAACAATTATGTGGGTTCTTTTATAGGCGAATACATACCAACGTAAGAGATCGATTCAACCCCCGTTTTCACAATTTTTTTTTTGGGTGCCTCCTTTTTAACTATTAGATCTGAGATTTTATAGTATATAAAATCTCCTTAAACTTCGTCGACAATATTGAGTGCTCAATATTATATAAGTACCGAAAATGAACACTTGAATGGGAGGGATTTTCATCGAAGGCGACAGGGAGTAAGCCAGAAGCCAGAAGCATCAGTGTTTGCAGAATCTTCTTAACAGTCAATATCCCTGCGCGTGAAGTATTAATCTCAAATACTAGGAATAAAATCTCCCTTTTATTCGTAAATAAATAGGATAATTAAGAGTCTTTGTAGGAATCAACATTAATATTCCATAATCATAGACGAGCTTTTCAGGTCAATATATCGAGTTTCATCAGCTATGTCTATTACAGGTATCCAAGCCCAAGTTCTTGAGGTTTATGGTACTGTCATAAGCCATTTCCCCTCGTCTCTTTACATAACTTGAGTTTTCATTAGGGTTAGTTTACTGAAAGCAGAATTCTAACTTTCTAAATATTACCAAAAACACTCAATCTCATCTTTTGTCTGTGTGTTGTAAACTTGTAATGGATGCAGTCACAGGAGGCAACAAGTTGAAGGACACAGAATTGTTTACAAAGCATTTCCCTGTATATGCCAAGAACAAGTTCCGAACCAAAACTTTGCACAGGTACCGTCTAATTCCTGCATGAATTTCCACCCGGCGAAAAAAGTCAAGTCAAGCTCTAATGATTTCAGTTTGATTTGTGTGGTTAACGAGTTGTTCGAAATTGGCTCGTAAAATTAAACAAATTTAAAAATGAACGAAATCAAGCTTGGTTCACTTCTTTCAAATGAAAGCTCGGGCTTGATCGTTTGAGATTATAAAAAATGAGTTTAATGAGCTAAATAAATTTATATAACATAATAAAAAATGTATAAAGAATTTTTACAAGTATACATTTTTTGAATTTATACTTTTTAAGAGGCATAAAATAATATAGAACTAGGGATGGTAATGGGTGGGTACCCACACAAATTTTAGAATCCAAAATATATATTCAATGTCTAAACTATATCTGAATCTAATCAAATTTTACATATTTAATGCTACAACCTGAAATACCCGATATCCAAAATTTATCAGGTATCTACAAAATCTAGAAAGACTTGGGTACCATTTGTCGGATAAAGAATATCTAAATATCCAATACTTATATTTAATATTTATCTTTCAAAATATAATTTAACTTACTAATTTAAAATTTTAAAGTTTATAATTATTAATTGCTTCATATAATGTATAGAAAACATTAATCTAATAACCAAATAGGTAGTAAATAAGGTTTGTAGTATGCAAAAGAATTTTTCTATGTATAATCATCTATAGTTGGTCTAATTATTATATAATATACGGATATTGCATATTAAATATTAGGTGCTTTATCAATTAGGTATTTGGACAAAATTAGATATTTAAACTCTTTTGTTTGTTTTTCTCGTTATCTTAGTTGATGAAAGTGTCACCTCAAATTTTAACATTTGTTGCTTCCAAATATGATTGCATAGAAGAAGTGTGTCATTTGACAAGTGATAAAGTCTAAGGTGACATCTCTATTAATATGAATACAGAAAAATGATTAAAAAGATTTAAATCATGATTAAGAGTGATAGTTGAGTTTTTTTTTAGTTAAGGGTGTGTTTGTAATTGGCTTAAAACTAAAGGAGAGTATTTGCATCCCCTTTTTTTAAGACTAAAATATAGTTTAGTATTCTGTGATTTGGCTTAATTCTATTTTAATACTTGATGTTTTAGAAATTTGCACTCCAATAGTCTAAAGTTCAAACTTTTAGTAAATTGATGCCTTGCAATATTGTTCCACTAACCTTTGACAATAAACAGCATGTGCATGACATATGACCTAGTGATTCTCCTAATTTACTTAAATTTCATCTCCAAAATGCCTTAATTTGGTCGAATTTGACTTTAAAAAAACTAATCCCTAAATTTTGAATGAAATTAGAGATTTCATAGGAAAATTGAGCATTTGGATAAAATTAAGGGAGAAATTAGGGATTTTGTTTAAGGGCAAAATTTAAAAAAATATATTGTGCATCATACTTGTCAAATTTAGAATTTTGATCTTTACTGAATATGAAATTGAGAATTTTGTAAGGAAATTAAAATTTTAGAATAAAATTGAAAATACAATTAGGGATTTTGTTTCAAAAGCAAAATTTAAGTGATATTGTGTTGTGTGTGGTGAATTTGAGATTTCAATTGGTTAAAGGGAGCAATTTCATTATTTAATGTAGAGAAAATTAAAGATTTCGTAATAAAATTGAAAATTTAGGAAAAATTTTAATAGATTCTATAAAAAAGTTAATAGAATGATACCACATCCTCGTAATATACAATATAATGTACTAAATCTCAGACTATTTAGTTACAATTTTTTAAATAATATGTTATTAAAGTGAAGTTAGAATAAAATTTGGCCCAAAAAGAAGAACAAGAAGAAAAAAAAAATCAGGATAAACCCTAAGTACAACTATATTTTACCCCTTTTTTAATAAGTAAAATTTAATTTTAAATCTTTATGGTTCATAGTTAAATGTTAGGACAGCTAGATTACAAATTTAGTGCCTAAATTTTAAAATGTAACACTTTACTCTTAAATTACTACAAAAAGTTAAAATATTACATATCAATTAATATTAATATCCAAAAACAATGTAATTTTAGAAGAAATGCCAAGTTAGAGGTTATGCAAGGAAAAATTGAGGAAGATAATAGAGATATATGGCATCACAGGACAAATCATATAATTTTTTTAATGTTAATTTTAACTGTTATATAATATTGTCACTTTTTGTAATAATTCCAAAAATAAAATGTTATGTTTTAAAATTCAAATACCAAATTTGTAACTATGCTATTATTGAAAGATGTTACACGTTGCTCCTTTAAAATATTATAGGCATACTTAAATTTTATCCTTATTATATCCAAATGAAACTTTGAAAAAGGAAAATTAAGTGCATACATATTTTACAATACTCTTGAGTATTCAAAGAACACTAATACCGAGTATACCTAGCAATATTATTAGGATTTGAATCTAACTATTCCGAGGCTTATTTGGTACATGAAATGTGATGAAATATAATTGTAAATGGATATTAATGAAGTGAATAGACTAAAATGAAATGAATAATGCTTTGGACAAAACAGTGAGAAAAAAAAATATATTCACATTTACTCGTTTAGTTGGCTAAGAAAAATGAAAGAGCAAAAAAGAGTGAGAAAAAAAAGTAAAAAATGCTTCCAATTAGAAAATAATAAATACCAATTTTTTGTTTCAGAAAAGGACAATCTATGTATGGCATTCATAGATAGATGGGCCAAGATCACATATTGCGGTCGTACAAGGGGAAAAGTGAACAAATCATATTTTGACACCAAAAAGCTTCTCCATGGCTTGTAAAATGGACAGAAAATGGTAGGTAATAGAATTTTTTTTTTAAGTACTCTTGATATATAATATATCTAAAAAAACTTTGTATATATAAGAATCATGTAGAATCTATATATGAAATAAATAAATTTTAATAATTAAGTATATAAATCACACGGCACACATGTAAGATTTACTCTGCGAATAGATGCTTTTTCCATTTTAGACGCAAGAGACTCGCGTTTTCTATCAAATGGGTATTGGGGACAGATTTTGTGTCTCTCTCCCTTCCCAGCCTCGTATCAAATAAAGCCTATGAAAAATGAAGAAGAAGAAGGATTCTGTTTCTTTAGTTGTAAGTAATATTTATAATATTTTTATAATTATTATTAAATAATATTTTTTAAAAAATAGAAATACAAAATTTATTTTTCATATATAAAATTATTTTTTTTAATTTTCATTTTCATACCTATCTACCAAATGACATGTACTCCTGCTACATAGTGAAATAGCATATTAACATGTCTGCCTATTTTTTAGTATATCCCATCAACATAAAATATTTTAGCGTGACCTCTTAACATGTGTTTGGATTCTTGATACAAAATTATATTTATATAAAAGTTATTAGTCTTTGTTTTCTCTAAAACGTAAATTAAAGAGATTTAAATGCACATTCAAACACAAGATTAAAAGTTGGGACCTTCTGAACATTGAATAGTGTAGTTGGGGGAAGATACCCAAAAATTTGAAGAAACGTTCAAGTTGATTGAAGGGCATAGGGAAATCAATTTGGTGGTTTGGAACGGAATTCCTTCGACGACGACGATGATTTTCTGTTTGGAGATGATGAAGACTACGAAAGGGAGTGAAGTACAGTGTTATTTTCCTATTACAATCCAATATTTGTATATAATATTGTGTGTTACCTATTTATCAACAATTGGATGTTCATCTCATTTGATTGTCTCTACCTTGTAATGCTAAATCTGGCTATGGCTCACTGGCTTCATACACAGAAGTTGCAATGAGATGAACATCCAATTGGTAACCCAGATATACATAGCGTAGTTTTTAAACTAGTTATTTTCAACAAAAAAGATTGTTTTGATTTTAAAAAAATGTTTTAAAATTATTAAATTAACAGAAGAATGATCTTTTAAAAATTAAGTTAAAAAACTTTTTTTAAAAGCTCAAATTAAAAAAATAATCTCTCAATAATTGCCTATAAATTTACTCAAATAAACAACTGAAAAGGGCACCTTTATAAAAGTTGGTCTTCTTTTCTTGCCAAAAAGTAAGTCTTTTTATTTTATTTTAAAAAGACCAAAAAGTAAGTCTCGTCCAAAGTCTAAGAAATGGTAAGCGAAATGAAAGCGTAGGACCGTGCCTGTTTATTGGACATCATCGTACAAGATTCGTCATTCTGCTCATCATCTGAGATTTTAAATTTCAACTAGAGTTGAATATAGTTTCTATATTTTTATTTTTAAATTTTGTAATTAAAATATGATAAGTATATAATTTTTTAATACTAAAATAATATAAATATATAATTTAATTAAAAAATCAAATTATTATCAATAAAAATTAAATAATTATTATATTATCATTAAAAAATTTACAGTTATCACATTTTAATTAAAAAATTAATAGTTAAAATATAAAAAATTACATACATTATTAAAAAAATTATATATTTGTTATATTATTTTTAAAAAATTATATATTTATTATATTTTAATTAAAATATTTTGATAGCAAAAATATTGAAAAAAAAAACAGGACATGAATTCTTTAGTTTTAAATTACACGTTTAGCTAGATTTTGTATTTATCTAGAAAGGTGGGTCGAATCAAGAGAAATGAAAAAAAAAACTCAGAAAAAAAACAGTTAAAGAAAAAAAATTTGAATGTAATTTTTATATTATTTTTTTAATTTTTTTGATTAAAATATAATAAATATATAACTTTTTTAATTAAAATATAATAAATATATAATTTAATTTAGATAGCATATATTTATCTGCAAAAATTATACATTTGTTATTTTATTATTAAAAAATTATATATTTATTATATTTTAATCGAACAAGTTAATAATAAATATATAAAAGATTAAATTTAATTTTTTTTAAAGAAAAAGAAACTCTACGTGAAATTTGAGGTAAGTCGTGACTTTTATTTTGATTGTAAACGGTAATGGGAAGGCAACTTTTATTCAAAGGTTTATATATATTAATTATGAAAAAAAATTTAAGCGTATCAAAGTTAATTTTTATAAGGATAAAAATAAGAGAAATTAAACTATCTATCTTACTCCTTTTCTTTAATTGTAATATCCTCTTTAATTTATAAAAATAATAATTAATTTCTTGATTTATTAATTTTATTGGGATTATATTCTTACTGTCTGAATTAAAAGTTAAATTTAATTTTATCTATATAAATTTATTAAAATAAAAATAATTTATGGATTAAAACTACAATCTTGTTCCTCTTTCCACCCTTCACTCTCACTATGGATTATTCTGATTCTCTCTCACGGGCATGGGGGGTTACAGGATTAATACTGCAGAAGATTGGTCAATCACGCCATTTAAATCAAAATAGGGTTGTGGATCTGGAATGATGATCCGTACTTTTTGTTAGGAAATTATTAATACTGTCCCCCAAAAGGAAAATTCAATCATACCCCTAAAAACCCATCACTAGAAATCATGTTCATATTATCAATTAGAAAAATCCATAGTTGAACTTTATTTTCTTCCATTAATATTTTAAGTGCTTTTATACTTCATAATTTTTTATTATCATAAAGTTTTTAAGTGTATAATCATGATTTTTTAATAGAAATTAATATATAATTTTTTTATAATTCATTATTATGTTACTGACTCTATGGATAAAATTTATCAGCAGATTATGAATTTATCAAAAAAATTTAATAAAAAATACTTTAGAATTGTATTTACATGTATTATTATTTATTTAAATAGATAAAATATAAAGCTACTTGTTAATTAATTAGAAAGGGTAAGTATGTGTTTGGTTTCACGTTTATCCACCCACATTTGGCTCTAAACTTTAATTTGTATAAGTAAAGCTCATTTACAACATATTTAGATTTGTATTTATCATAATACACTATAATTTTGAAATGTTCAAAAATCATGTTAAAGTCAAAACAACTTACACTTATTTTTTACAAACGTAGATCTAGTTGTATTAAATATATATTAATAAAATTATTTTTTAATTAAAATTTTTAAATATAAATCATTCAAGTAAATTTATTTTTACACAAAATTAATTTTATAAAATTAAATTTATCAAAATCAATTTTATTCCCTGTGAATCCAAACCCGCTCTAAAAATATCTTTGTAATGGAATGCGTCATGAATCCTGCGAGATCCAATCAGTTGAACATCACGTGATTAAACTTCGGGGTGGGTGTAAATTCGTACAGAATTTAAAGAAAAAAGGAGGGACAAAATTAAAAAAGAAAAGAAAAAACGCGTAACTTGAAACAAAGTGATGTTCTGATCAAAAGAAAACAAAGTGATGACTTAAATAATATAAAACCAGTGCATTTTCAGCAATATTTTCTTTCAAAAGTATATATATATATATATATATATATATAAATTTTTACATCTTTTATTTTTACATCAATTTCCCAAATTGTTTGACCTAAATCTAGTCTTACCTTCCCACGCGCTTCACGAATAAGAGGGGGGTATTCGTCGAAGGTCACAGGGAATAACCCAGAAATTAGAAGAATCAGTGCATGCTCGAAGAAGGTGCTCAATATCCCTCCGCGGGAAGTATTAATTCCAAATAATAGTGGTAATATAATCTCCCCTGTCTTTGCCATGTATAAATAGATAAGACCCTTTGCATAATCAACATTATTCGACTTATCCGTATCATAAAGCAACAGTTTTTTCAGGTCAAAACATCAAATCCCCTCTCAATTTCATATAGCCTATTTGTTCGTCCATGTCGATAACTGGAATCCAAGGCCAACTTCTTGAGGTTACTGGTATGGTGATTTGCCATTTTCCCTCTCTTTTCTCAATTTCAATTTTCATAAGTAGAAAAACCTCATATCTTGTCTGTGTCTTTGTCGATGCAGTCGTAGGATGCACCAAGTTGAGGGACACAGAATGGATTTCAAGGCAAGATCCCTATGTCTGCCTCGAATATGCTAGCACCAAGTTCCGCACCAGAACTTGCACAGGTATTGACTTGTTTATTAATTAGGTATTTTCATGGAAAATTGAAAAATTAGAACAAAAATTTCAAAATAACTGAATTAAAGCATTCGTGGAATTGCCCATTTGAATTTTTATAGCCAACCCAATTTTCCTTGAAAGCTGAGATGAGATCTTTTGAACATTTACTTGTGCAGACGGTGGAAAAAATCCCACGTTTCAAGAGAAGTTCGTCTTTTCGTTAATTGAAGGGCTTAGGGAAATTAATGTGGTGGTTTGGAACAGTAATACAATAACCTTTGATGACTTTATCGGCAGTGGAAAGTAATTTCAGATTCTGAAGCTTCAATCTTATTCTTCCCTTATTAGCTTCTAAGTACAAAATACCCTTTTGGCTCACATTTTAGATTCGGTTTGAATTTGGTGTATTCAGGGTTCCATTGCAAAAGGTTCTTTCAGAAGGTTTTGATGACTCTGCTTGGCCTCTGCAAACGAAAACTGGCAGGTAAACACAATGGAAAATGTCTCTGGGTTGTTGATTTTGCTCTTTCGCATCAACTTATGACATACGTTTAAACTGTTCTATCCTATTAGTAATGCTCACATCAATCAACTGTTTAGCGTTAAAGTTGCAAAAATGTTTTGTGTAAGTTACAATTTTCACCTCGTACAATGAATGTTAAAAAGGCCTGAGTATTGCATCAGATAACTGCAATGGCTTCTTATATAGGATTCAGTAGTGCTTGTCCTTGAAGTAAGCCGATTTTGCAAAAGCCATTCAGTTTTTTAAGTTACATGAATTGATTAAACAGTTTAAGACGGGTATCATAAGGATTTTATCTAGGTAGACTTATCCTATCACATCATTTTTAGACTACAAATGAGTGGAAATCAAAGATAAAAAATAACTTATATGTCAGAGCTCCCTGAAGCATGTGTGGCAAACTATAATTGGTGTGCCTGCACAAGAATGCCTCGGCATCTTAGTCGCTTCTAATCTGTACCATACCACTGGTCAACCACTGAGCCACATGAACTAACAAGCATTTAATTTGGAAAAAAAGAAAAAAAGGATTCACAATGGATAAGCTGCATCCTGCGATTCATGATTCATATAATTCTGTCTTTTGAGCTTTCTAGAGTAATAGAAATTCGTTCCCCCTGTGTGTTTTTATTGAAGTTGGATAACACCCAGTTAACTCGTCTACTCTTCTAATGCTTAGCTTGTAGAATTGCCCGATGCTTTCAGGGGATAGATATAGAAAATTCCCTTTGCATAGACAGAAGTTTCAGACTTTTAAACTATCTCCTGTTTTTCACTTTTGGCAGGCACGCTGGTGAAGTCAAACTCATATTGCATTATGCAAACGCGAGAGTAAGCTACATTTTCATTATGTATTATTCAGATGATTGGTGCTGATTAATTAGAAGTAATTAATGATTTCATTGGAAGATTGTCTGATCAGTTGATGATAAATGTGTTTGGATCATTATTGCAGAAATCATCTTCAAGCTACGCTCCCTCAGCCCCCCCATACGTGCAACCACCAAATTCCAGCGTCCTCCAATATTCTGCGCCGCCTCCTGCTTCTTATCCACCTCCAGCATCTGCACCGTCTTATCCACCACCAGCATCTGCAGTTTCTTACCCTCCACCACCTTCCACGGCTTACCCCTCTTCATCCCCCTATCCCTCATATCCATCTGCCTATCCACCAGGACCACCACCACCCTATCCTCCTCCTCCCACCGCCTATCCTCCTCCTCCTTATCCACCACCACCTTCAACTTATCCTCCACCTCCGTATCCACCACCTTCGGCATATTACCCTCCTGGTAATCATTTTTTTGTTTTAAAAAAAAATGTTAACTTGACTAAACTGATAATTTGGTCCATTGATTTTTAGACTTATTTAGTTTTACAAAAATTAGTTCAGAAGTTAGTCTGTTATTTGTTGACAATAGTCCTTTTTGTTTAGTGGCCCAACGGTAGTATAAAAATTAACGTGCACTAACTTTCATGTACTCACTATTTTTTTTTCTTGGGAGATAAAAGCTATTAGGTCTAACAATCAAGAACCAGTTTGTCAATTAGTCTTTTTTAATTTCATATTTTATACTTATTATTACTTGTTTTTTGTTTGTCTGCTCCCCTTCTTTCATAACATCATTTATTTTTTTGGCCTTTGCTATCAGGTCCTTATCCTGGAATGTACCCTCCGCCACCATATTGAGATTTCTTTGTAATTAGTCGAGTCTGAAGCAGGGAAGCATTATGTATATTGCTTGTGCAGACATCGTCTTGATTTACCAGTTATTTGAAAACTAGGTTTTTTGTATTCATTTTTATCCCTTACAAGATTATTTTATCAGTTTTGTAGCCATGACATTCCCAGTATTTCTTGTCAATTTCCAACGTTCGTTTGCTCTGTATTCACCGGAAAGTTTCTAAAACTGTCAATAGACCCGGCGAAGATCATGAAGTTAACTTGTATTCAGCTCTGGATCTACGACTTTTGGTCATTCTACAATGTGAAAATTGGCAGCCCCATGCTTGAAAGTCTTGATTTTTATCCTTTAGAAAATAAGTTTCGATTTTTATCGGATATTCTAGGTAGCCCTTGATAGAAGAAAGCTTAGGTTATACTTCAATTATCTTTTTTTTTTAATATAATCTCTAAAATTGATACGTAATTATCATTTGAATTTAGATATAATAACAACTAATAATTTAGATATAAAATTTATTTTATTTAGAGAGTTATTTATATGATTAAAAATCTTTTAACTTATATAAGATTGTAATTTTATTTATTTATGAATGTATTTTTATTTGAGTCTACTGTGTTACAGCTAAATTTATACAGGAGTGTAAAGTGAGACAAATTACACATTTCAGATTACTTTTTGTCTGTCACATGTTGATGAAGTCTTATTGCTGCTTGATCTGCTAACCATAATGTCGGGCAACGCCATCTGTGAACACACGCAGATCCCTACAGTCACATAGTCAGATGTAATAAAGTCAAAATGATGACGTGTTTTTTATTTTTCCTGCGAAACTAAAATTTATTATAAAGACAAAATTTTTAATGGTTTTAAAAAAATATATTCTATATAATAAAACTCGTTAGCTTGTTGTTGTATAATCAATTTTTTTCTGCTATTCTTATTCATTGTTGTTTTAAAAATAATTTTTTCCAGTTAAAATTTTTGGAAAACTTGTATTTCAAAATTATAAGTTAAAAATATTTATTGTAAAAAAACTTTAAATTTCAGATTATTTAAAGAACCTAAAGGATTAAAAAAATTTTGTCTTTACAATTAAAATTTTTGATTTTTTTACAAGAAATTCGTTCAATTAAAATATTTGTCTCTACAATTAAAATTTGTTTGTTTCTTTACAAAAAAAAATTCACAATTAAAATTATTGGCCTCTTAAAAAACACACACACACATGTCATCATTTTGGCTTGAGCAGAGCTTGTGCAATCCCCATGTGACTACGAAAGATCTATATTCGTATCTGCACATCACTTTATAGTATCTTTTCTTTATCTTTTTCGGCGTTAGTTTAATATTGACTATTGAAGTAAATAAAATTAAGAAAATATTAAATGTGGCTGAGTTCAAGTCTATTATTAAAAGATAAATAAAAATTAAATTATTTTAACTTCCTTAAATTTTGTTAAAATTATGCAGATTCTTTTACTTTTAAAATTTAGATAGATTTTTTTTAAAACAAAAAATTAGACTATAATCTAATTTTATTTTATTTTATTTACCAAAATATCTTCCATCAACTTAAATATAATAAAAATAAAATCTATTTTTTTATTTTTATTTGTTCATATTTAATATAAAAAATTTTATTTTTATCTGTGCATATTATATTTAAGTTAATAAATGATATTTTAATAAAAAAATTTAAAATTAAACTAAACTATATATTTTTAAAATAAATATATATGTCTGTAATTTAAATAAAGTTAAAAAAAATTCATGTAATTTCCTTAGAAGATAAAAAAGACTTAGTCTGCTTGAACAACTTAGTCAAGTCTCTTATTAAAAAAAAAAAAACACAAGTTATGTTTGTTGCATTGGGAAATTACCTGAGCGACTAGTCAAGTCCTTTTTTGTTTTCCATTACCAAAAAAAATAAAACTTGACCAGTGACTTTTGATTTTAAATATCTTTTAAATTAACTTTGACTTCAATTGTGAATTAAGCTCAAATCCTTATTGTTTTTTAATATCATTAAATCAAAGTCGGTTGGTGTTTTTGCATTGTTTTAATAGCGTTTAATATCTAATTAACAAATGGCTTTGTTTATGTATACTTGAGAGGAAGATCAAGATTGTATTAATTTATATCCCGAATATTACATGACATCGTAAAACTGTGAATTTATTTTGGGTTAGGACATGAATCACATGACTAAGCTCAATTTGTCACGCGGAAACAGGACAAATGCCTTTTTTTTTTCTTTGGTGAAACAAATTAAAGAGGCCGAAGCCAGAAAGAAAACTAACGACAAATCATAAGTTCGGATACTGGAGCCCCCACAACATCATCTAACGAGAGGCCAGAGATACTAGCAGAAGCAGTAAGCCAAATCTTATCACTTCTCCTGGCGAAGCCCCCACATGAGCCAGAGTATCTGCAGCCTTGTTCGTGCACCTAAACATGCATGAAATTAACATTCTAGCGTCTTCTGGGCAAAATGATAATACTTTGCAAAACTTGATTGCTAGGAAGAGAAGTGGCAATAGAGGAAGCGATCGAGTCCAACACTCCCTTGGAATCAGATTCTACCTCAACATGACAGTAACCTTGATCCCCACGCCAACGAGAGACCCACTTTAATGCCCCAAAGTTCAGCTTTAAAAATAGAGCTCGAACCCAGGTTGCGGCTGAAACCGCTGATCCACTCAACTTTATCATTCCTCATTTAGACCACCACAGCCTGCCTTTTCACCATTAAGCCCCACTAAACCATCCCAGTTCAACTTCACCCAACTTGGTGAAGGCGTTTCTCCAACTCGAGGCACCCGTGCGCTTTTTCTTAGCTGGGCTCGGCAAAATCAAATGGCTAGCCATAGTATACTTATCCCTGACCTTCAAGATAGCAGCTACAGGGTCACTTGGCCTAAAGGAATGCTTATCAAATAAGCTTCGATTCCTTCAACTCCAAAGTAGCCAAACACCAAAGCCCCAGGTGGTTGCCCCACGATTGGTTGCTCACGAGACCGAGATCTTTGGTGTGGTTGTTACTAAACCACCCCTCTAAACTTCAGGCCTAGAAACGACTTCTATGAGTTAGCTTCACCAAACACGTCCAGATGCTTTGAGGGTGGCGACAGTCTCTATGGACATGTAACCCGTCTTCAATCACGCCCGGGCACCAATCACAGTAGGTGTAAGGTAACTCGATCCACTCTTACGATTGTTAGTGGGCAGTCTACTCTATCATGAAGCACGAGCCATAAGAAGCAACGAATACGTTCAGGCCCCTTCCACTTCCACACCAGATCCCACTTCGAGAAACGATGGTTAGACGGAATGCCAATGAGCAAATTATAAGCACTCTTTACAGTGAAGTGACCAGAAGGATCGCCACTCCATATACGGTGGTCGTTGCCGTTATCGGGATGAGGAGGGACAGTGGCAGGAGGCTTATCAGTAATGTGGTGAGGGATTCGCGACACCATCCTTTCAAGGTCCCAGTCACACCCTTGAGTCCCCCCACTTATTGACTCTAGTCAAAAGCAGTCCATTCTCAATCTCACCATGAGTAACCTCCAGGAGCTTTAAATTTGGCTCAATCCAACTGTCAATAAAGAAGTGGCTATTAGCACCACTCCTAACCTGCCAAGTCAACCCAGCTTGAATAAGGTCGCTTTGTTGACATATAAAGTTCCATAAGATGAGCGACACCTTTCTTATCCACAAAATCACAAAGCCCACTCCTGTTAAACAAATACTTGCTTCGAAGGACTTGACACCACAGCTCCGAAGACTTCAGTGATAACTTCCAGGTTAGCTCTGCAATACACGCCCCATTAATAATGCCAATATTCCTGAATCCCAGCCCACCTTGCCACTTAAGCTTGCAAAGAGTATCTCATCCAACGAGATGGATCTTTTTAGAGGTGCTATTATGCCGTCTATAGTTTTATTTTTAGACTTGTTATCATGTCTTTCATAATTTTAAATTACAGTTCACATAGTGTGATGCAACCGCAACATTATTGTTGCAGTGCAGGTTGTATCTGTATCCGCATCAATCGATTGCAATATTCACAATTCTTTTTATAATATTCATAACACTCGCAACCATAATTGTAACATAACTGCAACCTCAGTTAAAGTTTTGTTGAAGGCAATCAATATGATTGCAAATTCCCACTGGGATTTTAAAGACCTCCATGGGATAGATGGAGATGGCACTCAACAAAGATTTGCCTAAAGTAATTCTACTAGCTAAGGATTATTAGCTCACCTTCCAACCAGCAATCCTCCGGTGAACTCTATCAATGATATAATAAGAAGCTTGGTTGAGCTATGCGCTCTATTTAAGGGAACACCAAGATACTTTCCTAGCTCACAAGAATTTTTAAACCTAGAGATAGAAGAAATGGATCTCCTCCTCGAAGTAGGGACATTGCAAGAGAACAAGATAGAGCATTTACCATTATTTACCTTTTGACTAGAGTGCTTGCAAAGAGATCCAAGTGACGATTAATATCTATGGAAGCTTCTCCAAACAAGAGAAAGTCGTCTATAAACATAAAATAAGAGATACTAGGACCCTGCCGTCCAATACTATTGAAAAGTCTTAAATTTTGAAATTATTCTAAAAAATCCTAGAAAAAAAAACTTAAGTTATCAACTTTGTATTGGACGGCAGGATCCTATAATTAAAAAAAAAAAGTAAGGTTTTTGTTTTATTTTGTTTTGGGATGAAGCAGGTATAATATTAGGTCTTTATGAGCTGGTTTGACCTTTCATAAGGACTCGAGGAGACCAATCAAGCATCTATACGACTAAACTAACAATTTAGTTATGAAATTATTAGAGTTATTTAATTTTTTATTGAATATATTTAAAAATGGAAAAGAAAAGAAAGGGAAAGTATCCAGAAAAAAATTGAAAGCAAAAGGAGCTTTGATGGAAGGGACTGATGAGAGTGAATCTTTTCCTGCAAAATCTCTTAAATTGAGATAACTTAAAAACATAAAGAATGATGACTTCGGTTTTTTTTTTGGAAAGAGGACTTTGAAAAATTTTGAAAGATCAATTAAAATTTAAGATTCTTTATTATTATCTTCTCTTCATTTTTTTTTTGGGTTGACTTTATCTTCTCTTTCTGGATCCCAATTCAGTGACAACCAAAAAAGTTAGTAGATATTGAAACTTACAGCAACGAAAATTTAAAATAATTAATTATTTGTTGTAGATAAAAATAATTGTTTTTGACATATTTAATTGAGTTTGCTTGAGAAAAAATGAAAATGAAGTAGAAGGAGGGAAACTGAAAACAAAAGTCTGAAAAAGTGAAAGAGAAGGCATAAAAGCCATCGACAGAGGAGAGTGATAAAGTGGAGGCCAAAGGGAAGGGTACAAGTACGACTACGGCTCCTGCAATTTTAGCCTTTCTATGTAGACCTTGTCAGTTTCCTCTCACCACTTGTTATGATTTGCATAAATTTTATTTTATTTCCTTCAATTCCGGCTTATGTTTTATCTCAATTTTAAAATGTAGTATTTTACATTTTTGAATTATCATACGTGAAATAATTATTTATCTGTCAATTTTAATATTTAATAATTATGTGATTAAAAGTTAACTATTATTTGTTTTGAGGAAAAAAAAATTAATGTTACTTTGGCAAAGGCTTGTTTTTTCTCAAAATAAATAGTGCAAACCGAGATGTTTTCTTTCAAAGTAGTTAAACAAATAGTACAAATTGATTTTTAAAAATTTAAAAGTCAATTTGTATTGATCATATGTTTATTAAAAATTAAATATAACATATCCTCTATAGTTTCACATTTTATGATAATTCATAGAAATAAAGAAATAAAGCCTCACATTTTAAAATTAGGAACTAATATTGTAATTAAATTATAATTTAAAGATAAAATATACTATTCTTTATACTTTCAATAAAGATATCGAGACATCTAGCTTTTGGAGTTCAAATACTCTAATTGCATCTGAAGATTTATGTAAGATAATAAATTATTAGAGTAAATTAATTAATTATTTTTAAAATATTATTAATCTCTTTTCAATTTATTCTTTAAAATATCTTTTTTACTTAATTTTTAAAAAATTAAATTTCTCAATTTAATACCCGAAATATTTTCATCCAACTAAAATATCATTGAAAAAGAGCTACATATGTTTTTTAGAAGAATCATTTTGATTGAAGGAAAATGTTAAAGAATGATTAAATCAAATAATTTTATTTTTGAATGATTAAATTAAAAGAAGTGCAATTTTTTAAAGATTAAATTATTAATTTACTTAAAATATTGTTGATGACCGACTCTGATCTGCAAAAAATTTAAACTTTTTGTAGAATTATTCTTACAATTTTCACTTTTTTTTACAGGGTCATCTATTATATTTCTTTTAACCTAATTTTATAATTACATGCATGCATAAGTGCAACATAACCGTTGGTCGTTTTTAGATTTTTTTTTAAAAAAAAATTTCATGTGCGAGCTTGTTTTGGAAATATCAAACACAAAACAGTAATCAAGGATGTCTCATAGTGTAAGTTGTTGGCTAATTCTTTTTATATTGTAAAATATTTATTATATTTTTATAATTATTATTTAATAATTTTTATATATTTTTTAAATAAAAATATAATAATTATTTTTAATTTTTAATTTTTTTTCTTTTAATTTTCTACTACATTTTTTTAATAACTGTTGGTCATTTCTAGGTTTTTTTAAATAATTTTTTTCATGTGCTAGCTTGTTTTGGAAATATCAAACACAACAGAAATCAAGGATATCTCATAGTGCAAGTTATTCGCTAATTCTTTTTATATTGTAAAATATTTATTATATTTTTATAATTAGTATTTAATGATTTTTATATTTTTATATTTTTAAATATAAATATAATAATTATTTTTTATCTTAAAATTTTTGTCTTTTAATTTTCTATTACATTTTTTTATTCTATATACCAACTAGACCCTTAGTTATTTAATTCTATATTAATTAATTGTACAAGGAGAGAAAGAA
The DNA here is from genome assembly GCA_026724425.1 of Erythrophleum ivorense. NCBI lineage: Eukaryota > Viridiplantae > Streptophyta > Magnoliopsida > Fabales > Fabaceae > Erythrophleum > Erythrophleum ivorense. The sequence goes on from JAIUCV010000430.1 coordinate 25,895, forward strand.
ATATGGATGTAGGCCTAAATAAGATGAGATTTATTGCTTATTTCTTTTTTCTTTAATTGCACAAAATATAGGACTATAGAATATCCATTCGTAGAAGTGTGCATGAGTTGGAATGGGCTAAGAATTAGCTCAATCCAGATTGTGGCTCAATTTTGAACTCAACACAAAATTTTTATACCCAAACTTGGCTCAATTATTATTGAGTCAAGGATAAGCCAACTAAGTCAAATTAGGTCAAATGTCTTTTTTTAAATAAAAAATTTAAAAATTTTGAAAATTTATATCTTTATGTTTGCTCAATTATTTTGAGCACATAATTACTCTTTTTGATTTTTTTTCAAAATTTATCCAATGTATATGAAAAAATATGAGTTTAAAAGAGAAAATATAAATATAACAGTTAAATTTTTAAAAAATATGTATTTTTTAATTTTATTTTCTCTTATTTGAATTTGATAACCATATTTAGAAGTCTTAATATGGGTTTTAACCTTTCTAGTTATTTATAATTTTAAATATATTTAAAATTTTTTTATTAAAATTATTAAAAAACCCTTAAAAAGAAATATTTTCAATTTAGTTTCTACCTTTATATATATATATATATATATATACACCTCAGGTCAAGTTGGACTTGACAGGACCATAAGGTCAATCTAAAACTCATTTTGATTTGACCTAATTTTGTTCAAATTTTTTTAAAAAAATTTCTTAACTCGTCCTAATCCAATATTAGTCAAGTAAAGTTGATCCAATCATTTGGGTTGGTTATTAAAAATATTTTGTATTTAACAAATAAACACATAATACCTAACTAAAGAAAGATAGAGGAAAAAAAGAGAATGAATAAAAGAAAAAGAAAACATAAAAAGTATACATATTTATATTTTTTTTAATCACTTTTTTCTATTACAAAATGTGTTATACTCCAAAAAGATCCAAAAGAGTTGGTTATTATGTACTTAGACTTCTAAATATATTTACTATTTTTGTATTCTCCGTTTGCTAGCTAACTAGTATTTATTTTATGCTTCTAAGTGTTCAAAATTTGATCACAAAATGCCAAAAAAACATAAAAATCAACATTAGGTGTGCTAATATCCATGTGGTCTAGCACATTTTAATTCTTTTTTATGAAAATGGAAGGAAAATATTAAATATAATATAACAAAACAAAATATGTTTGGTATAGGTAGAAAGAATACCTTTGCATATCACTATTTAATTAAATAAAGTATGAATGGAGTGAAAGTATTTGAGAGCAAAAGACCAAAATATCCTTTAGAATAAATTGGGGTTCTCTATATTTATACATTTTATATATTTGGAGTGGTAGTAATACAAAATGTTAGGAGTTATATAATGTTTATTCTCTCTCTTTACATTAATTTTTTTTTATTTCTTTTTAAATACACTGTATATATTTAATTTGTAAATATAGAGAATCCAATTAAATTAACTAGCTCACATAATCATGTTTTGGGATATGTTAACTTGTTGATTTTTTTTTTGTTGGGTTCTAAAGTGAACTTGTTGAATGATGAGTAATAAATGAGATTGTGCTTTAATCGCATTATATCCCTTAATCCATTTTTTTTCCAAAATTTCACTAAAAATTAGAGGTAGTCTTATTTAAATGCAAATTATCCACAAAAAAAACTCCATATGGCTAAACTCACTTCACCATAAAGCGAATAATTGTACCATTAATTTTTGTTACTACAAAAAGGGAACTAAAACGGAAGAACTTAATTGTATAAATTTTACATATTAAAAAAATTAAGTCAATTAAAATTAATATGAATTCTCTATTTATAGTTTTGTCTTTATATTTTCTTTAAATACACTATTTATATTCAATTTCTGATCGTAGAGATTCGAGATTAAGTAAACTAGCCCACATAATTGTGTTTTAGGATATGTGAACTTGTTAACGTTTTTTTTTTTGGGCCTAAAGTGAACTTGTAGAATGATGAGTAATAAATGAGATTGCGCTTTAATCACATCATATGAAAGATAAGATATGGACACCTAGCATGATCGAATATTCACCGCTTAAGGAGATCTTGCATTCAAGACTGGATTATGTGCATTTTTTTTTAAATCCCATGATCGTAGGGCAGTACGTGATTTTAGCAATTAGTTGTCGTGATTATAACTATTGTTTGTTGAGCCTTACATGTATATATGTACATCATACGGAATGAATAATACAGAATGCTTTCGCAAGAGTGTTTACCTTCCATGGTATCAGAACGAACCGATTCGGGGCCAAAATGTGAGGTTGTGCTTACTCTTTAAAAAGGCCACAATGAGTGATTTAGCCACCGAGAAAACTGCAGGCAGCAGCAATGGACAAGGGAACGTAGTTGAACTGATGTCACTGTTCTATTTGTATGCCTCTGGCAGTCCTGGGCAGATCTATGTCTGTGAACTCCTAAACAACTCAAACTTCAGTGAGTGGGTGAACGATATGTCAAATGCATTGTTTGCCAAAAACAAGATTGGGTTCGTTGACGGAACCATTGAAATGCCGAAAGTTAATTCACCAAACCTTACACACAACCAGAGACCACAACAACGATATACCCTCTATCTAATTATGTCTCAATTAATCACTTCTCACCATCTCATGCAACGTTTCTAGCTGCCATCACCAAGTGTGATGAGCCTAAAAACTTCATAGAAGCAGTACAGTACAAAGAGTGGTGAGAAGCAATGGAGAAAGAGATTGACGCTTTAGAGAAAAACGAGACGTGGACATTGGAAGAGTTACCTCGAGGCAAAAATGTCATTGATTCCAAACGGGTGTACAAAATAAAATACAAACCAGATGGTCAAGTCAAACGTTACAAGGCGAGATTAGTAGCACGAGGATTCACACAAGTAGAGGGAATTGACTTTTATGAGACATTTGCACCAGTAGCGAAGTTGGTAACTGTTCGAGCCTTGCTTGCTGTTGTGGTAAAAAGAAATTGGGAAGTACACCAGTTGGATGTGAACAATGCATTTCTTCATAGAGACTTAGAGCGGGAAGTATACGTGAAGGTGCCAAAAGGTTTTGCCAAAAAGGATGAGAACCGAATTTTTCATTTAAAGAAGTCACTATATGGGTTAAAGCAGGCCTCGCGAAACTAGTACCAAAAGTTCACTAATGCCTTGATAAGTATAGGATTCAAACAATCCCATGCAAATCATTCATTATTTACGTACAGAAAAAGAAAAAAATTTTTGGCTGCCTTCATATATATGGATGATGTAGTTTTGGCTGGGAATGATTCAAATAAAATGAAAGAAGTAAAAGAGATTTTGGACAAAAGCTTCAGCATCAAAGATTTAGGACCTCTTAAGTATTTCTTGGGGATCGAAGCAATGAGAACAAAGCAAGGAATGGTTTTGAGTCAGAGGAAATATGCGATAGATATATTAAAGGAAGCAAAAATGAAGGACTGCAAGCCATGCGAGTTTCCAATGGAATAAAACCATAAGTTCAGGGATGACAAGGATCAACCTAATGTTGACGCAAGGAGATACAGAAGGCTAGTAGAACGATTACTTTATTTGACAATTACGAGGCCAGACATTACCTATTCAATTAATGTGCTCAGCCAGTATGTGAATAGACCCAAGCAAGCTCATATGGATGCAGTAGAACAAGTGTTAAGATATCTAAAAGCAACTCCTGGGCATGACATTTTACTGAAGAGTGAAGGAAGTTTGGAATTATAAGCTTTTTGCGATGCTGACTGGGATGGATGCCCATTGACACGGAGGTCAAGTACAGGCTACTTTGTGAGACTTGGAGGATCTCCATTATCTTAGAGAACAAAAAACAAAGCGTGGTTGCAAGGTCATCTGCAGAGGCAGAATACAAATCTATGACAACAACAGTGAGTGAACTGATATGGCTACATTAGCTCATGAAAGAACTAGAAGTGCCTCAAACTGAAGGAACAATACTATACTGCGATAATCAGGCAGCTTTACATATTACTATGAACCCAGTTTTTCATGAAAGAACGAAGCATGTAGAGATGGACTATTACTTTGTTCAAGAACGAGTTCAAGCAAAAGAAATAATGACGCAAAAGATTCGCACATCAGAACAAGTAGCTAATGTATTTATAAAGGCATTGGGCAAAGAAACGTTCGAGTACTTGAAGTGCAAGTTGGAGATTATAGACATACATGCGCCAACTTGAGGAGTAGTGAAAGATAAGATATGGACACCTGGCATGATCGGATATTCACCGTTTAAGGAGATCCTGTATTCAATATTGGATTATGTGCATTTTTTTTAAATCCCATGATCGTAGGGCAGTACATGATTTTAGCAATTAGTTGTCATGATTATAGCTATTGTTTGTTGAGCCTTACATGTATATATGTACATCATACTGAATGAATAATACAGAATGCTTTCGCAAGAGTGTTTACCTTTCATTATATCCCTTAATCCATTTTTTTTTTCCTAAATTCGACTAAAAATTAGAGGCACTCTTATTTAAATGCAAGTTACCCAATGAACCGCATGGCTAAACTCACTTCTACATAAAAGTGAATAATTGTACCATTAGTTTTTGTTACTACACAAAAGGAACTAAAACGGAAGAACTTAATTGTATAAATTTTTCATATTAAAAAGAATATTAACTCAATTAAAATTAATATGAATTCTTTATAAGAGGAAGTAAGTAGAACCAAAAAAAAAATGATTCCCATATATTATCTTATTTTCCTGTGTTACTCATTTTTTCTTTTATTGTATTCGGTAAAATATTATAAAGAATTTATGGGCAATAAAACGAATAGAGATCCTTTGCTACTCAGGGGAGTAAATATATCTAGATCATCCATACAAATTTAGCTAGTTTGAATTTTATTTTTTTAAAATTTTGGCCATCTATTTTTTTTAATTTGAATAAAGTATAACACAGGATGAACACAATCTATCAACTTTTATCAAATAAACTATAAGTTAAAAAATTATTTTTATCTTATATTTTACTTCCTTTAAAATTTTTTTAAGAAAATAATAGTTGAGATTTAAGAAAAAAGAAAAAAAATTAAAAGATTAAAATTTAGATTATCTAATTATATAAATTTATATAGATGGCTCAGATTTATCACTCTCTTAAGTAGTAGAGAAATTTGAAAAAAATTATTATATACATCAAATATAAATATATCTAATAATTATGATTTGATTCGTATACGTACAATCCATGTACAATCCATATACGAATCAAATATTGATTGTTGAATATATATACATTGGGTACACTTACAGAATCTCTCATGAGGTTAGATGGATGAATTAGGGGAGGATTATAGTTGAAGATTCAAAATTAAAAAAGAAATACTCTAAAAGACCTGTTACTATTATTTTAAGATAGATTACTACTGACTTTAAATAAATCTTTCTAAATCTAATGGTGATAGATTATTTAGAGTAAATTTTTTTAATTTTGGATTCTTAACTTTAATTCTTCCTTAAATTAAACATTGTGGTATAATACTATAATTTAGGCCTACTTTCTAATAGCATAAGGTCTGTAGAAAGGGATGGGCTGGAAATGAATTGGGCCGAAAACGTTGCTCTTAACTGATCTGAAGGGCAGCCCATCAAGAAAAACAGAGAAACAAACGAGAGGAAAGAGGATTGAAACGCAGAAACGAGAGAGAATAATGAACAGCAGCAGAGTAGTTAGGGTGATATGAGATGTTGTTTTCATTGGGTGCGTGCCCTTTCATTCTGTCATTCCTGCTAAACACAACGATACCTCAGACAATTCCAATAAAACCAACACCATAAAAATTAGATAAAGTTTATTAGCTTTTCTCTTTTTTTTTTTTGAAATCATGTATTCTAACAAATATATTAAACCTGTAAATCTTAGAAAAGTTTCATACAGATGTAGAAAATAAGGAAAAAATATAATTTATTTTGAACTAAAGTTTAATTAAATTTTAATATATGAACTATAAAATCTACTAAAAATTCTCATATTCTTTGTAAAAAAGAGTCTCATTTAATGTAAGGTGTTTGGTTTTTTTCCTTTTCAAAAAATATAACAAATTTTGTTACATTTCAAAATTAATATATTAGGTCTTAATTCAAGAGACAAAATATAATTTTTTTTTCTAAAAGATATCATGTTATTTTTCATGAGAAAATACATAGTTTGGCCTGCAAAAAAAAGTCCGCTAATGCTAGACTTCTTAGATTTATTCTGTTGCACAAGTTAGTTCCTCAAAATATGTAATTAACTATGCATTAGTCTAAACCAAATTGTATATTTGCTTGGATTAACTCAGTATAAACGTATAGCAAGTTATAAATTGGGTATGTGTAAAATAATAAAATAAAAAATTAAATTTCATAGACTAATGAGTAAATTCATAGGTTTAGCAAAACCACACTTGAAACTCTCTTATTTTATAAATTATAGTCGGTTCCCTTCTAATTTATTTTGTGTCAATAAGTTTACTTTCTGTGTGTGTGTGTATATATATATATATATATATATATGTTTTTTGCAAAAATAAAATTACTTAACTACTTTTACAGCAAGATTAAAAATAAAATTACAAACTCATATTAAAACTTAACATCATGTAAAGATCATCTAAAATTTTTTATTATAAATATTTGAGGGAGAGTGATATAAAAAGTAAAAATTTATATGGGATCTTTTTTTTTACCTTCTTTTTTCTATTTTTTTTAAATTTTACAATAAAAAATTCTAAAAGATTTGAATTTACTTAACATTACATTAATTGCCTTTATTATGATATCAAAAATAAAATTACTTTTATATTGTACAAAAAAATTAAACTTTTTTGATAAAAAATAAATCAAAAGAATTTATATAATATATATCAAAATATCAAAGAAACAAATGTAATTTTTGAAACAAATATAAGTTCAATCTAGTTTAACCAATTTTAAGAAAAATTAACATAATTTATTCGATTAAAGTATAATTCTTTTTCCACTTTTGTTGGTTAAACAAGGACCAAAAAAGTAAAAACTGGATTTAAATTTTTTTCAAACCAATATATATAAAATGACAGGCGTGAAATCCGCTCGGTCGAAAATTCAGCCCTCACTCTCCTCCTACTCGCTGCTAGTTCCTTTTCTCTCTCTGCTTTCTCCTACTCTTTCTTCTGCAACTCCCATTGCACGCAGAAAAGAGTGATGGGTCTGAGTCTCGGTCTCTCCTTTTTACGATGACCACAGCACTACTACATATAACAAGTCACCCTCTTCTTCCCCTAAGAAGAAGATGGCTTTCCACCATCATCGCACTCAACCTCTCCAAGATTCTTCCTTTCTCCTTGATTCTCTCTACTGTCATGAGCCCAAATTGGAAGGAGAAGAACAAGAACAAAATGAAGGAGAGCTATCAGATGAAACTGATCTAACAAACAATAATACTTCTCTGATTCCTCTGCTTTTGTTGGAGCAAGATTTGTTCTGGGAAGACGAAGAGCTAATCTCTCTCTTTACCAAAGAACAGAAACAACATCAAGAAGAAGCTTATTTCAATCTGGGTAATGTGGATTTTTTAGACTCTTCTCTCTCATTGGCCCGTCGTGAAGCAGTAGAATGGATTCTTAAAGTGAATACCCATTATGGGTTCTCTGCTATTACTTCAACTCTGGCCATAAATTACTTCGATAGATTCGTTTTAAGCTTCAAAATTCAAATAGATAAGCCATGGATGATCCAACTTGTAGCTGTCACTTGCCTCTCTTTAGCAGCAAAGGTTGAAGAGACCCAACCCCCTCTTCTTCTAGACCTCCAAGTACGTCAACAACACAACCTTTGATTCTGTCTCTTTTTTTATTTTTATTTATTATTATTTTTGGGGTTTCATTTTAAGATATGATAGATCTGGTTTTTGTGTGTGTCTGTGTGTTTAAGGTGGGTGATACGAAGTCTGTGTTCGAGGCCAAGACCATTATGAGAATGGAGCTTCTGGTTCTATCGACCCTTAAATGGAAGATGCACCCAGTGACGCCATTATCGTTTTTAGATCACATCATAAGAAGGCTTGGGTTGAAAATCCATCTTCACTGGCAACTTCTCAAGCAATGCGAGCATCTTCTTCTATCTGCACTCTCAGGTATGCAATTTTTTTAAACTAAAATTCAACTTTTCGATTAGAACAGCGTTTAAAAACATTAAACAACGATATCTGTTTCCAGATTCAAGATTCGTTGGTTGTCTTCCTTCTGTGTTGGCCACTGCGACAATGCTGCGTGTTATAGACCAGATGGAGCAGAATGATGGAGCAGAATATAAAAGACAGCTTCTGAATGTTGTTAAAATTAGCAAGGTTCGTGGTTCTTGTTCTGTTCTTTGATACTCAGTTGTTTTACAAATTAAATCTAGATGAAAATGGGGTTTTAGTGGTATCATAATTATAATAATGCAGATGATATGGACATGATTTGAGGTTAATTGGTGGTGGTGTGTTATAACAGGAGGAAGTGGAAGAGTGTTATAAAGCAATTGTTGAGGTTTGTAATATGAAGTGTAAGAAGCGAAAGTATGAGGAAATCCCTGGGAGTCCAAGTGGCGTAATCGATGCTGCATTTGGTTCTGAAGGATCCAACGATTCGTGGGAAGTGGGGTCATCGTCATTATCTTCATCGCTACCCTCTCTCTCCAAGAAGAGCAGACACCATCAACAGCAACAACAACAACAACGTATGAAGTTGTCTCCACTCGATCGGGTCGTTGTCGCAATTGTTGCCACCTCTCCTTGAAAACGGCTTAAAAAAAAAAGTAATAAGTTTTCATATATACTGTGGTAATTACTCCTTTTGACGAGTTTAGATTGTTTTAATTTCTGAAGGAAAAATGAATTATTCTAAATAAATTCTGCTGTTCAGGTCGTAAGAAAATAAACAAACAAAAAATAAATAATTTTTTTCAAATAATTTGGATAATTAAATTTTATTTAAAATAATTTATTTTACTTTTATAAATTGAGACAACAGTCTCTTTGACGCAGTCTTTGGTACATTTCACTATTTCTCTTCATTTTCAACGGTGTCCAGCATCCACGTCTTGCAAGAAGAAGAAGAAGAATCATCACAGCCACATTATAGAATACGTGAAAAAGTGTCTTATTGTGAAGGACAACGTTGGCAATGAAGAATGTGTTTAGGCACTATATTTGTTAACTAAAATCTTATTTGACCCTTCGCCTATGAATTATTCCTCCCTAATAAATTTTTATTTTTATTTTAGTTTTCTCACGCATCAAAATATATATAATTTGGTGTGATGTGGTAAGTGGTTCACTTAAGAGTTGTTAATATAGTATATTAAAGGTATTTTGGAACGTAAGTAACTAAAAGGAGAATAAAAATTGTTAGTGACTGGCGGTGAAGAAAGGAAATATATCGAGTTTTAGTTCTATTTCCTTTTTTCTTTTTCCCCTTTAAATGATCGGCCACACCTAATTCGGACATATGTATGATATAATCATATTTTACCATAAATCTGCAAACGGATTCCTCAGGTCGTAATGGATGTCCAGGGGATGCTTTATTTGATTTGTATCATTTAAATTAAATTTAGATATTTTAGATTTGATTTTTATAAATATTTTAGTTTGTATTTTTTTATTTTGAAATAAACAAAATATATAATGAAAATAATTTTTTAATCATTAATATTTAAAAAGTGATGATTAAAATTTAAAAATAAAAAATAAAATTTAAATTAAATCTAAATGACTTATGGCAAATGCATAACAATATTTTGTTCATTTATATGTGTGTGTATACGCCCAAGGTATCTTCAAAATATTTTTATATGCACTTGGTGTATGGTACATTGGGTGTAATCAATAGTTAAAATTTAATTTTATAAGTATGATTTATGTGTAATATAAATATAATTTACGTGTAAAACAAATTTTAAACATTGGATGTATAACACGACATTCTTGATGTTTGCTTGTTATCTTCACTTCATGCTCGAAAGCTTTGGATGGAGAAATTAAGGATTTGTTTGGATCTGGTTTTAATATTTTTAAAATAAATATTTTTTAGAATAAATTTTGAAAACAAAAATTAAAATTTCTGTTTAAATCATTGTTCTAAAAAATCATTATTTTTTATTTTTTACTTGATTTTGTAAAATAAATATTAACAAAATATCTAAAAAATATTTTGATTTTTTTAAATGTAATTGTATTTTTATGTTTTACAAAATAATTTATTAAAAATAAATTATCAAATAATTTTTTTATTCTTAAAAATAAAAAATTAATTTAGAAACAAAAAAATCAAAGAGGCTCTAATTGTATAGGTTCTTGGTTAGTGATATATCAAGGAACATTGCTTTGGGTTATGGAGAGATTATTGGATTGTCAGCATGTGAAGGGAGACAGTTTGTCGGCTGGGGCTACAGCGAGTGTTTAGGTCTTTTCTCGAGGAAAGCTTTTTGATAGCAAGGGTTTTGACCTCAGAGCAAAGGCCACTCACCTAAAATCATCATTTCTGGCTTTCATAGATTCTAGGCTTACCCCAATTAAATAAATCTTATGGGTTTTCTATGTAGTTTAACTTGTTAGGAGTTTTTTTATTATTGGATATTTTAAAGATTTTTATGAAATATATATATATTTATTATACACACATATTTTGAGATGATTTAATGATGAAAAGGCTTAGAATAAATTATACAATTTTTTTAAAAAAATTTTTGTAAAAATTATACAATTTTTTTATTTTTAAAAGATATAAAAATTTATTGTAAAATAAAAATCCTTTATATTTTAGTTTAATTTTAAATTTTTTATCAAAATAATTTTTGTTTAATTTTTTTAGTTTAAAAAATATGTATTTAAGTTCATGGAAGGTATTTTAGTCAAAAAATTTAAAATTAAATTAAAATATGAAATAATTTTTTTATTTTAAGAGAGATTTGCATCTATTTTAAAAATAGAAAAATATCTATATAATTTTAATACAATTCAAGATAAATTTGTATAATTTATTTAAAAACTTAATCTCTCGAAAGGTCAACTTCTCCAAAACAAAATTGTCATGTTTTGTTTTTGAATAAAAGAATGTATTGAGGGTAGAAAGTTAAAAAAAAATAGAGATCAAATTTTATGTAGTTATAAGCTTTTTCATTTGAAAAAATAATATTTATTTGGTCAGAGTGTTCAAATACTATTTAAAATTACATACCCTGCTCAACAATCTAAACACACCTAAAATAAGAAAGTGACTTCTCTCTCGGTCTCTCTATCCCAAAATGTCATTAGGTATCAAAAGGGTTAGTTCATTTAGTAAATATATATAAAAGCTTGCATTAGATTTGTCATATTTCTTAGTTCAATTCTAAAAATAAATCTAAATGATGAAAAAAGTTTAATCTCTTAAAAAATAAAAGTCTTCATAAAATTACTCTTGTTGAGTTGAGCAGCTTTAGACAATTGCTATCAAGAGTTAGCTGCAAATATTCAAACTTGTGTATTAGCATTAATGACAAGGAAACAACATTGGAAAAACATGAATAAACACTTTTAGAGCCAATTCAAAGTAGTGGGATACATTGCATCTTAACTTTTTAGTAGACTTTGCAAGAAGTTATAGTTGGATTAGACTAAGTATGATTAAGTGCACAGTCTTTTAAAACTCACAAGAAATAGGAAAGGTTCCCAACCCATGTGGGTGACATTCCTCGAAAAACCTTTTTTACTTTCTCTATGTTGCGTATGCTTTACCTTTTGGTTGTTTTCTTTTCTTTTCTCTCTTTGTTGTTTTTAAGTCTTTGTTCTTGTGGTAATAAAAATAAAGTTCATTCTACTTTTTGGGAGAATAATTTTCATAGAAATGAGTATAAATTTTGATGGAATAAAACCTGAAATTTATAATTATGTTTAGTATAATATGAAAATGAATAAATGTTTTATTCTAATTTTATATTTGATTGGATGAAAATAACATAAAAATAGAAAAGAAAAATTAATCAAATGACCATAATACCTCACACACAAACAAATATTAAAATATTTATTTTTTATTTTAATTTGTTGATTTTTTTAAATACTCATAATTAAAATTTTGCAATATTATTTTTTTCATATTTTTAATTTGTATAAAATATTTTTAAATACTCTTATGAAATATTAAGATATTTGGCATCGAAAGGGAAGTAATGTCATTTCCCAAGCCATTCCAGGAAAGCTTGCTCATTTTATAATATTTCTTATGGAAGGATAATCAACTATTTTGAGGGAATTAAATAAATTCAATAATGAGAATATAATGATTAATGTGCCAACCAAATATAACAGTGTGAGAATTTCATTTTCATTTTAAACCCATCAACAAAAATGCTGGCAACCAAATGGGGCATAAGAATAATGTACTTTTCTATGTGCATTATACGTGATAAAAATGGAATACCAATTTGCGATGATTTCAACCTTCCTCTGACTACTATGATTAGGTAAAGTGTTAATATCAATTTGTTCGTATTTTATTAATATTTTTAATTCAGTCAAAGCTAGCAAAGCAACCACGTTGAACTAAGATATTTCCCAAAAAATAAAAAACAAAAAGTCCCTTGTGATTTAACTCAAAAATTTGCAAAATTAATATTCGAATCCATAATATTGTATTTTACTATACATCACATGCTTGTCTACATTGCTAAATCAATTTTTGGGGTTTCTTGATTTAGTATTCAAGACCATTTTTCTTGGAGGATCTAGAAAACAAACGAGTGAAAATAATCTTTCTCAATGTCTTTGCAAGTAAATTTGTGGATATTAAACAAGGAAAGAAAAATAACCTTGCTCATCCTTATATAAACCGCATAAAAATCTTTAAATCTTAAGACTTAATGTTTTACCAACTAACTAGATAATAAATAACTGAACATTAAAAGAAAAACATGATATGTTGGAGAGATTTTGTTGTGATAGATAGGTTAAGTTAATACAAATATACATATGAGTATGTTATATATGTATATCATTTTAGTAAACTTTATATTTATTTATAATTGATTTAGTTTATATATCTCTTATAAATTAAGTACATATGCGCTTTTTCAAAAATAATTTTTCAGCATTTAAAAACCTATTGATAAGATATAAGAACATAACAAATACAAAAATTCAAAATTTATGTGCTGTGTATGTCTTAAATCATATAAAAATAATAACATTTTTTACATATATTAAATTAATTTATTTATAGATAAATACGTAAAAAAAATAAAAATACAAAGATATGGAACATGTCGATTTTGTTTGAGTAGTAGGTTTGACAAAAGTACCCACTAATTGTAAATAATGTTGTCGTGTAAAAAAGGCAGGACAAAATCTTTGATATATATTGTGGGATTATTGTCTTTTGCTCTTTTGATATTATTTCTTTCAACTTTAGGGATAGTCGACTGTAGATAGTAGCAGATGCAGGCTAGTGAACATGTACTCGCACTTGGATCCATTGCAATTGTTGGTGCAGTCAAGGTTTTTTTTTTTAATTTTCTTTTAGGGTTATAAATTTTAAAAATAAAGGTAAACATTTTAACTGTAAAATCAAACATTTAAATTAAAAAATTATATTTTAAAATTTTTAACTATGCTTTATCTTTGTTCTTAAAATTTAAAAGAGAATTTTTTTTAGATACTCTTAAAAAAATTAATTATTAAAATTAAATTTGTATTACAAGTAGGATTCACATATAAAATAAATTTTAATTGTTGAGTATATAAATATAGAGAGAAAGACAGAGAGATGAATTTTTAATTTTTTAATAAAATTATAATATTTGTAAATGTTGTTATAAAAAATCCAATTATATGATATTCATTTGCAAAAGTTAGATAATGTTATATTATTATTAAAAAAATTATACATTTATCTTTTTAATTAAAATTTGATAATAAAAATATAATAATTTGTATATAATTTTTTTTTATTAGAGTGAAGAGCATTATTGAATTATTTGAAATAAGTTTTATTTTTTAAAACAATTTTAGAAGGATATTTTCTTACATTAATTGAATACATCTTTTATTTTATTCTTAAAATTTTTTCAAATAGTCAAGCTCCCGCCGCTGAAGTCCTATGAATCTTGCTGGTTAATGGCAAATTCATTAATTGAAATAATGTCAAATCCAAAATTTGGACTAAAACCCACACCACACGAAACGTAAATTTTTCATCTGGTCTTTTCCTGCTTACAGTTGTAAAGTCAGAAAGAACAGACAAAAAAGACGACCATTTATGTTTGTGGGCCCTCCTCTCTCGGATTTTTTAGAATATATACATATATATATATATATATATATATGGAAACAACGTCTTAAAAATCGTTTGATATGTTAGAAATAAAAAATAATAATAATTTTATAAAAAAAATAATTTTTGTTCTTCATTTAAAAAAATAATAAAAATAAATATTATTGATATTATATAATATTTTTTATTTTTTACTTTTATTTTTTACAGTGTTGCCAAACATGGCATGCAGCATTAAAAAAGTCAACTACGTTTCATTTACTTTCTCTGTGTGTGTTTTTTTTTCCTTTAAGGAGGGAAGAGGACCATATATGTATGGCTGTTGTATAGGCCACTTCAAGCTAGTGGTCCTCCTAATTGTAAATAATCAAAAATCTTGAAATTACCTAAACCTAAACCATATAAATTTACTCAATTTATTATTTAAGTGACAACATCCATACATTAAACTAAACATTTCTTTTTACTGTTACGTATGCTACTAAAAATTAGAATTAATTCTCCTTCTCCTCCCAAACTGTTTTTATGCATTGATATGCAATCAGATTAATAAAAGGAAGTATGGTGTGGTTTGTTATTGTTCGTGGTGTAATGAAATAGAAAGACATAGGTTTTCAAGATAGAACAAGATTGTGAGATTATAGAACCATACTTGACACAAATTAAATATTCACATAAAAAATTAGACCTTTTAAATTACACATGATTTTTTCATATTTTATCATATCACAATATTTATGTGATATCTTATGAAAATGTTCATATATATATATATATATATACACACACACATACCCATCTGCATGATATTCTCAATGCTCTAACTATTATCTAACAAGAAAATCCTGGATTTAAAATGTTTTTCACTTTTAGTTTCGCACTGAAATATATGGTTTTAATATAAATTTTAACAATCCAAACAAACAAGACGTTTGAGAAGAGTATTTCCTAATACCCCGGAAACTTTCAAACTTTGTGCGTTTTTCACCAAATGAGAATGAAGCATGGAAAATTTTGTCAAGTCCATGACGAAGACAATATAAGAAAAGAGGTGATCCACCCTGTAATAAGGTAATATGTCACATCATATGTTGTATTTAAAGGTTGAAGTAAACAATTTTTGGAACAATTGAGTTCTTAAATTCAAAGGCTCAAGAGGAAAGTTTCAAAGAAGCATTCATGGCTTACCTGCTTCGATTGAAATTAGTGAGAAAAATCCTTTATTAGCCTAATCTTCTCTTCTACACAGTTCTGATGCCATTTCATTTGACTCATAAATATAATAAGTAATCACAGATTAGGTAAATCTCCAAGCTTTAACATTGGCCAAAGGAACGAAAAAAATCTGCAAACCCTAGTAGAGTCCATTTATGGTCATTTTTCAACGTACTTGGTTAAGCGCTAGCAAGACGAGGTCAACTAAGAAACGACACAATTTGGATGCAATTTTTATAATACTTATCAATAAATTTTATAAGTTAGGTTATTCTTTTGATTCTTATAGTTTTATTTATTTTTTAATTTAATCTTTATAACTTAAAAATTTTTAATTAAATCATTTTAGTTTAAAAAATTTTTAATTTAGTTATTGCCATTAAATTTTTTATTAATATTTTATTAAATTTTGTTGATATGACCTTCATATATTATTTTAGCATTTTAAATATGTATAATTTATGCTAATAAAATGTGTTAAAATAGATAGAAAATAAAAATTAACTTCCATATGCCGTATGTGATGTTGGTATTAAAAAAATGTAGCGACATAAATCATATATATTCAAAATATTAAGATAATACATGGTGTGCTATGTAAAGATAATCTAACAAAATATTGATAGAAATTGAAGGATAGGAACTAAATTAAAAATTTTCAAATTATAAGGATTTAATTATAAAATTTTAAATCATAAAAGATCAAATTAAAAATAGATTAACATTATAAGGACTAAAAAAATAATTTAACTATTTTTTTAATAAAAATATGACAGAAAAAATATTTTTATATCTTAATACCATACGATTAATTTCCAGAAAAATTGTACATTATATTTTTATAAAAAAACTGATAATAAATATCTAAAAAAAACTTTTTATAAGTTTTGTCTTTTAAGAAATTTTATATTTTAATATATTCTCTTTTTCTTTTGCTAAATTCGAGAAGTTACCACTTTTTTTTAGGAAAAAATTGTAATTTAAGATTTCAAATTAAAAATATTAATCTTAAGAAATCTTAAATTTTAAAAAATCTTAAGACCAACTATTTTAACTTGGGTTCCTGAACTGTAAATTTATTGTGTAATATAAAATTTTGATTATAAAATTCTTTAAGATAATTTTAAATTTTAAAATTATTTAATATAAACATATTTAACTTAAAATCTTAAATTATAATTTTCTCTTTTCCTATTTGTTAACGTTGGTATTTTCAACTAGCTTCTGAATTAACGTGTTGATATGTATGTCTCAAATGCGAATGGGATTGCAAGCAGCTGTTGCATTATTCAGAATGGCCCCAATGGAACAGGATCAGAATCAGCATGAAGGGCCCAAAACATCTGTCAACTAGCGTTTCCAAGTCTAATCCGTGACTCAGTTATTTTTACGTTAATCTTTTCTTCTCGCACAGTTAATGGCGTGTTTGGTTACATAATGTAAAAGAAAAAAATATTAATAAATAAAATAAAATAAAATAATTTAATGATTAAAATAATTATTTGATAAATAAAATAATAATTAAAAATATAATAAATACTATACAAACTATATAAATACATTATATTTTCATGGCGCGTAAATATCTATCATAGTCCAAGTGGTCACCGTCCTATTCTTAAACATAGACAAAACAAAAACACACCAATCCTAATTTAGCTTTGGTCATATTACCCTATATTTTTCAGCTTGTGCGGCTAAATTCTTCAAGAAATTGATGAATTCTATTGTGTAAATTTATGTTTTATATATGTGCATTAGCATAATTATTGATAACAATTTGTTTTTTCGTGTTTGATAACAATTTTTTAATGTGTTAATAATAAATGGATTTTACATTATTTACAAATTGAGATGCTTGTAATTTCCTATCAAAGTACTGATGATAACGAGATAGAAAATAACAGCACATTAAAGTTGTTGAGTATTTAAGAGGTTAGTAGCTTACTGTTGCCGATACCTTGAGAACTGATCAGAAGATATTATTAGCACAAAGTTGAAAACAATAACATGCTTCCTGAGCATTCTTATAGTATCCTGTGTTTGATCAAAGTATGCGAAGATGGACCAAGATTGGTTTGAGCTAAAGATGATAGTGATCTAATTATTAAGTGTGTGTATATATAGAATGAATTGAGGACAATAATTTATGATTGTTTGGTTCATTACTTGCTCAGAAAAATCATGTCCAGAAGATCACTTATTTGAGGAAACCCCTTCAAGTTTCCTTCTTCATAAGTGGAGCCTCAAATAATTTTTTAGGGGCCCTTAACGGCTACCCCACCATATTCATGTAATATCATATCATATATATATATATATATATATATATAGTTTAAGTAGCACTAAATACGTAATAAACATAACGGCAGGAATAGTAATACGTCTAAGTGGTCTAGCTAATGCAAAGAGCCAAATACCTATCTTGCTATAAATTCTTTTCTTTATTTTGTAAGAAGGAAAAATCTATTGATTTTTGGTTAAAATCATTTTTTGGTCCTAAAAGTATATTTAAAATTTTATTGAGGTCCTAACAAAGGAACTAGTTTGGATGGATTTTAAAAATAAGGGAGCCACTAATAACAATAAAATTAAGGTTGTTAATTAGGGAACAATGCGAAAATTGATTCTATTGACTAAAATAATTAAGTCGTTCTTTTACAAAATCATAATAAAAAGACAAGAAAAGTTTCTGATGTTTTGAGATGGCATGTCCCAAATCAGTGAATATATGCTGCTATATACTGCAAACATGCCTGTCTTATCAGACAAAGATTTGGGTATCTTTTAACAGCCAAGAGTGAGCCCCAGCGTACCAGCAGAGGTTTAAATTTTAAGCAGATGCTAGTTGACAAGTAATAAGTAACCTTTCCAACAAATCGCTCTGTAAAATCAGTCTAGAATTACAGAAAACAAACAATGCATGTCTTAGGTATACAGATGGAAAGCCAAATTCTGTGGTAATGAATGTAACAAAGCAAAGCATCTCGTGCAGAACACTGCTTCTTCTGTACGAAGTGGGGAAATAATAAATGAAATCAGTAGAACAGATGAGCACGCAATTAATCTGCGTCTGTTACTGTATCTGTGTGTGTTTTCAGACATTGATCCACAACATTCGCAAAAGGCTTTAAAGTTGGATTCCATCAATTCAATAGTGAAAGTAGAGTATTGTTTTTGTGTCTTTTCTTTAATTTTTTAGTTCTTTTAAATAAGCAAAATGACAACGATCATAAATTATTCTATTCTAAGGCACGTCTGGTATCATATTATTTTTTATAATATTGATGACTTATAATGCCCTTATTATTCTTTTCATTCTCATATCCACATTTGACAAACCTACTGCACCTAAGTCCAGCACTCATGTCTAGTAAGGGGCGAAAGGTCCACGGAAAATCCGAGCACTAAAAGAGTTTACTGCCAACAGGACCTTCCGCTGTTAGAGGAATTCAAACATATAAAACACGAGATTTTAAGTTTGTAAACCTTGTTAAGATTGTCAAACGAGATAATCAAGTGATTTAACATTCGTCCAATAAGTTAACAGCCATTGCTTGTGTTTCTGTCTTTATACTAGCGTCTGCAGGTAGTGTTGCAGGACCAACATTTATATAGAGAAGATAGAACCCGTGACTCATTGCATGGTACATTTTGAACTGTCAATGCATCTTGGTGGGTCATGAATTTGTGTGAAAAGCAAAGGAGCTAAGTTTGGCTCAACCCTTCTTCCCTCCATCATTTTGGAATTGTCAAGATTCAACAATAAGAAAGGAAAGTGATTGCAGTGAGATAAGTACAAAACTACAACGAAGCTGATATTAGACAGCCGGTTGGAGCAGAGAATTGCTGCCAGAAAGGCAGAAGTACATGGTTCAATTCAACAAACACTTTGCTAGGATGAAAAATTCTTAGCTACTACATAGTGCATGTAAATATAAATAAAATGGTTAGGATTTAGTCTTGCAGTGTGACATGTTGGTCCCCCATGTGTACATTAAACCTGAGCATTGTATGTACATACGTTGAATAATATCTAAAAATTTCTCAAAATAGTATTCTTTTCATATATGGATCTTTTAACGTTATTAGTTGTAAATACAGGTAGGACTCAAAACACTTTTGTTCTTTCTTTTAGTGTGTGTTTGGATTTATGGTTGAAGAATCTAAACCGCGTTCGCTACAAAACAACAAATAATTGTTTCTATTTACCCGTGATAAAGAAACGTGATTTTTAATCACTACAAAACAACAAATAGTTGCTTCTATTTATCCATGACAAAGAAACATGATTTTTGATCTTCTCACCGCCAAACCAAACACACTATTAATGTTTGGCCCTACACTGATTTGGATTTTCTCTTGCTCAGCTCATTATTTTGTTAGAAATAAATAGAAAGAGAAAATAGTATCAAACAATAAAGAGTGTATATAGAATTAATTTACTTCTTATCTTTCTATCAACTTCTTTATTTTTTTACTTCTCTTTATTTATATTGAGCAAGAAAAAAATCCAAATTCGATCCCATACCTATGTTTATCTCTATCAAATTTTACAAAAAACAAATTATAACAAAAAATTTTAGAGAATTTAGACTATTTTCTAAAGCAGCCCTCTCATTCATTAATCTTATCTTTTCCTTTTGAAAGCTGATGGAGACTAATAAACTATTGCACAATATCTACGCATGTGCACCATATTTAATACCGCTGCTAGTTTCAAACACCACGCCATCTCCGGGTTTCTACTTTATCTGCTGATTTACAGCCAGAATCAGCGAAGGTGATGATTGCAATCGAGGGGGTAGGGGGAAAAAAATCAAATGACAACAGTATTTCTATGCATTGAAAACCAAAAGGGAGTTATTGTATATAAACTTATACAAGTAACTAGTCCAACACAAGGCAAATACGTGAAGGGTACTAGGCACATCATATGCTCTTTGGCTTACTAAGTAATATTACTTGCAGAAAGTAATGCAAAAGTTAGAACAAGAGTCAAAAGAAGAAGGCGATAGCCTTAAGCCACTACGGTTCAGTAAAGTAGCATATGCTGGTGCTACTGAGGGTGGGCCGTGGGCATTTAGCAACCGGCCTGTTGGTCTATCCGAGCCCAGTCCTGAAAAACTTAGGCTTGGACTTGAGCCTTGGGCCGAAGGCGGTACTTGGATAACTTTTTAAACAAAAAAGGGCCATATTTGGGCTCACGTTTCATATACTATAGTTTTAAGCTATATCCTATTTTATATAGAAAACGTAAAGTGAGTCCTAAATGTCCAAATACAGAGAGATAAAATAGGATAAAACTTAAAAACTATAATATATATTATACGGCCAGGATTACACTTCAAGGTTTTAAGCTATTTGTCAAATTGTGTTGAACTTGGGCCTAAGCAATAAGTAAAATATAATTAGGGGTGGGCTCAGTCTAGGTTTTTGCCCACCCGTAAGAGCTACTCACTACTCAATTAATATGACAAAAAAACATAAATTAATAAAAATGACAATTGAGATTTTCAATAAGTCAATTTATCATAATAATCCTGGAAAATGACTAAGGCCTATTTATAGACCCTATGAATTAAAAAATCCTAATGAAATTCAATAATAAATACTAGAAATTTTAATCCTATTACTAGGCTCAAAGCCTATTGATAATCCTTAAATTATTGATAATTAATCCTAACAACCTCAACTATTTAACTATAAATCCCAGATTATAATTACAAAATCAAATAATAATAATAACAAAAGAATTTCATAACCTATCCCTTCATGAGATGAGACTACTTTCCTTGAAGAGCTATAAAATTTTTTAAGATTTGAGCCTTTCTATCAGCAAGTGCCAAACGATAAACACAAGCCAATATTGACCAGTCCTCTTTATAATCTAGATCATCCTCCTCGCATATGTGCACCTAATTCACCAAATTGGTCATCTGCTTCAACTGTATCTTCTGATAGTCGCACTGCATCCAGCTTACGTTTGAGGATCTCTATAGCATTCAACACTAACTGAGAAGCTTTAATGGCTCCAGTAGATTCAACAGTAAATATGAAACTATCCGGTTTATCATTGATTTCAACAAGCCCAGGGAAGCCCATAGCTTCTGCTTTCTTGATTACTTCATTGTCAAAGGTGTATGCCTCATGGTCACGCACCACAACCTAAAAGAACGAACTTCAGTTATGAAAAACTGCATTAATGCAATGCATTCCAAAATATGCCCATGTAGCTCTGTTAACAAATTTTTTAATGCCTAATAAATAACAACCCATGAAACAACATCAAAGGACACATGAAATGTAAAACCTATAACAACAGTCATTAAGTACCGGGCATCAACCTTCCATAAAAATTGTACAGGTTGGTGACGGCAAGCTGAAATCAGATTCACTCCTTCCAGGAGTTGCATCCCTTTAAGATCTTAGGATGCAGTAAAGACTGCCCTCATCCTCATAGTTTTTCGTAGCCACATGAGTAAATTGGACAAAAATAAAAAAGTTCACCTTTGTGATACTCATTGGCCTCAACGTGTTATCTCATTTACAAAGTTTTTTCTGCAATCAAGGATAAATTTTACTCGTTTGCTAGAAGATGTAATGTAATGATTTCTAAAACACAAAAAGAATTTGTAAAGGCTAAGCTAGAGAGAGACCAATTATATCGCAGTCAGTGCAGAGAACTCCATCTATGTCCAAGATTCATACAATGAAAATGAGAGAATCTACCCTCAAGTGCTTAACTAGGTAACGGTATTGGATCCCCTATGTAATATTTCAACAGTGAATTAGAATCAAATTTATCATGACTCAAGACCTAAAGACAACTGCAGGGTCTTTCCGTCCACAAATGAAGCCCATGCATATGAAGTTATAAAACGAATTAGTAGTGCCACTACCTCAACTTTTGATTAGATAAGTAGAACCACCTGTTCAGTAACTGCCCAGACAAAATAAACAATAAGTATAGACAGTTCTTCTTTCTATAATCCTTCCTTCACCCAAAAGGCCAAAAAGTCAGTAATTTTCAGGAGTAGTGAAGGCACCTATGTATTTACTCAGTTATAATTAGGAAAGAGCAGCACATGCATACCACTAAGCTAAGCTGATTTTAATAGGGAGCTATCCATCGAATATAACTTAAAAACCAAAACTCACAGGAAAGATCAGGCAAAAGCTCACAAAATGCAAGAAACTAGAAAGAAATGGAAGCAGGTAATAACACTACCAATTTACAACAAACAAAAACAATGAAAAGTAGGTAATACCATTCCTAATTTACAGCAAAAAAAAAAAAAAAACAATGACAAGTTCATGAAAATTTTACGAAAAAGATACCAAGTATCAACCTGTTTAGTAGCAGGATCGATTTCAAACACAGGGGTTGGACTACTTTCTACCCATTCTGTTTTCTGCTCAAGTGTCAAAGTTTCCATCAATTCATCATTGATATGAATGTCTGGCTCATACATAAAAGTTACAGTTGCTGCTGGCGACCATTTTGCATGATCCTTGCCAATGCCCTTTCTAGCTATTGCCCTCAGCCTCAGTTCCTGTCCACGCCGCAGCTTCACTATCATAATCCCCCTGAATACAGCATAAACCAACTGCAATTATTCATCCTTTTTCGCTAAACAGAGTCATGCTCTAAGAGCAAAGTTCAAGTTCAGCACTATTGCTCCCTTCTCTAAACAGTCAAAGCACAATTATTGGCCTAGGATATTGCACATCAGTCAACAACAACACCAAACCGGAGAACACCAAGACCAGAATTTGAATTTGCTCAAAGAGTGAAGAATGCATAATTAGTCAAAAGAAAACCATGTAAAAAGTTTTAAAAAAGGTTAGACTCATGGTAATACACAAAAAAGCATGTCACTACAACAACAATTAAGAAGGGTGAGCACTAAAACCTTGTAAGTATTTATATATAATCTGAAGTGTCACACCATATCTAAATACGAGTGCCCCATATGTATCTAACACAATTTTATAGAAAAACAAGGTTCAATATCCAAGGATATACCCATTGCCCCATAAATGGCCAAGAATATTGCATATCAGTCAACAAAACTAAACCAAAGAACAAGAAGACCGATATTAGAATTTGCCCAAAGACTGGGGAATTGAAGATGCCTTATTAGTCAAAATAGAACCAGAAATGGAACGGCAAAACAATTCCCATATTCACCCATGTCTCAGTGCAAAACAACAAAGCAATGAGGAGATAATGAATACCTGGAGTCAGGCCTCATGCCAGCATCAGAGGAATCCAAGGGAACGAATTCAGACAACTCGACGGGGACGACGGTGGGGTCGGAGCTATAGAGGTCCTTGCTGGTAACATCGAGAGTTTGATCACTGACGCATTTGACCCTGAGGTGGAACTCGACGGAGCAGAACTCACACTGGCCGTCGCCGTCGCAGGCGTCGCAGTCACGTGAGAGGCGCATGGACATTGCGCGGTCGCTGGTGAGGGGAATGAGGCCGATGCGATGGGCGATGAACTCGTCGGTGAGGACGGAGGAGTTGGCATCGATCTCGATGAGGTCGATGGCGATGGTGGGCACCTCCGCGATCATCACGCGCCTCAGGGCGTTGGCGATGCTGACGTCGGTGTCTCGCAGCTCGAACTTCATATAGTCATCCCTCACCTCCCGAATTTTTATCCTCGGCATGCGTGCGTACGACACTCCGTCCATCACTGTCTGTCACACACACTGTCTCTCAATCGGCGCTCTCCACAAGCAACTGCGTGTTCAAAGATTGTTTAGTTCGATTTTGAGCAAAGAACCAATCTAATTAATTTTTTATTCTATTAAATTTTGTTAGTTTTAAATTTTAATTAATTTGATTTAATTTATATTTTTTATTTAAAAGTAATTTTTTTAAAAAAATAAATTTTTATAATATATAAAATTTAATTTTTAATATTATGTATCTTTTAAAATTTTGACTACTAATAATTTTAGAATAATTTATTATTTTTATCTCTTTTTTTTGTCTAAAAAAATTTTATACATTTACAAAAAAATTTTAAAAAGTAAAAAAAAATAAAAGTAATATCTTATAATAAAATAGTATAAATAATTTGTATATTTCTTGAACTATATAAAGAATATAGTTTTGATATAAATTTAATTGACAAAAGATTTTATTAATTGAAAAAGAAATAAAATATTAAATTTTAATTAATTACAAATTTAATGGTTCGATTTGGTTTGGTTAATTGAATCAAATATGCAGAAAATCGACAATCGAACCGATTTAATAAATTCTATAATTACAAAAATCAAATCAAATCAATTTTTAATTAGTTTTGTTTGATTTTTGATGATTTGCTTCGATTCGATTTAATTTAATCGGTTTGGTTCGGTTTTGTTTACCTTTACCGCATAGTACTGTATTAGTGGCGCAACTTCTTCGTTGCATTAACGGAATTTCTGAAAATTTAGAAGCTGCTGGGGGACAATATGGTAATTGAAGATATGTACTCTATTTTATTACCTGCAATCATGTATAAAAAATAAATAATTAATTCATGTGAAATAAAAAAAAGTTAGTTAAAAATAATTAATTATTTTAATTTTATCTCAAATAAAAATTATTTTTTAAAAATACTTTCATTTAATGTGTATTTTTTTCTTAAAATTAATAATAGTTAATATTCATAATTTGAAGGACTCATTAAATAAAGAATATAATTAAAATACTATAATTAATATATTAGATATTAGTGATTTATTTTTTATATTTTAGACTAAATCAAAATTTAAAAAAATATCTTATATATAAAATTGGAGGTAATAATATTTTTCAAAAAATAAAAGTAAATTATATATTGAGTTTCCAGAAATTGTATACTTTTTTTTAATATTTTTAAAATATATATAAGCTTTTTTTAGATTAAAAATTATCTTATATTTTGATTTAATTATAATTTTTTTATCAAAATACTCTCTATTTAATTTTTTAGTTAAAAATATATATTTAAATTAATTAAAATTATTTAGTAAAAAAATTTAAAATTAGAATAGAATGTAAAGTATTATTTTATTTTAATAATATTTTTGTGTATTTTAAAAATAAAAAAGAAATATATGTAATTTTAACAAAAATTAAAAAACTTCTGTGCAATTTTTTTTTTTAAATTCTTTACTGGAAACACATCCTAGAAGTGTGCTATATTAAAAAAAAGAATAAATCATAAATAAAGTTTAAATAAGATATAGTAGGCATAAAAAGAAAATTATTAGGTAGATTACTTCTAATTGGTTTTTATATTTTTTAAAAAAATTTAAAGGGATAAGGATAACCGTGTAAGTTCATTCATTGACAAAATTTTAAGAGAGAGTACACTGAAATTTATCCTGCATAAAATCTGACATACCTTTGATTGTAGTTAAAAGAAAATTTCAAGTTTTCTGTGATATTTGTAAAAATAAAAATTAAATTAAATAGTATTTTGTTCTAAAATAGAAATACTCTTTATCAATACTTGAACCCTTCTATGTTTGCTGATCTTTTTTAAACAAGCATGTTTTATTTTATTCATACTATTCATCCCGTCATGATATTCGTTTTTTTTTTAAATACCTTTGAAATTCCTAAGGTCTATATAAGTGATGCGTCGAGAAAATACATAAATTGTCATTTGCATTATTAAAAGTCAATTATGTCTTTGTCCTTATAAAGTTTTTTTAAAATAAAAATACAAAAATTATTTTTTTCTATAAAATTATCTTTTTCTTTTATTTTTGTTTTTATTTCCATTTTTCTATGTATTACGCAGCTCGTAAGTCATTAAAAATTCTATCTAGAAACTTTAAAAATTAAATTTCTTTAAAAGACTAAAGGAATACATTACCATTAATATTTCTTAAAATAACCACTTATATTCCCTAAAATTACAACTTAATTTTCTCAATATTATAAATGCATATTTTCATTTAAATATAGCAGCAAATGCAAAATACTTTTGTAATATCGAAAATACCATCTTAAAATTTTAAGAAATATGAATAATAATTTTAAAAAATACCAGTAATAACTTTGAAAAGTACTAATAGCAATGAACTCTTTTGGTCTTTCAACAAAATTTCAATTTTTAAAATATTTAAGTGAAATTTTTACCAATTTATGATTTTTGAGTGAAGTTTTCTCTTAAAAAAACGTTATTTTAAGAACCGAGTCTGAATTGAATTTAAATTTTAAAATAGGATCAACCCTCTCAGTTTATAATATATAATATTATATAATATATTATATAATGAAAGGCATATTTTCTTATACTATTCATCAGGGCTTACAAGTACATCCTCAAGGTGTCTATCCATTATTTATAGACACGAGCCCTATCTAATACTTTCCAAATTCCAACTAGACCTGATCACGTATTGAGTTCATAAAAAAATTCGTAAATTCTTTGAGCTTAGGCTCGGCCTAGCCCGACACTGTTTGAACAGTGCCGAACCAGACTTAAGCTCGATTAAAAATGAGACTCAAGCTCAGGCCGACCCGTTTTGTAAAACTTTTTTTTTTACATTTTTATCTATTTTTTTTAGTTTTAAATATCATATATATATATATATATTTCATTACTTGTTAAACATACTTTTATTCTTATTTTAATTTCTAAATAACTCATAAAAAATTATAAAAAATTTAAATAACTTGAAATAAATAAATATATATATATATATATAAGATAATAAAACCTCTCAAAATAATAATTTTTCTAATAATATTACTATTAATAATTTATTTTTTTGAATTATAATTTATTCCTAATAATATATTATATAATAAGTAAAAGTAAAAATAATAATAATCATATATGTTATATAATTTTTTTATTTATATCTATAGTTATAAATAAATATTCTAATAATATTATTTATTAATAATATATAAAAAATAATTATAATACAAGCAGACTTAAACTCGGGCCAGACTTTTAAAAAAAGTTCAAACCCGACCATTTTTATATTCAGACTTTTTTAAAACAAGCTCATTTTTTTTAGATTTTTTTTCGGGCTCATATCCATTTTTTTCAGGCCAGGCCTATCGGGGCGGGCAGGGCGAACTTCTCGGCTCATGATTAGGTCTAATTCCAACCTATGCACATAAGAGAAGACAACATTCAATATTCAACATAAAGCTGTTAGTTTGGCGCTAGCATCATCCTGCTTCATATGAACACTAGTGATCGCTACATAACTCAGCCTTCGTGCTACATTATTTCCTGCACCAATTTCACCATTCTGCATCAGCATTTGACTTGTTAATGAGGGCAATGCACAGAAACAATAAAGAACAGGTGCAAGGCACATGCCATCCAAAAAGAAAAGGACAAAATTTACCCAAAAAAAAAATCTTTAACTATCAAGTTCTCTAATAAAATATAACAACTGGACATTTGTTACAACTTTAAAAAGTTATTCCACATAATTTTATTAAAGAAGCTTGATAGTAAACAAATATTAACTCCATCAAGGTTTTTTCCCCAAAAAAAAAACCAAAACACACACACACACACAATGGCAAGTGAATGTGGAGAATCAAAAGCACAAATATGACCATACCATACAACTTAAAACCCACGTTTGGCCACCTCAAACTCACATGGAGGTATTATCTGATCAGAATACATCGTATTGGTGATGCCTCAGAACCAACCAACCTAAGGGGCAAGCAGTTGAGCGTATATATTCCTTCTGGGATATTATCGAGCTTCAAGCCTTCCACAAGAATGATTTCCTGAAGCATTTGGCTTTGTTAGCACATTGTTTATTGATGCTAGGTCTTATCCAAGCAACAAATAACTGTTCCCGTTCTTGTCTATACAAGGAAATTTGAGGAAACATACTAGCAAGGTCTTCTCAAGCCATATCTGTTTCTATTAATCTACTGTTATATTTCAAGGAAAAACAAAATTATTTGTCTAGAGATGACAACAACATCCTCAAAAAAAGTA
Organism: Erythrophleum ivorense; assembly: GCA_026724425.1. Lineage (NCBI taxonomy): Eukaryota > Viridiplantae > Streptophyta > Magnoliopsida > Fabales > Fabaceae > Erythrophleum > Erythrophleum ivorense. Next base: position 54,381 of record JAIUCV010000430.1, read on the forward strand.
GATAAAGCAAATGTACTGCAAATTGGGATTAGCTCATCAGTCTGCAGCTGACACCAAGCAAATGAATTGAGGCTCAGACACTTGGTGACGCAATCATTATGAACCAATCCATAGGGTAGATTGAGCTTGCGTTGACTCTAAAAGTGCTTCGTCAATAAAACCTGATCTAAGTGGGGAAGCTACAAACATCTATTCAAAAATACAGCCAATACTAATATTTAGGTTTTACAACTTCTACAAGTTATCAAGAGGTCAGCAACCAGATCTAAATGGTCCACAAATTTGTCAAGTGGATGCACAGAAAAAAGGAGAATTCGATTGATATTTACTAGCCATCTTGGGTGAAAACAACTTATGATATGCATGAGTATAAGGATCACAACGATAACCAAAATCACCACTTTAGTACACAACCCATCATTACCAATACTACAAGTCTGGAAATTGTACTTGGGATAGCTAATGTACTTCGACTCATGAGATCTCATGTTTTCTTTTTATTAAAAATACATGAAGGGATGGATAATTAGCTGGTGAGTAGTAAGAAGTTACACATGTACGAGTTAATAAGACAAACATTTTCTTACCCTCCCTTCTAGAAATACATGATGTGATGGAACCGAGTGATCATAAGCAGCAGTAGATAAGTAATCAACTCCTACAGTGCATCACAGGAAAGTGAATTAGCTGTGACCATAACTTTCGCAAGAGAAGAAAACGAAAACTTGACAACCATTAATTGGAACAGCAGAGGTATTTCACTGAAGTTTTCTCATAGCACCAGCCATAAAATTCAATTGGTAAAGAAAGGAATGATGCGCACAAAGAATTTAAGAGGGGAGAATAAGAAAGAGAAGAAATGTTATCCTGTAATTAAGAAATACATATGATAAGCCCCGCCTATTATTATTTCTTCATTGACTGAGTTTTAAATCACTGAATACACACACAGACACAGGAGGTATCAACTTAATCTTTAGTTTTGCTTGAAAGACAGAAAAACTAATGGCTGTATATCATAATGTAACTAAATTTGTCATAGTTGGTTTAGTGATGACTTAGCATTCAAGGTAACTAATAAACTGAATATCTTGCTTCCACAATGTAGAGATACTAGAGTTAGTGTGGTACCATGCCATAGAGCTATGGGGATGACTCCAACCTACGTATTGAAAAATGGATACATAAATGTAGACTGCTGATGTAAACAATTGAGGCTGCAAATTGGTAATCTTCAAGCAAGCCTGAATGGATGTAGGCAATGCTGGCTAACGTTTAACACTAGATGCAAAAGCTGGTGCAAGAAAAACAGTCCACAAATGAACCTCATCCATCAGCGATTATTTTATAAATTTGTACCACACAGAATGAAATGGGTAGACGTTAAGTCATTTGTAAGGTTGAGTACTTTATTGCAAATTAAGAGTAACCACTTCAACTCCTATTTAGTGGTAAAACAATGCATTAAATATGCCACAAAGACAATTGTAAATTTGTATTGCTTAAAAGTGCATGTCTTATAAGCCTAAAAATCAATAAGAAGATAGGATCAGTTAAGATGAACGAAGTGACCAGAACAATTAGTACAAGATCCTTAAAAATGTGATAAGGTGAGCTTGTACAAGTAAATAACCCCATATTGCAATTATGTGGTACTATCTTAATTAACAAAGGAAAAGAAAATAATAATAAAATATACCAAATATTAATCTAATCTTGCATAACATCTACAAAACACCTGTACAGTCAGAGTAAACAAGAAAAAAGTGTGTTGTCTACACGTGCAAAACTAGACATGGACTCTAGTCATTTGACTCAGGAAAAAGGACGCAGAATATGCCCTTGAGAAGAAGTAGCCCAAAAACTTATAAAAGATTTATATCTCACCTACAAGTTTAATGTCAGTGTTCTCCACTAGCCATTTCGCTCCATCCTCCTTGAACCCTACATAGCTTGTGTCAAATTCCTTCTTAAACATCAGCCGCCTAACATTTTAACAAGTCAAGTTTTAGTTCACACGTGGCTTCTAATGAACAGTAAATATCACTAAGGTAAAGGATGGCAACCTGAGATTTTGTTTTGGATCTCCAAGGTCAAAATTGCAAGATTTGATTAAACATATCAATGAAGAAATATATTCAATTCACTTTTTACACTAGACCAACAAAAAGAAAATAGTCCTACAGCAGTAACAATACAAGTAATTTATACAAGTAACCTGTCAGTATTTAATGTTCTGAAGAGCACACGGCGTACACCCCAAGGAATATCCAGGGACTTCATAACTTCAGCTGTAAAAAGGAGAAAGTTATAATCTAATATACAACCATTGAGGAAGATAAAAATTCCACATGAAATTTCAAACAAATATGAAACATTTTTAACAACAGAAACCAAAAATAGCAAAGGCAGAGAAAATGGGTTGTATATGACAAAGCATCCCCCCAACACCACGCTTGAGAGCATCCTTGTTGAAATATGCATAATTTTGTAAAGCCTTTTATCTTTGTTATCAACCACAAAGTTTGATATGTTGGACAAATTAACATTCACATCTCCAAATAATCGTTAATTTATAGGTGCTTGAGTACACAGAAATAATCAGAGCAATTAAAAAGAATGTCAAGTTCATCAGATACACAATAATTCTCATTTGTCAGAAAAATGGCAAATTTTACTAAAGTCGACTACAAACTCTGATCAACATGTACAGCATTCAACAAAGAAAACAAATAAAAAGTCTTCAAAGTAAACTCATAAATTATGCATACCAGTTATATTTTTATCCCTTGGAACATCGACCAATAAAGCACAGCCTACGGACAGTAATAAGTTATCTGTCAGCATCTATGTCAACATGATCAACCATCATATACCTAAAATGAATAGAAAAAGGAGAAAGGAATAATTTGTATCTTCCAATGCATTCAAGCAAAAATTAAATCATATCATATGGATAGGTAAAAGCTCCAGAAAATCCAGAAAATAAGTGGATAAAGCATCTGAATACTGACTGTGAGCCCATGAGGAAGAATCAGTCACCATACAGAGCACGAATGTACAAAGAGGACCTGATCTTTCTAAAACCAAAGAGCATAAAGCTAAAGATGAAAATATTACAGTAAGAAAGGACAATGTTAAACATTGGGACAGCCAAGAGCATATATAACATTCACCGCTGTGCTGGTTAATTTACAAATTTTAAATACCCAAACATAGCTCAAACCAATTTTCTTACTCGGGAAGCAGGCTCCAAATCCTTGAAGCTAGACTTTTAACATGCAATAGTGAGGGAAAATTGGTATTCCTAGTTTAAGATTTGGCTGAGCCAAATTGCATATATTCTTTCATAAATCTTTCAAACAAACGGGCAGAATCTAGAACAATTATGCAAAAATAACCATAGAGCTACTAGAGGCTAGAAGCGTGCCCTAGCAAAATGCTTTTGCCGCTATTCACTTTGCAAAGCTTGATGCACATACTAGCAGCCAAAGAGCTGCTTACTCTATGCATGAAGGAACAGATAATTGACTCCACTATGCGCACCCAGTGAATTACAAACGCTTTGTTCAGCAACATATGGGGAGGAAAAGAAAATTGAAGGGAGCAAAATAGCAAGAATGATAACGGGAAAGTAGGGAATAAATTTTTCTCTCGTTTGGATGCCATGTAAACAAGGGGAGTGAAAATGGAGAGAGAACTCAATTTATAAACACTGCAAGGTTATTCCTTATTATTTCCCCTTGCTTTCTCTCCATTTATGGAAAGATGGATTCTAGACTTTTGTTAGGATTGAAGTTTACAATATTTATATTCCTCCCATATTCCCCATGTATTCACCTCCTATTTCACCTATTCTAAACGAAGGATTAGAACAAGATCGTTGAAGAAAGCAGTGGTACAGTGGATGTGACGTGCGGTGAACCATCCGCTCCTGCCAGAAGAGAGGAAGGCCAGCACCAACTTGGTGTTTGTGAGTTCATGGAATACAATAATAGTATAACTACCCTAAAATTTCACAGACAGATGTCGAACCATAACAATTTTGATTGCATCAAACACATGGCATAACCATAATCAGCAAATGTCTACCCGGAGTAACATCCCAAAAAACTGGAACTTCCCGCATATAACTAGACATCATCACCCAGAGAAAAGCTAAACAAAGTGAAGCATGAGGCTACAAAAACCATAACCATTTTTACCATTAAGAACTTCTAAATCCAGCGAGTCAACGTCAAAGCCGGCGTCGAAGTAGTTGTCGAAGAAGTGGCCAGGCGCGTCGACATGGGTACCGGTGTGAACCCCCAGCTTCATAGCTGAGTTATTAGCGCGGGAACCATTTTTCATGCTCTTCTCAAGCCAGAGGAAATGTCGACCAAGGCCATCGTTGGAGTCCCAGACTGGCATATCAGGCACGTATTTGTGAGTTATATCGAAGATTCGACCATTATCGTAGACTTCTCGGCGCGGAGGAACAAGGTCAGTGTCGCCGCCGGCGAGGGAGCAGTCAACGGAATCGGTGCCAGGGATGGAGGGGTAAGCCGTAGTAGTGCCAGAGGCAGCTAGGAAGTGGAGGGAGATCACCAGGGCCAAGGCGCAGAGAAACGCAAGCGGAAGTAGAGACTTCATGGCCATGGGAATGATACTAGAAACCGGTTTATACATCACAGACTCACAGTTTCATCCTCAATCACCTTCTCACATGAAGTGGCACTGCATTTTGCCCTTCCATGGGTTTGATCCATTGAAAGAAATATTTTGTGGATGAGTGAATTAAAAATTCATTTATTTATTATAAACTAACATAAAATTTTTCTTAGCTGAAAATATATAAAGATCACAAATATTGATTTCTTAACAAAAGTTTTTATGTTTATAATATTTATCTATATTTGAACTCTAATAGTGTCTTAGTCTCACAAGTATAACTAATACAAAAAATAAAATAAAATGATACTGTTAAAATAATAAAAAAATAAATTGTGATATTGGAGAGCGGAAGGTAGATAGTCAATATTGAAGGGTATTTTTCTTATTAATTTAAAAAAAAAACTATCCATATCTATGTTAATTGTTCGTTTTATAATTAACACATAAATATCTTTTTTATAAAATAAATATAGATTATTGTTGTAAGAGATCAAAAAGGAATTTAACTTTCTACAATTTTTATTATTCTTAAACTTTAAGAAATAAATTTTCTTAGATAGTGTAAAATACAAATAATTAAAATTAATTATTTTTAATAAAACAATTACAATTTATTTTTTTAATTCAAGAAATTTTATTTTTAAAAAATTAAAGAGAGAATTAACATGTATTAATTGTGTAAAGTTAGAGGTTGAGAATAATATATTAGTGTGCAAGTTCAATACGTGACACCATAACACAATACACTATATATAGCAAATGTATTGTTTATATTATTATTTTAAAAATTGAACCAATTATTTAATAGATGGAGAGAGGGGTTTAAAATGTATTAAATTAATCGTAGTTGAATTGATAGTAAAACTTATAACATATTTTATTTATGCATATCATTTAAAATAATAATATGTTCAAAATAAGTAATTTAGGATAAAAATGATCAAATAATATATACTAATATATTTGAAACATTATTAAAAGGTCTATCATATATATAAATTTATAATTTCACACAATATAATATTTATTGGTCAATAATAATTATTATAGTAGCATTTTCAATAAGAAAAAAAAAGATATATACATAATTACCAATGATATTAAGAAAGATGACAAAATATTATAATTTTCACTTTAAAAAGTCTTTTTTTTTAAGGAATCAAAATGGTGTCATTTGAATAACAAAACCAAAAAAACAAAGAAAAATAAAAAGCTTCAAATCATTTAATTCATTTTTTTTGTATTAGCCAATTCATCCATTTTTTGTTGGTTGATTTTAGAGGGTTTTGAATCCCTTACATTAAATGAATAAAATTGTGCATGTTGTACATTTGAAGAGAGATAGAAAGAAAATAGAATGTGAATAGAAAGAAAGAAAATATGCTCCATATACATTTTTACTTTTTTGTCACTCTTTTCTAAATGCAAATATATTATTGAGGATCAGAATTCATTTTAGAAGGATTTGGATTATTTACAATTAGCAAATAAATGCACAATGTATATTTGGAAAGAAGTAAAAAATAAATAAAGTGTAAGTGAAAAAGAGAAAATAAGCCCTATGCACACTTTTTGTGGAAATGATTTATATACAATCTTTTATGGAAATGGAGGAATTTGTCTCTAGTTAACAATGATTTCCAAGGACCTAGGATTCTACCATTGTTGTATATAGGGTGCGTAATGCTTGACTTCAAACATGTGAAGTGGTGTTTTTTTGGAGGTTCTCTCATATAGGTAATCACAAACTAAATTGTGATGGGAAGGCCTTTAATGGGATCATACTAGGAATCTCATTACATTTCATTTATGGTTGAGCTTTAAGATATTAAGGATAGTCTTAAAGTTGCTTGGAAGATGGGCCCTTGAAAGGGGGAGGTCAAGTGTGATTCTAAGGAATTGTAGAGTTAATTAATGGAAATTGTGTTGCTCTATATTATAATTACTAATTGTTAGATAATTTACTATAAAAAAATGTTTTGAATGATAACTTTAGTAGTGACTAAAGAAAATTATTACTATAAGTTCATTTTTAAAATGTATCACTAATAAGTTGTTTTTAGCAATAACTTTTAGTGGCCACTAAAATGCATCACTATGTTTTTGTTAAAAAGCTTAGTGGTGACGCAAAAAGAGTCAATAATAAAAGTCTTTTGTGACGACAAAAATATTTTTGTGGTGATGAATAATCGTTGTTAAATGTATTTAGAGGTGATAAAATGTCACTACTAACTCCCTTGTTATTTTTTTGTTTTGGCCTTTAATTTACTTGTGATGGTTTGTTGTTGGTAAAGTAAAAAAAATTTTAGTAACGATTATTTCTTATTGCTAATTATAACATTTTGTGGCAAAACAAGTTCATGGAAAAAAATCAATATAATAGTGACAAAAAATTGCAACTAATTTTTTTTAAAATTGTTTCCCACATAACTCAAAATGTTTTGGAGCCAAACATTTTAGAGGCAAGAACATGTCGCCATTAAAAGTGGTTTTTGTAATGACTAATAAAAGTTGCCACTAAAGTTGTTGTTAAAAAAGACTATTAGTTTGTTGCCGTTAATTATGTTACTTTTTTCTTTTAGACTAGTGGATAGGGGATGAAACATAAGAAACCTTGCATTTAATTCCTTGTAAGTTTAACTATCCCAACCTATTTCATTTTGACCAACCCAATGGATCAAAGAAAGCGAGAGTAAGAGTGAAAGTCGTGATGGAGAGAGTGGGGCTTTTTTCATGATAGGGAGTGAGTGTTGGAGGGCATGTTGGTCAACAATAGAATGTTTGAGCTAGAGGGAATATGGGATGATTGAGAGTAAGAGAGTGATATAGAGGAAGAGAAAGACGAAGTAATTTGAGCTCAATACAATAAAAACATTGAGGACAAGATTTGATTTTGATTTTAGGTTTTCTTTTTAGGATTTATGGTTTGATTAAGTGATTTTGGTTTTAAGGTTTTAAAATATTGATTTTTGGGTTGTTTGAATTCATATTTTATCGTTAGATTGATCTCTTATACAATTTCAATTCTAGGGTTGATGCTATTGCTAATAGAGGTATTAGTTAATTTTGCTAATTTGTTTAGTTCTATCATTCATGTTTGTTTTGTTGGTTTTGTTTGTATTATTTCTTCATTTCTTGTTAATAGAAGTTACATTCAATGGTTAAAAAAAAAGAATCTGGATTTAGTGATTTAGGATTTTAGGTTGTTTGTTTTTTTGGTTTATTTTATGATTTTATGATAATGGAATGCTTGATTTTAGTTTTAGGGTTTTAAAATGTTGGTTGAGTGAGTTTTTTTTATAAGGATTTCTGTTTTGCCTCTCCTTGATTTGGACAATTCATAAAAACTTCAACTACTTTTTATAAATGTCATTCAATTTCTTCTTGTCAAATTTTTTTACTAATAGGATGTACCAAGCCTAATGATTTGAACTAGCTATTAGTTGTTTGATTTCAATTTTTGATGGTATAATGCTTATTATGTTTGGTTATGAGTTTTTCTACTTTGTTGGTCTAATATATAATGTATAATTTGGCTAAGTTCTACTCATTTACTTAATATGTTTCATCTCTTTCTCCTTCTTCATTTAGAATGGCTAAGAGATTGAAAGTTATAGAGAGATTGAACTAGATTACATAAAAATAGATTTACAAGCATGTAGATCGTTGCTTCTGGTTGAATATAGTGGCTGGAACATGCTCTAAGCCACATATGTCAAGGAGTTAGAATCTCTTATTAGCCAACAATGAAGAATAAAGCAATTAAGCCTATAAACTTTTAGATTTTCCTAAGCAAAAAGAGTTGTATGAAGAACAATTTGATAAAATGATGGAAAGATTTACCTAACTAGGAACAATGCACAAGAAAAGTAATAGTGAAACTTAATGATTTTGTAATAGGTCGAGAATTATATTGTATGGGTTTTAGGTTTATGTATGTAGGTTTATGGTTAATATATTAAATTTTTTGAAGCATTGATGTCTTTTGTATCTATAATATGTAAGCAATGTATTAAAGAAAACTTTTAGTGGCAACATTTGTTGCCACTAAAATCAATTTTAGAGATGATAAATAATGTCATTGTAATAAAGAACCTTTTAGTGATGCCAAAGGTTGCCATAAAACAAAAACATCTAATGATGATTCTCTTAATTGCCATTTAGCAACACAAGTCATTGCTTAAAGAATTTTTAGTGGTGACTAAGAGCATCTCCACTAAAAATATTTTAGCAATGGCAAATATTGCCATGAAAAGTATCCTTTCAGTAGCAACATTTTACAAAAGCAAAACTATCAGAGCTTTAATGGTGACCAAAGTCATCACCAAAAGTGTTTTAATAGCAACTTTTCTCACTTTAAATGTAAGTTTTGGTGGTAAATTTTTTGGTTGCCTTTAAAAACTTTTTTTTAATGAAGGTACTAATGACGAGTTAGTAGCAACCAAATATTGTTACTAAAAATATTTAGTGATGACTATTTGACTTATTGTAGCTATAAAAGAGACTTTTTTTAGTGAACATTTTTTCTTTTTTTAATTCCTTTAGAAGGATTACGATTTTTGTTGCTATTTTCATTTGGTCTTTAACCTTGTTATATTATCCAAAAGAAAAAAAAACCTCAAAACCTAACTTTTTGATGTCTTTGAGCCTCAGAGTAAGGAATTATCATATAAAGCATAGTTAGTTCTTAATAAATCATTTCCTTCAATTTAATTTTAAAATTAAAAAGCATGAACAGAAATCACATGAATAAAAAAGCAATATTCTCTAAGCACATGAGGAAGAGATGCAAATACAAACATTGTGTTTTGGACAAGGGAGGGAAGAGAAAAGTAAAAAAAAAAAATGTTTTCTCTCCATGTGTTTGGATGAATGGAGAGAAAATACAAAGAAAAGAAAACTTGTTAATTTATAAGGACAATAATGCCCTTATTGTCCAATATTAGTAACTTTTATCAATAAATGAGATATTTTAAAAAAAGAAGTTATGTTTTAAATATAAATTAACCATTTTGAATTTATACATATATATTTTGAAGAAGAAATAAGAATAATGAATTTTTAAAAAGAAAACAAATGTATAAAAATCGTATTTCAAATTTTTTTAAAAAAATATTGCCAAATAATGAAATAAAAAAATAGTTGAAACCAATTTAAAAAATAAAAATTATTCTTAAATAAGGTCAAAAATAAAATTTTCTATTAAAAGAAAACACACACTTAAAATTTAAAAAAATAATTCTAATAATTAAAAAAAAAATTAGACTATGGTGCAATCAGAAATTATTTGACTAAACTGCAATTAGAACAGTTTTTGATTGCAACGCAATTGAAAATTATTCGACCACATTGCAATTGGAACATTTTTCAATTACAATGCATAACAAAATTTTGACTACAACGCAGTCAAAACTTATCCAATTAAATTGCAGTTGGAACAATTTTTTACTACAATGCAGTAAGAAATTTTCCACTACAATGTGTAACACCATATATTTTTTAACTTGCTTCCTATCATTTTTAAGTTTCACATGATGAATTGCACAAAATGGAATAGAAAAATTGCATTAAAATAGTGTCTTATTTCACATTGCGTCGTATATGAAAATTTCATTCGGTGTCACGCAAGCCATATGAGTTCATATATTATATTCTTATATTTAATTATATACATACAACTCATTTGTGTCATCAAAGTTGGCCTACAACTCATGAAATTCAAAGGGGAGCATCAAACTCACACTATTATTTTCGGCTAGAATATCAGTTTTTCTATCATAATTTCAAAAATTCATAACTAAATTCACAAAAATCGAAACCCAACAAATTTTACCATTCCAAAAAGCTCTAGATGTCTATCACATGATAAAAATAATTTTAGCTCATGAATCACTAAGGGGAGAACATTTGACATCAAAAAAGCCACTGAGGTCGCTACTGTCTGGGCTACTGGTTCAGATTACTGATATGAAGTTTTAAAATTCATAACTAATTCTAAAAAATTTAAATCATGCATTCTTGGCCATTCTGGAAAGATAAACATGTCTACTTTATGTCAAAAATATGTTCAGGCCATAAAACATAACACAGAAAGCGTTTGACATATGAAAAGGGGCAAAGGTTCAGACAACTACTGATACTGATGCAAGTGTCTGCTATAAATTTTAAAAATGTCCAATTAATTCTAAAAAAATTCAATCCATGCAAATATACTAATTTGAAAATCTATGAATGTTAAATTTATGGCAAAAATAGACTCAGACTAGAGAAAGCACGTTTAGCCACTGAAATTCAATGGAACAGTGACTCAGGTCGTGCTGCACTACTGTTGCTATTCCAGAAATTCAAAAATTCATATCTCTTAGCTCAGACCTCCAAATGAGGTACTTCTAGTTGCTACAAGTCATTGTAAATTCTTAGTTTTTGTCTATAAAATTTTGTAGCTATTAGACTATGTTTACCCCTCAGATGATATAATTTTACAACTGACCAAATGAATAGTATTGTACAAATCTGAAATTCTGATACCAAATTTGAAAAATCATAGAAAATTCCACATACCTCCAAATGACCTGATATTTGCTTCCTAAAAAGCTCTAGACAAGATCTACTTGCATGCAAAATTTTAAGTCAATAAGAGGTCATTTGGTCAGACTTTGCTATAGCTCAAGATTATGGCAATTTTGGTCCCAACAAGAAGTAAATTTGGTTCAAATGAGCCATCAATTGTTCCACACACATTTGAGTAACTTCAAAAGCATAAATGTAGCATAAATGAGCCTCTCATAAGGTCTACATTCTCATGCAACTCAAATTTATCATGCCACTTCCATAAACATACATGCACAAGTGGGCTCCTAAGTGGTCAAAATACATAATTTTATTCATTAAACTATATTCTTGATACATACACTAACTTTACATAGTTTTATACTTGTTCAAAGTGTCATGGCTCAAAAATAACATGTACATATCTATTTTGACATTCTAGACATCTTAGTACATCAAAAATGAGAGATTTGCCAAGAAATGGAGATTTAAACTCCTTGGCTTCCATACTTTGGATCTTGAACTCCACCTAGATCATATGAGATGAGAGAAAGGAGGGGGTGAGATTCATTGAATCTCAATATCTCATACACCTATTCAAGCACATTTTCAAAGCATACACACATGTCAAAGGTACAAGTATGCAACTACTCAATCGATGAAGTATTCAATTCTCACATTTTTATGTCACAAACATATGTCAAAAATAAGAATGAGCTCTAGGGACTTTTGGTTTGACCTCACCCCATTTTTAGGACTTTTAAATTGCCTCACTCTTAGTTTTTAGGACTTTTGACTTAGCCTCACCCATCCAAGGGACTTTTGGCCTTGTCTCACCCATGCCGTGAGACTTTTGGCATCTCTTCACCCATATTAAGGGACTTTTGGCACTACCTCACCCTTGTGAGCCATTTCTACAATTTAAAGATATTCAGGAAAGCATATTGGTACTAAGATAGCAATATAACATCAAGTGGCATGGCTCAAACATATAAATATACACACAAGCACACAATGACACATATGCAACAAGAAAAGGTGGAGAGTTACCTTGGTGCAAATTCAAGCTTTACTTTGTTTGTTCATTCTCCTTTTCAGTTCCACAAACACAAGGAGGTGGGGTTATATTTCCTTGGCCTATTTATAATAAACAACACTTAATTATACTCTTGGAATAAGTTATAACATCCAATTTACTTTTAAGACTACATTTTGTTCTATTTGTCATAATATGGTTCCATTAATGACCTAATGAAGCAACTACGACAAGTAAAATTCTTAGTTCCATTCTCTTGCTATATTTAGACCTCTTGACCTCATTTAAAGTTCTTGAAGCCATCACACACTCACTTTCACAAACTTAGGTCCATGTTACTTCATAAGGTTACATTATAGAAGCCATTGCCTCATCTCCCGACTTAAGGCTTTTAAATTTTTTCTAAGGGTTTCTCTTATCTTTTTTTATCATATAAAGTCCCAAATCGAGTTTGGAACCATTTAAAACATCCTCTAGCTATCTCTAAAGATCTTAACCGATTTATGCTTCCATTAAAGACTCATAGAGTTTGGGATTTTTCCTTAATGAATGGGGCACTTGGGAGGCTCCTTAGGAGTCTTACTAGCACTAGTGCAAATAATAGAAAATGAAGATTTGAGCTTTAAGTTGCCAAGAAATTAGGGCCGGAGTGATACAAAAAATTTGCCGAAAAGCCAGTAACATTTTCGTAAATAAGTGTAATTTTGGAAAAACTCTTAGGAGAAAATTTTAAATGAAAATTTGAGTTGCACAGGGTTCTCAGAGGCCCCAAAAATCATGGGAAGCCTTGGGACCAATAAAGCCCCTCCGATGTACTTTTTCCGACATCAGTTGACCCAAACTTTGACCGATTCGTTCGGGAAGACTTTAGCTCCGATTTGAGTGATTTCAAAGGTATTTTATTAAATTGAAAATTTAAATTTTATGATGGAAGATATGGTTCTAAAAAAGAAGCTAAAACGAAGATAAACCGAAAATACCATTATAGAAGGGCAAAAATAGAAACAAATTGTACAAAGAAACTTCTAAATGCTCCTTTTAAATCCACATTTAGCCTCCCTTTCTCTAAACCGACTTTCTTCTGCCCAAATCTCAAAAAAGGAGCTGTTGTCTTAAGTGCACAAAGAAAGAGAATTTTGGAGGAAGAAAAGCGAAAGGAAAGGTGAGAAAGTGTAAGATTTTCATGCTATTTCCTCTTGAAACTTCATCATCCCCTTCTTACTTCATCTTTCCATAGTTTTAATGTAATTTTTGGTGCTTATTTGGGTCCAGATTAAAGGAGAGAAATTCGAAATTTAAGAAGGAGGAAGAGGGAAGAAGAAGGGCTTTTGAAGGAAACTTGATTTCAAGGTAGTTTCTCTTTCCTTGTTACTTCTTTTTCTCCTTCTCCTCTTCCATGGTGGGATGCCTCAAATAGAACCATGAAGAGGGAAGAGTTTCTGTTTTATAATCCAAAAGAATCCATCAAACTAAGCCATGAGAAGATGGATTACATCAAAGAAATACATGAAAAGCTAGTAAAACTCAAGTTGAAAAAGTGTAAGGTGTTTGAACATAGTTTATTTGGTCTTGAATCACTCATCTCAAGAGACTTACTTTTAAAACCAGCATGTTTCAGTGTTTTTACAATGTACCAGGCATTACACAAGGCAATAGGAAATTTCAATAGGTAAACTGACATTAACAAACTTAATACATATAACTAATTATTTTAGTGAAATTGCCTTTTAAAAAAATCAAATATTTAGTAACAAAATGTCCATCTTGCTTAAGAATAATTGATTTATAAGATATAAGCAATTTATCAAAGCATAAAGAAGAATTCTACAAACAAATTAATATAAATTTATTAAGCAATTTAGTAGAGAAAATGAAAAAGTGAAAATAGATGGAAACCAATACCCTATAATCAGTTTATCAAGGATGAAGAAGTGAAAATGGAGAGATGAGGTATTTGTGTTGAGGGTCATTTGAAAAGATAAAAAGTGAATTATGTTAGGTAGAGTTTTTTCTCTAAAATCTCTCCATATTTAAAGATTTTTTTTTTGTAAGATCCACTATTATTTTCTTTTAAACTTTTATCGCTCTTCTAATTTTTTCTCTAATCTAAATGAAAAAAAAAATTCTATTTTCTCATATAATTTTCTCCCCATCCAAACGAAGGGCAAGGCTTTGGAAATAAGGGAGGAAGAATAAAAAACTAATGCTTCTTTTCATTCTTAACACGTTTCCTGTCATGGTTTGTCGCTCTGCTGGTGCTAAGGGACAAACTCGCAAATAGGAGGGACTATGAACAAATACCTACCCTGTAAAATGCCTCATCTTCAATTAGAATTAAGAATGAGAACTTAAGGCTGCTCAACTTTATCATGTATAGGTACATCAACACCATCCTTTACATAAACTTGTAAGACTCTACGTGGATTTGTTTTAAGCTTTTTAAAAGTCTTCATCACGTCTCTCCCTCTAGATGGATAATTTCTATGATATCTTCATCGCCAAACTTGTACCACATTAGTGAAGTTGCCATAACCATAATTTTTAGCAAACTCAGTGATATAAACAACATATAAGTAGTTTACATTAATGTTTTAAGACTTGACTAGTTATAGAATCAATAAAAATATAGGTTCACGTATTGGTTTAATTATGATTAAATTAATAATAATTAAATATATTTTTTAATTTATATATCAAAAATATAATATAATAAATAATAACTTATATAAATTTTTGCCAAAATAAAATTAAAACAGAGTTTTTATATAAAACTTTGCAAAATATAAACAAAAATTACTTGTTGGTTTAATGGATGCATCATTAGCATATAGAATGAGGCACTGAGTTCAATTCCACATAATTCTAAAATAGGGTTCTTATATAGAACTCTGTATTATATAAGTGAACATCACTTATAGGCGAAATGATTGAGGCATTAGAAGTAGGAAAAGGTACTGGGTTCGAATGCACAACTACAAATATCTCATTGCTTAACAATCACAAAGACGTAACCATTACTTAGCCATGGAAGTAAAAGAGAAAATGGGTGAGAGTGAGTATTTGTTTATAGTTCATCCTATTTGTGAGTTTGTCTCAATGACAGTGAGGTGATTAAGCACAGCAAGGGAATAATGTGAGAGGGATGAAGAGGAAAAGTATTTTTCAATTCTTCCTCCTTCGCTCCCAAAACCTTAGTTCCCGCATCTCTTCCCCACTTGCTTCGACAAGATTGCTATTACATTATGTGATTTATCTTTGTACCTTAGAATTTGTCTAATGAAGTCGGGGTCAATTAGGGCAAGTTTGAAAGGACAAAATTGCCCTTATGTGGTTCTCTTTGCTAGGTTAGATGCCATATAGAATAGGCTTGATGACATGGTGTATGCTTGTTGACATGGATGAACTCTATTAGTGAACGTAACTGATTTACTAACAAAGGGTATTAATTACCCAAAAATTGAAAGTTTTGGGTCAATTTGAACTCTTAAAGATGAGGGGTTAATTACACATGCTCTGAGATGAGGAGATTATGTGCATTTTGATTTAATACCTTAAAATTTTTAGGGTAGAAAAATAGAAAAACTCTCCTTTAAATTTTGGAATAGTTTATGAACTTTTAAAATAGGAAAATTGGTCCTTTACTTTCACATTTCAACCAATATGTCTATTTATTTATTTTACTTTAAACATTGTTATCTCATATATATCACTTTACTCTTCTTGAATTAGAAATGTTTACATTTGAGACAAAGGCACCTTGCCACGCCAATGATAATGGAGTTTGAAGTTGCATGACATAATGAAATTATTGGTTTTGAGTGACTTGTTCTTAATTTTAAAAATTCATTGCAAATCATTTGAAGTTTATATAGAGATTTTTGCACTTTCGCCAAAAATCAAGTACTCTGTTTAATATATTATAATATTTTTTTAATTTCAGTTAAAGTTTTTAAATTAAAAATTTTTTTAGAAGGACCTAAGTATAGTTTTAAAAAAGGTTTAGTTATAATTTTGTGAAAATCTAAGAAGTTGTAAGAACATCTTTAACGGACAATTTTACTAACTTAAGGTTATAAAATTTCCTTTGGCCCAAGAAAAAAAGTTCTGAAATTTTCCTTTCTTATTTATTTAATTTACTAACATCTGGCAGGTAAAACACGACGGCAACAAATGGCTTGTTTAAAATTGTTTTTGTTTTAATGTTTTCAAAACATATGTTTTCAAGAACAAGTTTTTAAGAATAAAAAAATTAAAAAATCTGTTTGAATCATTATTTTGAAAAGTAATTGTTCTCTGTTTTTTACCTGATTCTGTAGAACAAAAATTGCAAAACACTTAAAAAGTGTTCTGAATTTTTTGTTTTTGAAAATAAAGGGCCTGTTTGAAATTGTTTTTATTTTAATGTTTTCAAAATATATGTTTTCAAGAACAAGTTTTTAAGAACAAAAAAATTAAAAAATCTGTTTGAATCATTATTTTGAAAAGTAATTGTTTTTTATTTTTTACCTGATTATGTAAAACAAAAATTACAAAACACTTAAAAAGTGTTCTGAATTTTTTATTTTTGAAAACAAAATTTTATTTTTTTGTTTTACAAAACACTTTATTAAAAACACCTTATCAAACAGTTTTTTTTATTTTTTTGTTCTTAAAAACAAAAAAATTGTTCTGCAGAACCAAATCAAACAGGCCCAAAGTTCTTTGATAAAATTAAAGGACATATTTTCTATTGTTTTGACTTCACAGACTAATTCAAAGAACTTCACTTCCGCAGTTCCATTACCCTTGTTTGGTTTGAGGGGAGGGGAGGGGAGGGGAGAGGAGGAGAGGGATTTTCCTCCCCTCCTCTTGTTTGGTTTGCATAATTGGAGGGGAGGGGAGGGAAAATTTCATTAAACTTTCCCTCCCCTCCCCTTCTTCCCCTCCCCTCCAATTTGGGGGATTGGGAGGGAAAGCTATATTTTGGACTAAAATGACCCTATATTTATTTATTTAGTTTTATTTATTTATAAATTTTTTTAAATAATTATAATTATAAATATTTTCTAATATTTATTTAATTTGGTAATAAAAATATTAAATTTTTAAAAATAAAAAAATAATTAATTATATTATTATTACTTTTAAAACATACAAAGATAAAATAGTCTACATATTATTATTTTCCCTCCCTTCCCCTCCTGAACCAAACAATATATCATTAAAATCCCTCCCTCCCTTCCCCTCCTCTCCATTAAAATCCCTCCCCTCCCCTCCCCTCAATTGAACCAAACATAGCCTTAGTGTTCCCGAATAAACCCATAATCATTTTGTCGGAAATACACCTTTCCCTTCGTCCTAATCTCTAGCTACCGTAACTACACTTGCACAGATGACTACGTTTTCAATTGGGACTCACTTATCCCCATCCCAACATTTGCGAAATCTCGCAGTTCACTCTTCAATTCATGGCCTTCGCACTGTCGAATATTCACTATCATATCGGCCCTTTTTTGGCTCCTCTTGTTGTAGAATTAGACTTCCCAGGTTGCTTGGTAATAATGTATTGGCACGGGCAGAAGAGAAGGCTAGAGGTCCTACTTCTTCGTTTCAACCGCCTCCAGCTCCACAAAGTTCTGAGAGACAATTTGAGGTTCTTCTTCTACCACCATATAACCAAGTTTTTTTTTTTGGCTGATATCATATATCGATTGTGATTATTTTTGTATTGAAGAGGCTACTCAACTTCACCACTGCAATGTTTATTGGGTTGACTTTTCTCAGGAGTTTCTAATTTGGGTAGCGAGGGGCGGGGGAGTTTAAGTGCAAAACTTGCATAGACATAGTTGTTAAGGCACTTACTATCAAGTTCTTCAATGAAGATATAACATATGGAAAAAGAAAATCTTTTAAAGATCCAATTACATGATGCTGTAAAAATATGCAGGTGTCATGTTTTTATTTTGTACCCAAGTTTTTAGAACTTTTCAAAGTTTTCTCTGCTTTTTAATGGGTTACTTTCCGTGCTTCATTGTCATTGTTGCCGGCATTATGGAAAAAAAAAGGTGCACATCAGTATTAATGCAAAATTTCCAGCGTTTGCCTCTTTTATGCTAATGCTCACACTGCACATAGCATTACTTTGATAATGTTATCACTTATCAGGACTTGACGCCAGAACCTGGAACTTGTGATCCCTTATGCTCGCTTGACAAAGCTAGCTCAAAAGATTTTGAAGGCACGAACCAATCCAAGACTGATTTGCTTAAAGCTCTTGCAATATTTGCAGCAGCTGCAACTGGAGCAGTGGCAATTAACCACTCTTGGGTAGCTGCTAATCAGGTCCATGACTGCCCTCTTACCTGAATTTACTTCTCTATGTTTCATAATAAATTACATGCATTGCAGGAAAATAATTCTAAATATGCTCTAATCCAAATTCTATTAGCTTTACATGACCTCAAATCACAGGATCTTGCTATGGCATTACTATTTGGAATAGGGTACGCAGGCATCATATTTGAAGAATCTCTAGCCTTTAATAAAGGTGGAGTAGGACTGTTGATGGCTGTAAGCCTTTGGGTGATACGGAGTATTGGGGTAAGGTCCATCATTTGTGTTTTAAGATTATCAGTGAGTTCTTGATTAGTCAGAAGTTGCATACATTCTACATTTCTGCTTTTGAGATTTAAGTTGCACTTACAACCTTTTGTTTGACAATGCATAGCACACAGCCCAAAGTGGCATGCACTTGATGCATCTATTCCCATATGCTTCTGTGTAAATCTCAGTATAGAAAAGGATGATCAAGTATTGGACACCATATACATGAGACAGGGATATTACTGTCACAATCCCCTTTTTGTTTTTTCCAGGGGTATGTTTTCTTAGACATATTTCCCAAGCATAATGAAGCAACGACAAGGATTAAAAGTTGGAACAACTAAACAATTTGTAATTTGTGCCTATAAATTTACTTTACCTGTCATATCCTAAAATTATAGGAGCTTTTGATTATCCTAACCTGTGACTTGAACCACAATTTTTTGTGCAAACCAATGTTGATTATAAGGATCTCCTGTTTCTCAGATTTTCACATTGGATCCTAATCTGCCACAAACTTGTGGTCATAGATATGCTTTAAACCTTAAATGGCTTCTCTTGTCTTATGCAGCATAAGCTGTAAAGAGAAGGGACTGATTCTTGTGTTACTTGACTTCACGAATAAATAGGAGTTCCATTATTTTAATTGTAATTTTTTCATTAATATGGTAAAGCATATAACAAGGCCTTTTTCGGGTTTATACACAAACTACTGCTTGCAATTGGTATGCATCAATGAACTGTCTTTGACTGAATAATATACAAAACTCTTTGATAGAATTATAAAATTGGATGGAATTTCTTCACCAAAGGGAATGTAAGTTGGTTTGGTTCAACCAGCATTTTTGGATAATGTTACCGCTAGATTTTGTATTTGATTTATGGATTGAAAATTTTTCAATCATTTTGTCTATTAATTTATGGGAATTGTTGTTGGAAAAAAGTTGACTTGCAATGAGATGTTAGTAACAATATCTTAACATTTAACAATATGATTAATATAATGCCAAATAGGTTGCTCATAATAAGCTTAGATGTTACCAAGTGATCCCCTATTGCTACTCTCTTTAATATCAGTATCGCAAGAATACTATTATTTTTTCTTGGCCTTTCTAGTTACCCATGTTTCCATTGCACGAAATTTGGAGGACAAGATTTATACTTGTATAATCTCTTGTAAAAAGATGGTAATTCACCAACTATTCTGTAAGTCACAGATACTGATTATCGCTAGTTATGTTCTTATCTCCCTTTCTTTTCTCTCATTGACATTTATCACGTCTCTCTAATCTGCCCAGCTGGTATGTTTATAATTCAGTCCTTATTTGCCCCTTATTGATTAGATTTTTGCACTACTTTTTTCCCCCATTGGGTTGTCTATAGGCTCCTTCAACTGATATAGCTGTTTCAGAGTTGACACATGCGTCTGCAGAAGTTAGTGAAATAGTGTTTTTCTTGCTTGGTGCAATGACCATTGTTGAGATAGTTGACGCTCATCAAGGATTTAAGCTGGTTACTGACAATATAACTACTCGAAAACCACGCCTTCTCCTTTGGGTGGTGAGTGCTCTATTCTGCATAGTTGCCCATACTTAAAAATAGGTTTAAGTAGAACTTTTTTTCTTTTTTTCAAATTTGGACTTATTCTTGGAAATATGACTTAGTTGAAATCTCAAATGTTCTTTTTATCTTGGCCAAATGATTAAATGACATAGAGAACAAAAGGGGTTTATATTCAAAACCTCCTCCTTTCAAAGATGTGTGGTTACTGTTCGGGCAATGCATTAATGACAGTAAACCTTCTGATGTTTGATACTTATGAATGTTAATAATCTAGAGGAATGAATGACTTTATTAATAATAGAAAGGCAACATGTTATGTGACACTGCAGAAATTAACTGTCTAAAATAGAGATGACCAATATACCTAGCTGACTTCCTATGATAAGGGAGAAGTTCAAAATGTTGCTAGGAATAATTTTTTTTATTTTTCTATCCTAATGCTAAATTTTTAGTAGATTTTTGTGTATCCAATTTCTTCTAACATGACACCTCAGTTACTCCATTGGAATAAATAAAATTTGACTTATAAGTGTTGAGTTTGCAGATTGGGTTTGTGACATTTTTCCTCAGTGCAGTTCTAGACAACCTGACATCTACTATAGTCATGGTTTCTCTGTTGCGGAAACTAGTACCTCCATCAGAGTATCGAAAGTACACGCTCTTATGCTTTTAAATTACTTTCAGATTGATTCTTTCTTTTCCATGCATTTGTGTATTAAATATGCTTAGCTTTACTAAAATGCCACAGCATGAATGAATGAGGACAGGACCTCCAGAAGAATTACTGACTTGGATTCTGTCGACAGGATTCTTGGAGCTGTTGTTGTAATAGCTGCAAATGCTGGTGGTGCTTGGACCCCTATTGGTGATGTTACTACAACTATGCTGTGGATACATGGTCACATATCTACATTGCCAACAATGAAGGTTACCTCCTGGCAAATTGTTCCATTATGATATGTTAGTTTGGATCATGGCATAGTTTGACCTGAAAATCAATTATACTGGTAGAATGATTTTGAACTGGCTACCTTTTAAAGGATCTTCTGAGTAGTGGTTACGAAAGTACACTATTTGTCGACCCAAGTGTAGATTTCCTTTGTCAAACTCTTCTGTTCCTGCTCTTTGAATTCATGAACACTTGGGCTCGGTTCAGTGCACATGTTATATACCCTGTATAAAGTACCGACTTTGAGAAAAGGTCAGCAATCATGTAAATTATGTTATGTAAAACAATCAAAGCATCTGTAATTGCTTTTCGTTTGCTTGCAGGGTTTGTTTGTACCTTCAGCCATTTCTCTAGCTCTCCCTCTGGCTCTTTTGTCATTAACTAGGTACTCTTAAAGCAAAGTACTCCAGGATATTTTAGTTCAATAATGAGATTTAGCTTAACAAATAACAATTTTGATATTATTATTATTATTTTTTCTGTTCAGCGAAGTTAATGGGAAGGGACAGGATTCTTCCACTGTCTTGGCATCTGAACAGATGGCTCCTCGAGGACAGCTTGTTTTCTCTGTGGGTATCGGAGCTTTGGTGTTTGTGCCAGTGTTCAAGGCCCTCACAGGCTTACCTCCTTACATGGGGATGTTGCTTGGACTTGGTGTGCTGTGGATCCTTACTGATGCTATTCATTATGGCGAATCTGAAAGACAGAAGTTAAAAGTACCACAAGCCTTGGCTAGAATAGATACTCAAGGAGCACTATTTTTTCTCGGAATTTTATTATCTGTTAGCAGGTGAGTGAGCAAATGAAAGTTCTGACTTATGTTAAAATAAGCTTTATATAATACCGTGTTAATCAGCTTAAATATGTAAGAAACACCGTCAAGAATCACATTAATGCCCCTTTGAGGAGGAAGGATGTACTCTTGCTGTTATGGTAATGACTTCTGAAAGAAGTTTTCTTCTTTATTTTTTGTTTGTTCTTTAGGCTATGCCTTAATAAGACCACAATTGCAACTGCAAGATTAAGCTGTTCTTTGGACTGTTGCCTTTACTGGCTCTTCTAGAGGTTTAATATATGGCCTAGCTATTTGACTGTCAGTGTCAGGGATAAATAGTCAACTTTCATACTGACTTTTCTTACAACATCATCCACTATAATGGTATTTAAATATTTTTCTGCTGCTTCAATATGGAAAACTCTTCTTTTAACATCTCACAATATTTTAGCATGTAGCCAACTAAAGATTTACGGTGTCTTTTGCTTTAAGATAGAATTTTGCAAATTTAAGAAAGTTAATTGCAGATACTTGTTAGCTTTGTGAGATGAGATATGAACCATATGACCTCTTCCTATCAATTCTTATCATATTAAAGTATCATGAGCATCATAATAACTGCTGAATCTTCTTAATATTTTGCATGGGTTGAGATTATATATTTTTCCCATGTGAAAGTAATCTTTATATATCCCTGTTATTTTCCTAGCCACTCGTGTCAACTTGCTGTACTGAATCAAATTAATGGTCTTGTTCTTTAGCCTGGAGGCAGCAGGGATTCTTCGGGAAATAGCAAACTACCTCGATGCTCATATTCCAAATGTTGAATTGATTGCAAGTGCTATTGGAGTCATATCAGCAGTAATAGACAATGTTCCATTAGTTGCAGCAACAATGGGAATGTATGATCTCTCCTCTCTTCCTCAGGATTCTAAGTTTTGGCAGATGGTCGCATTTTGTGCCGGTACTGGTGGATCAATGCTAGTTATTGGCTCAGCTGCTGGAGTTGCATTCATGGGGATGGAAAAGGTGGACTTCTTTTGGTACTTACGAAAGGTATGTGCCACCTTGCTTTAGGGATGGTAATTCTGTCTATTCAGTGGGATTCTTGTGGGATTGCCCTGCACGGGAGTGGGGATGGAGAGATCCGGTAAGTTTTTCCTCTGCCTAGAACATCGGACGGGAACAAGGACGTTGATCATACATTTATCCCCACTTGTTTGCCATTCCTATTCTACATATGAAGTCTTGATCTAATGATTTGTTTGTCTCTATATAGTAACAGAAACCCTTCATCTCTTTTGCGCAGATCAGTGGCTTCGCTTTTGCAGGCTATGCAGCTGGTATTGCTGCCTATTTAGCAGCTAATAACCTCCACATTTCCCTACCCACAACTCTAGCTGATGTTCCTTTCCTTTCGGGTTCATAATTTGGGAGTTCAAACTTCATAGCGTTCATCATTCCCGGATCAAACAACAAACTTGGTCTCAAACTGGTGTATTCCAAATAAACTCCATAAGGTTTAGGTTAATGAAGATTTTGGGTTGCTACAACATGGATTGTACAACACATACAAGGTTTTCTTTTCTGGAAGTTTCAAAATATTCCTGGATTTTTTCAAACGAATGCTAATGAGTGTGGCCTGAATTTTTTACATCGCGGGGAATGTCTTTCTAGAAATTATGTATTCACACTTACATGCGTAATGTAAAATAAGAGAAACGACAATAAGATGAGATCACTCTGTCCTATAGCATGTGATTTTAGGATGCTTGAGACAGTATTAATTAGTGTATTTAGTTGGATAATATAAAAGAAAAGAAAATATAAAAAATAAATAAGTGAGATAAAGAATAACTTTTGTACCTCTATTTGTAAAAGGGTGATTTAATAATTAAAATAATAATTTGATAAATAAAATAATGATTATAATGATATAATAAATATTATACAAATTAAGTAAAAATAATACATCCACAACTTATTAAATCAAACAAAGCCAAAGTTGGATACACTGATTTATCAACACAAGTCAATGTATTCAGTTTTTTTTTTTTTTTATAAGAAATAGATTACATGTGGAAAAATGTTAGAATTTCGTTAGGATTCTACTATTATGTTCTTTGATAAAATTATATCTTGTAGAGATATTTTGCAACTCAATATTACATCATGGATTTTTAAAGTACTTTCACGTATCATAATATTTACTTCATGCCCATAAATATTTCTCCACAATATTCCCCGTAATAACAACTTTCTACATGTTAAAAAGACTACTGATAATATCTATCGTAAATTATACAAATCTTTTCTTATTGAAATTTAAAAAATATATTTTACTTAATTTTAAAATTTTTGATTAAAATATTCTTCATAAAAAATACTTAAAAGGATTTTTTAGTTAAAAAAAAGTAAATTACACCGATCTTTTTTAAGTTTGGTTGAAATTACATAAATTTTATTTCTATATTTAATATATACATTTTAGTCTAATTTAAATTTTTTTGACAAAAATAATTTCCATAAAAAATTATGTAAGGGTGGTTAATAAAAGATATTTTAGTCAAGATATTTAAAATTAGACTAAATATATCATAATTTTTTTGTTTCAAGAGAAGTTCATGTATATTTTAAAAATTAAAAAAAAAATATCTATGTAATTTTAATAAAATTCAGCAAAAATTTGTGTAATTTACTTTTTAAAAAATATGTATATAAATTAAAAGAGAGTATATTAATAGAAAAAAAGATTAAAATATTGTATAACTTTTGATTTAATATATATATATATTTAAAAAAATCTATATAATTTTAGCAAAGTTGAATAAAGGTGTATATAATTTGCTCTAATATGTATGTAATACAATGTGGGCAATGTCTAGTGGTTGAAATTTAATAGACACATCCTACAAGTTGAACTAGAAAGCTAATTCAACCAAATGACTTTAACTACCAGTAATTAAATATGAGAAAAATGATCGAGCGGTTTCAGAATGAAAGGAAATAGTGGCTACATTTTTCAATTTGTGAAAAAAAGACGTTTATTTTTTATGAATGAAAAATGTTTTCTAAAAGAGAACAGCACACAGGAACATGTAAGGCAAATTCAATTACTAACATGAATTCTCTATACAGTGTAATATAATTATCTTCAATCATATAAATTCATTCAAGAAAAATTCAATTAATAAAAACATGGAATTTCATGTTTGAAAGATAGTAGAAGAGTAATATTATGTAATGGAAATTAAATTTATAAATTCTTCTTGCTAAAACATAATAGATCATTTTAGAAGCGGTTTTGATGTAGAGTTTGTAATTAAAATGATGAGGTCACATTTTGCTTAAAACCCTCTCACCAAAAGTGCTAGTTGTCTATGTATGAATCTTCCCATAAAAAAGATTAAAAAACTTACCATTGGATAGCTAACCCTTATCTACTTACTTTCAAATAACTGTTTATATGACATATTTTTAGAATATTTGGGCCATAATATTTTTTTTAAAATATATTCTATATTATAATATTTTATTTTAAAATATCCAAAACAAACTTTATTTTCTTCAAGAAACCAAAAGACGGGGAAAAAAAAGATAAAGATAAAAAGTAAATTACATAAGCTAAATCTACAGATTCAGTCCCTTGTTCTGGAAACTTTTAATCTTGGAGCACAAATTGTCGTATTAAGCAATGCTATATATATATATATATATATAAAAGAATCAGATAACATGAATGATCTGGTTGAATAGAATTCTTACCACAATTTAACTTTTTGTTTCAGTGTTTACAAAATGAATTAACAGAAAATTTAAGAAGACGAACTTACAAGCCACCTTTTAACCGCTAAATAGATTATATTCTTTCTTATGCTTATCCTAGCCAATAAATCATCGCGCGTGTGTTGAATATACAAATTGTCAGTAATAGAAATTAAAAAATAATAATAAGATAAAAAATTGTGTTATATTTGATATGATATAAATAAAATAAATTTTTAATTGTATGTTTAATAAAAAAATAGAAATAAAAAAATAAAAAGGAAAATGACAAAATTGCGACAACAGTGAATTTTTTCCTTTTTTGGGTTGGACTAATGATATATCAACCCCGACAAGATGACGAAGCCAAGTTGGTGAGACCAAGTAGCTTTCAACGGGCGTTCGCAACGACCAATAATATCCCAACATGTACCACTGCAAAAACAAGAGGTCTCCCCTTTTCGCCCCCTCTTTTGCTTCTTCAACATTCTTCACCGTTTCGACTAAATTTTTAAAATAAATATGAATAATTTTAAAATGTTAAATTTCGTATATATCACAACAAATATATGTGAAATGAGTTAAATAAAATTTCTTAAATAGTATAAATTTCTAGTGCCAAATTTAGCCAATTTTTAATCCGTTCAACTAAATTTTTTTTACTTCAATTTGAAAATTGAATGAATGGAAACTATGGCTAATTTGTTAGTTTTCATGTTGAATCAGCTTGTCCAGTCTCATTTTTTTCATCTTTAGAAAATAGTATAATATATCATAATATCTGAAAGGCTTAACTTACCGTATTTGTAAATACTATTAGAGGCATGCAAAAGAAGCAAGAGTAAGAAGTACGAACAATAACTTATATGGCTTCGTATGATACCATGATTTCAATGCCATATCCCTAAAGCTGTAGACTGATCCATGAGCTTCATGAGGTAATCGCCCATGGAGGAGGGCATTATTGCGCCCACAGCAAGAGCGGCAAAATTTTTTTTTTTTCCCACATAATCACTATATGGTAGTCAGTGAAAGTTTATATCAAGGTCATATGGCGATAATTAGTAGGTTCTCTTATTCTTTTTCTTGTCAGAAGATTGCTGTCACCGTCTCCGTTTATAGCATTGTTGTTTGGTACGTAGGACATTAGGTATAAAAATAAAATAAAATAATTTTAATATTTTTATTTTTAATAATTAATTAATAATATTAGGTAATAATTAAAAAATAAAAATAAATATTTTACATAATTTTTTTTAATTCTCTTTTTGTTACCCTAGCAAACATGCATGTTAACTTGATAAAATTTGAGAGAATTACAAATAAAAGTTTAGAATTAAAAAATAATTATTTTGTAAGATTTGTTATCGCTAAGTATTATTAATTTTAATTAAAATTAATAATAATTTATTTTAAAATAATAATAAATCTTATAAAATATTTTTTTTTAAACTTTAGATCTTTGTTTATAATTTTTTTATAAAAATTTCCTACAACTTTCTTAGTCCCTTAAATACTTATCTTTCTCAAACTGAGGCATGTTTAGTAGTGTGAAAAGAAAAAAATTTTGTATAATATTTTTTTTGTTTTTATAATTATTACTTAATTATTATTTAATAATTATTATCCAATTATTAAAAATAAAAAATAATAAAATTATTTTTTATTTTTATTTTCATACCTAATTTTTAAATACTAAACGAATTTAGAAATAAATTAAAAAATCCTTGTTAGAGTCAGGCACAATTAATTATTTAAATAAAAATAAAATATAAGTTAATCAACAACACGTATATTTATTAACTCATATTTAAAATATACTTGGACAATCAAATAATAATAACATTTGATTAAAAAAATTATTCACCACAATATTTGCTTAATTATAATATTTTACGTCATAATTTTCTTCATGAATAAGCTTTCATACTCGCTTAAAAGTTGAAATGGATTTTGAATTTAAAAAAAGAAAAAACTTGAAGAGTAAATAAATAAAAATAGCTAAAAAACTTGAAAAACATAAAATATATTTTATATTAAAATTATTAATTATAATATTTTAAAATAAAAATTAGTAATATCAATAGAACTAATTTTAATATTTTTTGTGATTAATTTTTTGATCTTGTATGTCTTCTTCGGTCTAGAAGCTTTACCACGTGTCATGCACCTACACCTTTTTTTTTATGGGCACTGCGAATAAGTACGGAGGAATATTTATTTTAATTAATATTAATTAAGAAATATTTAAAATTATATATTTATACAAATAATATTAATTAATTACATAAATCAAATCTACCTTTCTTAATAATTTTAAAATTTGCTAATTATAATTATATTGATAACAAATTCTTATAAAATAATTTTACTAAACACAAAGAGTTTTTGTTATGGTACTTTTAACAATTCGTTTTAAAAAAATAAGCAATCGCAAACGGGTTCCAACGACCTTCTTCTCTAATTCTCTTGCCGATTCTCCTTCGACTTCGAACCCGAGTTCTCCCCAAGCCTTCACCGCCACGCCGCCGTTCTTCTTCGAAGGACCTGCGAATTGCCGTTCACCAGGCTACCCACCACTGCGCCGCTCCATTGCGTCCCACCTCACTGCCGACGTCAGAACTGACGGGCCAGCCAGCGATCTTTTCGTCCTCGCCGGCGCGCAGCAACCTACCAACATCAAGGGAGGAGAGCGCTTGAGCATCTTTTCCCTCCTACAGTATTTGGTAGCCAGTAGCCACCATCTTCTGCACTGCGCTGTTCAAGGTTGGTATTAAAATTTCACTTGTTCCATTCCAAAAGGAGCTTGATAGTTGGTACACAATCTGAAAATTCCAGAAGCTAGGGTTGATGATGAATTGTATATGAATTTAATTGAGTATTAGTTTGATTGGTTGCTTCTAGATTATATAATATTACCGCTAGTTTCGAATGATTTGATGGCTGGATGCTCAGATTAGGTTCATTTGTTCTTACTTGGAAGAATTTTCTTTTATACTTGACTTATTTTTACAAAAAAACTAAAATAGGAACTATGAGAGGAGTGAACCAGACACATTTCGTGGAAATTTAGGTCCTATTTTCGAGTTGTTGGTTAGGTTCATTCTTTTTCATGTGTTATGATTTTGTTAAGAGCATTTATTGAATCTGTCTTTAGTTTTTTTTTTCCCCTTTTTCTTTCATTAGGTAGGAGTAGGGATTGAACCGTTGACTTGATACACATCAATTTAACCGGTGCTATGCGAGCTACTAGCTCATTGAAAATATATCTATCTTTAGGTTTGTGTTGCCATTTTAGAGTGTTTTCACATAAATTTAATTTTTTTGAAAATTTTCTGGGATGGCTGCCTTTAAAGTTGGTCCATTTAAAAAGGGGTCAACCCAGCACAGCTCACTTTGAGGGCAGCTGTGGTGGGCCAACTTGGTGGTTGGGTTGGCCTGTATTGACGGGCCTGATCGATGTGCTTCCTCCCCAAGGAATCTCTGATAGACAAGCTCCCAGCTTTCCCTACTGCCATCTCCATCTTCTTCCTCCATTTTCTTCCTTCTTTGAGTGCTTTTCTAGTCTGTCGACTTTCCTCTCATGTAAGCTTTGAATGTTGCAGAAGGTTGGTCATCCAAATGAGGAAGAAAACACACGCACCCATGCACATAACTGTTAAATTTAAAAGGCCTCGTGATTCTCACTCCCCAAATGCCCACTCAGATTTGGTCCACATGTTATTATTTTTGCGAAGCAGGAGAGAGTAAGAGGGTTGGATTGCTATATTTTGTAATGAAGCTCATATTTAGCTATGGATCAGCAAAGGGAAATTTAAGCCGCGAGTAGTTTACCAGCTGGAATCCTATATAGGGTCTCATAACAGTTATTTTCTTCTATTTGTAAGCTAGTAACTAGCACCAAAAAACCATGATAACTTTCAAGAACCCATTCTTCTTAATTGCTTTGCTCTATTCTTGTCAATCTCTGAATGTTAATTAATAAATGATTTTCTTTTAACATGCCTAATGTAATTTGAAGATCTTTGCTGTTTTTTCATCTAAAATTTTATGCTTTGCTTAAGTTATTTATATTTTCTCAATTTTTGTTTATTTTATGATGCATTTTATATATGATTTATGATGGGAATATATCTTTCAATGGCTATTAAGTGCATGTTTGTTTTTACGTTTGGAGCCCATGAAAGCCCATTTAGAGGACCAAACATGGGTTTGCAAAATATAGTGTATGTTTGGTTTCAAGTTTACAAATCACTGTTGCCTTCCAAATGGAGTTTGCACTGTAGCAAAAAATTTTGCTTCTGCATTGAGCTAAAACCATGTTTGATGCAAATTAAATTGGATAAAATCACATTTGCACACCGCCACCCCAAACACCCCATAAGTGACATTAGTTACTTAAACGTGTGAGTTTGACAACAATGGTCTATTGTTAGAATGAGAAAGGTGTATGTAAGCAGTTTCAAGCCAACTTGGTTGTGCTTGTCATAGGAAAGCTTAGAATGAACAAGGTGTACGTAATTTTCTCAAGTCTAAATATCTATGAATCTTCTAATTGTTTTTTTTTTTCCTTTTAAAACTTTAGGTTTTCTGCTCCTAAACATGGATGAGTACCAAGAGATGGAGAGATTTGGGATGGATAACGATTTTGAAGATGGCCAATGGTTTGGTGGTGAGTTCTACTACCGAAAGCGGAAAGAAAAACGTACTCAAACCAGAGAAGATGTTCTTTATGGGATTTTTGCAGACTCTGATGATGATGACGACGATGATTACTCCAACAGAAAACGCAGGAAAGATCGTGACTTATCTAAGAATCCTGACCTCAGCAAGCCTGTGAATTTTGTCTCTACTGGCACTTTTATGCCTAATCAAGATAATGACAACAATTCTAAAGACCAGAGTGAAAAAGAAAATTATGCTAGTGAGGATAGGCCAGGTATAGGTCTTGGTATGGGGGCTACTAGCACTTCTGGATCTGGTTTAGGTTTCAATTCTAGTTATCGTGAAAATGGTTCTGATGATGAGAATAATGATGACCATTTTCTGCCCACGGCATTTGGAAAGAAGATAAAAGAGGGAGCAATGAGAAGAGAGAAAGAAAGGGAGAGAGCAAAATTGGAAAAGAAGAGATGTCAAGGTCAAACTCAAGCTCAAGATGGATTTACAGATGTTGGGAAGTTTGAGAAGCATACTAAGGGGATTGGAATGAAGCTGTTGGAGAAGATGGGTTATAAAGGAGGTGGTCTTGGAAAGAATGAGCAAGGTATTGTGGCTCCTGTTGAGGCCACTATGAGGGTTAAGAATATGGGCATTGGATTTAATGATCCTAAGGAAACTACTCCTTTGCCTCCTTTGCAGGTTGAGAAGAAGATGTTGCCAGGAATTACTCAATCTACAGTTAGAGCAAAAGAAAAGTTATGGTCAAAGCAGTCAAGGTCAAAGAAGAAGAAAGATGAAGATGATTATACTACTGCTGAGGAGTTGTTAGCAAGCAAGCAAGAACAGGGTTTGGAGGTTGTTCAGAAAGTTTTTGATATGAGAGGGCCACAAGTTCGGGTAATTACAAATTTGTCTGATTTGACTGCTGAGGAGAAGGCCAAGGAAAATGACGTTCCAATGCCAGAGCTTCAGCATAATGTTGGGCTAATTGTTAGGTTGGCTGAAGTGGACATCCAAGAGATTGATAAAAATTTGAGGAGAGAAAGAGAGACCGCACTTAGCTTGAAAAGAGAGAAAGAGAAGTTAGAAACTGAGGTAGCACACCAAAAGAAGCAGCTGGAAAATTTGGAGGAAATAGTAATTGTGTTGGACCAAGTGGGAGAAGAGAACTCCATGGGGACATTGACATTGGATTTGCTTGCACAGCGCTTTAGTGACCTGCAGAAAAGATATGCTGATGGCTATAAGTTGTGTAACTTATCATGTATTGCATGCTCATATGCTTTGCCTTTGTTTATGAGAGTATTCCAAGGATGGGATCCTCTTCGAAATCCATCACATGGGTTGGAGATGGTATCGCTATGGAAAATATTGCTTCAAGGAGATGATTGTCTCGATATCTGGGATGTAACATCGCCTTATACTCAATTAATTTCTGAAGTTGTATTACCTGCTGTCAGGACTTCTGGTGTGAATACTTGGCAGGCACGGGATCCTGAGCCAATGCTAATGTTTCTGGAGTCATGGGAAAGGTTGCTTCCTTCTTCAGTTCTCACTTCCATATTGGATGATATAGTCATGCCAAAATTGTCACATGCTGTAGATACATGGGAACCACATCGTGAGACAATTCCTATCCACACTTGGGTGCACCCATGGTTGCCTTTGTTAGGACACAAGTTAGAGGGCATGTACCAAATGATACGCTTTAAATTGAGTACTGTTCTTGGAGCCTGGCACCCAAGTGATGGTTCTGCTTATGCCATATTGTCACCTTGGAAGACTGTATTTGATTCGGCAAGTTGGGAACAACTTATGCTTCGATTTATTGTGCCAAAGTTGCAGCTTGTCTTGCAGGAGTTTCAAGTGAACCCGGCAGATCAAAAACTTGATCAATTTTATTGGGTGATGAATTGGGCTTCTGCTGTTCCAATTCATCTGATGGTTGATATAATGGAGAAGTTCTTCTTCAACAAGTGGCTTCAGGTTTTGTATCATTGGCTATGCTCAAATCCTAACTTTGAGGAAGTTACAAAATGGTATCTGGGCTGGAAAGAACTTATTCCAAAGGAACTTTTGGCTAATGAAAGTATTCGATATCAGCTTAACTGTGGTCTTGATATGATGAACCAGGCTGTTGAAGGTATGGAGGTGGTCCAACCTGGTTTGAAAGAAAATATCAGCTATCTTAGGGTACTTGAGCAAAGGCAGTTTGAGGCTCAGCAGAAAGCAGCAGCCCATGCTCAACCCCAAACTACTTCAAGCTTGGGTGGTGCTGCCCATATGGATGGTGTGGCTGGTATACAAGATATGAGCTTGAAGGAAGTCATTGAGGCCCATGCCCAACAACATGGTTTGCTATTCAAGCTTAAACCTGGTAGGATGCACAATGGTCATCAAATATATGGGTTTGGTAATGTTAGCATTATAATAGACTCTCTGAATCAAAAGGTATATGCCCAAACTGATGAAGCATGGTCCTTGGAGACTCTCCAAGGCTTGCTGAAGTTGCATAATAAGTCCCTCAGTCGGAGACGCTGAATTGGCTCCTAAAGGAGTTGCTGAATATGAAGTAGCATCTCATTTATCAGGTAATTTGTCTCTCTAGGATTCTGATATGGTTTGGTTACACTGGACTTAGCACGCTTGTGCTCATAAGTCAGAAGTACAATTTGAAATGATTCTGATAGGGATTTGATAATACACAGTGCAGACTTGGAAATTTGTGGTTTTCTCATGTTCTGTTTTTGTCCAACTTTACAATCCGAAGATAAGCTGAATAGGTAAATGGAAAAAGAACAGGTGGGAGTCAATTATGTGGATTTGTGCTCCTCACTTTCTTTCTCCTTTTCTAACTTTCAAATAATTAATCTCCATGCATATATTATTACTTGAAGTTTGCAGAACTTGACGTGGATAGTAAAGAGTAGGACATGTGACATTTTCAAATATAGAGATTTAATTTTATGTATTTAGCGGTCAAAGTTGCTCCAGACCCAATTTATTAAGCTTTAATTGATGAAGAAAGTTGAAATGTAAAAATGCTTGTGTTTACAGCTGTCAGTTGAACTCAACTAGTGATGAATACTAATAGTCAGCAAAACGTTATTGTGCAGAATAAAGAATAACTACACTTGTGTATGTCCTTTTGTATACTTCCTCTGCTGATATTGAAAATTTTGATCCTGAAAACAGGTAGGAAGTTGGTGCAAATTTTTAAGGGTGAATGGGACATATGACCTTTTCTGATACAGCGATATGTTTATGTATTAAGTTCTAGTGGCCAAAGTGTCTTAAGACTGAGTTTATTATTACGCGTAACTTCATGATGAAAATTGAAATGGAAAAGTGCTGCTGTGTGTCTGTAGCTGTTGATTGAACTCAACTAGTGATTAATGCTAAGAGTAGGTAAAATGTTAATGTGCAGACATAAAGAAATAACTCATGTATGTCCTTTTCCTTTTAGGATCGTCTTTCTTAAGATCCAATTTCTAAATTTCTCAACTTTGCTGATATTGAAGTTGTTGATCCTCAAAACTGGTAGGTAATACAGTAATTGCATTACAAGAGGGAGGGAGGGAGGGGATTTCGCCCTCAGGAAATTCAATTGAATTTAGGCACTTTTGTATGATCAATGTCGATTCAAGTCACTGTAGCTTCTTTTTTATGATGAATAAATGTCATTAAAATAATTACTTTGCTTGTCAAAAAAATGGAGATCCTGAAACTGCTAGGAAGACAAAATTTGCATAAAAATAGCGGATTGGAGAAGTAGAAATTTTCCTTCAATACAGCCAGAGCTGGCATAATTTTTGAACATGTGCTAAGTAATCTCCTAATAGTATTTATTGCAGTCAGTCTCAAGCTCTCGGCCGGAAGCTAGTACCTTTTGGAGATATGGCTTATTTGAAATGGCTGCTGTAGATTTCTTGATTTTGTTGTCCGGTGATGAGGAAGATGTCATTTTCCTCTCCATATATCAGTTCTCTTGTATAAATGTTATCTGAATAGCATTTGAATTCACTTATTTATGGCTTATCCCTGGTGGCATTAGTTTGAGTAATTAATCTTCAAATCAGGTTATGGAAATGCTCTGTATGCTTGATTGCCAATAGTCAACAATTTTCTCTGGTGTTTCGGTGTTTGGGGTAAAAGTATTGTTTGGGGTTGACCACCTAGTTGATATTAGTTTTGCACATTTGACCAAGTTTCAAAAGTTAAACCTTACACTTTTTCCTTTTATCATGTTTGAGGTTTATATAAGTTAAGAACGTACCTATTGTAAAAAAGATTGTAAAATCACACCTTAGATAATTTGGGTATGCGTGGAGAAGACTTATATAAGCCCCAGTAAGGAGAGTAGATAAGATGGAGAATAGTCCGATGATTAGAGATAGAGGGAGACTAAGAAAAATTATAGATGAAACTATTAATAAGGATTTAGATTTAAATAGTTTGTTTAAAAATATGATTCACGATAAAATTTTATGACATTATTTGATCTATGTAGCCGATCTCACCTAATAAGAAAGGTCTTGTTGTTGTTGTTGTTGTTGTTGTTGTTGATGATGATGATGTTTATATAAGTTTTCAAAGTTTGGCTAGTCGGTGTAGAGTTATATAACAATTACTTATCTTTTGTTAATTTTACAAAAAATTTATATAAAAGAAAATTATGACTACAGAGTTTCACCCTTTTTTGACCAAGCTTCCCAAACAAGACAAATATATTCTTTTTGGTTTAAATACACTTTTAGTCTCTCTTGTTTTAGGAAAAGTTCAATGCGGTCCCCTTATTTTAAAACTAAACAATGATATCCTTGTATTTTCGGGAAAGTCTCTATTCCATGACATCATTAGCCACTTAATTATTAATGACATGGCCTTGAATTTTGACAGCATGGCAGCCTACCTGGACAAGAAATATATAAAAGGATCATGTGCAGTGCACAAGACCCAGTGTACCCCTACGCCCCTCTCTCATTCTTGCCAAAACAGATTCCTGATGCCTTAGGAGTCCAAACTTTCTGTGCAAATCCTCGACAAAGCTCCATGAATTTGGCCAAAATGGAAGGAGCAAAGTGGTCGCACATCAGCTGGTTTGGCACATCAAATTTTCTACTAAGCTCCATGAATTCGACCACAATGGAACCCGCTTGAACAAGTGATTAATCAGGAGCAAAATCGTCCCCTCTTATTCTCCCATTTGCACATCAGTTTCACATTTGATGAAGGAGCGCAGTGGAAAATTTTGAAGGAGCTTGCAGTTCTTAGAAGGAGCTACATCAGTTTCACATTTGTGTAGGGAATGAGTTGTGAAGTTTGTGAATGAGCTTGAAGTTGGAAGATAAATGTGTTTAGCATAGTGACGGAGAATAGTTACGGTGGCTTATGAAAAAATTTTATATTATGTAATTGTAGTTATGTAAATGCCTAGTCTACACATGTTTTGTGGCTGGCTTGTGCTTATGTGTTATGACATGGCTGTGTTTGAAGGAGGAGTTGGTTGGTATTGTTGAGGCTGTGGAAAATGGCCTTAATAATTTACCCTGTTTACCCCAATGCAATAGGTGCGTGCACTAAAGTGCAATGAGTCACGAATACTTATTATACTGAAATGCATACTCCACTTGCATACTGCTTTGTTCTAGTGACATGTAGATGAGCTTGATGCAAAATACGGACAAGTTCAAATCAAGTATTGTTGATGATTACCATATGTTAATAAAGTTATGGTATCAATCATGAAATTGATGTGTGAAGAATGAATCAGGGGCCTTCCTACATTTGAATAAGAAAAACTGGGTCTGCTACAATATAATACCCATACAGACATTACACACTATTTGATGGGAGGGTCATATAACAAGCTTTATTGTGTGGTATTGGATCCTACTCATAATTTTTCCCTGTTTGAGGGTGTCGTGAAATCAACTCCAAATACATGGTGTCCAAAGGCAAGCCATATAATGTGAAGAGATCAAGTGGATAGCTACAGTAAGAAACTTCTAAACTATATTAGTTTATTAACTCCAGCCCCAAAAAAAATAAAAAAGAAGCTTATAAACTTGATGTGCGAAACTAATTGAGGGTGTGAAGCCTCTTGATGTGCGACCACGGTAGCTGGTTCGACGATTTAGCTCCTTCAATTTTGACCTTTTCTTCACGCAGGTTTAAATTTGGCCG
This sequence comes from Erythrophleum ivorense, assembly GCA_026724425.1. Lineage (NCBI taxonomy): Eukaryota > Viridiplantae > Streptophyta > Magnoliopsida > Fabales > Fabaceae > Erythrophleum > Erythrophleum ivorense. The sequence continues at coordinate 91,101 of JAIUCV010000430.1, forward strand.
AATTCATGGAGCTTCGTCGAAGGTTTGCAGAAAACATTTTAATCTAAGCCATCAAATTTCTGTTTGAATGAGATTTAAGTTCAATTTTTATATATTTATTATCAAATTTTTAATTAAAATATAATAAATATTTAATTTTTTAACAATAATATAACAAATATATAATTTAATGGTGACTTTATATTTTTTTAATTAAAAATTGTAATAAAAATTAAAAAAAATTACATATGAATTTTTTCATTTCTGTTTTGGAATGAACGAAAGAGGGGGTGGGGAATGGGGAGTCGAGTCCAGTGCACTTATCCTTTCAGAAATCTCGTCCATTTGGATTGCCACGTGGAAAATGACAATCCATGCGGATGTTACGCTGTCACAATTCAGGACCATGTCATCAGTTGCCGTGGTGGCTAATGGCATTATTATGAGAGAAGGGCAAAATTGAAAGTTTAAAAAAATGAGAATGGTATTAATTTAAAATTAAGATAATCAAATCAACTCTTTTTAAATCTACGAGGAACAAAAATGTATATAAATTTATTTTCCCAAATATTTAACAGCGTCATTTTATATTTTCTAAATTTAATTATATTATTTGAAGTTAGTAAGTGTTACCCTGTGACCGTGTCATTGTTAACCATGCAGAGTTATCCTAATGGATTTATTTCAAACATTTTGCAAACTTTTAAAACTTATTTAAAATAAAATACTTTAAAAACTAATATAAAACTCTAAATATATATCAAAGATCAAAAATAAAATTTTGACAAAACATGTTTACATGCACTTTTTAACCAGCTAATTATTTAATAAGCCAAAAAAATTTATCAAAATAATAGAATATAGAGATTTCATCACTTAAAAACACCTTTCGTAAGTATTCATAAAATCTTTGCAGTCTCGTGGCAACAACTACATCTCATAAGTTAGTAAATCATTAGATCATTATCCCACAGCATATCGTGGGTTGGGTTAATGTGAGTTTATGGAGTACGCTTAACTAGACATAGGAAATTTTGAGCAATAAAAGCAATTTAACCTGAAGGTCTATCGAATTACAGATAATTGTAAAGTTGAATGAGAATCTTGCTCAGCCACAATACTGAATGCGAGGCTGAATTATTCTTTTCCCTACGCCACTACAATTACCGCAACTCTCATGCTGTGTCAAAACTGGGCACATCAGATAGTCATGCCCAACAAAATCAGAAGCAAAAACAGACTAAAGCAGAAACAAGTAATTCATGTTACAACTTCAGGAAAACAAACTCTTCAATAGCAGGAATATCTCCAATCTTCTTCAAAGTCTCTTTGGTAGGTTGATCATCCACCCCAATTGCCATTACAGCTTGCTTGCGTGGAGCAATCCTTCCAACACTCATGAAACTAACATTCACATTCTCCTGACCCAGAATTCTCCCAACCTTTCCAATCATACCTGGCTGATCCACCTGCCTGCAGAGTATAATGCTACCTTCCAAGCTCACATCAACGTCAAAAGATCCTACCTTTGTAAGATGGGGGATCCCATCCTTCACACAACCCTCGACCTTAATTTCACCGGAATCTGATATGGCACTAGCAAATCTGGATTCCACATTAGCGATCTGAACCTGAATGAACTCAAGTGGATTCTCAGGTGAGCCATCGAGAATAATTCTCTCCTCAGTTATCCTGAGCCCTCTCTGTTTAGCAGTGAAATCAGCATTGACCAAATTCACAAATACACTGGATATGGGCTCAATGAGACCCTTGGTTATCATGGCACGGAGTAGCCGAGTGTCAAGATCATCAGGAACTCTAGCAGAAGTATAAGTCACCTTCACTGTTTTTACACCACTTCCTCCTGCAACCAACTGGACAGCAAGTCTCCCCAGTTTCTCAGCAAGCTCAACGAATGGTTTCAGCTCTGTTAACACCTGCATACAAGAAGAAATAAAATAGAAGTTAACCCATTGTGTACTCAGCCTTGCCTCATACTTGAGCAAATATTGTAAATAAAGTTCAAATGGGTCACTTTATCAACTTCAGAATTTCAAAAAAGATAATACACCAAGTCAATTGATAAGTCAGATAAATAATTTTCCATTTAACCAATTACTATTACCAGGGTTCTCAGTGGGAATCAACTAATTAATTCAAACTATCTAAGCAAGAAATAATTAAGGTTATTACCCCATAACATATACAAACTTCAAACAAAGTTGTATCCTACATCACATGTTATTTAGCACTTCAACTTAGAAGGAAGTTATTACCTCATATGCTATCAAAGAAAAGTATAATGGATAGGGACAATTGCAATAATTCATATTACGGTTGTCTATCTTGAAAAGGGAAAGGATAAAGATGAACTTTCAAAAGTACCTCTGCAGGAACCATTGGTGCATTGACTGCAGTCGCAGCAAGCTCCCCTTTCAATGCCCCGACAACAGCTTCAGCTATTTCAATAGCCACGCCTTCCTGCTTATCAGTTTTGAAGGTTATAAAACAAAATAGTGTTGAGGGAAAAAGGTAGTGAACTTGAGCACATAATCTTTGCTGAACAAACCTGAGCTTCCATGGTACTAGCACCAAGATGAGGTGTTGCAGTAACATTCTCGTGTAGAACCAACTTGCTGTCTTTTGGTGGTGGCTCCTCTGTGAAAACATCAAGTGCCGCCTGAAACAAAAATGCAATTATTTGCTTCCCCCTACAGTGAATTATTAGTGCTTTCAAATATGAGATTGGCAAGAACCTGAGCTACAATTCCAGCATCCAGAGCCCTAACAAGAGCTTCCTCATCAATGACTCCTCCACGAGCAACATTAACTATTCGAACTCCCTTTTTCATCTTAGCAAAAGTCTCGTCATTGAGAACCTTAGACGTAGCAGGAGTAAGAGGCATGTGCAAGGAAATGAAATCTGCAGTAGCAATGGCTTCATCAAAGCTCACAAGCTCAACACCAATTGCACGAGCACGATCTGCAGCAGCATATGGGTCATGAGCAATGACATGCATACCAAGCCCCTTGGCACGGCGAGCAACTTCAGAACCAACCTTCCCAAATCCCATGACAGCTAGTGTTTTGCCGACAAGGGATACTCCCACATACTTATTTCGTTGCCATTTACCTGAATTGAGCACAATATAGATAAATCAAGCAGCATTCATTTTACTACAACAAGTAAAAAGAGGTAAATGCAGTCCACATAGCTAGCTACCAATGAAACCGGTCCTTGGAGTGAAAGACATCATTGGAGTAAAAAATAACGCTTCTCTTACATCACCTCGGTGTCAGTGAGGAAACCAAGCAGATCTCAGCAAAAGTACAAAAAAGTTATTCATGGACACCTTTTTAGCGGGAAATATTTTATTGAATATGAAAGGGGAAAAAACACTTTCCAGTTTGAAATGCAAAAACATAGTGATACATCGAAAAGCTTATTCAGTATACAAACAAGTCAGATAACCAAACAGAAAATCATCAAAAAATTTATAAAAGCACCTTGTAAAAGCAATAAATCAAAATCAAAGCTTTATTAATAAATAGGATCCAACGAAATGTTGGAGTTAAACAAACATAGGTATTTCATAAAGTGCACAAAGAGTTACAAACCCCAAAATCAACATCAAACTCACACCTATAAGTATTTCATTCACTAACCAGCTTTCACGGACGCATCGGCTTGAGCAACGTTCCTAGCCATAGCAGCCAAGAGCGCGATCCCATGTTCGGCGGCTGCAACCGTATTGGCCGTGGGTGCGTTCACCACCAAGCACCCATGCTCGGTAGCTGCCGCCAGATCCACATTATCGATCCCAACACCGGCTCTCCCAACCACCTTGAGCCTTCCACCAGATGATTCGAACACCTCACGCGTAACCTTGGTTCCACTACGCACAATCAACGCATCGCAGAGCGAGATCTTGGTGCGGAGCTCCTCAGGGCTCAAATTATAGGAGCAATCGACATTCGAATAGTCCTTTAACAGCTTAAGCCCAGCTTCACCAAGCTTCTCCGCTACAAGCACGGTTGGCTTCGCATCGAGACCCGCCGAGACCATCACCACAAGCGGCCGCGCGCCATGGCGGTGGCGACGCCGGAGGGAGACGGAGAAGGCGGAGGATAGGGGGAGTTTGGAGGAAAGAGAGAGTGATGGATTTCCAGGTGATGAAATACGAAGGGTTTGTGAAGAAGCCACGCTAGCCATTATTGCTTTGAATTGGCGTCAAAGTTTGGGAATTGGGTTTGGATTTCGACAGTTTACCGCCGAACGAGGAGGAAGGCGTAGGAAGAAGAGCGAGAGAAGTGGGTTTTATAGGTGATGTGAAGAGTAAGTAAGGGAAGTGACTTGCACGCGCTTTTGAAGGGAACCTAGTAGAGTAGGACAAATGGGAGACGAGGAAATGCAGGGTATTAGCAAACTTAAAAATAGGGCTTACAAAGTGAAGGGCAATATGATAGCGAGGCGGAATCAGATCCCTGCCGCGGCCTCTCCCATGACCTTTGTAGTAAAAAATTTGGATGGTTTAAATTAATTTAGACAATTTAAATTTATTATTATTTTTTAAATTTTAAAAATAAAATTTTTTATAAGATATAAAATATAAAATAAAAATAATTTTATAATTGTAAATTTTTAAAAAACAATATTTTGACATAAAAAAATAAAAAAAAATTAAACTATTCAGATTTAATTTTGAATGGTTCAGATCTTATTGAAAAAAAAATTGAGAAAGTGATAATGGAAAAGATCTGAATCCGAGCAAGGCCTGGTTGTGGGAAAATGATAATGGGGTGAATGAACCCAAAGATAAAAATAAATCAAGCTAATTAATATCTTTAACAATTTATTAAGAGTAATTGTTGTGATTTATTACAAGATTATGTAATTACTGCATTGGTATATGAAGCATGCATGCTTCAAATATATAAATCCTGGATATGTTTTGAAAAATGACGTTTGTGTAAAAATAATAATTTTTTATTTCTTGTAAAACGTGATTTGAGAAGTAACACACGTCCACGTCTGTCCAAACACAGCATAAGGTGATGTTGATTGTGTAGTCCATGCTGATGTGGCATTACAGGGTTGTCAACTCATCACATCTTTCTACGTAACTTTACCCGTTAGCAGATGATGGGTAATTGAGCATAAAATCGAAGATTGATGGGTAGAAAGGTTGTGGGTTCAATGGCCAAATAGGGTTAATTGCCTAACAGAACTTCATGTTTTCTGAAACTGTAAATAAATTGACTAGGAATGAAATCAATAGATTTGGTTTGGTTTGCTCAATAGAGATTTTGCGAAGCGCCATTGCTGCATTTGCTGGGAGCCACTACTTGGCTCTTATTGGTTCTGGACATTGCTTTCTACACCCAAAACCTTTTCCAAAAGTATATTTTAATTGAACCTGGATGGACACACAATGGAGACCTCTGGCACTTTGTTTGCTTTGTCTAGCCTTTTGTGTGAAGAAGACGAAGCTAACCTTTCGAATGTTAATGATGAAAAATTTGGCATTGACTCGATAAACACATTTTTGTTTTGGAGGAACAAGAGGAATCCAATGAGAATTTCTTTAAAAGAGAAATGGCGTTTGTAAGGCAAAGTGATGTTTGCTCAAGCAATGGTAGTAAATGGTGGATCTAGATCGTCTACAGCTCCTTAGGAAATGCAGATGCTACATTTCGGCTAAATACAATTATCCAAACCATCCAAAATGAATCAATGCTCCAGATGAAGCCACGTTGCCCATAGACCAATTGAAACGCACTGTTTAATTTAGTCAAATAATGCATTTCGAGCGGATCAGCATAGACTTCCCTGAATACACAAAACGTAGCGTTTAGTCGTGCGGTGGCAAGTGAAAATGCAAAAGCCCTTCTTCCCTTTAGCTGCTCTGTGTTTCAGACTGGCGTGTGAAAACTCTTATTTCCCATCTCAGTTTGGCTCTCTTATTTGATGTATGAAATTCTAACTAGAAGTGTGACATATTGGACTTACACTTGTAATTAGAACTAAGTCAACTTGGGTAGTTATTATTTATTTATAAATGTATAATGTTGTTCTATATGACATATTAGAATTACACTTGAGTTGTAAGCGTTTTTTTCTTAACTATTATCGTTGTCTTTTTTTAAGTAAATTTATCTTTAAGAGTAGGTATACAAATTGATTGGAAGCCTAAACTAGATATAAAATTTAATAATTTAAAAATAATATGAAAATTTTGGATTGATTAAGGTGAAAAAATTGGATTTGAAATAAGAAAATAATATTCAACAAAAAGGATAACTTCATAATTTTATATAAATCTATTTGTTATAAAGAGGGACATTAAGGAAAAAATAAAAGAGATTATTTAACTATCAATCTTTAACTTGAGATTAGATTGGCTATAAAGCAAAAATGATACTTCAACGGGAGAATGGAAAATTTATTATTTAAATTTGCAGTATGTAAATTTGCACTTGTATTTACTATTTAAATATACTCAGACTTTTTTGTTTTCATTAAATAATTCAAAGTTTTTCATCTTCCCTAGAAGATATGAATCTTTAAGCCAAATGCAATTTCAATTATCATGTTCCACGTCTCCACTACCTTGTAAGTATCTTGATCAGCATCTTCCTTGAAGTTTTATTACATTCTTGATGGTAAGATCATGTAACATACAAGCAAAATACATAAGTGCTTTGCATTTGGTGTTCATGATGTGATTTTTTTCTCTAATAATGTAAGAGCTACTTGATCATCCCATGGAGTCTTGCGAAGCACAAAGATTCCACAGTGATATGTCAAATATGGGCAATTGAGGTGGTTGATTAGTACTATTGGTAGAGAGCAATTATGTATTATTATATTGTATATGACACTAATATAGTCAACAATATAATTGCCTTAGTGCTTGTATATCACACATTATTTTTGCATATACCATGTTGACTGATAGATACTTGTATGTCACACTTGTTTATTGTACATCTTATTTTGATTAATTCATTCGTTTATTTATGTACTCGCAATTCAGTAAAAATAACAATGAAAGAAACAAAGACCTTAAGTTCATTACAGCTTAAATTTAGTACAACTTATATATTAAATTTGTATTTATATTGTATTCTTGAATTCAGTACAACTTATATTCAATGTATAACACTTGTATCCTATATAAACTTGGCATTTTTACAACTATATTGCAGCATTAAGCCATGGCTCTTCTACAACTTTGTTTAATATCCTATACATAATATACACCATTTGCAATTTCTGCAACTATATTCAATCAGCATGTTGCTTCATTTGGCTTGAATCATCAATGCATATAATATATTGCATTTCCATTGGCTGGTATCATTTGGCTTCATTTAGTTTGACTTGGCTTGATGAAAGAACCATACTTTTCTAGTAGCTTACAATTTAAAATCTAAGCAGCAGAATAAATAGTGAGTCATTGGTAGCGTACTGAGTCCTAACGCTCATATGATAGAAGCATCATCCACAATCCTAGAGCAATTAGTAGCATACTAAAACAATGATAACATCAAAGTATATGTTGTAGTAATACACAATAACCTTTAATTTTAATTATTTTTAAAGCATTTCTGATGCTTTGAAGGACTGGTTTATATGTAAACAGACATTCCATATGAACCAATCCTCCAAAGCATTATAAATTAGTCCTAGTCTCAAAGAGAATCTACAAATAGAAGCAGTTAGGATCCTAATCCAATGGAAAATATTGTAGCAAGTAAACGGGTACGACAGAGGAACAAAACTCTATGATATTGTTTGTCTGAAAACATATTCATTTGTGCATTTGATGTAAAACTTTGTATGGCTTCTGGGAAGCTCTAAATGACATAGAGTAAAATTACAATATACATACATAGTTCGAAACACAACTCCAACCATAGTATTTTAAAAATCTCAGTATTATGACTTCACCCAGAACCAGAAGAACAATTAGATGTGGCAGCCTTAACGGATATACAATTCTTAGCGCCAAGGCAGCCTTTAGCCTAATGATTCAAATATGAATTACATGTTCTTGTGAAAAATTAAGAAAAATAACTTACCTATCAAAGCTAGATTATTCATTTCATTTTTCCAGTAAATACAAGATTATGAAATCAAATGAGAAACAAGACAATTGGATAATCCAGAGGAGCCAATCCATTGAAGGAAAGACAATTAAGGAGAGAGAGTGTGAAAGAGAGGCAACCTTAACAGTTCGGCGGAGATACTAAAGAGGAGGATGAAGAGCGTCATTAGGAAGCTTTAGGTATCATCTTCGCCGACAGTCGTGGAGGATCAAGGATTCTCTGATACTAAACGGGAAGCTTCTGTTCTTAAGCCTGATGCTTGGCAATGGGAAGAACCTGGACCCTAGTCACCGTTGCCATAACAGGAGGCTTCTGGGTCTGCGAGTGAAGGAAGCGAAGAAACTAGTTAGGGAAGAAAAGCTTCTGACTAAAACAGCTCAGTGAGAAATGACTCTGGGGATGTGTTAGGCGAAAAATAAAGCTGAGTGAAAAGCGTTGCTTCATTTTGGATGGTTTAGACGATTGCATTTGGCCGAAATGCAGTGTCTGCATTTCCTAAGATATGCAGATGATCTGGATCTAATAAATGGCTCAAGAGTGCTCGTGTGGATGCCTTTGACTAGATTTTCAAAGTTAGTTTCCATTAGCCAAAGCATTTTCCTCATTAATTTTTTCTTTATTTCTCGCTTTTGGCGTTATTTTCCTCAATTCGAATGGGCAAAATTTGGGTTCAAATTTCACACCATTTTTATGCCACACCGCTAAAAAGAAGAAACGGAGAAGATGAAAGCAGTGATTTTTTTCTTTTTTTTCTTCTAAGCCACGCTACATCATTTGCCTATGTGTCAAGTTATGCGGCAAGTTATGGATGAGATGGCAACCATGTAATGTTACATTAGCACAGACTTGACCGTCTCTAACAGTAAGAATTTTTTTTAATAACATTTTCAAATTATAAAGATCAAATTACAAAAAATTAAAGTATAAGAAATAAATTCAAAATTTAGTGAAATCATAGGGATAAATTAACAAATTTTACATAAATACTTTCTCCTCACACACGAATATGCATATATACATATATTAAATAATTTTTTATAGGGTGGGAATCGAAAGTAGATGAAGGGAATTAGGTAAATGAGATGACAAAGGTATTTTACTAATTTTACATGGCTACAATTAAATTTAATGGCCCACTTAAACGGTAAGAGATTTACTGCAATGAAACAAATCCACAAATGTGCCTAATGAAAATTTTTATATACTAGATGTAGGCTAACGGAATTTTTACAATTTACAACAAACAAACAAAAAAAGATCAAACAAAGATTCCCTCTCTCTTCAAGGGAATCTTTGTTAAATTATTTTAAATAATATATAAATATATAAATTATTTTAAATAATATAAAATTTTTTTAGTGAAACATAATAAAATAGAAAAATGCGATATATAAATACAATAAACATATTTTGCATATTATTCTCCCTCTCACGTATATAAGTTAAATAATAAATTTTATGGGGTAACTTGTCCACTCAAATTGTGATTCCAACAAAGATAGACGTTATTTATTAATTCAATTTATTTTAAAAAATTAAATTAGATGTTTATATTTTAAAAAAACAGCAGCTATTCCTTTAAAAATAACTTTTATTCGTTTGAAGAATCACTTAAATGATTTTTATAAAAAGCCTTATTTGCTGATGGAAGATAACACCGACGATGCGGGAGGGGGAAGATTCCTGCAGGTGAGTTGATCCTCGACTCTTCTTTAGGAATGAGGAATGGAGGGTGTTTCTCATAATGATTTATATTTTATTATTTTTAATTTTTAATTTTTAAAAAATAATGATTGATATTAAAAATATGAAATATAAAATAAAAATTTAAATATAAATAAAAAGCATGAGTATTGTTCCTCCTAAAAATACAAAAATTTAGAATCTCAATTTAAATTATTTAAATTTAATTTGAATAATTTAGATTTTATAATTTTTTTAATATAAATTATTATTTTTTATAGTTGATAATTATAAAATTATTTATAATTTTATATTTTGTATCTTATAAAATAAAAAATTTAAATTTTAAAAAGTTATATAAAATTTAAGCTATTTAAATTAAATTTATATCATCCAAATGAACATAAATACACACGGATTCCATGTGTAAGGTTCAATACAGAGGAACCAGGTTCGGAGGTAGGTAGGATTTATGTTTTTGGGTGGGGCTGGGGGGAAAAGATAGGCAGGAGATTTGTGCTCGTTGCGTGGAATAAAGAGGATCACGCGCTTCTTGTTGCGTGGAACATCACGAGTGAATCAGTGATTTGTGCTTCTCAAATCCAACACGTTTTGACTTCTCATATCCAAGAGGATTTCCCTTTTCCAGGTGTCTGGTCCTGCTTGGACCATGTGGGGCCCAAGAACCAAGCTTATGCCTTTTGGGTTGGGGAACATCCATAGGGTTTGGTGGTTTGGTAAATGTCAACACAAGGACGTACTTCGTATTATTTCCTTGTAGTCATTGAAATTAGATCCATTATTGATTAGGTGAAAATCTTGACTATTTTATCAGCTGATCTGATTTGATTTTAATAATTTTTTAAGTAAATTACTATCTTCTTAAAGTATTATAATCTTCTTATTTATTATAATATATATATATATATAATTTTTTTAAAATTAAAATAAGACAAAATATCATAAAAATAATATTAAAATTTTTCATTAAGAATATAACTTATTAAAAAAATTATGTTTTAAACTTTTGGTTTTGAATTAATAAACTATACCAAATATTAAAGGTGTGAGTTAGGTTTTATTTAGGCTTAGAGTCCAAGTTTTATTTAGACTTAAAAGCCCAACTTAGGTTACGATGGACACATTTTTTTGGCTTGCAGCATTGTTTAGCTTGGCTATGGCTATATTGTGACCGATCAATTAGGCCAAATCAGGCTAGTTGAGGCTTCTTCTTTTTTAGGAAAAATTTTTGAAATTTCATGTATTTGTTTCCACTTTATCATTTTAGATATATAACTACTTATTTCAATATATTCTTACAATATTTATGCAATGAAAATTAAAAAAAAGTAAATTCCAAATAAGAAATATGAAGAAAATGTATGTATTTTGGTTAAAACTAAAATTTCAAAATACAATATCTTGAAGCTATTGATTTAATTAGGATTTTTTTATTTTGGATATTTTTTTGAATCCAACCCAAATGCCAACCGAGCTATTTTTCTAAAAAAAGTTGTTTAATATATCAAATCAAAGCTTTTTGCTTTTAAATTAAAAAGATGTTTCTTATTTTATTTTTTTCCTTATCTAAATGTGATAATAACTATTTATTTTGATACATTTTTATGAAATTTATGCAATGAAAATAAAAGAAAAATGAATTCAAAAGAATAAATAGAACAAATGCAGATATCTAGGCTAAAGTTAAAATTTTGAAATACAATAATTTGAAGTCTAGTGATTTGATTAGGATTTTTTTATTATTTTGGATTCTTTTTTAGATGAATCCAACTCAAATGTCAAAGGCAATTTGCTTGATTTTTGTTCCTTAAAAAAGTTGTTTATCATATCAAATCAAGATTTTTTGTTTTTAAATTAAAAAAATATATTTTTTATCATTTTTTATTTAAATATAATAATAAAAAGGGTTTGACAGAGAGTTTAACTCTTGATTATTTATAATTTATAAAATACATTTAAAAATTATTTGTTAAAACTATAAAATAATCTTTTAAAGAGAATTTTTTTTAGGTTTAGTTTCTATATTTTTGTTATTTTTGTTATTTATGATGACATCAAATTAGCCTCAACTTGACTAGTTGGACTTGACTTAATCTAATCATTTAATCCAACTTGATTTTTTTTTTCTTTTTGTGGATTCGCCTAGCTCAACTCAATATACTCGAGTAGTATTAGGCTAATCAAATCATCAAACTAGATGAACACCCTCACCAAATATTCTTACATTGAAGTTATTGAATAAGGGGATCTTTTTCATATAGTAAAAGTTAAAAAAACCTATAATGGCAAGCTCAAAATTAACTAGAATCCTTTGAAGAAATATATATTTCAGTAGATTATCGTACAAGGAGTAAGAAGCTAATATTGCATGCCAAAAGCAGATGCAATATGTTTAAAGCATCAAGCAATAAGAGTCAGCGCATAAATGTCCCCTTCCCCAAATAATCAAGTGGTTGTTATCCAAAAAAAATCACATTGAGAAACAGAAAAGCTTCTGGGCTACTATGTAAGATCTTGCTTCTCTATAAATTTTTAACAGTAACTATGAGAGAGAAAGATAGGGAGACGACCGTACCTTTAGCTTTAATGGCAATGTGCACCCCCAGCTTCTTTATGTGTCTTTTACACAAAAATAATCATTTAAGTGTATAAGAACAATTATAAATAATTTTTAAATAGGCTAAAAAATGTTTTAGATTAAATTAAAAAACTCATCTTTAATTTTTTTTTAAAACTAAAACATTTGTTCTAAAAAAAAGTTTGTATCAAGCATTCAAGAATAGCCTTGTGCCACAATAGCACCCTCCTAAGTTTGATTTCGCGCTTTCCTCTTTCCAATGGGTTTCTCACTTGTTTGTAAAAAAAAAAAAAAAAATCGAGAATAAAAAAAATCTAAAAATCAATCATTTATCTCATGTCAATGCTTTTGTGAGTAATTATATTTGTCACTATACATATCCATCACAATTATTGCCAACCAAACTTGATATGTACTTGTTAATGTGTAAATTTTTTTTATAAATGAATTTTGGATAAAAAATTAAATTATGGTAATTTTATATTTCAAGATAATAATAAATATTTTATTTTTCTACATGCATTTTAAATTTTCACTTTTATATTATTATTATTATTATTATTATTATTATTTTCTAAAACATGTTATTTTATTTTTATGTTAACTATAAAACCAAAAGGCACCAAATAATGTCAAAGATATAACAATATAGATATTTGTAGAATATGAATTTATATGAAATTTTTCAATGAGAATAAATTGCTTATCTTGACCATACAATAATTCAAAATGAGAAATTAAAACATTATCATAACTTTTCTTTTATTTTTAATTATTAGCCTTTTTTATAAATTATCTTACAATTAAATTATCTTGATAGAACAGTGAATTATTTTGGGATTGAGCCTCGTGTATAAGGTGTGAAGCTCACATAAACTGAATCAAGCTTTACTTGGGATACGTTGAAGAGTTTTCCTTGATCTCAACCTTTCAGAGCTTCGTAATCTAACAAATTAAATTGCTTTTTGTAATGAATTGGATTGAAATCATGATTGTTATTTTTTAGAGGAACTTCAACTCATCAATTTCTCATAAACCAAATGTGAACATGTTGAGTAACTTTTCAAGTAATAATAATATTTAAAAAAAAAGAAATTCCATACCAAAAAAAAGAGAAATTACATTAATTTTTGCCTCCAATTGTAATTTTTTAAACTTATAGAAGTTTGAAATTAACATCCCCAATTATCTATCTATATAATAGACTAAAATAAATTCACATACTACAATTAATGAAACTGATGTATTGCTCATACAAATTTTCATCTAAAAATACACATGTGGAACAATTTTATTTGATATGGAGACAGTGACTCATGTTCCCATGTCACTGCATTTGTGTACATGTTAAAAAAAAAATTGAAATCATATTTCTAAAATCTGTTCTGATCGTTTATCTGCATTAATATTGTTTTTGACCATTAAAACCTACCCTCAACCTGTCTTCACATTGGAAGCAGTTCATATTTGAACATCTTTACTTTCAGATTGCTTAAGTACTGTACCTGTGTTAATCGCCATCTTGGAAAGTGGTGTTCTTTTATATCTGCCGTAGATTCAACCTGTAATTTTTTGAATTCAAACAAATAAATAAAAATAAAATAAAATAAAATAATAAATTTAATACAATTTCCTCCGAATCTAAATCCTCTGTAGTTGAGGAATGTTACTGTTGTGCTGTTGGTATAAAATTTGTTGTTTGAATAAGTTTAGTTTAAAATAAAAAAAATTAAAACATACATTTTTATTTTTTTCATTAACAACACAATAGCAGCTACAGGTTAAACTGCAAACGATCCAAATCCTGCGAAGCCATTTCTGCATCATCACTTTGCTGCCGAGGCTGTTAATAGGCCGTTCAAAATAGCTTTGGATCCTGATGATGTGTTCAGGGACAATGAACATGACTGGGATAGCGGGTTTTTTGTGCTCCACGTAGTCACATTCTTTTTATACAGTTCGTACAATTTTTTTTTAATATTTTTATATTTTTTATTATATTTATTAAATTATTATTTCAATTATTAAATTAGTTTTTAAAAAATAAAAATAAAAATTTATTTTTTATTCTACCTACTTTTACTTTTCACATTTTACACTCTCTCCTCATCTTCGGATTCAACCATACGGACTCTTGGGGCTCGTTTGGTATGAGGAATTAGGTTTTGATGGAATGGGAATAGGAAATGGATTGTGAATAGAAAGGAATCTTGTACCCCATAGTTATATTTGGTATGATGGAAAAGAAATAGGAATATTTTTATTTTTTTTATACTTAGTTAGATAAAAATGGCATAAAAATAAAATAAGAAGAGAATTAAAAATTAAAATATTTTTAATAATTATAAAATATTATAAAATATTTTATTTTTAATTATCAATAATAATAAAAAAGAATAAAATAACATGTTAATTTAAAAATTTATTTTTAATTTACTTTTAATAGAAAAAAGATTATTTGAAGAAGAATAAAATAATTTTAACTTTTTTTCCTACTCAGTAAAGCTCTCTCCCACTACAAAACAATGGAATGGACTCTCCCATGTTAGTGGGAATGTTGTCTTCCAGAAAAGAGGTCTCTTGCCTACCAAAACAGGCTTTTCCCTCAATTCCACTCATTTTCCTTCTTCATCACTCAACTCTCCCGCAAACCAAACGAGACCTTGAGGTTTGGCATACGCGGCTGCTTTACTGTTTCTTAGTTATATCTTTTTTTAAAAAAAAAAATTTGGAGAGAGCACGGACCCACCCTTGATTTTTATTGAAAACCCTTGCAATAATTTTTCACTATACTTGTCCAATTTTCCCTCCCTTGTCTTAATTAAAAAGGAAAAAAAGACTTTCATGTTTCCCCAAATCTCCATAGAAGGGAAGCGATGGCAGGCTAGTCTCAGCACTCCACGGAACTCCTGAAATTGATCGCCAAACGCCTTCAGTTTCCGTTTTATCTGCTTCGTCTTCGATCAGTTTGCTCCTCATGGCAATTCGTCGTCCCTTTACCGGCAAAATTCCCAATGTTCTCAGTTGTTGGCACTTCCAATGATCATACTTTATGCCTTTCCAAGTGCACAATATTCCTCGTTAATCCACCTCGCACCCTCTCCATATCCAATCCTGATCCCTGGTTGCTGAAAATCGAAGAAGATGTATGTGGTAGAATGCGACTTTGCCATCCACTCTTTAGGTATCATACCAAACCCATTCCTAAGGAATTTCCTATGATATTGGACGTATATGACCTTCCAATCATTGAATTGTGTCAAGAATATGTTCTAAACGGCATCGATTCCTGCCGTTTTAATTCATCGGAAGATGGAAAAAAGGTCGTGTTTACGTGGTTGAATTCCAATAGCGAAGAATTCGTTTTACTCACCACTGGGAAATTGGCTTTCTTTAAGTTTGGTGATAAGGAGTGGACTATAATCCCTGACATGCCCGTATCCTACGATGATGTGTGTGTTTTTGAAGGCGAGCTTTATGCTGTTGATCATGAGGGAAAGACAGTCGTGGTTGGATTGGATTCAAGTGTCTGTATAGTTGCTGAACCGGATTCAAGTGTCAGTGAATCTGTGTTTTCTGGTCGTAAGAAATCTAAGTTCAATCTAATGGTGAACTATTGTTGGTTGATAAGTACTTATCCTTCGACTATATACATCGGGGTATGGATGGTAGTGATGAATTTTGTATTGCGTGACAGAAAGCAGTTAAATTCGATGTTTATAAGCTGGATGGAGAAAGAAACGAGTGGCTTCAGTTGAAAAGTTTGGGGGATTGGGTTTTGTTTTTGGCCCATGATTGCGCCTTTTCTACCATGGCATCAGATTCATCCATTAGGAAAGGGAATTGCATAATTTTTAGAGATGAATTTTTCAACAAGGGTATAGGCGTTTTTGACTTAGATAATAATCGAATTTCTCTATATCTGATTACCCAGGATATTTCAAGCTGTTCTGGCCACCTCCAGATTGGGTCGAATTGAAGAAACTAAGGGTAAGTGTTACATTTTGTTTTTTGATGTTTTCCTACAGAATTATGCAACAGATGTCCGCACCACTTGGATGCGTTATTTGGTATCTGTCTTTCTGCACTTCTCATAATCCATGAGTACTTTCTACAATAATATGCACTGTTAACTTCTATAGCTGCTTAGTTTGAGCATCTCTGAGGGCCCTTTGGCTAGTGTAGCTTCCCTAAAATGTTTAACAGTATGTCTACTTATAGATAACGTATTGATCAGTTCCGTGATTGAATTATGGGAAGTAAATTTATTGCTTTTCCCTATTGTTTACTGAAGAATGCACCTGGAAGGGGGGGGTGAATAGGTGCTTTTAATAATAAAATTACCAATCTCAGTTAAAACTATAAAACTAAAAACCTTATAGATAGACTAAGATCTTGCTGACAAGATCTTCTATAATGTGTTTGAAAAGTAAAGATCAAGGAGACAAACTAGGACCTTGTCAATAAGATTTTAGTACATAGTCTGAAAGATAAAAACAAAGAGTAAAGGAAGAGGAACACCTGATATATCCTGATTCAATCCTTAAGACCTACGTCCAGTCCCCTTAATGCACAACAAGGGATTTCCACTAAGTTAAATCAGAGTTTACAGCAAGTACACTAGGTTTCAAGCTCACCTAAAACTTTTATAGACTTTAACAGCTTATATACAATCTTCTCTTCTCTATCACAGTTGCTATACTATTCAAGACTTCTTACAGAGATCAGCACAAGTCTTACAGATCAACTTCTCAATAGACCAAACACAGAGTATGTGCAGATTACAAAATGAGGTATGAATTTTCTATGTGTTATGGTGCGTTACAAGTGCAGCTTCAATAGATATATATATATATATATATATAGAAAACTAGCTGTTGCTCCATCTCCTTCATGCTTGTCCATTTGAATACAGAGGTGGTTGAAAAGCCAGGAAGTGGCTGAGCGTTTCAACGAAGGATTGGTGAAGCTCCAGTCAATTTGCTCAGAGTATTTTTCACAGATCTTTTCTTTCGGTCATCATGACAGAGAAGTAGGTAATTTTTATGTTTTCGATGACTGAACAGAAAGGGAGTAGTTGACTTTGGAGCAGAGTAGAAACATAGTCCCAGTATAGAGTCAGCTTTTAACTTTTAGCTTTTCAGGACAGCAGAAACAGAGTTTATTTAAAAACTTTTATGCTTTCTGTAGGGAGTATAGAAAGTAACAACTTAATAAATTATCTTGGGTGAACTTTTACTTGACTTGAACTTTTAGAATTATCAAATATAAATGGATTGAGAGACCATTGGGTCAACATTTACGTTGCACGGTGAGGTACCATAAATTGATTAGAAGAGCTGCAGAAGCTAAATTTGAAATATGATGGTCATGATTAGTTTGGCATAATCACATATAGGCAAAGGAGATGACGTGGAGAAAGTAATTGGCAGCACATCGCCTTCTTTCGAATGAAAAGCAGTTGATCATTAAGAGTCGACAAATTATTTTTTCCGTATTTCTTAGCAGATATTTCAATTTGGATTTTATGGTACATCTATCCCATGGTAGCTGAACTTGGTTGATTATTCTCTCTCAACCTGGATACCATGAAGGACCTTGAGAAGCATTTGAACAGGGAATTGGGGTTTGCATTTTGTCCTCATGTGGATCATAAAGAGTCTTGAATAAAAAATGTCACTCAAATTGAAAATTAAGCACGCCTTCCTTTATCAACTGTGGATCCTCTGTTAGGTGCTATTTTTCTTATACTCCATTCACAAATGTTTTCTCCTATTATGCGATTTTAATGATGCTGGGAATTTTGTGCAAAAATTTCAAAGGTTAGCTTCTAAACGCCTTGGTGCATAGTTTCAGTCTTTCTGTAGTTTGCTGGTATTATACAATAAAATGTCGCACAATAATTGCTTTGCTGGTAGCCTGGTATGTAGTCTTTCAAGTGAAAATAGGTGTTTGCTATCAATTGCTGAATGGTCATATGGGTAGATAATTATCAGTTGTTTAAATAATTCTGGTTGCCAGTATAATAAATTTCTGTATATTATAGGCTCAGAGCATAATGCTAATATAGCATGGGCAACTAATGCAGGATAAGTTCAAAGAATCTCCCTCGGGTACGAAGGTTACCGGTGCTTGCACTATCTCCTAGTGACATCTTTTTCAGGTATTAAAGTTTTTGGTCCAGATTATTCCTTCCTCTATCATTTGATTTTTAATATAATTTAAGAATATCAAAATTTTAATATTAGATATTCTTAAATTTTAATTATGAGTAATTTTTATTTTTCAATTCAAAAATAACTTTTCAAACATATTAAGAAATATAAAATTAGTAATTAAATATTTAAAATTTATTAGTATTTATTTGTTATAAATAAATATATATAATTATCACTAATTATAATTAGACTAATAAACTATAAATTAATATATTTACCAATTTAATAATTGATTTAGTTTTAAAAACATTAGTCACCACTACCTGCAAAGGCTTAAAGAAGCCTTCGAAGATGTTCTAGGTTATAACTGGCTAGAACTCGTAAAGTTGGGCATTAGAATATGGAAGTATATGAAAGATAAATATTTGGATAGAATCAGATTAAAAGAATTATAGAAGAAATAATTTTGAATAGATATATAAATGTTATTTATATATTAATGCTTTTTAAAAGCCATTTGGATGCTGGATGTTGCTTGTAAATAACCCATGCTTTCTTAAACAATGAAAGTGATGTAAGTTTCAAATAATAATTGTATTATAAATGTTGTGAAAATCTTATTGTTTAAAAAAAAAATTCAAAGTACAATTTTGGTGAAAATATGGAAAAAATATTTTAAATTTTATTTTGATCTATAAAAATGTTAGATAAATAATAAATAGCGTTGCATAAAACTTGATATTATAAATTTTAAGGTTAAACAGGTACATGTAAATTTATAAAGATAATAGTTAAGTTTTAAGACATTGAAAACTGTTTTTAGCGAGTTCATCTTTTCAATAAACAAAATAGCTTTGAAGATTTTTGCATTTAGTACGAAGTTTTTCATTATCGATATTATAATTATTTCTTAAAAACAACAAAAAAGAAAAATGTTCTTGATTTTTTTGGTTAGTATTACCACCATAAGTCCATAACTAACAAATTTTGCCAAAATATATCTCTGCACCTCATTTGCTTAGTTTAAGGACTTCTCAGTTTGTAAACGTTGAGTCACACAGTTACTCTCTCGTGTTGTCCCACTTCAATTTTTTTTATAGGGTCCCATTTCAATTTTGAAACTAGTTACTTTGAAAGAGTGGAGAAGTAAGAATTGCAAATGAAGAAACCCATATTTATTCCTCAGTAAGAAGACATGAAGAAGCACTAATATAGGAATCTCAGGATGCTTGATTTGGTGTGTGAAGAGTTGAATAGTTCGTATGTACATTAAAATATGAGTTTGCCTTGTTGATAAATTTGTTTGGTCTATCTTTACATTTTCTTTTAAAATTATGCTTGTCCGTTAAACTTTCCTTTGTAATAAAGTAAAAAAATTCACGTTTGCATTAAATGAACTGTATTGATGATAAAATTTACTTTTCAAATAAAAGTTTTCAAGCTTAAATCAGTCTTGCAAACTTATTTTTAACTAAAATCAAGTTTATAAATTAAATTAATTTAAAATTAAGTTTGCACAGTTCTAATCTTAAAACACATTCAAAAGAGTTAGCTGTTGGAAATGGCATTGTTAATCTATGTCAATTATGATTTAATAAAAAAATGGAAAATTTTTAGATCTTCATCAATTATTTTTTTATTTATTAATTTAATACAGACACAAGTAAACTCAAGGAACTCTTCCATAAATGCCTACTTTGTATTTAATTTGAATATTAATAAATGCTTTGACATTAAATAAGGTTATTTTACTGCATAAGAGGCATAGACAAAATGACATAGAGGCACAATACTGCCGGAAATAAATTCTCAAATAGAATAGTAGGTGCTATCCTAATAGAAGAAGCTTAAACTTTCAAAAAAATAAAAATAAAAATAAAGTAAAAACTCAAAAATCAGATTGCATAGTCACAGCGCCACAAGGGAGAATGTGGATTTCAATACTAATATGGATCTAGAATAAATCTAAAAAATTTGGAAACATAGTAAATTATCATGTAACGTCATGTTAAACACAAATTTATGTCTCACTCCTTGAAGTGTCGGTACTTCATAACTAGCTGATTGTTTCAGCTGGGTTTTGCTGCTTACGTGACCTATTCCTTTTCCTATTCCTCTTCCTTTTCCTACTAGTCTTGTCCTCTTCATTCTTTTCCTGCATAGGAGCAACATCCCTTAAAGAAACCCTTCGATAACAAATGGAAACCCAAGAAAAATATTTGATGCTAAAACCAAAGCATTCTAAATAGATTGCGATGTGCAGTCCAAGTTATTGTTCAATGTCTAGTACCATGACAAAGCCAGCACAAACAGGTAAGTATAAACTATAATTGCACTAGCATAACAGTTGTTTTGCAGAGTTCCCATAACATTTAACGCCATTTGCACATCTTATTCACACCTCTCACTTTCAGTATCTCATTACTAGGCTTCCCCAACAGTAATTATTTCTTCATATTAAATCAATAAAATAAGAAAATTGAAATATTGTTCAAAGTCTATAATCCCGCCAAAGCCAGCTCTGATAGGTAAATGTTAACTATAATGCACTCATGTAGTGTTCCTGAAATAGCTTGCATACCTTCTGCACACCTCCACTCTACCTCTCACATACAACATTCTATCGTTAAATCTCACTTTTATGAGTCATTACTTTTATGTTGAAACATCGGGAGCAAGAGGGTGGTGTGCAAATACCATTACTCAACAGTTTTAAGACGGATGAAATGCAAATTAAATGTGCAACTATGTAGGTTCTTGATAACTGATTCAAAACAAATTTGTTCTATTAAAAAAATTGCGAAAAGAAGATAGGTTCGTAGAAAGTACCAGAGATTTTTTTTTCTTTGTTTACAATGGTTAAATTAGACAGATAGTAACAAATATATTTTCCAAAAGTTAGTTTTTTTTTTCAAAAAGCTTATAAAAACATGTTTTCAAAGAAGTTGACAAACAGGACTAACATTTAATTCTAAATATAGTAACATATTTGTAAAATAAAATAATAACAGTCACAGCATTAGCAGCAATCTAAACATGCCTCTGCACACAATTTCCAGATTAACTAAATCCTTATCCACATGAAAAAATATCTCGACATAGCTTCACTTAAAATTCTATTCACGAAGTCTAATTCTGAAGCCTTATTTGTTTGAAGGGGGGCATCTTGCCATACATCAACAAACAAACAAAAAAATTATTGTGAACATCAATAAAACTACTCGTGAGGCTAATAAGGGAAGTGTTCAAGGCGAAAAAAACATAAAAATTTCGGAAAGCGTACCTTCAATGGACCAATATTTTGGTTTTCATGACTTCTCTTTTTCTTCTTGCATGATAATGGGTTTGGACCCTGCAAAATTGAAATGTAATATCATAAACTTGTTAACATACAACTAATGGGTACTGTGAGCTGCCAAAAGTCCTGTCAAATAATCAAATTCACTTGTAATTTTATTGAACTTCAAGAACTATATAGGATAACCAGCAGTTAAAAGTAAAAAAAAAAGAACAAGCAACAAACACAGCGTCATAGTGAATAATGACCTTTGCTTTCTTTCTCTTGAATTGAGGTTTATCCTTAATTCCCATTTGTTTCCTTGCAGTATGAGTCCTTCTTACAGCCTTCACATCTATAGTTTGATCTCCTAAATCCTTGTCTTCATTTGAAGATTTTCTAGCTTCCTCACCAGTTGATGTATTCGTTAACATATTCTTAAGTATTTGATACTCTCTGTCAGTCATATGTGATCGTGCTTCTTCAGAAGTTTTAACATATTCTCTCTGAAATGCAGAGATAGGTTCGAGATGAAGAGCATTTCTGAGACCAAAAATGAGAGGGACACCGGGTACCTGCAGAGAAGCAGGTTAACAAGAATAAATGTCAATTCAAGGGTACAATTCTAAAATTACTGCATGACTAATGCTATAACTAAAACTATAAAAAGATTTAGAAATAGTTAATAGCAAAAAAATTGCTGATTTACCTTTTTTTTAATCATTAAAATTAAAAGCTTCACCATAAAATGTCAGAAAAGGACCATATACACAAGTAATATCAGTAAGGTGCAACGTGACTGATGAAAAATGAAGCAAACCTGTCGCAACGGTTGCCGAAGCTCAATATCTTGACTCCCAACAAAAAAGTGCTGAGAATTATTTTCACCAATAACCTCCATAATGCATTTAACAGGATGCTCACATCTTTCATGCTTACATCTACATGTTGGCGTTTAAACTCAAATAAGAAATGACATGTCTATCTCAAGATTAAAATTCAAATATCTTAAAATTTATATGCACAAACAATATTGATCGATTCACTGTTAGATAATAAGATTCTTATAATTAAGACAAAATTAATAAAGGTATAGAGAAAAAAAATTTACTACGTTACTCAAAGTATATGTTTATAAATAAATATGGAATGGCAAACCTTGCAATTATAAGTTGACGAGCTGCCTCAAGGGTCTCAGAAAGACCAAGTCGTTTCAACTCCTCCAAAACACATCTGCATCCTCCATCCAAAACCCACACCATGGAATGAGAATAAAAGAAATAAAAGAAAAAGGATTTAAGAAAAAAAAAGGACTAGAAATATCTACACACGATTGATATGGGTGATCAATGAAACAGAGGTTAAAAGCTAAATCTTTTTTAAAATACAAAAATCAGAAAAACAAACAGACCTGGTTGTGTAGAGCTTGACAGTAGCATTGAGGATATTGGCAAGGGCCTTGTCAGCAGGGGTCATCTTATTCTGAAGAAGATGATGTACAAAATTTCCATCACATAAAACCTTGAAAGGCTTCCGAAAACCAAAGCAAGAAGTGTAAAATGTGATAATCTTCCTATGCTTACTCTGCCTCTTCACTTTCATCTGTGAAAACCAACCAAAATGCAAGTATCACCATGTAGCAATTCAGGAAATTTTCACCATTATGGGGTTGGCAACAAGGAACCAAGCATCGTACAGTGTCGCAAAAATTGTTTGTCATATTATATCACAACATTAGATGAAGTCAAACAAGAAATCATATTGATTTGACCTGGTGAGTGTGAAACTCTCCCAATTAGTACTGTTTATGGGTAAGGTCGGGCCGGACATCTAATATGTTCTATGCTTGGCTCGATTAAGATATCAGCCTTGTTTTTATACCCATAGTCTAACTCTGCCGAACAAATTCGATTTTATATTGGGTTAGGGTCGCCTAAGTCTTTTTTTTTTTGTATGAATTGATACTTATAATATAAAAATATCTTTTTTGCAGACTTATAAGTATATATTTTAAAATAATGGATTTTTAAAACCTTTATATTTTTATCAATAATAAAAAATAATTTGATATTATCAAGCAAAATATAAGCTATACATGTTAATTAGCCTTAGGCAAACATGTATATTTTCATTATTTAATAAAAGAAATATCAATAAGCATGTACATCAATGATGAAAACAATTAAGAAATAGAGAAAGTTTAAGTATGTAATGAAAGTTACATCA
Source organism: Erythrophleum ivorense (assembly GCA_026724425.1). NCBI lineage: Eukaryota > Viridiplantae > Streptophyta > Magnoliopsida > Fabales > Fabaceae > Erythrophleum > Erythrophleum ivorense. The sequence goes on from JAIUCV010000430.1 coordinate 115,135, forward strand.
TGCAGAGAGAATATGATGAAATAGAAATAAATAAATATATATATATATAAGATGACAAAATATTGATAACTAAAAAAAAGTAACTACTATAGTAAGTTGAGCAAAATATGTCTTTACCCATAAGTTAACCTAGTTCGACTTGATATAATGGTGTTTAAAGTTCTGTCTATTTATATTTTTGGCTCGACTCGGTTCGACTCAATTAGACCAAGTTAGGGAGGGCCCATAGGATTTAATGGGCCGATGGACACCCCTACTCTCAACTCTAACTTAATGGAGGAAGAAGACGCACGTATAAAAAAAATGTACTAACAAAAAAGTCAATAAAAATGTAGGTCCAAAAATTAGCATGGTCAAAACAGGCAAGCCCAACCCATCTTAGCTCAGGTCATTCATAAACGGGTTGAGCCATCCTGTTTATCAAACAGGCTGCACTTAGTAAGTCCATAATTGGCTCAGAAGGTCGGCAGGCTAAATGGCCATGTGTCAAATGAACTCCAATGTCTCATTGTCATCCACTCATAAAATAAGGGTTAGCAAGCACGAATGCAGTTTAGGTCTGCATCCAATACGGTATTAATTTTACTCTGAGCAAGTGCAGGAGCTCTCGTTAATTTAGGTCCTACTTTGCTGACATTTCAGGTTACACATACCACCATGTCAACACTTTTCTTTGGAGAAGTTTGAACCTAAGTCTATTTCTTACCAACAAAGATCACATCACTAATATACTCCTCATTGTTTGAACTAAATCTATTGGATATTGGCTCTACTAATTCTAAGATAATTTTCCAGTTTACAATACTTTTATCTTGTTTTGTTGGAATATTGAATATTGAGTAGCCTTTGGATGACTGCAACTTGCCACACTAGGCCTCCAGATATACCTATTTGTTTAGTGAAATAAGTTTTTGATTGTTTACATTCCAATTACTAATTCACCAGCTCATAAGCGTCCAGCTCTTAATTTGTTCCTTAGTCAGAGGTTATGAAGCACCCATACGGAAAAAGGGGTAAAAGTATCGGTATCATATGCGTATTTGACACCAACGCACCCGAAAAGTGACCGTAGCATGAATGTTAAAAAGAAAAAGAAAAAGAAATAAATAAATTTTCAAAAATAACTTCGAAAACTAATTTATTCAGAATAGTTGCTAAAATTTTGATTATAAACAAATTTAAAAAAAAAAGATGAAAAAGGATGGATTGCAAATTTTGAGAGTCTATTTATGTCATAGAATTAAACACCTTACAATATTCATTATAAAAAATGGTTACCTTGAGTAAATTATATAAAATAGATATGGCCTTAATTTTATTTGATTATCTGAATAAAATCACATGCAAAAAAGAAAAAAGAAAATGAGATAAAATATTTATAAAAAGGTAAAAGATAAAAGCAAAAAAAATGAAATATTTAAAAATAGAATAAAATAAAAAAATATTTATAAAAAAAAAATAGAATTATAAAAAGAAACATGATATAGGAATGTGACCTAAAGTCTATGTATCTAATGAAAATATCAAAATCTACATAATTCAAATTGAGGTGAAAATGTGTGTCACTTGATAAATTATTTTTATTTTTATTTTGGTGAAAATAGTAGGAAATAAAATTAATTTAATTTTCAAAAACAAAATTTGATGTTCATTAGTATGTTTTAATTTGTCTTGCTCTCTTCATTTTCTCTTTTGTTTAATATTCTTTTGGATTTTTGGAAAATAATATATTTTTTGAGTTTTGCTTGAAAAAAGGAGTGACCCAACACACATGATAAACACCAATGAAAAAAAAAAAAGACAACATGATTTAAAACCTAAAATAGGAACCAAAACACACCAAACGCATACGTCCCGATATATGGTAGAGCATTTGGATCCCAAAAACAAAAACTCGAAAAAATAAAACAAAAGAAAACAAAAGCAAAAGACAAACACCTATTTAGACCAACTTCATATCAGGAACAGTTTCACCAAGAATCAATATTAACTAGTCAAAAATCCCATGCAACCCTCCTACAGAACCATTAACCACATGCATTCATATCCTGATTTTTCTAAGCCTTTGCTACTGAAACGTGATTCTGCACAACCCATCAATCAGCCAATCATATTAAGAATTTGTAAACAAGAAACAACAGCGGAGCATACCTCAGATTAGGATCAACGTTATATACCACTGCAGCCTATTGATAAAAGCAAGATAAAGCCACCACAAAACAATGCATCTGACTTCAAACCATGGGAAAGCCAGAAGGAAGAGGCAGACGACGTGACTTACCTTGCTCTTACCGTTCGAACTCCTCCTTATCACCAACTGCTTTCTGTTTCTTTCCGTTCACCTCCCTCGTCTCTCTCTTCGGGCTCTCTCTTTCGTTCTCTCTCTCTGTCTCTCTCGTCCTTGGCCGCCAACCCTCTATCTCTCTTCTCAACTCTCCTTTTGTAGCTAGGTCTTATGTGCCCCAAGACTCTTCTACAAATCCTTTGAATCTCCTACCCGAAATCACTACGGCATCTCCGCATCTTTTCCGCGATTTGGTGCATTTTGAGACTGATCTAAACGGAGATAGAGTCTAAGTTTACGTGATGTCCTTTTTTTTAAATATATTAATAATAATAATATTATTATTATCTTTTTGAGATTTTGGGCTTTGGAGTATTGAAAGATGAACTTGAACTATCTCAATTTGTGTCTTGAATTGAGTTTTTTTTCTACTTTTTAAATCTTCTCTTTTTTTTATATATTTTTTTTCAATGACTCAGAATTAAAATTCACTCAAAATAATTATGATTCAAAAATTGAATTCAAATTAGATATAACTTAAAGATAGACATTTGACACTATGACTTAAAATTAAATTAAAAATTAACTCAAAAATATACACAACACAAATAATAAAATGACTTAAATTTTTTTTCTTTTTTAAAAACTTTTTAAATTATTTTGATGACTCAAAATTAAATTAAAATTAACGTAAGATAACTATGACTCAAAAATTAAATATAAATTGATAAAAAATAACTATAACTTAAAAATTAAATTAAAATTAAATATGACTCAAATAACAAAATGACATGAAAATTAAAATGATTCATGGTGAAAATGACTCAGATAAAAACCTAAATTAATTATTTTTGTTAGTTTTTTTTTCTATTTTATTTCATTTTTTGTATTTTTTGAAATATCCAGAAAAAATAGATGTTTATAGACACTAAGATTCATACAATACAACTGTATATGTACATTAAAGGTGATGGAAACCCACATTGGGTAGTTACAAATAATTCTTATGATATTTAAGTAGTATGATTTTTCTCCTTATTACACACTACTTTTTTATGAATAGATTCTTCATATTTGTTGAGGTTTCTTTCACTTTAGTATCAAAGTAGGTTGAATTTGAGGTGATACAATCTGATCATGGTAAAACTTCATATGGGTTCAATATACTTTTATCTTCAACAAATAGTCTAGCATTCATTGCAGGGCGAAGCATATGATTGCTTGGCTGATTAAATGCTATTAATCAAAATAATAATTCTCTATTCTTGACAATAGGGATTGGAGACTTCTTGGCTCATCATGTTATTGCTCTAGGTTTACATACACCTACATTAATCTTAGTAAAAGGTGCTTTGGATGCACGGGTTCCAAGTTAACGCTGGATGAGAAGAGATTTTGGTTATAGTTTTCCTTGTGATGGTCTAGGCCGAGGTGATACTTGTGATATTTCGGTTTGGGACGCATTTTATTTGGCAGCTTTTTAGATGTTAAATGCCATTGGATGTGTTACTTTTTATTGGCATTAGAAGCACATTACATTATGGCAGGGTAACGTTTCCCAGTTTAATGAATCCTCTGCCTATTTGATGGGATTGTTAATATGTTTAAACTCTTCACAACTTATCAATGGTAACCTTTTGGTGTAAATAGTTTATCAGTGTGGGTGTGGATTTTCTTATTTGAACGTATGGAGAGTCGAGTAGATTCTATGGAGAAAGTTGTGGATGAGTTGCAGAAAAGCCATGGCAAAAAGAAGGAAGGGCTTTCAATGTGAAGCTTCTCCTAATGGGGTTACGAAACCAAATGGGTGAGCTCCATGTTTCGCTCAACTCGGGAACTGGCGAGAGACCCACTGCCAACGAAGAACAGAAGTCCCCAACGAGGTCAACGGAAGCTACAAATGGGACAGAGGAGACGAAATAATTAGAGACAGAGAAAGGAGCAAGTTTCGACGCCTTGAGCATCCCACTTTCTTTGGTGAGGATCCAATTGGGTGGCTCTTCAAGGTGAAGAAATACTTTTCGGTCAATGAGATTTCGGAGAAAGAGAAGCTAGATATGGTAGCTGTGAGTCTGAAAGGCAAAGCACTCAATTAGTTTCAATAGGCAGAGACCAAAACTCCCTTTAATTCGTGTATGAAGTTCAAGAAGGAGGTATTAGAGCATTTTCATTGCCATCAATGGGGAGACAGCTATGAAAGGCTGATGGGCTTTGAGCAAGAAGGCACAGTAGAGGAGTTTAGAGAAAAGTTTCTACAGCTATCAGCTCCTTTGGGAGATATACCAGATGAAGTTAGAAATTGAGTTCCTAATGGTATCTCATGAACTTGATTGGCCGCGCAGTTGAATTCCCTTCTCATGTGAATAAGAGAGGGATGGCAGTAGTTAATCTCAATGATCTCCCTGGTAGTCATGAGAACGCGCATATACGGCTGCCCCACATCATCCACTTCCTGCTCGAATATGCCCCTGTTTCGGTGAAGCCAGATGTTCCAGAGAGCAACAGGGAAGAAAACTTTTCGGTTCAAGTTCTTTTCTTTGCCAAGGTTGTTACCAATGTAAATAAAGCATGAAGTATGGTTTCTGTCGTAGGGCCGCAACTTGTGCGGGTATCGTCACTTGATAGGTTGCACTGTGCACCGTAATCGTTGGTGATGATCATTTTATAACTAACAAGCCAAAGGAAGGATTTAAAACGCTTTGGCCCAGGGATTTTTCAAGTACTTTTCCACTCGAAAGTTGTCCGTCTCTCATGAGAAGGAGCGATGCATTCGTAGGCCGATTTGACCGTGAAGGTATAATCACTCGAAAGATATTATTCCTTAATTCCGCTCCTGGTAAACGTAAACGATGGAAGAGGCATAGGGAAAATGCAGAATTGCCCTAGAAACGCAAGGAATTCCCTCCGTTAGGAAGAATAACTCAAAACGCAGGTACTTCTGCGTTCTACGTCCTTGCATATTTTTTGTTCTTTTATTTATTTATTTATTTTCTGTTTTTAAGCTTTGGGACTAGCTTTCATTTCCTTTTATCTTGCACTCTTGGATTTATTAAATTAAAATTGACTTAGAAATAAAATATGAAATCAAAATTAGATTGAAATTAACCCAAAATTGAATTAATACGGACTCAAGTAATTAAATTAAAATTAACTCAAAATTAAGTGTGACTTAAATGATCTCAAAATTAAATTACCAGAGACATAGAATTTTTTACTTTTATACCTTTTATTGTAATGAAATAAAATAAAATAAGAATTCGAAGTAAAAATTTCAGGTTGGGTATATATTCGGCCTAGCCTACTCTATATATATTTCTCTAAAAGAAATAGATTATTTTGGAATTTATATGAATTTTTTTTGTAGGGACAAAATAAAATTTTACAAAGACTTATATACAAATTATTTTCTTACGAGCCATTTTAAGTTTTTATAAAAAAAAATTTAAACATATTTTATAAATTATAAAAAGCAAAATCATCTAAAGAATAAAAGAAAGTAAAATTTTCAAAATTAGGATAAAAAAAATGAGTTTATAAGAAAAATAAATGGTCAAACCACCTTCCACAAGGATTACCAGATATTTCATACTAAGCATACTAATTATAAAAAACAACAAATATATCCTACATAATTCCATGAATAATTTACATGCATCAATGAAACAAGCTATTAATTCCAATTATCTGTAAATAATTCCCATGAATCAATGAAACAAGCTATATTAATGAAACTTTGCCATCTCTGCAAGTTGCAATCCATTTTTCTTTTGCCAATTATATCTCAAACTCTGAACGAGAGAAGCAACCAGCAGTACCTACTAGCCATATAGTGGGATTACAATATATATAAACGAAAATATCTAATTTAAATTCAACTTTTGATTTTGAATTGATAAACTAGACCAAATATCGTCATATTTAAGTTAATAAACAAAGGGATCTTTTCAGTATAGTAAAAGTTCAACACCTATAATGAAAAACTCAAAATTAACTAAAATCCTTCGAAGAAATTAATATATTTTAGTAGGTTACAGTACAGAGTGAGAAGACAATATAGCATGCTGAAGGTGGAAGCTATATGTTGAAAGCGTTGGGCGACGCGAGCTAGCGCATAAATGGCCCCTTCCCCAAATAATCAAGTGGCTAATTGTTACACAAAAATATCACATTCAGAAACAGAAAAGCTTCTGGGCTACTCTGTAAAATCTTGTTTCTCTATAAATTTTCAACAGTAACTAACAGAGAGAAATATTGGGAGATAACCGTACCTTGATTTTCGGAGACGGTGTGCGTCCTCAGCCTCTCAAGGGTCGAGCAGTCTTGGGGGAGGGGGTGAGTGAGCGAGTCCGCAATGCGGTGTATTGAAGACTTCTGAATTATCGGACGAGGAGGAAAAGCGAATTACCCCAATTAGGTTAGAAGTTGATTTGTTCTTTTAATATAAGTAACTATTTTTACTATGTTTTTTATATTAATATTATATTATACCATCATAAATCAAATATTAACTATTTAATCTACCATTAATATTAGAAAATATCTAATATTTAATGTCTAAATACGAATTCATTCATTATTTGATGACGTATCTATTTTTCCTATTCCTGTTCTATCCTACTTTCCAGTACCTAAAATACACAACTGTTTTGCCTTTTAATTTATATACGTGCCCAAAAAAAAAAACACTTACCTTTGTTTTAATGGGGGGTTTTTGTTTTTGTTTTTCCAGTTATATTTTATAATTTAACTCTTAACTCAATATATTTGTTCCAATGATAAATGTTATTCTATCAAAACACACTAAAAAATATTTATTACTTCCTTTTTTCCAAAACATATAATTATCCAATATATATTATTGGAATAATAAAAAATAGGTGGGTCATGAATACTTTCTTGCAGCGAATAATCTTGCTATGTAATGTCAAAAAGAGAGTAGGGCCGCTCTTTTTAAAAATAAAATCTAATGTCTAAAAAATATTCATGTAATCTAGGAGGTGACATACGACCATACACATGCTAGTTTTTTTTTATGAATACTGTTAAGGTATTTAAAGTTATGTGTGTGATAATTTTAATTTTAACTTGAGAATTATGGTTCAAGGAATTCCTATTATTAAGTCATTGAAATTTTAAGTTATTAATGTTAGTGAGAGGTCTAAGTCGAAAGATACCTCTTTTATTTATGATTTTATAAAATAAAAAAATTATTTAGTTTTCCAAACTAAATAGGGGATTGTTGAGAATAGTTTACAAAATTGATAAGAAAACCAAGTTAACGAGGTGCTAGTCAACTGGTGGAAAATACTAGTCAATTGTTGTGTAATAGAGTGGAATATGTATGCTTCAAGTGAGAAGCAGTCAACTGGTTGATGAAGTAGTTGATTGGTCCAAGTCAAGGAAAACAAGGTTCATAACTATAAGGTAGCAATCCACTGGCTCACAAGAATTAGTTAACTAGTTTAACACACATAGTTGATCAGAACTAGTCGGCTGGAATGTAACGGTAGGCAACATGGGTTATTTTATTACAAGCTAGTCCATTAGTTCAAAGAACAGTTAATTGGCTGGGCTTTCACAATGGACTAGCTTAGGGAATAGGTTGACTAATCACAATTGGAAGTTCTATTATTTTGAATATTTTAACAGTTAGTTGGTGACTTTTTAGTTCTAAAGTCATGTTCTTACATTTCAACAGTTATATATCTAATTAGAATAGATGAAAAGTTGAAAATAAGTGTTCTTTTCCATATCATTGATTAAAAATGAATTTCATATTTAATTTGAATGGAGAAACATGATGATTCAAGAATTCATCTATAAAAGACGAATTCTAAACACAAAAAACCAGTCCAAAAACACATAGCTTTTCTCTCATATTCTCTAAACCAAAATAGTATTTTTAAAAGAGAGAAATACATTATTTGCTAAGTATATCTTTTTAGAATGTTTCAAATAATTCTTTGAAACAACTTTATCTGTATTCTGCAACATTTATAGAGGACAAATTCTGTTTTAAGAATACTGTGCTTTGCACATATTCTAAAGCCTTCATCCTTTATTTGTTTTGTGTTTTGACTCCATTTCTACAAGCTTCTTCCATGTGGTTCTTTCTTGTATGAACACCGTGTACATCATGATTTAAGTAAAAGAATTAACTTTGTAGCTATTAAAAATATTATAAAGTTTAAGAAGGAAAAAATTGTAGATAAAAAGTATCTTTTCACTATTTAGTTTATATAAATAAAAAGGAAAAAATGTTGAGAAGGAAAAAAAATGGGGTACACACATTTTGCTTTCCATCCCTTAGGTAATGGATTATGAAGGAAGGAAAACATTCACACGTGTGCTTCTTTGTTTTCTCTACCCAATTTTGTTTTTTCTAATAAAATGAAGGGACCCACACTTTCTCATGTTATATAATTATGGAGAGCTACCAAATTGATATCCTTAATGGAACCCATATTGTAACACCATATTTCTCTAACCCTTCTTCTTTATAAATGAGTTTTATACATGTGTATTTATGAAAAATAGAATAAAAATAATGCATTTAATCACGTTACATAAGCTTTTAAATTTTTTATTTTCGCTCCATAAACCTCGTGAACTCCTTAATATTATCCTCCACTCATAATTCATCCATACAAGTTATAAACATTATAAAATAATCCATACAACTCGGATTTTACACCATGCACTAGAAAAACACAAATGTGCTCTTGGATTCTAGTACCAAATTTTTGATACAAATTTTGAAAAATCATAACTAATTTTTTTAAAAAATTGAAATCAAGTGTATGATGGTTTTCTAGAAAGCCCTGAATGTCAATTATAGGTTAAAAATTATTCCAAATCATGAAAACATCAATTGGACTATGATTGATAATTGAATAACACTAAAGGTCCAGTTACCAAGATTTGTTATCATAAGTTACTAATATAAATTTTAAAAATTCATAACTAATTCTAGAAAAATCAAAACTCAACAAACTATACCATTCTAAAAAGATATCGATGTCTACTAAGTTAAATATAAGTTTAGACCAAAATAGAAGCATTAAGAATGCGAAAACTGATAGAATAGTACTAGAGGTTAAGTTACATCTCTGATACTAATATGAAATTTCAAAAATTTGGTTTTCTCTTTACAGACCTTCAAATGGGGTGATCTTAGTGGCCATGGAAAGATTATGGAGTCTAGTTTATGTTTGTAAAATTTCATAAATATTGGACATCATTTGTCTCACAGATGACATAGAGAAAGAAACTGACTAAATAAATAATGCATCCTACCATTCAACATTTTTTTCTCAACTTTGAAAAATTATAATAAATTCTCTAAAGTTTCAAATTGAGTGCTTTTTAGCTCTGTGAAAAGTTTTAGATGAGACCTACTTGTTGGCCAAATTTCATGAGAAGACTCACTCATTTGGTCAGATTTTGGTTCAACACACAAAAGGGTCAAATTTGATACATCAAAATGGTGTCAAATTACTTTCTTTATTATTCAAGACCACTTAAGCATGTCCAAAACCATATACATAGCCTAGAGAGACATGCTAAGTCTTTCCCTTAATTCTTCTTCCCCTCTCAAGGTCACATACTTACAAGTGGATGGAACTTGATTCCTTTAGCCTAAACACATAAAATAGGATCCAATTACATTTTTGAAACAATCTCTAGCACCACACACACTCTATAAAAGCATACTTTGTTCTATGGCTACAAAATGGTTTCATAAGAGACCTAATAAAGCAATTATGGGAATTCATGATCTTGACTCCATTTTCTTCCTCAATCTATGACTTTTGACTCCATCTAGATTTCTTGGAGCCATCCTACATTCATTTTGAAAAGCCTAAATTTATGTTACTTTATTATGTTATATTATGGAGCCTATATCTCCATCTCTTAATCTATGGCTTTAAAATTTTTTCCAAAACTTCATTTGAGGTTCTTTCATCATATTTAGTCTCAATCTAAGTTTAGAAAAATTTAAACATTCCCTAGGTCCTTTAAGCTCTCTAAGCTAGACATGCCCCTCATTTTGGACCCATGGAGTTTGTTTTGTTTTTTTTTGAAGGGAATGGTACTTGGGAGGCTTCTTAGAGGTCTAATGGACTCGTACCATGTCTTACATAAGCCTAATTGTCTTTAGGAAAGATTAGATTTCAACATTTTTCTCAAACCCCTAAGTTGCACCAACTTAGTTTTCTTAGTTCTCTTTTTTATTCCAATGGTTCAAGCTTACTTTTCACACTCTTAAGCACTTGTTTCTTTATGCTAAGGTCAGAATTCATCTCCTTCTATGGAAGCTAGGTCTGACCCAAATTGCCTCAAAGAGGAAGCAATTCAAGCCAAGATCCATATCTTATTTGTTTGCTTTCTTAAGTTGCTTTCACTTGCTACAAGTCCCTCCTTCCAATTCTTATTTTCTCCCTTTGAACCAGCCATGAAACATCCCCAATCAATCATTAAAATCATAAGAAAAGAGGGAAAAAAGAGGAGAAGAAGGTGGAAGAAAGAAGGAGCATGAGAAAACTTGATTTCTTACACTTTCTTGGTTGGTTTTACCTCCTCCCTTGCTCTCCCTCTTGTGCACCTCCTTGGAGTTGATTTAAGTTCTATTTCAGACCAGCAAAATCAGTTATGAGGGTTGGAGGAGAGTGGGGCATTTTTTTAGGAAGCAAAAAGGTAAATTTAACACACTTTTCTACTTTCATTTTAGTCCTTAAATTATGATTTCTCCATTCGTTCTCATTTCAGCTCCTTTTTTAAATCCATCTTTTCCATCATAAAATTTAGGTTTTCTAACTTATAAAATGTCTTTGGTTTCACCCAAATTAGATTTTAAAATTATTACGAACTATTTAGTCAAAATTTCAATCAATCGACAGTCGAAATTACTCAACGGAGAGATTTCAATTGTTCTAGGGTTCTCGTGATTTTCAAGGTCTCTGAGAACTTCAGAAATGTCAAATTTTTTATTTAAAAAACTCTCCTATAAATTTTCTAAAAAGTGCTCATATTTATAAGAATACTACTATACTTTCAACGATTTTCTTAAACTACCCTGACTTGGGTTTTTGAGTATCGTAGATCTTACATTTTTATTTTTCATTATTTAAATTTTATCCTAATTTTATTTGACCTTAAATCATTCAATTCAAGGGATTTGCATTTCAAACTAACTTGTTTTAGTGTTTTTATGAAAAATTGGATGTTACATATACAACATTACTTTTATTATATTAAATTATTTTTGAAAATAAAAAGAATTATAAATAATAATAATTATTATTATTATAGAAATAAAAATAATAAAATACATACTTACATTAATATAAATAAATAGAAATGAGATACATTGTATTCATAATAAATATATTTAACTAGGCAGTAGATGATAAAATCATTTAACATTTTATTTACATTTTTTTTAGTAAAACCTATTTTAGTCCTCCACATATGAGATATTTCTCAATTTAGTTACTCACAAATTTTTTGTCAATTTAATCTTTTACAAATAAGATATTTTTCAATTTAGTCCTTTAATAAATTGCCTTTTTAATTTAATCCTTTACATGTGGTATTCCTTAATTTAGTTCCTCACCGATAAAATTATCATTAATAACGATTCCTTACATATGAATATTTCTTAATTTGATAAAATAATATTATTATTAATAATTTTATTTATGAGAGACCAAAACCAAATTGAGAAAAACTCATTTATAAAGAATCAAATTGAGAAGACAATTTTATAATGGATTAAATTAAAAAAATACCTTATTGTCAAATTGAGAAAATAATTCTATAAGGGATTAAATTAAAAAATATATTATCTATGAGGGACTAATATAGGATTTTACTCATTTCCATTCTTATCTTTGATGATATCAAATAAGGGAAGTGAAATGTTTCTTCCTTTCTATCCTATTGTACCAAACAAAGTAGGGAATAATTAGTCCACTTCCTATCCCTTTTTGTTTCCTTTCTCTTGTACTATTTCTATTTTTTCCCTCTCTTCTATCATACTAAACAATGTATCAAGGTTTGGTATATGTCAATATAAGCACCTAATTTGTATCTTTTTTCATAGTTATTTAAATTAGATTGATTACATCTAATGAAAATATGGGGTTATGCAATCAGTTGGTCTAATTTGATTTTAATAGTTATGATTTTTTAAGTAAATTATTATTTTTCTATGACATGCTTGAGGTTATGTTTGGGAGTTTAGAAATGAATGGAATGAAATAACTTATAATGGAATGGAATGGAAAGGTAATAAGTGAAACACAAAATCATGCATCATTCTATTGTTTGGGAGTTTAATGAAGGAATGAAGAAATTTCTTTTACCATTCTTTAGAAGTTATAATAAAAATAAATGGAAATGAGATGTTAAAGAAGTTATACTTGTAATTATATTACATTTTGTTTAAAATAACTCCAATAGTCTTTTTCATTCCCTCCCAAAACCCCCCATTTGAAGAGACACAATTGTAAAGTTTTGAGCGGCAAGAAGAGGACTTAGAGACCCATTCCATCATAAAAAAATTCATCTAAACAAAAATTTATATTAAAATAGTTATTCCACTTTTTATCATTTCATTCCTTGTTATCTATACAAGCATAACCTAAATGAGAAAATTTTATGTGCATCCAAGGGTCAAGATCTGATCCATATGATGGGCCCCACATGATGGATCAAATCCTAATCTTTAATTTTACGTGTACCTAAAAATATTTTTGTTTAAATTTTATACTCTTCTCTCTATTTTAAGAATATATATAAATCTCCTTGGCCAAAACACCCTAAGAATAATATTAATTTTTATTATAAAAAATAACTTATTAAAAATATATTATCTAAACTTTTGTTTTAGTGTTATTTATCTTGTGTTGAAAATTATAAACTTATTTTATTTTAACTTTAGAAAATTGATCTTTTTTTTAATATTGGTCAACTACATTTTTAATACTTATTGTATTATATAATAATAGATATAAAGATAATTTGATAAATTATATCCTTAGTTCAATATGACCATAAATTTCTTGAAGTGAAGATTCATGAAGTCTTTTTAAAATGTGCCTAATCTATCCTTTTTTTTAATAAAAAATTCCCTCCTTCAACGTGCCTACACTTTAGACACACAAAATGTAGATCTTTACTTTCAGTATTGAGATGAGCTATTAGCCCTCTGTTTCATTTTTCAACTTCGCTTTAGTCTCTCTTTTACATATGACAGAGCAGAGATTTGAACTTAAAAATCTTAACTAGCTATTCACACCCATTATAATTAGACCTGACTCAGTGATTATAGTCCTACAAGCTTTAACTCTTCTTTATAGTTCTGCAACTTGAGTGCCCTTTTTAATTTTAACAAATCCAACTAATTATTGTTAATCAAAAGCTGATAATTCACATGACATTAGTTTTAATCTTTAAGATTGGAGTTAACTTATATGAAAAATTGTTTTCTATATTTGTTCTTTTTCCTACTCCTTACCTCAGTCCTTGATGTCTCTTTCTTTGCCCTTATAAAAAAAAAAATCCACGGAAGCTTATTTTCGTCCAATGTCTTTGTGTGTGTGTGTGTGTGTTTTTTTTTTTTTTGGGGGGGGGGGGGGGGGGGGATCCATTTGAAAGGCTTAAAACTAACAAAACAAATTAAAAGGACTAGGGTGCAAAAATTGAGATCCAAAGCTGCTTGTCGTTCTAAGTCATTCTACCATTTCAGTATGACAATCTTCTGCAAAACAAGTTGACTTGCCAAATTCCAAAATTTAGTCTGTGTCATTTGCATACCTAGTGATAAACCTCACTTTGCATCCAATAACTTGGAATTTTAAGACAAAGAAACAACAAGAACTAGAGGGTAATTAAAAGGATAAGCAATGATATCTTGAGATAATATAAAATTTAAAGAAGCTTTCGTTGCCTGTAATACGAGATGAAGTCTAGATGACCCATATAAATACTTTTATTACCACATTCTTAATAAATTATTTTGGAACCAACAAAGACTTCACAATTGAGGTTTTCGCATCCGACCTTTCTGCAACTTATAATTTAATACCCCACTCTTCATTCTCAATCTATCGTCCAATAAAACTTGATGAAACTTTGCGGTGAACCTTTAATCTTAAAAGTACAGAGTTATTGACACCGCTCTCATAGGCGGAAATAGATCCTCTGAGGTGCTTTTCTGTGCTGAAGTGTTTCACATGTTTTTTTTCTTCTTCTTAACATATATATTTTATTTTTATTTGTAAAATTATATCATACTATCTCTTACTTCAGGGCAACTTCACAGGATTCTCACTTCAGAGAATTTATTAGAGGCAATACTGGATAGAATCGAAGATTTTTTTTTAACTAACAGATTTATTCCTCTAAACAAGTCAATACTGAGAATAAAGGCACAGAGTTATTGATCCGTCAGCACTGGTGTCATCTTAGGAAGTTTAAAAATTACTCGATTCTGAGACCACCAAATGACATATAAAATTATCAAACACATAACAGTATGCTCTCCCATTTTCCAAGGATTATCAGAGGACCGAGAAAACCAGGTAAGCCATTTTTGTGTGTTTGTTAAGGGCTAAGATGGCCACAAAGTAAGTATTGGTAGTTTTGTTTAATCTCCGAAGCTGATATTAAACTCTCAAAAGATCACTCATTGGGCTGATAAGAATCATAAGTGTTTGGGGCCTACAATGAATAGAATGGAGATTTAACAGTAAAACCCAATATAAAAGGTCGTGTCCCTTTAAAAAAACCTAGGCCCAAATAGTTAACAGTTTAAGAAAAATGAATAGCCCTCCTTGAAGGAATGAGGCTATGGCCTGTCCCAAAATTCTTGTTCATTTGTGTTCTTATAGAGACCTGTTAGGGCTTCCAGCATATTTGGTGTTCGCATAAAGATTAAATAGAATTAAAAGGACGACATGCTGAATGGGTGAGACAAATCTCTCTGCCGAGCAAGATTAAATACAGCACATTCAAGCTGGCCGAGCATATTTTGAGAGTAAAATTTTTATTGGTAATAATTAATTAAAAAATAAGCACTAAATTTAAATACAATTTTTTTAATATTTTTGTCAATATATTTTTTAGCAAAATTATAATATATGTGAATTCTTTTTAAAAATTCAATCATATAATATTAAGTTGTAAAAAGTATATATTTACTTGTAAAAATTATATATTTGTTATGTTATTATTCAAAAATTAAACATTTGTCATGTTTTAATTTATAAATCGGATAACAAAAATATAAAGTGTTATATATAATTTTTTTTCTTAAAAGATAATAATAAGAAAAGGTTACTCAACTAATCCCTAAATATTAGGTAATCTTTTTGAAAAGATTGACAACTTAGTAAGATTACTAGAATGGAGTATTCAAACCCTTGTATGTGAGAATGTAAAAATATTTTCAATTAATTGAATCAATTTACATTGATTAAAAATAAAATTTTAAATATATCAAATTAATGTAAAGACCACATTTTTAAGACTATCTCCCCTCCCTCCTTATTTCTTACTCTCAAGAATCAAAAGGTTATATCTTTTAGTTTTAAAAAAAAAAAATCAGTAAAGAGCCTTCACTGGACAGAATCGAAGATTTTTTTTTTTCTCCCTTCTTTATGGCCCAATGATACTTTGACTATAATACTAAGAAACCCTTAATTTACTTACTTATTTTTAAAAATGAAGTTTATCCAGAAATTTTCTCCTAATATTAATATATATATATATATATATTTTCAAATCCAATGACCTTCAGTCTGAAATTGGGTGGTACAGAAACAAGAAGCACAACACAAAACACCACAAACATTGAGCGCATCTTGCGCAAGCTTTAATAATATTAGTCAGCAACAGCTGCCATGTTCGCCATCACCACAAGGATTTCATTCACTTGTCAAACTACTATCACTTTCTTTCATTATCAAACAAAACACTTCTTCTCTTCCTTTCTTCTTCATGCATTTTCAAGTCAACAAAGTATGGAAAAAGCTAATCACCTTGATCCCCAAAAAGGGTCCCCAAACACACCATTATTGTGAAGATTTAATCCGGGATTTTCTCAATGATTTGCAAAGCCTCTTTCATGGACGATCACTTTTGTGGCTTAACACATGCACGACTAAACCCTAATTAACTTGAAGCACACCAACAAGGCTTCTTCCTTGCTTTCTATCATTTTGGTAGCCTTTGATACATGGGTTTGTTAAATTCTAAAATATTTAGAAATATATTTATAAAGTATTTAAGCCTAACATTATATATATATATATATATATATCAACATCTTTATATTATTTAAGATATATGCTAGCTAGCTCTACAAAAATTTTAAATTCTGTATGTATACATTTATCATGGTGAAACTTATTTTACTCCCATGAATCACTTGATTACAAAATAAATATTTCAATTTTAAAATATAATAAAAAATCTCAAAACTTTAGACAAAGTAAAAATCTTAAATTCCAACTAATTTTTGAAATTAAAAAAGAACTTTGTACAAGTCTAACATTGAGATAAGATAAGCATCGTTATTATAATCAAAATCACGAGACTTCTTACTATTAATTTTCATTAAGATTTAACATGTTCATTTTAGTCCAAAATTTTAAAAAATTTCTTTACATTTTAAAATTTATGTATTAATTTGTAATTACACCTTAATTTAAAAATAAAATATAATTTCTCCAAACATTTTATAAGTACATTTTTTGAAACACTTAAAAAAGGATATTTCTCATACAACAAACAGTAACTTTAATCTGAACAAGGGTCCCAAACACATCATTGTCGTGAAGAATTAATGGCATTAGGAATTTTCTCTAGGATTTGCAAAGCTTCTTTCATGGACGGTCTCTTTTGCGGCTTAAGAGAGGCACAACTAAACCCTAACTTGAAGCACACCAATATGGCTTCTTCCCTGCTTTCCACCTCACCCCTGATGCCCACGTCAGCCATCCTCAAAACCCGGTTTTTTTCCTCGTCCACTGAACCGCCTGCTTTCGGCCACCGGTCTAACTCCCGGTCCGAGAAAACCCTCCCGCTCAGAAGCTCCAACAATACAATCCCAAACGAGTACACATCCCACTTGGGGTTGGGTTGGACGCTTTGAAGAGACTCTGGTGCTTGATAGGGCAATAATTGATGGGTCCCTCTAGATGAATCCATACGAGGGAGGTCTGGTTGGCTTCTCCGGTTCACCAATGGCCTAGCCGAGGATGAACCGGTTGGTCTCAGACGGTCGAGCCCAAAATCGCTGATCATGGGTTCCATTTCTGAGTTTAATAGGATGTTGCTGGGTTTGATGTTGCCATGAACATGTTTCTTGTCGTGAAGGAAAGCCAAGCCTCGCGCAATTCCTTTTGCTATCTTCAGCCTCACCTCCAATGACAAGTTCAATGGAGAAGAAAACCCTGCTCTTCCTGAATATCAATGAGAAATTACACCAACTAATTTATTAATTTAAAGGGTACATATGAATTTTAAATTTTCAAATATTTAAAGCTTTATTTATAACATATTTGAATGTTTAAAATATAAAATGTTAAAATCTCTGTGTTATATATGGTTCAAATAACATAAAAAATACTATTGTATATATCTAATATATTTTTTAATAAATAAGTTTTCAATTATTTGGATTACTAAATTTTTCATACAGACAATTATTATCAAATCAACTAAAACTAATGAAAAAGTAAGAACTTTGATGCATTTTTTAGCCGGGTATTATATGATTATTTTCAAAAAAACATAATATCTTTATATATAATGTATTTATTGAAATTTAAAATTTTTATTTGAGTTTAATTCATTAAAAAACACATAAACTTGATCCTATACTACATCTTGTTACATCATCATTACAGAATTATCACACAGATCAACTACCTCCAAAATTAATGTTGCATCCGGCAAAAAAAATCAAAATCAAAAGTTAATGATTAGCGTGAATGTTAGCGAACTCACAACAGAATCAAATTAATGTATTTTTCAAAAAACTAAGATTGATTTTGATGATAATTATCTTAGAATTAAAATGGTGATTTGACTAATTTCCATGATGAAGCTGAAGAAGAAAATGCAGAGCAAAATGTGCAGTTGCAGAGTGAGGGTGAACTTACTGTGGCTGAAGCTACCAGCAAGGCTACCATTGGGAACATAATCACAAATCAAGAGCTTCTCATCCTCTCTCCAGCAAAACCCACGAACCTTAACCAAATTGGGATGGCGAATCTTGGCAATACCCTTAAAATGGTTCTCAAAATCCTTCCTTCTCTCAACCCCACATTCTCCAATCCTTCTCACAGCAAAAGCCCTTCCATCCCCAAGCACTGCTCTGTACATTATACTCTCACGCTTCGTTCCCAACACAAACGCTGAAGCCTTAAGCAGAGTCTCCAAATCCAGCTCCGTCTCTGCGTCTAGTGTTACAAGAGTCTCTCCTTTCTGAAGATTCGAGGTTGTCACGTCAATTTTAGTACTCTCATGGTCGCTGTCAGACCCAGTTGCTTCTTCTGAAGCCGAGTCTTCTTTGGTTCTCAAGCAGGAAAAGTGAGGCTTAGGAGTTCTTACACATGGGTTTTCTTTTGCTTTGGCATGATCTCTTTTGTTTCTTTGATGGTAGACGAAGAAAATGACCATGGCTGTGATTGCTATACCGACCAAGTCTCCGAGGATGATGGCTACTATTGTGGTCGGTTTTAGGCCATTTGGTGACCCATTGTGGGTTGTTGTTCTCGTTGTGTTTGTTTCTGGGTTTGTGTCGATTGTTTTTGGTATGGCTGCGATTGCAGGTGTTGAAGATGTGGTTGTTGTGACGTTCGGTGGAGGAATAGAGAGAGTAGAAGGAATAGAACACAGGATTTTCAGAGGCTTCCCGCACAGATCACCATTTCCAGCAAAAAACTCTGTTTTCTGGTTCAGAAGAACCAGAAATTCTGGTATTGGTCCTGTTAGATTGTTGAATGAGAGATCAATAGTAGAGTTTTCTGGAATCAGGCTGGCAAATTTAGGAGGAATCATTCCTGAAATCTTATTGTAAGATAGGTTCAAGTATCTCAATCTTTCACCACCAAAGTTATTTGGTAAAGAACCATTAAGCAAATTCGAAGACAGATCCAGAATTTGCACAGAGTTGAGCCCACTAGGAACTTTACCAGAAAAGTAGTTGCTTCTCAAAGAAACAAAGGTCAGATTTTTCAAACCAGTGAGATTTTCTGGGACCGATCCAGCAAAAGCATTGTCGGAAAGGTTAAGGAACTGAAGACTTTTCAGTTCGCCGATCAACTCAGGTAGCTCACCGGAGATGACATTTTTGGCTAGAGAAAGAACCTGAAGCTCTGAAGCGTTGAAGATAGAATTGGGTAAAGACCCATTAAGGAAATTGCTGGACAAATCAAGATGTCGAAGGTATTGGATTTTTCCTAGTTCTTCCGAAATCGAACCCAGAAGTTGGCTGTTAGGAAGAACCAAGGAAGTCACTCTCAACATGCTACCTGGGTTTTCAATTTCGTCGCAGGTAACTCCATTCCACGAACATGGGGTGTCGTCGTTGTAGTTCCAGCTTTCTAATACTGATAATGGGTCGCTAAGGATGGAGTATTTGAAAGAAAGTAAAGAAACCCCATCAGTGTTAAGAGCAGAGGAAGGAAGTAGAAGAAGAAAAAGAAAGAACAAAACTTTACAGCAGAAAAAATAGAGGTTCTTGGAGCAAAGGCTCATCATTCCTTCAGATGATGATAAGAGTTGATGGAGCAGAAGAAAAAGAGCTTAGAAGCATGAGACGGAGAGATGATGAAAAACTACGACTTGGTTGTTCTGTTCACCAAATCTTTTAGCAGCGAAAGAGAATTAAATCAATTAATGGAGAAACCTATTTTGTGAGCAGAGGAGACAGATTGCAGAGAGCAAATTATACAAGGTACTACGAATTAAGGAGACAAAAGATGCAAAGAAAGAGGTAGGAAAAAGCAAAGACGCTTCTACCTAAAGATAATAAAAATTAGTTTATATGGAACTGTTCTGCCAAATCTCCGTGTGAAATTTAGAAAACAAAGGTGTGTTTGATTTTCTTGTTTTTATTCTTTATTTTTATTTTATAAAAATAATTTTTATTTTCAATTTTTCATTTTCTTAAAATTGCGTTTGTCTTTTGCTTCACTCTCATTATTATTTTCATTTTCAGTATAATTATAACACTAGCACCGCCTTTTTATTAAATTCATGTGAGAAGGGTTTTTTTAAAAACATAATTACATCATTGCCACTGCCTGTACGATGAAAACACTGCAAACGCTATTTTATTGTTCTTAGAATTTTCAGAAATGGGAACTCTGTTTTCTCAAAAAAAATAAAAATAAAAATATTAAAAGTCTTTCAAACATATTTTCATACTTATTTTTAATTTTAATACCTTATATATAAGGGGCAATTGGACAATAAACAGTATCTGTAGAAATTACTAGCAAATAAAAAATAGAGAGGAATCTAATTCTGCTATGAGACGCCCGAGTGAGTTAAAGCCCTTAACTTGCAGAATATTGTGAATGTGATTCCACCGCTTCTCACATACCCTCATGAATTGGGTATTTAACTTTACCTCCACAAAGGTGAAAGATCAATAAATAATGTAACGGTTTTTTGTTTTTTTCATTTTTTTTTTTGTTGGCATGGTTTCTGACGGTAACGGCTTTTAGATTATGGAATTTTTTTTTGTTAGGACTCTAACACAAGGTATCTCTCACTTTCTTGGTTCATTTTGAGGTCACTTACTAGTAAATAATGTGCAAACCTGTAAGATTATGGTGATTATTCAACCCCTAGCGTAAAGCAAATCATGGCTAAATAAATCACAAGTTAATGCCTTGAATATGAGGGGCAAATAGACAATAAACTCAACTCATGGGATCCAAAAAGGTGGGGGCTTTTTTTTCAGCTTGGATTTGTTTTGCTTACTTGAAGTTTGGCTCTACATTTTTTTTAAAGGGTGTTGTTCAAATGATTGTGGAAATTATTATGTTACACAATATTATAAAACTAAATCAGAAAGGAATAAACTAAATTTATCCTTTTTTTTGGGAGAAATTTTTTATGAGGGTGAGGATGGAGAATCAATGGTACAATTATTTTGGCAGTAAATAAATAAAATAAATTGAAAAACATGTAGCGCCAAAGCCGCTAATCACCATTTGGACACATGTGCTTTTGTGACGTGAAATCTACAGTTTTACACTTTTACGATATATTATCATATCACGGGTGACAAACATTTCATCGTAAGGAGTGGCCATAGATATAGAGCTAGTCAAGGGCAGGTGTTTCTGTGCTTTCACAGATTGCTACTTCAACAGTTCAACTTCTATTGAACTCATAATAATCGCCCATGTTTATTATTATAAATTATAATATACACTAAAAACTGATCCACTTCTCATTTTCTAACTCTAATGATTTCCTCCTTATTGAAGTTCTTCTACTGAACACCGTGGATTTAGGTCTAACTGCTCCATGGTCTCTGGACCACATCTGTTGACAGCGAAGAGAGATTCTTTAGGTGAATTCAAAATATGTAATGAAATTCACCTCTAGCTAATACTTATACATGTTTATTGGTTATATATAGTATATGAACACTGAGTTTTTCTTAAAGGAAAAAATTTACAAGGAAACAGAAAATCCAAATCCCAAAGTCCCATTTTATACTCAATCACGAGCTTACTTAGTTGTTTCAGCATGTAATATTAGAGACATGGTAATTTAAAAATGTGTAGTTTATGGATCTTCTTTAGGAGTATGCTTGTAATTTCCGAAAAGAGACAACTTTCACATGAGACTTTTCACAACCAATTGTTTTAATTAATCTGAGCAGAACGTTGTCCAAGAGGAAGTGATAATATATAGACAAATGCAGCAGTACTGTTTCGGTGTAATTCCATATGAACACTCATGATATTCATATTAGAGATTAAACTGGCCAAATTCTCAAAAACGCATTTCAATATAAGTCGGCAAAAAGCCTTGCTTGCAGATACAGTACCATCTGAAATAAAGAATGTGAGGGAGAGTAGAGACAACTCTAATTTCACAGCATCTACCATTTTAAAGCATAGCCACCACCAGCTAGGCCCCTCTTGTTTATCTTTCCAAGATCACAGAACCTGTAGCTTTTCATAGGTTTCATGGAAAGAGGTGTATTCGGACAATAAAATTCCAAACCATCGTATGTTCATAATAATCTAAGCGTAAATCATACACCAACTTCTTCTAAACTTCGGTTAAATTAAATTTAATATTCGTTTGTTTTAAAAATTATATTAAACTCTTCTTCAACTTATTTTTTATTAATAAAATTAAATTTTTATAAAAATAAAGTTATTTAATTATTTTAACTGTCATATTTAATAATAACATCACAATTTTATATTACAGAAAAAGTTAATTTTTTAAAAATAAATTATAAGAAAGCTTATATATATATACGTATATAAAGAGAGTTAACTATAATTTTTGAAATAAGAGAGATATTAGATTTAAATTTGCTAAAATCCAAGAGATTACTCTAATTATAATTTATATAATCAAGATATTTAGTGTTATCATAATTCATTTGACAAAAAGAAATACCATCATACTCTCATAGTCACTCATTAATTTTTTAGAAAAGATATCTTGGCACTTATAGAAGGGTTTTCAGTTACTTGTTCTTCGGTTCGGTTGGTCCCACTGATACTCACTTTAAAATTTTGACCAATAAGATTGAGTTAACTATCTACTTGTATGCACCAAAAAGATGTTGAATGATTGTATATGTTTAATAAGTGATGTTAGGTCCAAAATGGTTTTGGACACCTGAAAAACATAATACAGATGATTAGGGTTCACGAGCACATGATTAGGCATGTTAGGGAAACTTTCTTCATGTGTTATGATTGGCAAAACTCATGCAACGGGAAGACAAAATAAATGATGCATGCCTTTTCAAAACTGTTCAGAACAGGACTTCCTACTGGAAGCAATGGTCCCAGAAGCCAGAGTCTATCAGTTCATGGAAAAATTAACATCCATGTACTTAGGCGGGAAGAAATTTTTATGGCAAAATGGTGACTATTTTCTGTCTACAATACCAACAATATTTGGACCCCAGAGAGAGAGAGAGAGCGCTAATATATAGGTGTATGTAGGATGGTGACTGTATTAAAATCACGGTTACTTAAATTATTATACTAGTAGTAGAGTTCTACTTAATTTTTAATCCGATTTATGTAATTTAAAATTTTATAATTATATTTTTATTATTTAAAAAAAATCAATTTAACCCTTGTTATTGAATCTAAGTAAGTGTGTTAAAATTTATTGATATGCGGGACAATCATTTGCTATTTTGTTACTTATAGATAATCTTCATCAGAAACAATTTACAATGTATATGGACGGAGATTTAATGAGAGGAGACAGTTAAAATTTTTTAAAATTACACATATCCAATTTACAATTTAAATAGTAAAAATGAACTTCTACGAAAATGTCAGTTCCGCGCTAGAAGATTTTGGGAAGTACGCGAGACTATACGCCAACAACGATAAATCGAAAATTAAATTCAATCCCAATAATCTGAAAGTGGTTTAGCAGGATGATGAGAAATGTTTTCTAGAGTAAAGTGGTACATTATCCCATTCAAGGAAATTTTCTTAAGCTTAGAAAGAAAGCTACAAGGATGAAAAGCGAATCTTTTGTAGCAAGAAGGGAGAATGCCCTTAATTAAATCGGTATTGGTATCCATGCTTATATACTATTTGTCCTACCTCAAGTTAAATCAGAATAAGTGACCAAATGTGATGCTTTCTTAAGCAGGTTCTTTTCGGGGAACGCCCAAAACAACCCTAGGCCTCATATGATCGAGTGGGACAAAATTCATAGATAGATTAGTGAGGGTGGACTGGTAATTAGAAATACCTTTGATCTCAATTAAGCATTACTTGGGAAAAAAAGTATAGAGAATTTTCCAAAAATAAAGATTATTTATTTGGTAAGATTATAGTCAGAAAATACGGGGCTGGGATCCTAAAAGAAGAACTAGAATGTTCTCAAGATGCCTCCCCGTTCTAGTGTCTAATTTCATTACATCCTCTCTCAAGTGGCGAGTGAGGAACGGAGAAGTCATGCCAATTGATAGTAAGTTTTGGTTTCCTCTTAGAAACGCGAATCTAGGTGTAAGAAAGGTAAGGAGCTGATTTACCAGGATTGACACTAGGGATCTTAGTAAATTCTCCCTTCTTTATGACGAAGCCACAACTTCGATAACTTCAGAGATACTCATCTCAAGACATGGTGGTTTGGACAAAATTAAATGGGATGGGAATAGGGTAGGTATTCATAACATTAAGATAGATACACACAAGATTATCAACAAGAGAAGAGAGAGTAATTCGGACATAGGATGAGATCGAGAAACTGAAGCTCACAAGGACATTTTGTTGGAAACTGTGTCATAACTCCCTTCCGTTTTAGGTGAAACACTAAACGAAAGAGGATTTAGAATTCTGGGGACATGTCCTTTTGGGAGTGATAAAATTGAGAACTTGTTCTTAACATGCCCTTTAGCAAGAGTAGTTTGGTTCGGTTCTAGATTTTCAATTAGATCGGAATGCATCTATCCACAATCAATGGTGGTTTGGATCAGTAGCCTCCATAGTAGTGGTGAAAGATGGGACTGAAAAATGACCACTTATCGTAGCAAGAAATTACTCGTGGAAGAAATGGTAATTCTATGGGCCATCTAGTACGTAAAACAATTAAGAATGGACATAAGAATAGAAAATAAAAAAATGATTTTAAGAGTAAAAAAATAATTTTTTCTTATTTTAAAATATTTATAAAATAAAATAAATATTGTTAAGTAATAATTATATAAATATAATAAATATTTTATATATTTTTTTAATCTATCAAACGTGTCCTGTGTTGGTGAATTTATTTTCAACGAAACAAAATTATTTTGGAAGGAGTTTTTGCTATTTCTTTAACCCCTCTGGAAATAGGAAAGAATGTCATGACTAAATCGTGTCACAAGTATAACGTATTGGTGCGCAGAGAAAGAAGTAGTAGAGAAAACTGGAAAGAGGATTATCTCAAGAAAGACACTATTGTCTTTGCATGGAAGAAGCAGTGAAGAAGAAGAAGGAAAAGGGCTTTCGTAGCCTTTCTAAGGATCGGTGATCCTCTTTCTCGCATTATTTTTTATGTTACTCCCGGTAATGAAAAGGTTCAGATGACAACTATAAAGGGAGTAAGATTACTGGATATCCTTAACATACGGATAGCATGCTTGCTAAACAGGGGAGAAGGTTTCGATACTGAAGTCGAGATCATTAGCCTGGAAATTGGAGTTTCAAAAGTGGTCTTTCATAAAGTGATTTTTTGTATCCCCTGTCCTTTAATCCCCAGCTATTACCTAATGTAAAAATAAAAAAATAAAAAAAATTAATATTAAGATTAAATGAAATAAGAGAACCAACAAAGTAATTTATCCTAGAATCATTTGCCTGTAGTGACACACTACCGCGGAGGAAAATTTGTATGTCTTGTTACACAACAAGAGACACCAAAACAAAGGTGAAGTACGTTGATGCAGCAAATATTCCAAACTGATGCATGGACCTTACTTTTCTTTATTTTTTTCTATCCATCTTTGCTAAAAGTTGTTCAAAGGAATAATAGACTGAAATGCACCTTAAAAGCCCACCATATTCTCCTTTACTTTTTCTCTTTAGGTCGTGTAGCTCTCTACCTTTTGCATAAGCTGTGCTTTTTGTTTATTTTTGGTGCTTTCTCACCACTATCCGTTGATACTTTGACAGGCAGCACCAGCAGAAAACCTTGGCGAACAAGTCACTCTTTCAAAACGGTACTGTCTTTGACCTCCTTTTTTGTATAGTATGTAATTCTATATGTTGTATTAAAACTAATATTTTTTTCAACAATTAATCATAAATCACTACTAATTAATTATGGTGATATTTGACACAGATTTTGGATTAAGTCTATTTTAACTATGTTGTTAATTAGAATTGGTAGAGAAGCAGAATGAAAAATAACAGCTATATAATAAATGGGGTAATTTTAAAGACATTCCAGTTTGTTTATGCATCATTCACACTAGCAAACTCCTGAGTCTAATCCGAGTGTATTTGCAAGGATTTTTCAGTTCGATCTTCTCAATCGACTTACAGAGAAAATAAATGAGAATTATATGCCATAAGCCATTACCCTCATTCTATATGTGCTCACTTGTTTTCTTTAATTTTTTTTTTTCCATACTAAGTTCCGTGACGTGATTTCGTCTTCTCTCCAAATCAAATGCGAAAATCAAAAGCATCAAAGACATAAGCACAATATATCACTTAAACAATAACCAAACTAGCGAGCAAAGGGAGATGGAGAGAGAAAAAGACCAGCAACTTGGGAAGGAATAAAAATGACGAAAGTTTTGAGTCGAAGTTCTTTTTGTCCTTTCTCACTTCAATTTTGATCTCTTTCTATTTGTTTGGTCAATAGTCTCAATCTTGCGAAAGAGATAAAGAGAGGTGTGGTTGTGCGGACATGTGGTTGGACCACGAGTTTCACAGCGGGTTTGGGTTCTGGGTCATTTTTTGGGCTAATATACAAAGTTTTGCTCAAATGTTTTTTCTTTTCTCTTGATTAAGCTAACTGCATAAGCACGGGTCGGGTTGGTTATCCCTATCTGTTTAGCGCAAACTAGTTCGACCCGGAAACACTGTAAGTACTTACTGATCAACTATGGGCATCACTAATTGTTAGGTTTTCGCAACGTTGATTTTTCATCTGCTTATTGGTCACATTTAAAAACTAAAACATGGAGCATGAGTTTTCAATCTTTAGCATTGAGAAGTTTTTGAATCAATATGGATTTTATTTTTTAACAAAAGTCAGTCAGCATTCATGCGAAATTTTTGAAATTACCCAACTTCTGATGCCCTTTCATGATGCATTTTCTTTGATTTATCATTTTTAATTAATGTATGAATGCTGACATAAATTCCAGGTGAGAAACATGCCAATTGACATCATTGGGCCATGTCACTTACAATGTGCTCCACTTGTGTATCTGAGGTGAAAGACTCTGCATTTAACACATGAGCTGTACTAGGTGCACCAAAGTGCTTCGATCTACTATATAGATTTGATTTGATTGGCAAGAACGCAAGGAGTTGCGGTCAAGTTTTGGGCTTCATGGGCCGTACTGGTGTTGCTGGGCCTTTCTTTCCCCAGCCCAGCCCAGCCCAGTAACAACAAAGTCATAACTTAAGAAGCCGAAGAATCAGAAAAGATCAAATCGGCTGCGGGAAGTGACCGACAGCTTACCTTTGTGATGCAAGCGCTACTTATACCGGCGGCTCCCGCCGCCGCCGGCACTTTCACGGTGACTCCTTTGGATTCGACGGAAGCTTCTTCTGGTTCAGCTCATCATCTCCACCGTCTAATTTGGCGGCGAAATTCCTTTCCCTCACTATCTCTTGCCCCTCTTAAATCTTTTCAATCTCTGGCATCTTCTTCTTCTCCTTCTTCCTCTGTCGGTGCTCTTTATCGACCAGAGAAACTCTCCTTCTCTGCACAGACTTATTCCCAAGGTTCTCCAGCTTTCACTCCGTCCAATGATGAATCAGAAGATGCAAAACTTGCTCAGGTATTGTCTCTTTCTCGTCATCCTCTTCTCTCTATATCTAACTTGCGAATGTGGGTTTGTGAATTCCTTGAGTGTACCCACTGAGTTGACTGCTGCATGGTTCTATGACCGAATTGATTTCCTTTCAAAGGTTAAATATTTCTTGTAACTACAGTTAATAAAAATTTCCTTTGAAAATGCACTAAAAGTCCCTTTTTTTTTTTAATTTTTCTTCGCTTTGGCACTGCTTATTTTTTTATGTGTAACCATAGCAGAAGTTTGATTTGATTGCTGTAGGTTTCAAAGAGATTAGAGAAGACAGCGAGGTACTTTAAGCGTTTGGGTAGTTTAGGATTTTGGGGTCAGCTAGTCTGCACTGTGGTGGCAGCCGTCATACTGTCATTTTCCGTTGTTATCACAGGGAAGGTTACATCACCGGTAACATTTTATGCTACCTCTGGTGGAATAGCGGCTGCTTTTATTTCTGTGTTTTGGTCATTCGGATATATTCGGTTATCAAATAAGCTTCGAAGAACAGCCAATGAGCCTACAAAGGTACTGTGTTTATATTAGTGGTTTTGAGTTGCTTAAGATTGAAGTCATTTTCTGCTGTATATCTGTCTTGTGAATGAATGCCAATGTCAATAGCACTCAGTTATGATATATAATTGTTTTAAGTCTCCTTGGACATATTTGTCATTAATACTAATATCTACTTCGTAGTTTAGTTCACTGCCTTCCCACATTTTCTTATAGCTCTTCACTAATTCAAGTTTTAGAAGGATTATTACTCAACTATTCCTTTTCTGTGTTAAAAAATGGACATCATTGCTGTGATTGTTGTCATCACATTTGCTGCTTGCTCGTCTCCAAGAGAGTAAAAGAAAGAAAAAAGACTAAAGAACTAAAAAAGTATATTACCCTTAAGCTTTGATCCTGGTTAATCTGTCAATGCCTACATTAGCTAATTTCCAAGATTTTCTATGCTATTTTAATTTCCCCAACCCCAACTCATGCCTAGAAGAATAAGTGCATCCCATGATCTCAACACTATCAAAGTTTGTCACTATTGTTAAGAAAATCAAGAGGTCACCTGCAGTATCATTGATGTAAATTTTGTTGTTTTCTAGAGCTCATGAGGTCTTTAAGTTTTAGGTGAAATGGTTCTGCAAGCTCAACGAAACAGTTAATTTGGCTCTCCATCTTAATTATTTTAATGTGCAGTTACTGTTCACCTAGGCCCCTTGGGATCCATAATTAATTGGTTGTGATATGTTCAACAAATTATTGATAGCACTTGAAGTGGAGCTTTCTGGATAGATTACTGCTATTTATCTTTTGTGACTGTGATCATATATCTTTCTAACTTACGGATTTTGGTCATAGGTGGTATATTAAGTGGTCCTTCTCTGTTTAGTGAGTTTTTACTGGGTGCTCTCACTTCCTACTTGAGCTTTCAGGCCCCTGCTCGTGCTGATGTTGTGAAAAGCTTGAAAAATGGTATAGTGTTGAACCTTTTGGGTATGGGTGCTGCTATTCTTGGCATGCAAGCCACAGTTGGAGTGTTGGTTGGAAAGGCTCTCACTTCCTCGGCCAACCCATATTACTCGGGAATGTCTCCTGGCTACAGCCCTGTTCTTGCGCTGGATGTCTTTTTAGTGCAGGTATGGCATATTGGTTTAATCTCAAGAATCCTTTCTACAGGTTCGGTTTGTAGTTTATTGTTTAGCGGGATTTATTCACGAGTCAGGTGCAGAAATTTAAATCAGGTTCTTGAATCTATCAGCATGATACTGCAATTTCCTCCCTAAAGTCTATCCTCTGTTCAGCGAACAAATATTCATTCCTAGTGTAATCTGAAATCTCTACTCTCTTGCATGACAGTTGGTCATCACACTTGTCAACTTCTTAGGAGTTGAGTTTTCATTTTGAACGTCCTCTTAATATAGATCTCTTTTCCATTCAGAGTAGCTTTATCTGTAGGCTTCTTTGGGATGTACCATTGCATTTCTTCACCTTCTTTTCTTTTCGTTGTTTTTTTTGGTGAAAGAAATAGCTTTGAAACATGCATAGTTCACTGTCATTTAGGATGATGTATGCATAGTTGAGCATCAATTGAGAGCACAAATTCATAATGTGAAGAACCCATGACAAAGTTTGCTTTTTGTATTAGATACATATTACAGTGTCCATGAATTGCATAAGGCTTCTGATAATTGAAAATGCTATGACTTTGAAAGTAAGCTTTCAATTTTCAATTATTGTTGTTTAGCCAATTTTAAAAGTTTTACACAGTATAAATCATATTCTTGAATCTGTTGGTGGACTTAATGCACATTGGTGTTCAATAATATTCTCCTTGTGAGGAGTGACAAAAGCCCCCCCTCCCTGCATCTGGTCTTTGAATTCTTTTCGGATTGCTACAATTAAATTCCAAGTATCATTTTGTTTAATGAATACCAAGCACTTCCACTTGACTTGTTTTTAAATTAATGCTCCAATCATCATTTATTTATTTATGGAGTTGGATATAACATTGGCAATGGCTAACCCTGATTTATAGGTGTCAGTGATATGTGATTGTACTTTAGTGATGCCTTTTTCGATCTAGTCTTCAAGAAACTTGAGGATCTATTAAGCTGGTAATTTGAGTACTGTTATCACATCATCGTAATCCTTGTTTGATTCACAGGCTTCGGCAAACACTGTCCTTTCTCATTTCCTTGGGCTTGTTTTCTCGCTGGAGTTGTTGCGTTCAGTTACATTACCAACCTCAGAAACTATTCCAATCCCCAAGCTTGCTTAAGGCTTGCCTTATGTTATGTTTGTTGGAATTACGGTCAAAGTATGTCCTCACTCTTAGGTGTTGTTTCCTGAATGAATTGTGTTCAGCCATCTTAAATCATTCCAGATCAGGCGTTGAGATCCTCTTTTTAGGCGATTGATCTGGTGTATTTTATTTCAAGTTTAAAAAGTGAACATGTTTTTGGAGCCATAATGAGGAGTACAATTTTGATTGATATGTACATATGTACAACTACGAAGTTCGAACATAAGTATGGCTTTGCAAATTGTCATTACAGATGTCAATGGGAGAAATGCGAAGTATAGCATAGGGTGGTTGGCTTTCTCATCCCGGGGGTCAACTTCAGCCAAATATTATTAGAAGGACCACGGTTTATCCATACTAAAAGCCATTGGGAACTGCGTGGAATATGAAATTACATACCCTTAAACACAAGATGGGTGCAAAGAAGCCAATTCAGAATATTTGACGTTCAAATGAAATTTCGTTAGCTTCTGTGCTCTCAAAATAAATCATGAGTACCATGAGTGCTGTCAAGAATGAGCCATTCAGTTCCAGAGGCTTTCCTGAGGGCCACTACCAATATCTTTAAGAAACTGAGATTCAAATTCTCTACGTTATGAAACAAAAAGAAAAGCACGTCAGTCTGAGTTGCCAATCTGAGAATTCCCCTCAGAATCATTTACAATGTGTTGTACAAGTATTAATTAATTAAATGAAATTATATATAGATGTGAATAAAGAAAGTATTTATAAATACGCAATACTTGAGATAGCACATTAGTTGATTTTTATACTATTTTTTATAAATCATAATATTAATGAATTATTCTTGCAAGTCTTACAAAATTATCATAAATTACTCTAAATGCATAAAATTTGTTAGCTATAGGAATCATAACACCTATAAAACTAATGAATTCATTAAATACCCATCCAAGCCAGTTGGATCCCATTTCTAAAATGATGTTTGGTTGAAACATGCACTAAACAAACTCAATGAACCAAGCAATTGATATTATATCATTCCTCATAATAAAAAGATCTCTTGGGAATCTCCATGTCAATAATAAGGGCAAACCACCCTTCGTTGTTTTGGTAGCGCAATGCATTTCTAATCAAAGTCAGAAATTTGTGATTTCAGGTAACGCATAGCAAACACTTAGCAGCAAGCACATGGTAACCGTGGGAACAATGCTCAGAAAGTGGCCCGAGCTATGGTGACCTTTCCCATTCTCGGTGCTGCGTTTTCTATACTTGGGAGCACAAAAAATCATAGACTTCATGTGGTGGTAATAAAACACACTTCTGGGATTATCAACCCAATCAAAATCGTTCCGAGCCAAAACCATGCCCTGTTACAATCCTAAGAAACAAACAGATGTACCCTTTTCCAGCATATTCTATTCTTTTCTCTTCCCCTTCTCTCCCAATCAAGTGGCAAGTGAAGCACAACAAGGGTAACATGCCCATTGATCAAAATTCTTTCAAAGCGGGAATATGGAAAATAAGAGGATGAATAATGACGTGTGAAGAAGCTACTGGCCAATCCTGCTTCAGAAGCGTTACTATACCATCAGATAAGAAATCAAAACAGCATCCCAGGGAAAAGAAAACCTCAAGAACTTCATATGTCAAGCATCCATTTCTACACCCCTAATTAAACTTCATTGATCCATTTGCACCCTGGATTTCAAACAATAAAAGAAATTAACCCAGAATCCAAGCAGCTGGAACCAGTTCTCAGAACCAAGCAATTAGAATCTATCACAGATCTATAAAAAAAATTACATATAAAAACATCTGTTGTATTTAGTATTAGAAAAGGGTAAGTGAAAGTTGCATAAAAATGACAATGTATAATGTTACACACGAGACATTGCATAAAACTATCAGAAAATACTAAATCAGACATTCTCAGGCACACAGCTCCATTTTCTTCTCAATTAATGATACTTGCACACCCTTTTTTACACCTCTTTTACACCTTTCTATGCTAGCTAGTAACACGTGCTAATTAAGTTGATAAATTTTAATCAGTCAATAGCTTCTATGCTGACAATTTCTGAACTGTGATGGTAACTTTGCAGAAGTAATCAACAGGATGCAGCACGTTACTAACAGATGTAAAGAGGAGTTAAAGAAGGTTTTAAGAAAGTGAAAATTGCTCCCTGACTCCTTTTATTTTTTTAAACCACAATGCATATCTAATGCTGAATAAGGAACTATATTAGAATTTGATAGACAGTAAGGAACTATATTAGAATTTGATAGACAGTGCCATATTCTTTCTTTCAAAGACATTGTATTACTTAATCGACAAATTACTTGCAAATACAAACATGCAAGATTTACCTTCAAGAATGTGACTATCCGCATCACACACAAAAGCAAACACACACACAAGTTGGTAGCGCATGCTTACCTAGTCCATCTTCTTTGCTTTGTTTGAAGGTATAGGAATATTCCTTAAAACATTGTTGTCAAGCTTTCTATACTGTGTTTGAATAATCCCATGCATTGTATACAGCTTATCATCAATTTGGTCCTGATAATTGTTGTACAACAGAGGAACCGACAGACTAAGCAGAACACCTATCAAGAAAATTATAAGCAACTTAATATTGAGAAACTTTCACAAAAAATAATGTGTATGTGTAGAAACTACAGAAACAGAGAACTTACCAAAATAGATCAGAGTCAGAAAGCTGAACAGACTACCAATAAAAGATATAACCCACAATCCAGCAGCAATCTGATTCCCCAAATTCGCATACAAGAAATGTCAATATAAAAGTCTATGCCAGATGAGCTTATCAAATTCATTTGACATAAAAATGATAAAAAATAGATCAGCACAAGACCTGGATGGAAAGCACCAAATTTCTCTCAATTGCTATGTCATGTGCAATTGACAAAGCACGATTGATCCAAATTTGCAGTATATCAGCAGCATTAGCAATAGACTCCTCCGAGATTCTGAGATCAGGAAGACGGGGGAGAGGTCTGTGTAACATAGATCAATATCAATCTGGGAAAGTATAAGTACCGGTAAACGCTTCTTATGCATTTTTCCAAAGACTACGCTATCCTTCCAGTTAAGAGAGCGTCCATATACATTTTTTTTAATATAGTATATATTCTCTTTTAAAAACAAGAATTACTTAACTCATGAACAGTTTAAATATCTCCACAATAATCTCGCCCATAGATGATACTTGCAACCAGTTCATATTGATTCGAATAAGTGAATTATCCAAGACTAAGAGTATGAAGATTACGAATTGCAAGGATGAGAAATACCTTTTGAGAACGGAAGCAGCTTTGGCCCAGAAAAAGAGAATCACAACAAGCAGCAGTAGAACATTGGCCACAAATGACAACAAATTATATCCAGCTCGTTCAAATAGCAACCACAATGCCGTCGCTGAAACCAGTACCACAACCCCTCCATACCATTTTTTCCATAGCAACACATCAGCAACTACCATAATAGAAAAGGAAAAAGAAATCTAATCAACTCCGATTTACTGGGAAATGAAAACAAGAACAATTCAAAATCTAATTGAAAGGAATCTATCGCCAACGAAGTTACAACATCAATAACACTGATGGATCCATGAAACACTGAGATTCTCTTCATGAATAACCACATAGGATCATACCTAGGCCACCGCCGAGAGCCTGATAAATGGATATCCGTTGACGGGGTTTAGGTTCTCCCATGGCAATTAGGGTTTCAGCAGAAGACGGAGGGAACAAAACGAATGCGAATCGTATTCAGAAAGGTTTGAAGAGACGATGCAGCCAACCATAACTGAAAGCGAGACAATTTTTATTTTTTTCTTTTTTGGGTTATTTCAATTTAGGCGTGAGAAGCAGCCCCTTTGGTAAAGTGACGGAAACTGAGAGGCGTTTGATATGTGTCAGTAATACGGAATGAAAACGCAGTAGGGATATAAATCGGCGCCATTTTTAGCCCCTTTTTTTAAAATTAAAATATTATGATAGTATTAACCTTTTACATATTTATTAACCTTTTACCCCATTTAACCTGATTTAACTTGTTAAACCTTAGCATCATTATAAAAATCTTGTGACTTGTTATATCTCTCCCTTCTTCGCTCTATCCAGGCATGTTTTCCATCCTAAGTTTTATGAAACGGTTAACCATGCTAGTGCTATGTTTGCTTTCATGCATAAGTGTACTTATTTTTCATGGCTTATGTGATGATATCTTTAAATCTCAAAATTTAAGTCCCACATCAGATAGAACTCAAATGGGAAGAGAATTTTTCATATATAAAAGAAAGGACAAGTCCCACATCGAGTATAATTGAGTTAGGAGTGGGATTGTTTATGTATATAAAGAGAGCTTCTACATCTATACCTTGTACCTTGTATCATTCAGTCTCAATAGTATAAAGTTTTTTCTCCCTGCCCGTGGATATAGGTCACATTGGCCAAACCACGTTAATATTGTCAATTCACAACAATTGGTATCAGAGCCAAGTTGACTTAAATTTTTTTTTTTTTGTTGAAAGAAGATGACGTCTCACAAATTCGATATTGAGAAATTCAATGGGTCGAATGATTTCACATTGCGGAAGGTGAAGATGCAGGCAATTCTGGTTTAGCAAGGGTGCACGGCGGCAATAGATGGAGAGGGAAGGTTGTCCAAGAGTTTAAAGGCAAAGGAAAGGGAGGATATTTTGGCGAATGCTCATAGTGCCAGTCTATTGAGTTTGATGGATGAGGTCTTGAGGGAGATTGTAGAAGAGACTTTTGCGGTTTCATTATGGAAGACATTAAAAAGCAAGTACTAGAAGAAATCCTTAACGAATTGGTTATATTAGAAGCAGCGGTTATATACCATAAGGATGTCAAAAGTACACCGATAAAAGATCATATTGACAATTTTAACCAAATTATTTTAGATGTTCAAGGGGTCGAGGTTAAAATTGAAGAAGAGGACTAGGAAATAATTCTTTTATGCTCGTTGCCTAATTCATATGAAAACTTTGTTGACACGATACTTTATGGGAGAGACGCTATCTCGGTTGGTGATGTAAATGATGCTTTACAATCAAAGTAACTGAAGAGGAGGGTGTTTGGGTCCGGTGATGAAGCATTAGATATGGGTTTGGTAGTGAATAGAGGCAGGAGCAAGGAGAAAGATGAAAGTAATCGAAGTAAGTCCCGTTTGAAGTCAAGATCTAAGGGCAACTACGGTGCTTTAAGTGTAAGGAAAATGGGCATTTCAAGGAGGATTGTCCATAGTGGAAAAAGGGAAACAATCAGAAGGAATCAAATGGTAAGGCAAGTGCCTTAGTAGTTCAGGACAGTTCAGATGAGGGTGATGATGAAGATGTTCTGACGGTTAGTACCTTAAATTCTGCAAATACCTAGGTTATGGATATTGGAGCTTCTTATCACATGACTTTCACAAAGGAGCTATTTACTTCTTTTAAGGAATGGAAAGTTAGTGCGAAGTTGGGAGATGATCAAGAGTTTAGTGTTAAAGGTAGTGGATCAGTACAGGTAAAAATGTTTGATGGTATGGTTAGAACATTTGATGCATGATATATTTTTGGGCTACGAAAAAATTTGATTTCTTTGGGTGCTTTGGACAAGTAAGGACATAGTTTTTCTGGCGATGGTGGACAGGTAAAAGTTTCTAGAGGTGCTTTGGTAGTGATGAAGGATAGACTTCAGTATGGAGTCTATATACTCATTGGAAACTCGGTAATAGGCATTGTGGTAGTTTCTAATTTTTTGGAGAAGAACAATGATCAAACAGAGTTATGGCATTGACGACTGGGGCACATGAGAGAGAAAGGACTAGCAATGTTGCGAAAGCAAAGGTTATTGGAGGGCGTGTAAACTGGAAAGTTGAAGTTCTGTGAAACTTGTGTCAAAGGCAACCAACGCAGACTCAAGTTCAGTTCAAAAAAGCATACCTCCACGATATCTTTGAATATATACATTCAAACTTGTGGGGTCCTTCTCCAATTGAGTCTCATGGAGGGTGCAAATATTTTGTGACATTTATTGATGATTACTCCAGAAAAGTGTGGGTGTATTTTCTGTACAAGAAGGATGAGGTGTTTGGGAAGTTCAAAGAGTGGAAGACTATGATTGAGAAGCGTACCGGGAAGTAAGTCAAGACATTCAGAATTGATAATGAGTTGGAGTTCTGCAATACACCATTTGATGAGTTCTGTAAGAAAGAAGGATGAGGTGTTTGGAAAGTTCAAGGAGTGAAAGACTATGATTGAGAAGCGTACTAGGAAGCAAGTCAAGATATTCAGAACTGATAATGGGTTGGAGTTCTGCAATATACCATTTGATGAGTTATGTAAGAAAAAAGGTATAGTGAGATACCACACTATACGGCACACACCACAACAAAATGATGTAGCAGAGCAGATGAATCAAACACTTCTGCAGCGCGCAAGATGTATGCAGTTGAGTGCTAATCTTCCTAAGTAATTTTAGGCTAAAGCAGTTAACACTGTAACCTATCTAGTGAATAGATCTCTATCAACTGCAATTGATCTGAAGACTCCACAAGAGGTGTGGTATGGTACACCTTCGGACTATTCTGATTTGAAGATATTTGGGTGCCCAGCATACACTCATGTGAATGATGGTAAATTGGAGGCGAGGGTAATGAAATTTATATTTTTAGGGTATGCAATTGGTGTGAAGGGGTATAGACTATGGTGTACAGAATAGGACAGGACCCCGAGATTCATTATTAGTAGAGATATGACGTTTGATGAATTTGCTATGTTCAACCAGAAGGAGAAACTTGATGATCTTGCAGGAAAAAATCTAGGGGTTAATCAGAAGGTGGAGTTTGAGGTGGAGACCTCAAGGACAAACATGAGCTCTATAGACTAACTTAGAAATTTGCAGGAAGAGCAGCAGAGTATAGCAATAAGAAGAGGAAGAAGAGAAAATATAAGACCTATCAAGTATGCAGACTGTGTGAATTTTGTGGATACTAACCCTATTGCATATGCACTGGCGGTGGCAGAAAGCATTGATGCTGAAGAGTTATAGTCTTACAAGGAGGTGGCCCAAAGTAAGGAGGCAATTGACTGGTTACTAATTATGAATGAAGAAATGCAGTTCCTATCAAAGAATGAAACTTGGGAGCTAGTACCTCTACCAAAGGGTGTAAAACCTGTAGGATACATGTGGGTGTACAAGAAGAAGGAAGAGATTCCTGAAGTTGAACCGGTAAGGTTCAAGGCGAGACTTGTAACAAAGGGGTTCTTACAAAAGGAGGGCATAGACTACCATGAAGTATTCTCTCCAATTGTGAAGGATAAGACCATTCGGGTTCTTCTAGCTATGGTAAGTGCGCTTGATTTGGAGTTGGAGTAACTTAATGTGAAGACGACATTCTTACATGAAAATTTAGAAGAGGACATCTACATGACTCAGTTTGAGGGGTTTCAAGATCCTGAAAAAAGGGAGTATGTTTGCCTGGTGAAGAAGTCCTTATATGGCTTAAAGCAGTCACCCAGACAGTGGTATAAGAGGTTTGATGCTTTTATGGTTTCTAAAGAATTTACTCATAACCTGTTTGATAGCTGTGTGTATCCAAGAAGTTGTCAGATGATTCTTGGATCTACTTGTTACTGTACGTGAATGATATGTTGATAGCGGCAAAGAACAAGGCTGAAATCAACAAGTTAAAAAGGTTACTGAGCAGTAAGTTTAAAATAAAAGATCTGGGTGCAGCCAAAAAAATCTTAGGCATGAAAATTTAGAGGGATCGAAAAGCACGCCGATTGTATGTGTCACAACAAAAGTACATTGAGAAGGTGTTGCGATCTTTTCATATGGATCAAGCCAAGTCTGTGAGTACCCCATTGACAGCACATTTTAGATTGGATGCTAGTACACTATCGAGTATAAATGAGAAGAAAGACTACATGAGTGAGGTCTCTTATGCTAATGCAGTTGGGAGTTTAATGTATGCGATGATATGCACAAGACCAGACTTAGCCCATGCAGTTAGTGTTGTGAGCAAGTTCATGGGAAATTTAGGGAAGACTCACTGGGAAGCAGTAAAGTGGATCATGCGGTACTTGTGAGATACAATTGATATTTTTTTAGTTTATGGTACTGATAGATTTGCTGGTGGATTGGTAGGTTATATAAATTCAGATTATGGTGGAGACCTTATGAGGCGGAGATCGTTGACATGCTATATCTTCACCCTGTATGGATGTGCTGTTAGCTGGAAAACAACTTTGTAGTCTATAGTTGCTTTGTCAACCATTGAGGCAGAGTAAATGTCCTTGACCGAGGGAGTGAAGGAAGCAATGTTATTATTACATGGCTTGATTGGAAGCCTGGGATTGAAGGTTCAGATGCCTGAGGTGTATTGTGACAGTCAAAGTGCGTTGAG
Source organism: Erythrophleum ivorense (assembly GCA_026724425.1). NCBI lineage: Eukaryota > Viridiplantae > Streptophyta > Magnoliopsida > Fabales > Fabaceae > Erythrophleum > Erythrophleum ivorense. The sequence goes on from JAIUCV010000430.1 coordinate 154,385, forward strand.
CCTAACAAAGAACCCAATCTACCATAAAAGGTCCAAGCACATAGATATTATATTGAATTTCATCAGGGATGCCTTGGAAAATAAGGTGGTGACCATAGAGAAGATACCAACAGCAGAGAATTGAGCAGACATGTTGACAAAGCCATTGCCTGTTGACAAGTTCAGGCATAGCTTGGACCTGGTGTGAGTACGAGCAGCATGAGGCCCTACGGGGCATAATGACAGGGAGATGATCGAATCAGACGTCTGAAGATTTTAAGTCAAGGTGGAGAATTGTGATGATGCCTTCAAATCTCAAAATTCAAGTTCCACATCAGATAGAACTCAGATGGGAAGGGAATTCCTCATATATAAAAGAGGAGACAAGTCCCACATCGAGTAGAATTAAATTGGGAGTGGGATTGTTTATGTATATAAAGAAGGCTTCTACATTTATACTTTGTACCCTGTATCATTCAGTCTCAATAGTATAAATTTTTTTCTCCTTGTTTGTAGATATAGGTCACATTGGCCGAACCACGTTAATTTTCTGTGTCATTCTTTCTTTTCTCTTTACTTTTGTAATACCGCCAATTCACAACAGCTTATAATATGTTACATTGTTGATCTTATATTCTTTTTAACTGTTGCCATAGTACAATATATATATATATATATTGATAGAAGATTTTTTTCCTGATGATTGTTACATTTTATTTTGCAAAATTTCTTATCATGTTGAAGCTTTTTCTTTTTTTCCACTCTGTCAAACTCGAAGGTTTATATAAAGATTCATGTTATAACACGTAACCACTTATTATACTTTTCTAATTAATATGATTTGTTCAGTTATGTTTCTTTCAACTGAACAAAGCATCATCTATGTCATAATATTCCAATGAGCTCTGTACCATTTGGATATAGATGATATTAGTCACAATGTTAGTTTTCGTACATTGGTTTAGTTTTTCTTTGTCATTTAATGTAAATGTCAATGGATGATAACCATGTGAATTACTGTAGTGTTAAGTTGTCGACGACTGACATATAAGTCATATATCATTAACTTCAAACTAAACCAAGCCCATTTTAGGAGGTTGGTATACAATAGTGATTCAGCATGTTATGACCAACTTAGAATGCATAAAGTGACATTTGATCAGCTCTATGGTATGCTAGATCAAATTAAGGGATTTAAACATACAAAAAATCTATTAATTGATGAGCAAGTAGCAATATTCTTATTTATTTTAGCACACCATGTTAAAAATAGATCAATGAAGGTGTATTTTGAGAAATCAAAAGAAATTATTAGTCAATACTTTAACATAGTGTTAAATGTAAAGATTTTTCTGGATAAAGAGCTGTTAAAAAAACTTGAGGCTGTAGCTGAAAACTCAAATGATGAAAAATGGAATGGTTTAAAGTAAAGATAATGACAAATAATATTAATTTGATTATAAATTTTTTGTCACTTTTAATTAACTTTCTTATTTTTAGAATTGTTTTGGTGCATTTGACGGAACACATATTCTAATCAAGTACTTCAACAGACAAATCTTGATATCATAATTGAAAAAGGGTAATTACTACTAATGTTCTTAGTGTATGCTCACATAATACACAATTTATTTATGTGTTGCCTGGCTAAAAAGGTTCAACAGCTGATGGTCGTGTTTTGCGACATGCACTTAGTAGGAGATACAAATTAAAGGTCTCTCATGCTAAATATATTAATGATTCATTATTAATTTTATATACTGTTGTTTATTTTCTAATGATATCTAAATTGATTGATTAATTTCTGTGTGATAATATAGGGAAATGCTATTTGGTTGATGTGGGTTATACTAATTGTAATGGATTTCTTGCACCATATAAAGGACAAAGATATCATCTAAGTGAATGGCAACATGGTTGTCAGCCACAAACACACATGAATGTTTTAATCTATGATATGTATAAACTCACAATGTGATTGAAAGAGCATTTGAAATTTTAAAAGAACAATGGGTAATACTTAGGAGTTCCTATGGCTATCTAATAAGAATATATAATAAAGTAATCTTAGCTTGCTGCTTGTTACATAATCTCATAACTTTAGAAAACAAAGAGAATGAATCCATGGATGTGGTTAATAGGCCAGAATGAGGGGAACAAAATGCATCCATAGATGAACTAGATTACGTGGTGACAATGAAGACATCTAGGACATGGAACAAATTTCAAAAGCAATTAGAAAATAATATGTTTATAGATTTCATAGCACATTAGCCACACAAATAACATAATTGCATTGATGGAGAAATTAACTAGTTATTGCCATTATTTTTAGTATTATGTAATGCTAATAAGAATGGTTACCATTATTGGTAAACGTTAATTATGTTAGATTTTAGTTAATAATATGCATTTTATAAGATTTAATGTAATTAGTCACTATGGTTGGTAATTATTTGATTTCAGTGTCCATTTGATTATGCACAATAATATTCAATTGTGCTGTAGCTTTTTACATGGATCCTACTATAGGCTTTGATTCTCAGCCTAGAAATCATCAACGGACTCCATTAGAAGATGCAATACTTGTTGAATGTCTTGTGAAGTTGCGAATGGAACATAAATATATGTTGGATAGTAATTTCAAACAAGGCCATTTGAAATAGTTAGAAAAGATAATCGATAAAAGAAACCCAGAATGTGGTCTTAAGGAAGTTCCTCATATTTAGTCTCAACTAAAGACATTGAAACAATCATGATCCAAATTGTATGACATGGCATATGATTCTAGCACTTCTAGATTTGGATGAGATCCTATCTCAAAATGTATCACAACTGAGAAGGATGTGTATGATAAGTATGTTAAGGTAAATTGTATGCTCTTTGTTAAGTGCTATCTAATTTATGAATATTAATATTTTATACATTTATATATATGTGATTAGTATGTCCATAAGTATGTGGTTGCATTTAGATATAAACCATTTTTGCACTTTAAAGACTTGTGTATTGTGTGGGGAAATGATAGAGTTAGAGGACAAGATTTGCACGATATTAAGGATATTAGAGATGCATTCTCAAGAGGAAACCATGGGTCTGGAGGGGAAGACTTAGATGATACTTGTTATATATGGATATCAATCAAGAGTTAGTGGATTCTAATATTATTCCAACACCTCCAAGTGAAGCTACTTCACACTCTTGGAAATGAAAAAGGCACAAGGGTAATCATGTAAAGCAATTATTGGAAGGGTTGAAGGATAAAACTGAAAAAATGAATCAACGATTGGTACTTGTTGTAAAGAACATATGCCAGGGTGTCAATCATTTAGCCTATAATACAAACCTTAATGAAAAAAAAAGTTAACTTATTAGCTTATTTGCTTACAGTTGAGGGCTTATCTACAAATGAAGTCTGTTTGGCTCATATATAGATATCTCATTATAAGAGGCTAATGTTGTGCATTCCCACTATTGCAAATGTTTTGAAGGTAAAGTAGATCAAAAAGTTGATAGGATAAGTTGGTACTCTCTTGATATTAGTCATAATTTTTTGAAGGACTTTTAAGGCAGACAATGAATCATTTTATGGGTAATGTTTGTTAATTGTTAAAATGTTATGTAAAGTGTTTTTCAATGCCTGTACAAGTTTTTTTGGATGATGTAGTTATAATTTGATGATGGTATGTAAAAATTATGTTGAAATATTGCCATTGATTAAATAAAGTTCTATCATTTATTTAGTGGGACTCAATTTGTTTGCTGTTATAAAGTGTTGCTAGGTTAGATATTTAATTGTTCTTCATAGCTAATGTTGTTACAAAGTTTAGTTTTATTACTAGGTTTTTTTTTGTGGATTATAAAACTTCCACAAGGATTGCAAATTGTTAGAATAAAAATCTCAAATTACACGAGGGAGGGTTTAGCTCTAAATTATTGTGCAATATTTATAATAGTTGAAAGTATGAGTGAGTAAAGATCTACTTGATTTGGATTTGCACATATAGCACAAAAAGTCCTTTCTTGGTCTATGGTTTCAACTACACTGTAGTCAGAAATGTTTGATGAAACACAAGTTAAACAAATTTTGACTACCTATTTGATTACCATGCAATCAAAACACTATTTCGATTACACGATAGTCAGATTTGTCTAACCAAACACAAGTTGGACAAATTTTGATTGCCATAAAAAGTTTAAATGCCATGTAGTCAAAATAGCATTCCTATCAAACACGGACTAAATGAAATTGACTACATGACAGTTGGAAAGTCCGACTGCACCACAGTCAAAATAGCATTTTGATTGCCTTCCTGTCAGATTCACCCCAGGGGTCAAACCATCTATCATAGCTAAAGTCAAACTTGGACTATTATGCAGTCTGACATGTCTGACTGCACTATAATAAAAAATGTTTTCAACTACTGTGTAGTCGGTGTCATCTGACCATTTCACAATTAGATGAATTCTGACTATGAAGCATTTGAAAATTTTTTGACTACTTTATAGTTGAACAAATGTCCAACCAACAATCGTCGGATATTCCCAACTTCATAGCAATTAAAAAAATTCGACTGCATTACAGTTGAAGATATCCATCTACATTGTAGCCATCCAACTGTACCCCTCCCCCCCACTTGTTTCGCCTTCTCTTTTATTACTCTTCCTTGGTTTTGTTATTGTTTTATCGTTAGCCATTAGTTTTTCCCTTTTTTCCTATGTATAATTTTTTGTATTTATAATTTTGTATTTACATTTAATGTAAATATATATAAATATATTTAATTTGTAAGATGTAAAGAATTATAGGCGTTTAATATTATTTGTATAACTAAGACCCTATTTACTAAAAGTTTCATATTTTGTAACCTAACTTGTTTGAAAAAATTTTCAAATATAAAAAATAAATATATGATATGTATATGTGATACAGTGTATGAACACTTTCTCTTTAATATATATATATATATATGATGTGTGTAATGTCCCATATCGGGTAGAAAATCCTGAGGCTAAGGCCTTATAAGTGGGAGCGAAGCTCTCCTCACCAACTGCGCACTTTTGGGCTAAAATGAAAGTAAGCCCAAGGGAAAAAGTCCTACCCTTGCCAGTGAAATGAGAGTAACCGAAGGGAGTGAGATCGAAGACAATACTGTTGGAGGCTCTGTGAGGAATTGGTAGCAAAGCCGGCCTAGCTACATATGCAACCCGAGGACGGGTTGGCCCCCAAGGGGGGTAGAATGTAATGTTTCACATTGGGTAAGAGACCCTGAGGCTAAAGCCTTATAAGTGGGAGTAAAGCTCTCCCCACCAACGGCCCGCTTTTAAGCTGAAATGAGAGTAAGCCCAAGGGACAAAACTCTACCCTTGCCGGTGAAATGAGAGTAACCCAAGGAAGTGATATCGGGGACAATACTATTGGAGGCTCTATGGGGAATTGGTATCAGAGTCGGCCTAACCGCATGTTCAACCCGAGGACGGGTTGATCCCAAAGAGGGGTGGAATGTAATGTCCCACATCAAGTAAGAGACCTTGGGGCTAAAGCCTTATAAGTGGGAGCGAAGCTCTCCCCACCAACGGCGCACTTTTAGACTGAAATGAGAGTAAGCCCAAGGGAAAAAATCTCACCCTTGTCGGTGAAATGAGAGTAACCCAAAAGGGCAAGATCGGGGATAATACTGTTGGAGGCTCTATGGAGAATTTCACCGGCAGGGGTGAGGTTTTGTCCCTTAGGCTTACTCTCATTTCAGCCCAAAAGCGCGCCGTTGGTGGGGAGATCTTCGCTCCCACTTATAAGGCTTTAGCCCCAAGGTCTCCTACCCGATGTTGGACATTACATTCTACCCCCCTTGGGGGCCAACCCGTCCTCATGTGCAGCCCAAAAGGGCAAGATCGGGGATAATACTGTTGGAGGCTCTATGGAGAATTTCACCGGCAAGGGTGGGGTTTTGTCCCTTGAGCTTACTCTCATTTCAGCCCAAAAGTGCACCGTTGGTGGGGAAAGCTTCGCTCCTACTTATAAGGCTTTAGCCCCAAGGTCTCCTACCCGATATGGGACATTACATTCTACCCCTCTTGGGGGCCAACCCGTCCTCAGGTTGCACATGCGACTAAGTCGACTCTGATACCATTTCCCTACAGAGCCTTTAACAGTATTGTCCTCGATCTAGCCCCCTTCGATTACTCTCATTTCACCAGCAAGGTGGGGTTTTGTCCCTTAGGCTTACTCTCATTTCAGCCTAAAAAGCGCGTCGTTGGTGGGGAGAGTTTCGCTCCACTTATAAGGCCTTAGCCCTAGGGTCTCCTACTCAATGTGGGATATTATATTCCACCCCCCTTGGGGGCTAACCCATCATCGGGTTGCACATACGGCTAAACCAGCTCTAATACCAATTCCCCATAGAGCCTCCAACAGTATTATCCCCGATCTTGCCCCCTTTGGTTACTCTCATTTCATCGGCAAGGATAGGGTTTTATCCCTTGGGCTTACTCTCATTTCAACCCAAAAGCACGTCGTTGGTGGGGAAAGCTTCGCTCCCACTTATAAGGCCTTAGCCCTAAGATCTCCTACCCGATGTGAAACATTACAATGTGTCCCTTGATATATATATATATATGTAAAATTACTGCAAAAAGTAATAATATACATTATATTCTTGGAATTAAGAAAAGATGTAACATATTATATTAACATATTAACATGTGTCCCTTATAGAGACTTTTGAATAAGCCCAAAATCTTACTCCCTTTCACCCTTATCATCATCCTTTTCATTATCTTTAACTTTATATGGGGTATGAGAATTACGAGCTAATTTTTGTTGGGATGATGTTGAACGTGATTAAGAGTGATGGCTTAATTCATTTATCTAAGTTCTTTAATTTGTCTTTGTAACTCTTGAAATTGAGAATGATAAGATTTTCTTGATATCTTAATAACTTCATTTCTTATCATCTCTTTATATGTAAGTGGAACAAATGTATGATAGCACTTAACTAGATGAAGCTTCTTGTCTGTATATATATCCAGTCTCAGAATTTCCTAATATCTTGTATGACATATTACCCAATCTATAAATTGCACTTCTCTTTTTTCCATCGGCAGCTTTTACAAATAAGTTCAATTATGTTGAATTGTTAGATGAACTTTTCAAATTATTTTTCCTTCATAAAAAGTCATCCTATGTAAGCAAAATATAAATGAACTTATGAGTTAAAATAATATATATACATATATAAATTTATATCTGTTACACATGTACCCAAATTGCTTTTAACTTTTGATATACCCAAGTGTTAATAGATTTATGTTGATATATTTTTAAATAAATTTTAGAATATGAAAGATCTCTCCGGCTTACATAAATAGAAAAGGTTACATTTAATTGGTGCTACAACTAGACAACATAAAGTAGATGTGTCATATACATACCAATCTTTTAGCATGTTCTTCTAAAGAAATGGATCCCTTTTTATGCAAAGATATTTCATATCGTGAAGTAGAGACACGATTCTTCTTTTTTACTCACTTATTGAGCAAAATTTTTTAGAATTCCAATGGGCACAAAGCTCACCCAGATAGATTCTTTAATCCATTCTAGTCTTTTCTTACTCTCTCAAATAGCATAAATAGTATCTTTCAAGTGTTTAACTACTCTATTTTTTAAATTCAACCAAATATCATAATGATGATTTAGTTTCCAATAATAATGTTGCTACAAAAATTTTATTCAATTTCCATTGATGGAGAATTTCTAATTATGAAAACAAATAGGCATTCGAATCTAATAGATATCAAACAAAATAGTTACCTGAAATTCATGAAACCACAAATCTTTATATTCTTATGGTACTTGGCTCCAACAAGTCCATGGTCCATCATATTTATTCTTGAAAATAGTAACAATACATGTACATATAGTTTTATTATCTAGATTAAACCTAGTTAAAGAAATAATTAGGATTAAATAAATAATTAAGTATATTATTAATAATAAAAAGTAACATAACAAGAATCATATATGATAATATTCCACTAAAATATAAAAATAAACCCTATGCCATCGATGTAATCAATTCTCTGCTTGATTCATTTTGAACACTAGACTGTGCACCATGTGCTTTCTCTTGAATGTTAGGTTCAACTGGCTATGACTCATTTTAAATATTAAATTGTTCTTCTTGAGAGACATTTCTATGTGTTCTTCACGCTTTTTAGATGACATCTTATAACAAAAAAGATTGATGTAAGTAAATCATCATAGAATTTATGGTAGGTTGTTGTAAGAAAGAAAGTAATTGTAATTCATAAATTTGCATTACTAAACTCTTTTACATACCATGCAACACCCAAGGGAGTAGAGAATAAAGATGAATAGTGAACAAAGGGGATTGAAGTTGAACAATGGGTACATATGAAGTGAAATATATATTTATATATTTACATATAAAGACAAGAGATAAGGTAGAAAAAGAGTGAATGATTTGACAATATATTATCATACATTGAGTCATAGTAATAGTAAAAAGCATCTTGCTCAAAGATAGATACATAAGTGCATGAAAGGTCATTCAAGGGTTTCACAATTTTTCTATTCATATAACCATCCACAAAAAGAAGAAGTTACAAAGGAACATAACACTTTAAAGGCAATTACATCTTTTTTCATTTGTCTTCTCTACTAGTTGAACTAATTTTTTTTTCCAAAGTTTGAATCATACTTATGATGAAATTCATAAATTTGTTGTTGCATGGCAAGTATTAAATTTTCATTAGCTAGCAACTGCTTTTGATATGACTTTAAATATCAATCAACATCTTCATGCAATTTCCCCTGTAGATATATAGTATCAATGACACTTGGGTATGAAAGCCAATCAATCTTGTGGCCATACTTATATCAAAAAATTGGATATTCTTCTATTTCATGTGAGCCACAACCTATACCATATATTAAGCCCCCACTATTTTATCCACCCGTAGCCACTATCCACAAAGCAACTTTATTTTCTAGTGAAAAATTTTGTTCTCCCATAGCATTTACAATTGAAGTTTTAAGTCTTGCATACTTATTCTTACAAAAGACAAAAAGAAAAATATAAATGTAGTAGGAGTTATGCGTAGCTAAGAATATATATGAAAACTAAATAAGAAAAGATCACACTTACAAAAGCAACTTTAGATTTTTTATCAACTCATTCACTACATGTTATTTTTTTATAGGTTCAAACATGAAGCTCTACTGGAGCTATAGGTTTGCCTAGTTCTTGAGTTAAAGTTGTAGCATGCTATATGAATGGAATAGAAGAGATCAGCCCTAAGTAGAGGTGGAAGCTTTTTTTTTTTTTTTGCCTATTCACTTTTTTGACAAAATTTAATATTGTTCCAACCAACATATAAGTCATTTAGATATGCTCTTTAATACATAGGGGCATCTTCCCTAATTACATATATTATTGTATAATGCAATCATAATATAATATACTAATATATATATATATATAACTATGTAATTCAATTATGTTACATAGAATATTATACATATAACACATAACATATATATATATACATCTATATTTGTCATAACGTATTTCTTTAACTAACTAATTCTATACAAACCAAGGGATTATGGCTAATTATATTACATAAACAAAGAAGGAAAAGGTGTATATTATATTACACAAACTATGAAGCAAAATGTGCATATAATTAAATTCCATTAATGACAAATAATCTAATAATACATTTCTTTAGTTCATTAACTTAATAAAGTTTAAATTAACATCTTCCTAATTATCTACTAACTCGTAGGCTTTTTTCAGTTCTTCTTTAGCACATCTTTCCAAAGCAAGGTTTTTTATCCCTCAAAGATATTGCATTAGTTGCAGCTATAAATGCATCTATAAGACTTTCTTCAGCTCCCACGCAATTTGCAGACAATATGGTAAGATAATTCTCTAATTTAATGCGATCTTGCTTAGAAGAAATTAATTTTGCCTTAGTTTCATCCTTTAAAGCCTTTACTTAAGAATATGCATGTTGAAGCTTTTGCCTATAGTCCTTATAGCTTTCAAGCATAACTTTGGTGTGTTGAAAATGAGTTTCAAGTTTCGCAAGCTCCATTACCTCTTTCTCATAACCACTTTGCTTGATTTTGGCTTCTATCTTATCCATGCTACTAAATCACATTGAAAAAACTCTATGAACTTTAAATGGTACACTTTACATATTTTATATATAAAATCTAAAATAACATGTAATATAAATGGTATCACTACTTATATATAGTTATTTTTTCTATCACCAATAATAAATCTTGTAAGTGTCCTAAATATTTAGGTAATTCTTCTAAAAACAAAATTTTCCTGATAATAATAACAAATAGTATATTATTGTGATATCTATTATAGAAAAATATGAACCAAAAAGATAATAACATATTTTTTTCTTTTATTATTATCAACTATTAATTAATGTTATCCATAACAACATCTTTTCTGCAAACTATTGAAGAATTTTATTAGAAAATATATGAAAAAAATCTCATGGTGAAGAAATAAAATAAGTAGAAACCACTTGAAAATTTTACTTTTATTTCTTTGATGATTATTATCAAATTGTTGTAAAAATAAAGTAAACAACACACTCAAAAATTTTGTGAAAAAAAAATTTTGCAAAACAACCAAACCTTCAATAAGCAAGGAAAGCTAGACACGAAGACAACAAAAAAAATGCAAACAATGGAATGCACAAAGGTAGGCACAAGCATATATATATATATATATATATATGTACACACACACAGAGGCTAGCACAACAATGGAACGCACAAAGGTAGGCTCGCATACACGCGCGCGCACACACACATATGTATGTATATATATATATATATAAACACACAAAAGTAGCATGACATCATGCACACACACATATATATATACCATTGTTGTTACAACCGGACCGGACCGGCCAGTTCAATTGGTTGGACCGAGAACCGGACCCTGGTCCGGCCTGGAGAATCCTTATAACCGTTGCTTCAAAGAACTGGTCAAACCTGGTCAAGAACCGGGTTTGACCGGTCGGTTTTGAGCTAAAACCGGTGAAGCAAAACCGACATGAATCGGTCTTCTAAATTCTCCCAATCCATGCTGCTGCTAGGACTCGAGCCCGCATACCTTTAGTTTCCAAAAGACTTTTCGCCAATTGGTCTGCATTGAAGCTTCAATATATACACGTAAACTTTTATATAAGTATATTAGTTATTGGTTGCTTCCAAAATAATCCCGCCAGCATCTAGATTCGAACCTGCACCATTGTGGCTTCCAAAAAACACACTCTCCGCTTGACCACCATTGCATATCTGGTGGGCATGAGCAAATTTTAATATATCTATAAAATTTTAGGGGGTTGCATTTTTGTTAAAATTAAAATAACCATATGAAGTGTCAAATTAATGATCCAAAAAAGATGTTTTGACATCTTAACTATTGAACTACCTTATTTTTTTATTAAAATTGTGTATAATATTATATAAATATAATTAGGATAGTTTCTTTAAAATTTATGATATTTAATTTAAACCTTCAAGAACTAATTAAATTTTATTATACAAAATTTTTTAAAAAGTAATTATTAAAAATTAATATGCTGAATAATTAATTTTTATAATATTTTAGTTTCAATACTTATTTTAATACATTAATATTTAATAATTATATTTACTAATAAATAAGTTACTTTATGCTTAAATTTTAAAATTAAAAACTCAATTGAATTTAAATATTATGTTATATTTAATTATATATATTTAGTAATAAAATTTTTAATATTAATATATATATTTATTTATTACCGGTTCAACCACGGTTCGACCACGGTCAAACTAATGAACCGTGAACCAGTGTATTCATCGGTTCAATGACCGGTCCGATTTTTAAAACATTGATATATACACCCAAAGGCAATAGGCACGATGTCACATCAGTGACGTGAAAGGACAATCCATAAGGGTAATATTGTTATTTTACTTTTTTCATTTTCTATTCCATCTTACTTTTTTCTATCCAAACAATCAAATTCAAACATATTCCATTTCTTTTTCTATCTATACCAAACATAACTTTTTTCTTTATATTCTATTCATCTTTCCATTTCCATTTCCAACACTAAGGAATCTACATACTAAACGAGGTCTTTGTTTGACAATAAATTTAGCGATTGACATGGAAAAGGAAAATTAAATGAAATATAATAAAATAAATTACATTTAATATAAGTAAAAAAAAAGAAAGAGATTATATTTATATTTGTTTGTTTAGTTCGATAAAATAAGAATAAAATACAAAATAATAAAAGTGAAAAGATCAAAATATCCTTACTTACCAAAATGATTTCCCTCATGTCCATGGTGATATATATATATATATATATATTATTTTTTGTAATAAGTCTTTTAATAAAATTATTAAACAAAATATTTTTTATTTACTAATTTGTATTATATAATTATTTTTATAATAAAATAATTTTCATTTTATTTATATATGAATAAAAATTTAGTTTTTAAAAATATTTTAAAAAATAGCATTCCTTTTCCTAATTAAATTTTATTTCTCAAAAAAATATTTATAAATTATTACTTCAATATAATAAATATGATTAGTTATTTAAAAATTATATATATTATTTTGATATATATTAATTAATTTAAATATAATATATAAAAATATGATAAATATTTTTAATTATGTATAATATATTATGTATATGATATTATTACATATATTTTAATATATAAATAATACATATTAAAAATTATAATGTATATGTGTATGCACGCGTCACACACACACACATATATAGCAATATTAATGCATTATCACAGATATCTATAACAATGCATTAGTGCCATCTGGCTAATTGATTGTCCATATATTATATTAACTACTAATTGGTTGAATAATTATCAATTGAATTTCAGTTTGTGATTTTTTAAAAATATTTTTTATATACAATTTATTAATTTTAACATTAAAATATTTTTTATTATTTTTAAAAATATGTTTATTATTAATTAGTTTGATAATAAAATTTTTAATTTTTTAATTATTATTATTTTTAAAAGCAATATTATTTATTTATTTTTCTATGAAATAAATAATTAAAGTTTTTCTAATTCTTAGAGTCCTTCTTGTTAAAAAAAATAAAGATATTATATACTAGTTGAAGGTAATATTTAAAAAAATTATTTTATTTTAAAATACATAAATTTAAAAAAAATTTAAAAATTTCAAGATCAACTATTTTTACTATATTATATTATATATATAATATTATTATATATAAATTTTAATACTATATATATTATATGTTATAATATTGCATAAATATATATTTATATTTAAATAATTATTTATTTTAAAATTTTATATATTATTTTGATATATATTAATTTATTGAAATATAAAATATATAAATATAACAAATAAATTTTAATTATATTTATATATTATAATATTATATTTATTTTAATATATATTTATTTATATGATATAAATAAATACAACATATATATATATATATATATATATATATATATATGAATTGTGATGCAAGCTAGTAAACTCATTTGAATTCACTAACTGAATATCAGTCAAAAAAACTTGGTTTCCAATTGACCTTCGATGGGACAATTTTGATTTTGTTTCATTTGCTTTCTTTTCTTAGTTTCTATAAATTATTATTATTTTTATTAAATGTTATTAATTTTATTGGTTTTTAATTATTAAAAAATTTCTAAAACACTTTTTTGACTTTTCAATAAGTTAAAAAATAATGAAATAATAATATTTTAATTAAAAAAAGATAAAATCATAATTTTTTCCTTAATCTTAGAATCTTTCTTATTACTAAAATGTTATATAATAATTAAAAGTAGTATCTAAAAATTTTTTGATTTAAAAAATATATAAATTAACAATTTAAAAAATAAAAATGTAACGTATCATATAAATATAGTTCAAGTATTTTATTTATTTATTAAATATGTGTACTAATTTTCTCCAATTAACTTGTATAAAAAAGGTATTAAGGACATTTGAAAATTTTATTTTTAAAATTATTTTATCTTCCACCATTATTGTGTAAATCTCAATGAATTTGGTTTCTGTTATGATTTCTTATTACCAAACACAAAAGATGACTGATTATGTTTCATTTTCTATTTCTATTGTCATACTAAATGAGGCCTTAAATCTTTGGATGCTTTGTGTTAAACCAAGAAAAGCAAACTAGCATACAAGCCATTAGAGATTTGTTTTTTTTTTTCCTACAAAAACATATAAAATAAATCCTATCACAAATTTTGGCAGCTGTAGAGTCTTCATCTGAATTTGACCTAATGTATGAAGAATTTGACCTAATGTTTTTAAACTTAGTTTGTTATTCAATTGGTAGAGATATTGATTCGTGATTTATTGGTTTAATCATAGTTGTAAATCAATAATATTAAATATATATTTTAAAATTTCACATATTAAAATTTTAATATAAAAAATAAATTTTAAACATTACTAATTATTAATTTCAAATATCAATAAAAAAGAAGGAGTAATTTTGGCCAAACATGTTGACATCTAAGAGAAATGTTATTAGGAAATGAAACATGATGGAGAACAAGCACCTAAAATGGCCAAGTATATATATATATATTTGTTTCTTTTATATTTTTATTTTTAAAAAAATTTCTTTTTATTTTAACCTTTTTTCTTCTTTTGCCATTTTCTATTTTTAGTTTTTCATATCTATCCAAAATGAAATAAGATAAAATCTAAAAAGAAAAAAACTGGTTGAACACTGAACCAGTCTGATTTTTACTGGTTCAGCCTATTCTTAACCAATTTTTTGACAAATTGGTTTTATGGGTTAACCGAATTAGTTCAATGATCAGTTCAATAGTTTTTTACCATTTTAGTAGGTCCCAATTCGATTTTAATAACACTAATTTGACCATTTTGGAGAAAAAAATGCACATTAAAATCACGAGACATTGTTGTTAAATTTATGGCCATTTGATATATAGAATTGTTATAATAGAAATGGAAATGGAGAGGAAAAAGATGCTTTGTGGATAAGAAATGACTCTCATATACCTACTTTAATAATAATAATAATAATAATAATGAATAAATACAGTTGAATATTGATCACATGAGTATAATAGATATTATACACAATAGTGGAAATGAAATCTTTTATCTTCCTCCATTATTGTGTAAATCTCAATGAATTTTGTTTTTGTTATGATTTCTTATTACCAAACACAAAAGATGACTAATTCTATTTCATTTTCTGTTTCCATTGTCATACTAAATGAGGCCTTAAATCTTTGGATGCTCTGTGTTAAACCAAGAAAAGCAAATTAGCATACAAACCATTAGAGAATTGTTTTGTTTTTCCTGCAAAATCAAATAAAACAAATCCTATCACAAATTTTGGCAGGTGTAAAGTCTTCATCTGAATTTGACCTAATGTATGAAGAATTTGACCTAATGTTTTTAAACTTAGTTTGTTATTGAATTGATAGAGATATTGATTTGTAATTTATTAGTTTAATCATAGTTGTAAATTAATAATATTAAATATATATTTTAAAATTTTTAATATTAAAATTTTAATATAACAAATAAATTTTAAACATTACTAATTATTAATTTTAAATATCAATAAAAAAGAAGGAGTAATTTTGGCCAAACATGTTGATATCTAAGAAAACTGTTATTAGGAAATGAAACATGATGGAGAACAAGCACTTAAAATGGCCAAGTATATATATATTTGTTTCTTTTATATTTTTATTTTTTTTAAATTTTTTTCTATTTTAACCTTTTTTTTTCTTTTGCCATTTTCTATTTTTAGTTTTTCATATCTATCCAAAATGAAATAAGATAAAATCTAAAAAGAAAAAATTGGTTGAACATTGAACCAGTTTGATTTTTACTGGTTCAGCCTATTTTTAACTAATTTTTTGACAAATTGGTTTTATGGATTAACCGAATTAGTTCAATGATCGGTTCAATAGTTTTTTACCATTTTAGTAGGTTCCAATTCGATTCTAATAACACTAATTTGACCATTTTGGAAAAAAAATGCACATTAAAATCATGAGACATTGTTGTTAAATTTATGGCCATTTGATATATAGAATTGTTATAATAGAAATGGAAATGGAAAGGAAAAAGATGCTTTGTGGATAAGAAATGACTCTCATATACCTACTTTAAAAAAATAATAAAAATAAATAAATACAGTTGAATATTGATCGCATGGGTATAATAGATATTATATACACAAGAGTGGAAATGAAATCTTTTTTCTTCACCTAAATCAAACGGCCCCTTAATAGAAAAATATAACAAGAATAAGAAAAAAAAATAAGAGAAGAAATGAGAAAATAATTCTCATTTAGTTAAATGCTTCATGCTCAATACATAGTCTTTATTTATAATACTTCAACTATAAAGATAGATTTATAAGTTATAATAACATCAATAAAAATATTATTTACATAATTGTACAAACATAAATCTTCCAAGAGTTATGTGATATATGTCATTAAATATGAGAACAAATCTTAAAAAGTCATTCTTTAAGAGTTATAAACATCACATAATTATATCATGACTAAAATAAATAAACATCTCTTAAGTTTTGTTGAAATATACAATTTTTTTTATTTTTACTCAAATTACACAAACAACCCCTATATTTTTTAAAACCAATACAAACTTCTCATAAATTTTTCTGAAATTACATAAACCTCTTGAATTTTTCTAGAACTACACAAACCTCCCTTTTATTTTTAAGAAAAGTTTGTGTAGTTTAAGAAAAACTTAGGAGAAATCTATATAATTTTAACAAAACTCAATGAAAGTTTATGTTAGTTTTGAAAATATAAAAGTTTGTATAGTTTCAAAAAAACTTAAAGAAAGTTTGTATAAATTTTGAAAATAAAAGAAAATTTCATGTATTTTACTCTTGTATCATTTATAACAAACATAAAGTTATTATGAATTTATTTATTTATTTTTGGATAAAAGTGACAATGTGAAATGAGCAAAAGCTCTAACATTATATTAAGCCTATTTTAGAATAAAAAAGCATCTCCTTACGAAATTAATTATTCTCATGTTCTTGTACCACATCTTTGACGAGGCCAAATTAATGATCTTAAAAAGTTGAAGACCATAATCTGAATGTCATGACCTATCATTTGCAAGCTGTAGTCTTGTTGAAATGTATAAGTCATAATATCATAATGATGATTTTCTAGAAAAAGCAATTGTAGCTTGGAATTCCTAGGATGCAAAATGCAATATTGTTAGAGAATTTAATGAGGCCTTTGTAATAGCCAATAGAAAAAGTAATGGTTTTGTTTTGTTTTCCTTAAGATTCCTCCCATCCCTACCTTTTGACAATCCCATTATTGAAGAAGATAGAAAATATACACTTATAATTGTTAAGCTTACTCTTATGTTTCTCAATCCAAGTGACAATGGACCATCCATTCCTGATTATATTTGTTGCAAACTTTTTGTAGCTCATTCATCATTAATGAGCCTTGAAATAACTTTGGAACAAAAGACTAGGCTAGATAACATATTTCATTAAGAATTGCCTCTGCTTAAGTGTTGCTAAAGGGTTAGACTTTAGCCCTTCATGAATGACTTTGTTCCTTCTATTGTTTCAAATCATGTATTGAATAGTAACAATAATAATAGCATTTGTGTATTCACATGTCTATGCAAGTTAATCCTATTTTTAAGATAGCCAAATTTGTAGCCACAGGGTAATGTCTTGTTCTTAAAAAAGATTGACTTTAATTGCAAGTGGCAAGTTAAGATGGACATAGAACCTGTGACTCAAGAAACTTGCTCTAACCATATCAAGATGAGTTGGGCACTAGGTTGGCCATCCTGATTAGTCAAGCCTGAGTCAACCTGATGGTATTATATATAATATAAAATATATAAGGACTAAAATAAAAAATTCTTTTTTAAGGTATTTTGTAATTTTAGTAAAAAATATTAAACATATTTTATAAATTATAAATAGTCAAAGTCAAGACCTTTATTAGAATCCTCCTAAGTAAGATTATCATATTCAAATAAAATAAAACAAGATAGAAAAAATATTTTTTTTTAATTTGAAAGCAAAAAAAAAAACTTAATTTGAGATTGTAAATGACATTTTTTGGAAAAATAGCTAGGCAATCCACTTTCGGTAGTTGAATTGCATTCATCTTTAAAAAAACACCCAATTAGACCACTAGGCTAGAAGTTATTGCCTTTTTGAAAATTTAATATTTATATATGCATTTTCTTCTTGTTTCCTCTTTCGAACCCTTTTTTTTTCATTTTCATTGTATACATCTCAAAAAAAACTTATCAAAACAAGTGGTCATATATAAAAAATAGTCGAATAAATACAAAGATATGAACTTTTAAAGTTTCAAAGTTTTTTTGTAAAAAAAAAAACACAACTTGGTTTTAGCCCCATTTGCTAACATGGCTCGATCTATTACTAAGCCATGGTTGGGCTAGGTCAAGCTACAAACCATAAATTTCAAGCCTAGTTGAAATTGGGCCAAATTTCAAGTTGGGATAAAAACTAACATAACTTGTGTACACCCCTAATCATGAAGCAAACCAAAGAGCCTTAGCAAAAGGACATAAATTTTCTATTGACATATGATGTTTAAACAACAATTCTCCAATGGGCAAAGCTTTGGTAATGAACTTCCATAAGAACACTATCATTGTTAAAGGCAATTTAATCTTTCATAAGGTGTTCTAAGCATTAAAAATATTTTTATTATTACTATCTAAGTCCCCTAATGAGGTTTTAAATTCATCATGGACCGTGTATTTTACCCTTATTACCTATCTAAACAAGTATATTTGCTTGTTACTAAAAGAGGAGGTCATAAAAGTAATCTTCTTCTTGATTTTGGGAGTGTATATGGCTTTAAGTATCTGTTTATTCCATTTTTATTTGTTATGTATAATTAAAAAAAAATCATCATTTGTGTACTGCTGACTTAACTACATAGGGCACTAGAGGTGATGTTCGGTAAAGATAAGTTCACTATTATTAACTTGTCATTAAAGCCTCAATGTAATTACTTCTTGTGATTTGAGAATTTCTTTCTTGTGATTTGAGAATTTCTTTTCACATCCAAAAAGAGTTTGGCAGTTAACTCTATCATGAATTAGCTCTCTTGCAATGTTTTGCATTTAAAACTCTAGAAAAATATAAAGAATGTTAATCACCAATAAGTCTTTAGACTTGCTTGACTAAGTAGGCCTTGTTGGGCTAATGAGTTGATCGAAACCTTAAACTTCTATTATTGATTGGCATGCATATTTATTATGAATCTACTTGCTCTCCTTCCCAGTTAAACTGATGTAATACTAACAACGAGGCTTTTTTCAATAAAAGTCTCACCCTTTTATGTAGCTTGTAAATTTTTGAACAACCTCCCTTCTAGTTAGGGTTACTAGTTGCTACCAATAAAAAGAGTCCTAAGATCTAATCTGATCACTTAAGTCTTTTTTTTCAAATGATTGTTTATATTTATGGGCTTTTTATCTTTTTCCCATAAAAAATAAGTTTATTTATTTATAAGATAATTGTTTTAGTATAAAAGTTTAAGTCAATTTCAATTTTATCATAAAATATTTATTTTATGTCTATTTTATCTCATAACTAATATAAACAGAAGAAGAAATCCAAACTAATTTCAAATTTTTAGGATAAAAAACAAGTACTTTTACTTTTATTTATATATGATATAATCTATTTTGTACATCATAATTGAATTATTTTAAATTTGAATAAATAATGATTTATTTATCAAAATATAAATAAGATCTGTACTTAAATTTTTTTAAAAAATATTGCACGAGTATTATAAATATTTTAACGATCATACAATAACAAATAGTCTTTTCCTATTAGGTGGGGTCAGCTACATAAATTAAACAATGTCATAAAGTTTTATTGTGAATTATATTTTTAGGTTTACTATTTAAGTTTAAATCTTTCTTAATGATTGTGCTTATAATTTTTCTTAGTTTCCCTCTATTTCTAGTTACTGGATTATTCTCCATATAATCTACTCTTATTATTGGGACTTCTATAGATCTTCTCCACACATGCCTAAATCATCTAAAGTGTAATTTTACAATCTTTTCTACAATAGGTGCGACCTTAACTTTCCCTCTAATGCATTCATTTCTAATTCTACCTTGTCTGGTATGTCTATTCATCTAACGTAACATTATCATCTTTGCAGCATTGAACTTATTCTCTTATTGACCTTTTATTACCTAACACTCAATCCCATATAATATTATGGGCTTTATAACTGTACAATAAAATTTATCTTTAAATTTGAGTGATACTATTTGATCATAAATAACATCCAAAACACTCTTCTATTTTAGCTACCCTATTTGAATCTTGTGGTTTATGTCTTCCTTTATTTTCCTGTCACATTGTATGATAGATTCAAGATACTTAAACCTTGTAACTTGTGATGTGGTATGTTCTTTAATTTTTATTTCTACGTTAGAATTAGTGCGCCTCTTGCTAAATTTATATTTTATATATTTCGTTTTACTTTTACTTAAATGGAGTATATGTGTTTCTACAGCTTGTCTCCACATCTCTAACTTCTCATTTATTTCTTGTCTCGACTAGGACTATATCATCTACAAAAAAATATACATTATAGCACTGACTTTTGGATATGTTTAATGGGTACATCCAAGACTAAAGTGAAAAATAAATAAATGCTCAAAATTGACTCTTGATACAGACCAATGGTTATCAAAAAATCTTTTATAAACTCACCTTTTGTTTTTACCATAATTGTAATCTTAACATATACATTCTAAATTATTCAAATATAAATAATATGAACTCCTTTTTTCTCTAAAGTTTTCTACACAACCTATTTTGGCACCTTATTGTATGCCTTCTCCAAATCGATAAAAACCATATGTAAGTCTTTTCTATTCTTTCGATATCTCTTCATCAATCTTCGTAACAAATAGCTTGTATGGTCGACTTTCCTATTATAAAACTAAATTGATTCTCTATAATATGAGTCTCTTGCCTTAATCTTTACTCAGTTACCCTCTCTTATAATTTTATATGTGACTCATGAGCCTAATTTCCTTATAATTTGCACAATTTTATATGCATCTTTGTTTTTATAAATAGAGATTAAATTACTTCTTCTCCATTCGTCCAACATTTTCATAGACCTCATAATCTTGTTAAATAACTTTGTAAGTCAACTTATACTTTTCACTTTTAAACCATTCCATACTTCAATAAATATATTATTCGGTCCAACTGTCTGCCATTTTTCATCCACATTAATATCTTTTTTACCTTTAACTCTTAAATCCTACAATAAAAGGTATAATTTTGATCCTTTTTTAAAAGTTTAATCTATTTGAGTGCAATAAAATCCCATGTCCTTTATTAAATAGCCTATAAAAATAACCCTTCTACTTTTCCTTAATATCTTGTTCTATGACCAAGATTTCCTCTTTTTCATCCTTAATGCATTTGACTTGGTCCACGTTTTTTGTCTTTCTTTTTTTTTTTACTTTTAACTAGCTTGTAAATATTTCTTTCCTCAACTTTAGTGCCTAAGGATTAATATAGTCCATCAAATGCCCTACCTCTCACTTTGCTTACTACTTTTTTAATGTCTTTATTAGCTACCTTGTATTTTTCTTAATTTTTATCACTTTTACATAAAGATCACGCTTTATAACGCTCTCTTTTAATTTTAACCTTATCTTGCATGCTTGCATCCCGCTATTAAGATTCTTTATCCTTAGGTTTAAAACCTCTTGATTTACCGAGTATCTCTTTTGCCACCTTCCTAATCTCTTTAACCCTCTTGTCCTACATATTGATAGCACTTCCTTGTGCCTCCCAGAACCCTTCCTGTAAAATCCTTCTCTACAAGCCATTTTCTTTATCTCCCTTCAATTGCCACCTTTTAATCTTTGACACCCTATCTTGACATTTGCTCTTTATTTTCCTATTTACTCGAATATCCATAATTAAGACCTTATGTTAAGTAGTCAAGCTCTCTCCAAATATAAATTTACAATCTATGCAATACTTTCCGCCTATTTTTCTTATTAGAAAGAAATTAATTTGAGAACATGCCCCCCACTTTTGTACGTAGTAAAATGATCTTCACGCTTCTTAAAACAAGTATTAACTATTATAAATTTAAATGCTAATAAAAAGTTTAGAATAATTTTATTCTCTACATTTGCTTCCTCTAAGTCATATTCCCCATGCAAATCCTCGTAACCGCTAGATACACTCCTCACATGATCATTAAATTCCCCTCATAATGAAATCTTTTCTTCTAATGATAGTCTCTGAACTAAATCTTTTAAGTCTTTCCAAAACTTTACTTGAAAATGTTCTTCTAACCCTACTTATAGTGTATAAGTATTAATAATATTAAAAGTTTTCTTTTTACTACAAACTTTAACATTATGGTTCTATTTCTTAATTTTTTTATATGCACCATAATATTTTTTTAATACTTATCCACAATTATAACTACCTTATTTTTAGATTTAATCTTGCTAGTGTATCAAAACTTAAAACTTAAGGTGCTTAATTCATTCACTTTTTCGCTTATCCATTTAGTTTCTTATAAGCATATAAAATTAATCATCTTCTTAATTATGGTATCAACTATTTCCATTTTTATTTGTAAGTGTACTCATATTTCAAGTCTTAAAACAAATTTTACTCTCACGAATTAACTTATTTACTCATATTTGTTCACAAAAATATGAGAATCCTTGCTCATTTTTCATTACACCTAGACGTCTATGCAGCATTCGCTCATTTAACATTGTACTCAAACTATATAATGCGTTGTTTTTAAGTAACGAGCTAGCGTTAATTTTAACATATCAATGATGCATGATATAAAAATTCAACAAAATTTTATATTGACTATTGATTGTTTAACACAATATTCCTCTTTTTTTTGGGGCTTAAAACTAACTATGAAATGACTTGCATCAAAACACTATATAAGTAGAACTAATATTTCAAACAATCATATCTTTAGATTTTTTTATGTTTTAGTTTACAAACAAATATAATATTAGTTTGGAAAAAAGCAAGAAATATTGACCAAAAAATACTAGCCATAAAAGATTATTGTGAATCGAAAGAAATGGGATGCATATCATTTAACCCTTGCTACCCTTAAATCTCATCTGAGAGGGTTATTATAGTCCCTCCCGTGATTCAATTCAAAAAGCGTGCAATCATTTTTCGGTCTATCGCTAGAACGGCACATCAACGTCCATGCCAAGTGTAATTAATTTCCCTTTCAATAATGCTAAAAGTTAACACCCCGATCTTCATAGTTCCAAAAGAGATGTATAAAGTAATATTAAAGAGAAATAAACATAGACAGAATTGTGTGAAAGCCCATTTATTTGGGTCCTATTTGGATCCCATCTCTCTCTCTCTCTCTCTCTCTCTCTCTCTCTCTCTCTCTCTCGCGTTTAGAGGATCTATTTCCTTTTTAATTTTATACCTCCATTGTTTTCTAAATATACTTCATCAAGCATGTAGTGTATGAATCAATAGAAAGCAGTCGCTGTTCTGGAGAAGTGGGAGACGTAGAAAAAACTGTCAGTCCCGTGGGGAGCTCTTAATCTTACAAAGACTGAACCTCACAATACAAAACAAAAGCCTGGAACCCCGAATAAAGTACCATGACTATGTTCCGTCTAAATGAATATACCCATAAAAGGGGTAGCTTAAAACAATTTTAAAAAGTTATGCTACAGCCAAGCTTGCTTTATTATGTTGCTTCCTCCTCATTATCAGAGTCCCCATCATCTGAAGACTCTTCTTTCTGTTGCTGCTCTTCTCCAGCATTCAATTTGCTCTTCTTCTCCTTCTTTCTTTGCTTTTTCTTTTGACGTTTCAACCGCTTCTTTGCTGTCCGTTCCTCAGCGGATTTTAATCTTTCCTCCCTTCTCATATTAAACTCTGCCACTTCTTTTCTTTTCTGATAGTCAACTTCCATCCTAGCAAGTCTATCTTGCTCTTTTCGTCTCATCTGCCGATACTGTTGGAAGAAGAATTTGAGTAAAACAAGAAGAAAAAATTCCGAACATATTTATTGCCTTCTGGCCTTCCCAACAAGCTGACACATGATAAACTACTCGCATACATCAGTCAACAAAATACTACATGAGGAGGCATTTTAATGCAACTACTTGAATATAGTGCGGATTTATAGAGCACAGACAAACATATTGGCAAGTGTGTCGAACACCACACCACTGGAACACACTACCAACATGTATTTAACCTGCTTATAGACGTGTCAGGAGAAAAAAAAAAGTATGCTTTTTGGCTCAAACTTGCACCGGATACAGTGTGTGTTTGGATGAGCGGTTGACATTCCGAAACCATATTTCAGACAAAGCAACAATTTGTTGCTTCTACGTACTGCATTTCAACAAACGTGATTTCCAACTTTTTCACTACCAAACCAAACACACTAGCAGCTGGCCCCAAAACAGAAATCTAAATAATATAGCTCTTTTCCTAATGTTTATGTTGTAGATGAATAATTTCAATAGTGTAGTTTAACATCTTTTTATTAGTAGATTTTTGGAAAAAATAGTGTGAGGTACTTAAAATATAATGTTGGTCGTGTTTTTCTTTAAAAGTAGATCACTAAATAGAAAGTATTAAGAATTAGGATTTTAATATAACAGATGTGACAAGATATATATACCATGCCATGTAATGTTCTATATATTTTAGAGTTTGACATGTCAATGTGTCCATGTCGGTACTATGTTGGTGTGGATCAGCTTGCCTACGTTTATTATATATCAACCAAATAATAATAAAGTCAAAAGATGTCCAGGTAGGGTTTTCATGGTCCAGTCTGGTTTGGTGAGAAGTTGATGATCAGCCTCTAACTAAACCAGCCTTCACAGTTTAAAATTTTTAGAGACAAATCTAAACCAAGGGACCTTGCAGAATCACCGGAACCAAACTATCAGTCTTCATTTGGTTCAGTTCCAAAACCCAATAAGTCCAGGCTTCAATCTTTCATTTGCTAAAAAAAGGTTCAAGGCTGCATCTCAACCTCATTTACCAATTACTGCAAAATCAAAGTTCCCATAACCATAATCAAATTAAATATAATCTTATGCCCATCCACTATCCTAACCTCCACTTGTCCATACAAAAAGTTCTAAAATTATTTTGTGACAGATCAGACCTGGTACCATTTGAAGGCAAACATATAACAGTACGAGAGTTAAGAAAACAGAAAGCTTATGGAGCTTATTTATGATTCCCTCATAGATAATCTATTGATTAATTTGCAGCAACATTTAGGGTCACATGAGAACCAAAAGGCTAGGTAAAAGAAAGGAATTACCTCTGCCGCAAGAAATGACTATCCAACACTGATTTGATTTATTTTATGGGTACTGACAAACACATAAAACAAGCAAGGTTACTCCCCCTAATCATTCAAAACGCAAACAAGTTGGTACATTAGCCAATTATCCAAAAATAAACTTTCAGTTTGGGAAATTTAAGAAACCATCTATAAGAGGCCTTGGCTAACACAAAGCACCCCCTCTAAAACAAAAATTATCAATGTTTTACCCAACCAGTTTACATTTAAATTCTATATAAGTCACCTACTTTTTCCGATCAGCATAAATATAGTTAGTTCATCCAATATAGTAGTTCCCACCTATCCATAGCACTCCACATTTTTTCTCGTTCTGTCTATCATTCTTCGACAACCTTTTGAAGTAAAACCTATACTTCAAAGTTTAATCCCCAAACAGGAGTATATTGTTAGCTGCATTATGTCCTAAACAATCCTCAATCACGTGGCCAATCTCTTCATAACTCTTTAAATCCCCCCCCCCCCCCCAAAAAAAAAACCTCCACCTTTTCCTTTTTTGCAGGATGAGCTACAAACACTGTTGACATACACCTTTAGTTCATAAAACTACTACTGATATACAGTGTCTTTCTGAAACTCTCTTGCATTTTGTCCTCCATCAATGCATCCCCCTGATCACCAGCATATCAGTCCTTATCAAAGGGCCAAATAGCAGATACAATTACAGCAACACTTTTTATTGCTTTTATGATGTGTATAATATATTTTATTGCGGGGCATAATTGACGTGATGTCCCTTCCTATTTATAATTAATAGGTTCATTGACAGATTTGGTGAATTATACCTGCCATCAACCTCAAGTTTTAGTACAGAATATGCTAGCCTGGATAAGGGCAAAAGACTATCAGCACTATAATGTTAATTCTACTTCCTCCAAGCAAATGCTAACGGTAACATCCATTCCCATTATCAAACTAAACTTCCTTAGAACCAACTAGAGTACACAAGAAAAGTACTGAAAGGCATAACTGGAAAAAGATTATACTTTGCTTTGAAAGGCTAAACTAATTGAAAGCTTTACCTGATGAAAGTCACCGGAGCCGGAACCGGCAGAGCTACCAGACGTGTTGCTGACACGCACGGGCACGTTATCGATAATCCGTCGGAGCTTAACCTCTAGGTCCTCTTCCTCCTTGAAAACACCCGGAGTATATTCCACAAGTGCATTGGATGCTGCTGCCGCCGGCGGAAGCGGCGGTTTCGACTTGTCCGGAAACGAAACCACCGGTAGGTCACCGTCCTTGGGTCTGCCCGTCGACATATTTGGACTCCCCAAAACCCTAATTTTTCAGCTCAGAAGAAAAACCCCAAATTTCCGTTCAAAGATCAGGTTGCGTGAAAAATGAGCCTTCACAGAGTTGATGAATAGATCCTGTCCAAATTCCAAGTCGCTCTTCCTCACTTCCTTCGAATTGCAATCACTGTACGAAGGCAACGAAGAGACAATCGCCGAATCGGGACGGGTTTTGTTGTCAGATTGTACGTTTTTGAATTACAGCATTGCGCCAAAGAAGACTGAAATTTACCATGACTTACCCAGACGTTCTTGGAAATTTCTCAAACTACCCCATTTGCTGTTGCCAATGTATAGTTTTAATTTATTTTCAAGTCATTATTACTTTCTTATCTAATTATTTCACTAACAATATTAATCTTTATCAATATAAAATAATATTATATTTTTGGTCGCAATATCATCAAACACGATTTTTTCTATTAATTTAGAAATATGCCAATATAGGTTTAACCGTAAGATATTTTAATTTAAGACTTTTAAAATAGTATTTACATGCCTTAAAAATTTGAAAATATATAGAAGTGGAAAGATGTCCAAGTAGAGTAATATGAATATTAAGTTCAGAGTTTTTCTGTTTTAATTTCTTTCTAAATAAATTTTAAATTTCTTGAATAATAAAGCTTATTTTTAGACTCAAACTTGGGGAGATAACAAATTCAAATCCATCCCCGTCCCTGTTGAATCTTCAAAGATCCAAACCTATTCACTTTGAAAATTTATAAATTTAGCAATTTTTTTTCAAACAAAGCTCATTTACATAAAATTTATTCATATAAAATTAAAATAAAAATGCATAAAATAATAATTAATATATTTCAAACAACAAATCAACATAAATTAAAAATAAAGTTGTCAATTAAAGTCAACTCAACCCTAATTAGTCATATCTTAATATTAAGGATAAATAAAACCGAATCAAATCAATTAAACCAAATCAAACCGAACCAAACCATCAAAAATCGAATAAAACAGATTAAAAATTGATTTGGTTTGATTTGGTTTTTGTAATTGTAAAACCGATTAAATCGGTTCAGTTGTCAATTTTCTCCATATTTGGTTCGGTTAACCGAACCAAACTAAACCATTAAATTTGTAATTAATTAAATTTAATATTTTGTTTTTTTTAGATTAATGAGATCTTTTGTCAATTAAACTTGTATCAAAGTTACATTCTTTATGTGGTTCAAGAAATATACAAATTATTTATACTATTTTATTATAAGATATTGTTCTTTTTTTCTCACTTTTTAAAGCTTATTTATGAATGTATGAAATTTTTTTAGGTAAAAAAAAGATATAAAAATAGTAAATTATTCCAAAATTATTATTGGTCAAAATTTTAAAATATCGAAGATATTAAAAGTTAAATTCTACATATTGGTCAAAATTTTAAAAAAATTACTTTTGGACAACAAAAAAATATGAATCAAATCGAACAAAAATCGAACCAAACCGATTAAAATTTAAAACCGACAAAATCTAACAAAATACTAAATCAATTAAGTTGGTTCGATTTGATTTTAGCTTAAAATCAAACCAAATCAAACCTTTGAATACCGCTACTTAATATGCTCTAAGGCTAATATAGAGCCATGCCTAAAAGCCCTTCTTGAACATGGGATACTAATTTGTTAGTCCAGTTGGCCTATTAAGGGCTTTCAATTGGCTCTAACTGCTTAACTTTAATGGCTCATTAGCTATATAAAATTATCTGAGATGAAATGGAAAGAGAATGTTAAAAAAATATAATTAAAATAATTAAAAAAAGATTACTTTACATATATTTATTTAGTAGAATGAAAATAGCGATGGAATAGAAAATAAATAATAACAAATAACCAAAATATTTTTAGATTAAAAAACATAATATAAGAATAAAAAGATAGGAGAGAATGACAAAATTGTCTTTTTTTTTAAGATGGAGAAAGTAGATATACTACTTTAAAATTTAAATTATATAATTTAATTATTTTAAATTATTTCTTTTCTTTTGTGTGTAAATAAGTGCCCTTATATCTTATTTTGATCCCAATGGAAAATATCCTATACCAAAATACCCTTATTTTGTATATTTTAGATATTTAATAGGATGAAAATAATATAGAAATTGAAGCAGATTATAACAAAAGACCAAAATACCCTAACCAACAAAATTTACTAGCCATAAAGGTATCATAAGTGCTAGTGAACATAATGTGTTTTACAAGTGGGCACTGTGCATCCAAAAATTTAGTATTTATTTTAATTATTATTATTATTATTATTAATTTAATTTGGTATTGGTATAGTTTTATTCATCATATTAAAATACTTAAGTGCTCTGGCTCCCGTTACCTTTTTTTCTTGTAAGCATATAGTTAAAAAGAATGACCACAAATGACTTTAAAATCTTATAGTATTTTTTTCCCGAAAGTTAACTTACAATTTAATTAATTTTTTATAAAAAAATTTGCTTATCAAGAAGTGTGAGAATTTATTTAATCATAAAATAGATGGGAAGATTGATCAATTTAATTAGAAATTAACAAAATAGCAATGTGATATGTAGAAATGAGAGGGAAAAAATTAAAAAAAAGAATAATACAATGAGTCAAGTGGTGAAAAGAAAAGAAAATATAGAAGAAAACAATTGGAGATAAGAAACTCAAAATAAAACCATAGTTGTCAAGGACGTGTTGTTTTAGTGGCATTAAAATCTTTCTTGCAAAAGGAAGGTCTCAGGTTCGAGTCACAAGGTATGTGTGTCCTCTTGTAATAAAAAAAAATCATAACTAATTTAATTTAAGAATAATAATTAGAGAAAAATTCTCTTACAATTTATATAAACAATAAGGGCATAATTGACTTTTTCTTCATTTAGACTCTAAACTCTCACGCGTTGCAGTGCCAGATTTAGTTAGAATTGTACTTTCAACTAAGCTTTCCTTTCCATTGCTTTATCTGTACCGAACATGTTGAGCCAATGAATGCTTTTTATTTTCTGTTTCCACAGTGCTTCCAAATAGGCCATAAATATTGGCTTTAGTCTTAAAGGTCGATTTTAACTTTCATGGCTACTCACAAGGGTTGGTCTTAGTAAATTTTAATATTTTTGTTCTTTTAAATATAGTATAATAATATATTTTGGTTTGTGTATATATATAAAAACATATTTATTGATTGAAGTGATTTAATGTGATAATGAAAGGAGTTAAATAACTTATCATTGGATGAAAATTATATTTATTTATTTGTTAATTATAAAAGTTGATAAACAAACTAATATTTTTCTTTGACTATAAAATAGTTTAGTTTTTATTTAAAATTTTTTTATTTCCAACAAAATTATAATTTTTTATTAAAAAAAAGCCATAAAAGCTAACCCAACCTAATTAAGCCTTAAGGCCAAATAGTTTTGCACTAAAGAGCCCTATTTAAAAATGGGATATTATTTTACTAGCCAAACCCTATCTATTTTGTAGGGTTGAATAAATCAAATCTAATTAAGGGCTTAAACTAGTTTGACAACTTTAATAAAAATTGTCAAATCTCAACAATATTATACTTGAATAAGTCCCATAGATAATAATGACTATCATATAAGGATTATAACTTGCAAGTCTTTCTTTAAGTGCTTGTCAAACAATTTTTGAATTGCTTTATAACCCAAACTTAAAGCCTATTTTTACATCCCAACTTAAATTGAAAAATTTTACACTTGCCCATAAAGATTAAACATTTGTTTCCCATCCTTAACTATCAACCATTTTTTACCATTCAATTAAGATCTCCATTCAAAGAATTAAAATGGAAACCCTCATATATCTCTCTATGCGGTGGTGAACAATCTCTGAACTAGATGATGGTTCATGATAAGGCTCAATATCATAAGACCAATTAGGCACATAGAGGAGTGAAGCTTTAATATACCTTTGATGCTTATGTTATAATGGAAGTGTTTACATAATTTAGCAATGTAATGGTATAGTAAGATAGTATGCCAAAGACACAGGGTTTGCACCTTTTATATAGGCTCTCAAATGGTAGAGCCCTTCAAGAATAGTTAGGTAGCTTTATAAGGAGAGTTAGTGACCAGCTATCCACTAAGCTACTAAATAGGTTAGGTTCTCTATAAAACAATCTATGGAATGCCAATGAAATTGTTCGAGCATTGGACCAAGACGATTAGCCAATCAACTTGGAATGTTGCATTTCACCAAAGTCTATATCCAAGGGGGCCTAAGGCCACACTAAACATATGAGGCACTTAGTTAAAAAGCAAAGAGCCTAAGCCCATAGTCCACGAGAGTGAACCTAGCATGTATTAAATATAGGGTCCAAGTCTTTTAAGGACATCATAGGTGTCACAATTCTCTCCTAATTAAATGGAGAATCCTAGTCTACTTCAAACCTTGGCTTGCTAAACTTATAAGTAGATCACTTCGAGCCTTAGCCTAAGGCACGATAGACAAGAGAGAGGATAGAAGAGAAATTAAATGTACTTTGTGATAGAGAGCATCATAACCTTAGCTTTGACCTTAATCTTTGTCATTTATCAAGTTGTCCAACCAAGGAGAAGAAGGAGATCATTTATTGTAAATTTCTCTTTTCTTTCTTAACTTGGATTATGCTTGATATTGTCTTTATATTTTATTTTGTGTTTATTTCATTTTTGCATAGAGTAGTTTTCTTGTGTTAGGATGTAGAAAGTAGCCAAACACACCACAATTTTACAAAGTTTCAAGATGCTTTTTCTATCAATTTAAGTATATGTTATTAATCTTGAATAATTCATTCTTGATTTTAAAAAGATTAAGTAAGGTGATGAATCATGTGATGAAGTTTTAATTGATTTCTTTTAAGCTTGTAATCAATTGAATCTTTAAAAATGGTGATTAATTAGGTGATGAAGTTAACATTCAAGATTAATATATAACATATATTGTCAATTTAATAAACCAAGTGGTGAAAAATTTTTGTGGCCAATTTAGTTAAATGTAGTTATGAATTAGATACTGAAATTACATCAATTGAATTAGAAGAAATTTCAAAGATCTTAATGCAACTTAAGTTAATTAATCTTGATTAATAAATTCAAAATATTTGGAGTAAGTTAGTTGATTAGACCTAAGCTTAAGACATTGATACCTTAGGAACTTTTGCTATCTTTAATAGATAAATTATTTGAAAATTATTTTATTATAAAAATTAAGTTAATTGGTGTAGGAAAAATTAAGGCATTCAAGTCAATTTGTATTTTTGAATTCAACCTTCAGTCCTTGCCTTAGTTTAGTTAATAATTAAAATAGTTAGCTGATAAATTAGTTAGATAAATCAATTAATTCATTGGTGGTAATTAAGTTATTTAATTGGTTAATTGGTTAGTTACTAAGTTAGTTAAGTGTAAATTAGTTAGTGGTTAGTAGTTATAGGTTATTAATGATGGGGTGACTTTGTGGTAGGCCTTCATCAGTCTTTGAGGTGCAGTTGGAGTCATAGCAAGTAGTTGAGAGCTTTTTAGTTTGATTTTGAGGAAGGCCGATGTAATATACAATTTTCGTTAAACGATGGAAATGGGCGCATTTTCAAAGAAAGTCTCCCGAAACAAATTAGTTAAGGTCCTAAAAAATTTAAGTAACATTCTAAACTCCTAAAAATGAGAATCTCAAGTTCAGACAAAAAAAAAATAGAGTTAGAATGAAGAAACAATTTCTTACGAAACATTTACGAAATATAATAACATTTTCGTAATTTTGAGCAAATTTTGAAATTTCACACATGAGGGCTTTTTAAAAGAAATTTTTGAGTTTTTTGAGGTTCTCAAAGGCTTTAAAAATTATAGAAAGTCTCGGGACAATTAAAACTCCTCCGGTAGACTTTTTTCAATGTTAATATACCTGAACTTTGATGGATTCATTCGGAAAGGTTTTAACTTCAATTTGAGTGAATCCAAAAATATTTTACTAAATTGAGAACTTAAATTTTATAATGAAAAAGATGGTTCTAAAAAAGGAGTTAAAACGAAACTAAAACAAAAATGCCACGACGAAGGGACATAAATGAAATTTTTTAGAATAAATCCTTCTTGAAGCTTCTTTAAATGGGACACATCTTTCTTCTCTCCACTTAGCTGACTTACTTCTACCTAAAAATAGAGAGGAAGACCAGAATTTTTAGGCATACAAGAGAGGAGGCAAAAGAATGAAAAAAGGCCAAGAAAAAGGTATGGAATCCATGGATTTTCTTAGTTCTTCCTTAAGCAAAGTTGTTCTTCTCCTTCTCTCCTTTCCTCCTATGGTTTTCTTGAAATACTTAATGCTATTTTGGGGGCAGAACAGAGAGAAAAAATTCATGTTTGAGGTGAGGCAGCCAAGAAAAGTGAAAAGTAACTAAAAAAAAGTAAGAAAATAAGGTAAAACTTCCATCCTTTAGTAACTTCTTTCTCCCCCTCTGTAACACCATAATTTCTAGCTCATATCCATCATCCTTTACATGTTCATGTGATATATAGTAAGAAGGAAGTGAGAAATTCTATTAAAATAACACACTTTCTTGTGTTGCATCATGATTAAAAATTCATTTCGATCTTACGTGGACCGTGTGAGCTCATGCTATACATCCTCATATTTAATTACATTATTACAACTCATTTACATCACAAAAACATGCTTACAACTCATGGAAGCCGAATTGGAAGGTGGAACATGGGGTTTCATTCTCGGCCAGAATTGGCCTCTTTTTTGGGCAAACTTTGAAAAATCATAACTAAATTTAGAAAAATCAAAATGATGTAATCTCGGTCATTTTGAAAATATTGGGATGTCTAATTTATGCTAAAAATATGTACAAGTCATAACATCCAACACAGAGCGTTTGATCTGCGAAATAGTTTGGAGATTGGACTGGGTCCTGATGCTATCACAATTTACTGATATGAATTTCAAAAATATCTAATTAATTCCATAAAAATCCAATCCATGAAAATGATACCAATCTGGAAATTTGTGGATATCAACTAGAGAGAAAAAATATCTCTAAATCAGTTCATCAATCCCAGACCTCAGAATTATATGGAATAGTACTTCTGGTCGGGCAAGGTTACTGATACTGGACAGAAACTTCAAAAATTCATATCTTCCTCTTTAGACCTCCAAATGAGGTGCTTCTAATTGACATGAGTCACTGTGATTGCCTAGTTTCTTTGTAGAAAATTTCATAGTAATTGGATACCATTTGAGTCTCATGTGACATAAAAAAATTTCAGACCATTGTAACAGTGCATTAGACCATTTCCATAAATTTTGCCAACTTTGAAAAATCATCAAATATTCTATAGACCTACAAAAATTATGATCTTTAACTTTTTAAAAATCTCTCAATGAGACCTAATTGTATGCCAAATCTCAGATCAAGACTAACTCATTTGACTAAAAAGTGACATAGGATTCCATAATGATCAATTTTGGCTCCTTATAGGGTACCAAAGTTGCCAAATGGATTTCCCTTGGTCTTGGCACCTTTTGGGCAAGTCTAAAAGTATATTTGAGACTTAAGTGAGCTGCTCAAATGGTCCCAAACCTCATGCATCTCATTTTGGCTATTTAACCCACATTTATACATACTTTCATCAAAATTTCATATCGCACACTTTGGCATTACATACTCAAAATAAGTGCTATGGGTCATATATCATTTTCATACATCTAAACATCACATAATAGTATATTTACACATGTCTCAAGGTTCATGGTACATATACAACATCATATACATTATGAACCATCATTATGGTTTTTAAATAGGCAAAATAATACATAAGCCTGTCAATCCTTGCTCTTCATGGTTGTTGGCTCCTTTTACCATAATTACTTGGTACACCTAGCATGTTAGATCATTGAAGAGGAGGGAATAAGATTCAAAGAATCCCAATAGCTCATCTCCCATTTA
Source organism: Erythrophleum ivorense (assembly GCA_026724425.1). NCBI lineage: Eukaryota > Viridiplantae > Streptophyta > Magnoliopsida > Fabales > Fabaceae > Erythrophleum > Erythrophleum ivorense. The sequence continues at coordinate 189,167 of JAIUCV010000430.1, forward strand.
ATCTTACATAATATGTACAAGCAAGCTTTACAAATGCATGTATGGAGAATAAAAGCCATAAACATTTTAAAAGCAAACTTGGCATGCGAGCAACTCATACAAATCATTCAAGAGCTCACCAAGTGTTTGGATTGACCTCACACTTCTCCTCATGGGTTTTGGACTTGCTTCACCTGTTTCTTGAGCACTTTAGACTCAACCATACTCTTGAGAGTCCACTTTGCTTTTGGGAGACTCTTTACTTTGTCTCAACCAAGTTTAAGGGTTCTTGGCTCATCCTCATCAAAGGGGAGAGTTCTTGGCATCTTCACACTCAAGTAAACTCATACAAACATTATGTACTCATTAAAAAATATAACATAACATCAAGGATCATAGCATATAAAGGCATGCTAGCATACATTTCATAACTTGAAAATACACATACACATATTTTAAAATAAGCTAAACACACTCCATGCATGAGAGAAGGTGGAGAGAGTTACCTTGCACCAATTCATACACTTTCCCCCTTGAATTTAAGTTCCTCTTTTCTGCTACACAACCACAAAAAGTGTGGAGAAGGTTCCTCTTGGCCTAGACACAATTTATAGGAGTCAATTAGGTTCATGAAACATATTCTAAAGCTACATAACTTGATGAACCATTAGATTATTCTATAGACTTCATTATGGTCCATAATCATACCTAATGAAGCAACACCCTTCAAATGACTTCTAAGTCTCATTTTTTTCTTTCAAACATGATTCTTGACTCCTTTTAAACCTCTTGGAGTCACCACATCACTAAGGCAAAAGGCTTAGCACCATGTTGCTTCTTTAGGTCATATTATGGAACCTAAGGCATCAAATCAATTTCTGAATTCTAAATTTTTTCCAAGACCTCCCTTCATTTTCATTTACCAAATATGACTCAAAAATGGCCTTAGAAAAATTTAAAACTCCCCCACCTACACAAACAAGCCTAGGTCAAGACTATGACATCAATTGGGCTTCTTGGAGTTCTCTTGATTTTCTTGAAGGAAAAAGCTTGTGGGGAGCATCTTAGGTGTCTCAAGAACTCATTTATACTCTAAATTAAATATAGGAAGTATCACATAAATTCAGAATTTGAAAAGTGCACTAGAAACTTTAGGTTTCACATCTTGCATTCTAATGCCTATTTCATGGTTTCCTTTGTATATTTTTATTCCTCTCCATCAAATACCTAAGAATCATCCTTGGTTTGGTTGAAAATCTAACTCCCTAGGGCTGTCTATATCTAGGTTGAAATATGCTTGAAGGAAGGGAGGAGAAAGACCAAGTGGAAGAATTACAAAATACCTTGTTTTCCTTGAATTTTGAAATTTCTCCTCTGTTCTCCCTTCAAAATAGCCCTCGAAACTTCAGAAAAATCATAGAGAAGAAGAGGGAAAAAGAGGAGAAGAGGTTAGTGGAGAGAAAGCATGAAAAACAACCAATTTTCTATACCTTTAGCTTGAAATTTCTTTTTCTTCTCCTCCTCTCTTGGTGTGCCCAAGACCCTTGCTCTCCCTTCTGAAATTATGTAAAATTTTTTTATTCTAAATGAGGAGGAAAGTAGGGCACCACATAGATATAAGGAGGGAAAAGTGACTTTTTCAAAAATTTTAATTTTGCCCTTTGTACTTTGCATTTTCGTTTCTCCTTCATTTTAACTCATTTTTAAGAACCGTCTTTTTTTATTATAAAATTTAGATTTTCAATTAAGGAAAATGGCTTTGAAATCACTTAAATTGGAGCTAAAATTTTTCCGAATGGATCCAACAAAGTTTAGGCATACTGTTGTTGAAAAATGTCAACCGAAGGAGATTTAATTGTCTAAGGATTCCCCATGGTTTTTAGGGCCTCTGAGAACCCCGGAGAACTCAAAACTTTCATTTAAAAAGCCCTCCTGTATGTTTTCCAAAAAGTCCACTTATTTACGAAAATACCACTGGCCTTTCGGTAAATTTTTTAAATCACTCCAACCCCGGTTTTTGGGCAACTCAAGGCTCAAATCCTCATTTTCTATTATTTAAAATTTTATCCAAATTTTATTTGGCCTTGAATCACTCATCTCAAGGGACTTGCTTTTCAAACTCGGCCGTTTCAGTGTTTTTACAACGTACTAGGCGTTACACCCTCCTCCTTGTGTGTTTTGTCCACCATGAGCCCAATTCTTAAGAGCTATTTTTTATCCAAATCAAGGAGGGATTAGAGGTTTTAGAGTGCAAGGATTAAGAATGTATCATTAGAATCAAGTAAAAGGCATTAGAAAACAAGATAGAATCATTAGGGATTCAAGTGTTCTCTTGAAAATTTGATTTCCCATAATTGTTTCTAGGTTTAAATGAGTACTTAGATGAGTCCCTAAGATCCCTAAGAACCTCCCCATGTACTTCCTCCATCAAAAAAATAAACCAAAGTCCATGAAGGTAAAAATCCTTCATAGGTTCGGCCAAGAGGGGTTAGCATAGCTAGGGATAGTTTTAAATTTTTCTAAACCCTTTTTTGATTCATATATGATGAATGAATATGAGGTGAAGCATTGAAAACAATTTAGAAAGTTTAAAGAATGAGTTGGTACTTTATATTCCATAATATGACCTACGAAAGTAATATATAGTTTGGCTCTTTATTTTAATTGTATGATAACTCTAAGAGGCTTAAAAGGAGTCAAGAATCATATATGAAAGGAAAGGATGGAGTCTAGAATATATTTGATAAGTGTTGCTTCATTAGGTGCATTTTTGAAACCATAAAGGGGTTTATAGGTTAAGTTAGAGTCTAAGCAAGTTGTATGGCTTTAGAATTAATTTCATGAACCTAATTAGTTTCCATAAATTGTGTTTAGGTTAAGAGAAATCATTCCCACACTTTTATGTATGTGATGCCGAAGAAGGGAGAGGAAATTCAAGAGAAAAAGTGTGTACTTGCTTCTAAGGTAGCTCACTCCTCCTTCTCTCATGCATGATTGCTTGTTTTACTTGTTTTTGAATGTGTGTATGTGTATTTTAAACTATGAAAAATATTCTAGCATGAGCTTTTACTCCATGGTACCATGATGATGTATTATGTTTTCAAATGATACTTGTTTTGGTTTGCTTGCTTTACTTGTTTTTGAATGTGTGTATGTGTATTTTAAACTATGAAAAATATTCTAGCATGGGCTTTTACTCCATAGTACCATGATGATGTATTATGTTTTCAAATTATACTTGTTTTGGTTTGCTTGAGTGTGGTGAGGCCAAGAACCCTTAGCCATGGTGATGATGAGCTAGGAACTCTTAAGATTGGTTGAAACAAAGTAAAGAGTCTTCCAAAAATAAAATTGATTCTCAAGAGCAAAGTTGAGTCCAATAACCTCTTAAAGAATATGTGAGGCAAGTCCAAAATCCACAAATAAATGGGTAAAGCCAATCTACTTGCTTGGCAAGTCTTTATATGCTATGTGTGACTTATTCAAATGTTAAAAATGCTTCTTGAATGTTTACACATGACAATATACCCATGCATATATTTGTAAGACTTGTTTTATATCTTTTATGTATGATTGAATAGGAGAATAGCTATTAGGATTCTTAAAATCTCATCTCCTCATCTCCAATGATCTAATATGCTAGGTGGATCAAAAGATCAAGAAAATGGGAGCCAACCCTATAAGAGATGAGAGCTTGACATCAAAATGCTTAGATTTTGTTACTTTAAGGCCTTATGGATGATAATTCATGTACTCTATTATTGTATATGACCCATGACTACTTGAACATGTATGATTATGTTAATATGTGATGTATAAATGAGAGTTAAGGTTGTATGTATGGATATGCAAATTTTAGTTATGTAATGACAAATTTGCATTATGGAAGTATGTGCATAAATGGAAGTGGAGTAGCCAAAATGAGATGTATGAGGTTTGAGACCATTTGGATAGCTCATACAAGTCCTAATTATGCTTTTAGACTTGCCCAAGAGGTGCCAAACCCCAAGGAAAGCTATTTGGACATTTTGGTATCTTGTATGGACCAATAATTGACCATTTTAGAACCCTATACCTTTTTTTGTCCAAATGAGCTTTTCTTGATATGAAATTTGGTATGCGTTTAAAGTTTGTTGAGAGCTTTTTGGAAAGTTAAAGAATAAAATTTTCAAAAGTCTAGAGAATATTTGATAAATTTTTAAAATTGAAAAAAATTCTAGTTTTGGTCTGATATACTGTTCACTTAGTCTAAAAATAATTTCTATCACATAGGGCTCAAATGATATCCAATTGCGAAGAAATTTTATATGACAAAACTAAGACATTCTCAGTGACTTGTATCAACTAGAAGCACCTCATTTTGATGTCTATAGAAGAAGATATAAATTTTTAAAAATTTTATCTAGTATTAGGTGCTCATGCTGACTTCAGGTAGTCTTTAATTGGGTTTCGAGGTCTAAGTATTCCTGAATTGGTCTAAAGTTATTTTTCTCCTCTAGCTAACATCCAAATATTTTCATATTGGTATCATTTATATGGATTAAATTTTTTTTGAATTAGTTGGACATTTTTAAAATTTGTTGCAGAAACCTGTGATAGTACTAGTGGATAGCTAGACTTGTAGACCTTTTTAGATGTCAAACGTCTCTTGTGTTGTATTTCATGATTTGGACATATTTTTAGTACAAATTAGACATGCGTAGCTTTCCATAATGGCCAATAATGCATGATATCAACTTTTTTAGAATTAGTTATGATTTTTCAAAGTTTGTGACAGAAGTGAAGAAATTCTGGCCGAAAATACATATATGTGTTTTATGCTTCTCTTTAGTTCCCACGAGTTGTAGGCCACATTTGATGGTGGAAATGAGTTATATCCATGTAATTAAATATGAGAATATGATATATGACTTTATATGGTTCACGTGGCACCGAATAAAATTTTCATACGCGATGTAAAGTTAAATAACGCATTATTTTAATGTCATTATTTTGTCTCTTATGTGAGTTGCATGATGTGAGGCATAAACATAGTATGAAATGAGCTAAGAAATTATGGTGTTACAGCCAAGGCCCATACAAGTGTATTAGTTAGAAGTTATAAGTTACTAGTAAGGGAGTGACTTGATGGTAGGCTCTATATCAGTCATTGAGGAGGAGCTAGAGTCATAAAAGGTGGCTAATAGCTTTTTGGTGTGATTTTGAAAGAAGCTAAGGCCTTTTAAAGTGCTTCAATGACTAAGAAAGAGTTTTAAATAATAAATAAAGTCTAGAAACCATAAGCAATATCTTAGAGGCTTTTGACAGATGAAGTTTAAGGTGGTATAATGGTAATTTTTAATACTCGGATGACAATAGATTATGGGACATGTGACAATCCTTGGTTGGTTTTAAGAGATATGATACAAGGATTATTAAAGCATTGCACATCATAGGTGTGCAACTATGGATATACAATCTATACATGATTTTGAGAAAATAATATTTCAATATAAATGAGTATAGAGTAAACTATGAAGGTTTTGTGATGAATTAGGCTCAGCCAATTAGTCAATTGGGTCACCCTAATGGTAAGAGTATTAATATTAGGCCTAATAGATTAGATGAGTCATATTGGTATTAATCAAATTATTATTAATTAGTTAAATGGTTGACAATTATTAGGTTAGTTAAGCAAATTAGATAGTTTGTTAATATTTTATACAAGTTAGTTGATTAGGTTGTTGGAGTTTTTAGTTGAGTTTGTCAAGTTTAGTTAGTTAAAGTTAGTTATAGACACTAGGTAAGTTTGTTATTCTTTTTGTTAGTTAATTTGTTTAACTAATTTGTTTGTTTTATTTTTACTATTTTTCTTTGGTTATATTATCATCTTAAAACATTTAGGATTAGGTCTATTATGACAATTTTTCATTCAATTTTGTAAAAATTAACACCGACTCAAATAATTATATTATTTATTTAACTAATACACCAGTTAGCCCTAAAAGATTGCATGATGCCATAAATGAGAATCACTAAAGACAATGAATGCGACAATATGTGGGATGGTGGATTTAATTATGTACAACTTTGGAATCATTAGGGTGTGATAAGGATTGAGAACTATGTATTAAATTTGTAGAGGAAACATCCTTGATGATTCCTGACCACGTGTTAATTGCTATTATATTATTGTAGTATATGATTTTGTTTGATAACACTTCTTACGAAGACCATTATACTTGCAAACACTTAACATGTGTTTGCTTAAAGAAAGACTTTGTCGTATGTCTTTTTGTTTCGGTCACAAATTATAGTGAGATTCCAACATGGGCTAGACATGATTGCGAAAGTGTATTTTTTCGTATGAAATTTATTAAATTTCAAACTCAAACCTTAAAAAATTAATTATGCAACTCTGCTTATAATCCAGTCAGATATCAATGAATTTTTTATTAAAAATTTTCATCACTAGAAATTAAATGAAAGTCTCGTATCATCACAAAAAAGAGTCTTACATCTTGAATGATTATTCTTATTAATTTTTTAAACACTTATTTATCAAAATTTTTAAGATTATTGAAAAATTTTATATGATAATAACATTTTCACATCTTAAACTTTTTTTTTAAAAATTAAATGTGTGAAATTATAATATATCCTTTAAACTCTATTGTTTTCCTTTGCCATGTCCATAAGCTCTTTAAATATTTATGTTTGTGTGTGAATGTAGATATATAAATATGCTAATTGAGTTAATGATTAAAAATAAAAATATTAATTTAACACAACACAAATTTAAAATCTAAATTTTGATAATAAATAGTTTTAAGTAGGAATTTAATCTAATTAATATAAGGACAAAAAAACATTCCTTGGATGGAAGACATTAGTTAAAAAAAAGGCAAAGGACAGTTTAAATTGTTTGAGTAGAAAAATGATTATTTTTTAGCAAAATTACATTAAATATATAAAATATCACATAACTACAAAAGAACACGTGCAGAATTCGTTGTTACTTTAAAAAAAAAATTTCATTAAATTAATATTTTCATATTTTAACTTTATTTAATAGTTTAAATTTATTTTTAAATTTTTAAATTTTAAATTTGTCTTATACTTTTTTTAATAAAATTCTCTTAACTAACTAAACAGGATTGCTAATAATGTTGACTAGTAATAGACTTGACAAAGATGTAGTAATTTAAGGCCACATTTGGTAGCTCCATCGAAAGGCAAAGGAATTTTTTTTTTTACAATGTCTATTTTATATTTATAATTATTATTCAATCATTATTTAATACTATTTATTAATTATTATCTAATCATTAAAAATAAGGGTATTAAAATTATTTTTTATTACTAAAATTATCTTTTCCTTTCTATTTATATATCTAAGTTTCTATGTATCAAATGAACTCTAAGAAAATTCATAAAAAGAGATCAATATAACAAAAAATTAAAACTTAAAAAAATTGTTTTAAAAGCTAAATTGTACAATTTTTTTTAAAACTCTAGGTCATACACCAATTATCTATAACCTTTATAAGTCGATAATGAACCTTTCAGGTTTATAAATTTGTGCATATAATTTCTTACTGTTAGTTCATCCATAATTTTATTAAGGAAACATAATACGTAAGTAATAATAAAATCTCATAAATTTCATTTTGTATCAATAACATTTTTAAATTTGGATTATATATAGATAATTTTTTTTTTAAATTTTAAGCCATATATAAATAATTTTTTAATATGTTAACAGACTAACTATCAATGTTAAAAATATGTATAAATTTAAAAATTTATTGCCAAGTTTTGAAAGTCAAGTAAGTTATCTATATATGATTTAAAATTTAAGGATTATATACAATTTAATATATTTTAAAATTAAATAAATAATTCAAAATAAGTAAAATAAGAAACTAAAATACTAATTAAATTTTTTTTTTCACTTTCATGTCAGTTATAATGGAAAAGTAAAATTTCAAAACCAGCCTGTAGCATGGTAAAAATCGGTTTACAAAAGAAAAAGAGTAGGAGTTAGTTTTGGCAGTTCAAAATTGAGCGGTTCCGTTTGAAGTTATAAAAAATTGAAATTACGGAAAATTAGGGGTTCGGTGACCGGCTCGTATCGGTGCCAGGAGGCCGTTACAACCTTGTCCCGCCGTTCAATCTCCAGCTGTACTGACAACTTGTCAGTTATATTCCGCTCCTCTCTTCCTCTCCAGGTCATCACTTCCGTGCCTCTCAAAAATTCCATTTAATATCTATCTATTTATCTCCAAACCAAAATGCTTCACGTAATGCTTTCCCGCCTGGCCCCACTTGAGCTTATCCCCAACAATCAAGGTCAAAACCCTTAATATCTCTTCGTCTATCTCACAAAATTTCGCGATTTTTTCAATATACAATGATACAAATTCGCTCTTTTCAGTAACTTCCAACTAACTCTTCCAGTGTGTTTCATTTCGCCGAGAATTTCGTTGGATTCTGAGAAACCTACGTTGCCTACGTGGCAAAAACTGGTGGTTATACAGCTGTAAACTATCCTAACCGGTAACTGAGTATAACCGGTTGACGTATCGTTTCTTACCAGTTTCAGTTAACCGGCTGGCTTAGTTATCGTAACCCTCTCTTTTTAAACCCCTCCAATTCCTCTTCTGCCTCTCTCGCATACGGGGGCATCTCCCTCTGCACCGGCTCTCTCTCAAATCTCAATTCATTCACCGGCAAAACTTTTTTTAAAATTTATTTTTATATTTTAACGGAGATTCTGGTATTTAGGTTTTGCTTAGGGTTGATCAGCGACGATTCAAGATTGGACAATGGAGGCGTTGCAGGGAGATGTGGATCGGGTCAAGGGTCCATGGAGCCCCGAGGAGGACGAGTTGTTGAAGAAGCTCGTGGAACGGCACGGCGCTCGAAATTGGTCGGCGATTAGCAAGGCGATCCCCGGCCGGTCCGGGAAGTCGTGCCGGCTCCGGTGGTGCAACCAGCTCTCGCCGGTGGTGGAGCGCGGTGCCTTTACTCCGGAGGAGGACGAGATAATCGTCCAGGCACACACCAAGTACGGCAACAAATGGGCCACCATAGCCAAGCTCCTCAACGGCCGTACGGATAACTCCATCAAGAACCATTGGAACTCGACCTTGAAGCGCAAGTACTCGTCCTTGATCGGTGATGGCGAAGATCCGTCGCTCCAACCAGCGAAGAAGCCGGCCACTGCCGATCGATCGCTAACGATCCCGTCGGTCTCAGCGGGTCATTGTTACAGCCCGAGTAGCGAATCGGGATCTGATGTCAGCGATTCGGGTCATCACGTAGTCTCTAATTCTTCGACTCTGATTCGGCCTGTAGCGGGAACGGATGCGATCTTGAACAACGAGCCGTCCACAGAACTCACTCTGTCTCTTCCTGGAGCCAAGTCGAGCGAGTTATGGAGGGTTGAAGATTCAGGTGCTATTGTAGAGCATGAGAAGGCATTATCTGTATCGATATTATTATCATCGGAGAAGAAGCACAGTGGAATGACGTCATTTGGGCCAGAGTTACTGTCAGTGATGAAGGAGATGATAAGGGATGAGGTGAGAAATTACATGGCGGCGTTGTGAGTGATGACTGGATTTTCAAAATACTATCAGATTAGTTTTGAGTTTGAGACTTGGAGTTGATAATTAAGGGCACAACTGCTGATGACTGAAAAGGAAAAGGTTCCTGTTGCTCAGTTGATTTTTCTTCGAGTCCCAAAAGAGAACATTAATTTGAGACTTGTAAATATAGGGTAGATAGAATTATAACTCAAATTCAAAATCAGTGAGGATGTTTATCCAACAATCCAACAAGCATGGTTTAAAAATATTGGGGAAAAAAAGGACTAAAGGCACTTGAACAAATAGGGTTTTCTTTGAAATTAATTGCCTTGTGATTTTCAAGTCTCATTCAATTTTTATTATGCTTTATTTTGTTGTTATTTAACCATCGCTTTATAATATTTTCAATCTAAATTTAATACAAATTATTATGCAAATATTAACAAAAAGAATTTGATTGTTGAAAGAATATTTTATTTATATCGATAAATATTATAAGCATTAAATGTGTTCTTCATTATAACATTTATGTGATAGTTTTTACTAAAATTAGTTTTTTGAATAAGTTATTTGGATAAATACTTTTATATTTGGGTTTGAATGATGTATATAATATTCATATAATTTGAATGCACAGTTATTGAACAAACCATAAAATATAAAATGATACATTATATATGGCATACAAACAAATTGATTTTAGACTGAACTTCATCTTTTGTTTTTTTTTTTTTTTCCCTGCATATATGGAGGGATCCTTTTAGGATGGTTTAGATTTTAAATTTTGTATTTTTTAATTTAAATGATTATTTTTTAAGTTGATATTACTTTGCATTTTGTTCTTTTTAAAATAAAAAATATTAAAATTTAAAAAACTAAAATAAAATTTAAATCATTTTAATTAAATCTAAACAATTAAAAAAAAGAAAAAAGAGCGCATCATAATGTGCAAAGAATGGGGTTCCACCTTTTTTCTTTTGTCTTTTTTTAAGAAATCTAATTGTAGTGGTTTCAATGAATTTCTTTTTGTTTCAATATAAAAAGTAGCAATATATAAGCAATTGATTTTTAGTTTTAAAACAAAATCCACCACAATGAATTGAATTGAATATTGATTTATCCATGAAAAAGGGAAACATTTTTTAATTTTCATTTCATTTATGGTAGAAAAAAAGGGAGTAATATGTGAGACTTATAAACAATGTTTTTAAAATTGGACTATTTATTAAATTGGTAGAAGTATTGATTCACGTTTCAATAATCTGATTATGATTGAACATGTAATAATTATATATATATATATATATTAAAATTTTAATATAATAAATAAATACTAATAAAATTTAAAAATTTAATTCTTAATTTCATTGTCTACAAATATTTGAAAAGTCATTTTTTAATTGAAAAATAAAGATTATTGATGATTAAAATTTAAGAGTATTTAATTTTGAATTGTTGGAGTTCTTAAATTATATTAAAATTTTGCTTATTATTAAAAAAAGCAAAGGGTTTAAAAATCATAAATTAGAAAAAAATAATTTACCAAATGAAAATAATTTAACCAAATTAAAAATATAGTTATAAATAATATATATGTTAGTTTAGATGTTTATATATATGTATATATATTAAAAAATGTGTAATATTATTGAAAAAGACTTGTAGTTCACATGACAGAATGACTTAGCACTTGTTAAATGATTGCATGTTCCAATCTTGGCTACTACTTTTGCAAAACAAAATTTTAAATCAGTTCAACTGTGACTTGATCGGTTCTCATTAGTTCTTGATTAATTCTAAACCTAGCCAATTTTAAGGTCTAATCAAACTTGTCCAAGGATCAGTTCTTAGTCTGGTAGAATCAATCAATTCGATTTGGTTTTCAAAACAATGCTTCTGAGAGAAAAGGAACCATGGCCCGACTAGTTCTTACCAATTCTTGATCAGTTCTTAATCTATTCAGTTATAAGACTTAATCAGACTGGACTAGGAACTTGCTTTTGCCTCAACTAGTTGAATCGGTTAGTTTGATTTAATTTTTAAAAAAATGCTTTGGAGAGAATAAAGGTATAGTGTATGTACTGTTTGTTTTTTTGGTTGGTTATATCTTTGTTAATCGTTTTGATTAGGTTGTTGCTATTAGTAAAGTTGCTCATAAATAAGTTTCAATTAGTTTTTAATTTGTCATAATTAACAAATTTTTTTTAAAACATAATAAACCAAATCTTATAGTTTATAATTTTTTTCTGCTATTAAAATCCACATTTTATATAATGTTATGAATACGAGTTCAGATTGTCTCTTGTTTGCCTGCGAAGGGGATAACATGATGTTGGGCAACTCGTAGCTATTGAAGAGATCTAATGGCCATAAAGAGGCACACATTAGAGGCATCAAAACGCAGTTAAACCTGCCCATTTATGTGTACATCCGTGCAAATGTTGACACATGACAATCTAGCTCTTTTAAATGTTGCATTTCATCAAAAGGAATGAAAATGGCAACCTCTTGTTCTGATACACAAATTGTGATATTAATGGACTTTTTTCCCTGAATCAAAATGGCACCTTCTATAAGGATCTGCCTCATTCTTAAAGAAATTGATATGCAATATTCCCTTATGTCCCGAAGCTTTGATGCCTCTATTTTTTATTCTAATTTGATTTGAGTTTTAAGGTTTTAGAAGAACTAGATGAAATAATAAAAAAGATGTCAATTGCATTTTGGGTTTTTTTTTTTACACTTTCTAATATGATCTATTCCATTGGATTATATGTTTTAGGGTTTTGTTCAATTATTTTCATGCTTGGATTGTTTTTATGCCCAACTTCTTCTTTAATTTTTTTTTTCTTATTTGATTTCATTCACTAGGTGGCAAAGTTGACACTTGTCATTGATATGGAGTTGAGTTATTTTTTATTCTTTTTTTGATTCATTTTGAGCTTTGTGTTTTGAAATTTTTTTTATGAATTTGATTTTTGGGAATTTGATTATTGTGATGTGACATTATTACTTATTTTGTGGACTTATTTTGTAGATGAGCATAACTATAAAGTATGCTATAAGTTAATGCACTAGAAGAGCATAATGTAAAGACATATGAGAACACCATATTGACACCAAAGCTCTATAAACAAGTCATGAGAGAAATAGTTGAAACTATTTGGATTCATTAGCTCATTAGTAAATTTGCTCTTATTGAATAGTAATAACAAGTAGTGACAAATCACTTGAATTGTAAATCTAAATTGCAAATTGTAAATCTACTTTGATTCAACAACCTATTCAAAGCATAGAGGTAGATTACTTGAATTGTAAATTTGAAAACTACGTCATTTGAATGAGAATTGTAAATATGCTATCTATTGATTATGTTGGAGGTAAAGAGCTATGTAAAGATGAGATGATTGTATCAAATTCTAAAATTTGAATAAAATGATTCCTTTATTTGTTAATCTTTCCACTTTGAGCTTACAAAATATGGAATAATAGCATATACCATTTGTGCATATATAAAATGAATTAGCCTATATAAAATATGCATTAGCTATGTACAAGGGCTAAAAATATTAAAAAAAATGCACTAATGTCTTGTCAAATATGTAGATTATTAATAGATAAGAAATTTCCATTTAACTTTATTGATTTAAGAGATGGCATTGGATGATCCAACAATGCCTACATTAAAAAAGAAAAATAATTATAGCATAATCAAGGGGTGTCTACTCTAAAAAAGACTACTAATTATTATCATTATTTCTATGAAAGTAAGTTCACTCGCTTGAGTTTAAGGTTGTGCATAGGATGTCGATAGTGTTGAAAGGATACACCAACTTGCATATGATTGTGTGCTTCCTTCCCTTACAAATATTAACATAATAAACATAAAAAGCAACAAAAAGGTTTTAAAATGAGTTAACAAGAATGTCCCAATTTACTATAAAATGTTGGACTTCTAAATCTTCTTTTTTCAGAGCTCTTCTTTCCTTATTTTAATGCTCAAGAAAGCCCTTCATACAGTTTTTGGTCTTTAAGCTGATTCACTTCTTGAATCCTTTTCTTATGTGAAACATTGACTTGTTGAAACTAAGTTAACATGTTCATCGTTATCTAGACTTTTTTGCATCAAATGAAGTTCGGTTACTTGTTTGCCCAACTCAAACATGACATGTTGCAATAATGAAAATGCTTTTAGACATTCAGATATTTTATGCTATCTTTATTAGCATGGGACATAGTTGTATATATTGTTGCATGCTATCTAGTCTCGTAATTGCTACATTTTCCTTTACCTTAACATCATGTACCATACTATTTCTTGCTTTTTTTTTGTCTATCTCATGAGAATATATGAGTATGGAAGTATTTTAACATCCAAGTGATCAAAATCCTTCAAAGCATAACAACACAGTATAACAACAATTGTGAACTTCCAATAACTACTAAGGTTGACTTGTTGTAAGGATCAAATAACACTCTATAATCTTCCTCTTTTTTATCATAGAAATAACATGTTTATACATCAGCCTATTTTCATTTTTGTGCTTTATAAAAGCAATTATATAATAATCAAACTCCTATTAGAACATTTCAAATATAGTAGAGGTGTAAATTTGAATAAGTTATTGTACTATATAGTGAATTTTTCATTTTCAGCCTTGTGATTTTTTATTGTGACTCAAACTCATATGTTAATTCATTGCTCGTTTTTCATCTACCACCCTTTAAAAGATCTTGAAAATTTGAATTATGTCTATATCTAGTTTCATGAAACTCTTCACATTTGAATTCAAACTTGTACTCACTTGTGTGCTTTGTATGCGAATGACAAAAGCCTTTTTCATGTAGTATGCCGCCTATTTTTATTTTTAATGTTGTAAACATGTCATGGTCATGAGTTATTATGAACATCATATTTTGACAATAACTTAACCCTAAGCTTCCTTAAATTACATGTCATCATCATAATCATACATGCATCACTTTAAGTTCCTTAAGAAATGGGATCCATCCTTCATTATGTAGCCTAGGTGCTTGATGCAATTTTGGATCGAATGTCATGTGCATACTTCATGCGACACATGAAGTATCACCTCATATAATGCTTTTGCTATTGCTTGATTTTGGTTAGTGAAGATGGTAAAAGGCCTTTTATGTTGTGAGTTGCCAAGAAAGTTTTCAAGAGTCACCTAAATGACTTCGTTATTTAACAATGCTGCATCAAAAGCCACAATTCTTCTATATTGATTAAGGCTACAAAATAAAGCAAGTAGTTTAATTTCTTTATTAGTATAGTGTGTCGTGTCAAGGGATAAAATATCACTGAAATAACCATAGTTAATTAACATCTTTGCATTAACATAGAAGACATTAGCGATTTGTTCCTTCATATCCATTTAATAAGCATGGTAAAAAGACCAATTTTTCAATATTTGTTCTTGGAAATATTGTAATAAAGCATCAATGTCATATTTCGTTATTGTCTTGCTTGGAGATCATCTTTGGCATCCAAGCGAGTATAATCGAGATTTGCTTTCCATCCTACATTCTTACCCATTAAGTCAAAAGACATTTTCTGTTGAATCCTGAATTTTTTTATTGACTTAATCTCTTGAGTTCAAACTTTATATATTTAACATTGTAATGCTAACATACGAGTAGTTTCCATAAGATGAAACAAGTTATTGTGTTCATCAACAAAGTAATGCACCTTATATTTTTCATTCATAAGCATCAATTCGATTCTTGCTTTGCAATTGGTTCTTATCTTTAGCCGAGGATTAATAGTTTTGAAATTTCTTTTGTCTTTCTTTTTAACTTTTTTTTTTGCAACAAATATATGCACACAAACTTATGGAATCATCGTTACTCTTGTTGAAATACTGTTTCCTAACTCTAAATCCATTTTTCCTACTGTAATCAATTTAAAACTTCTACACTTCATCTAAGTTATCAAATTTCATGCCAAGTATAGGCTTAATAACATCCTTTATAGAAAGATCTATCATCACTTAAAAGATTTTTCAAACAAAAAGGATTAGTATCTGAGACAAAAAAATAATGCAATAAAAAAAATCATGCAATGATAATGTGATTTATGAAAGCTAAAACACATATGCATACGATCTTTTTAACAATAATAATTTCATACCAAGTTTATTACATGAGATTATTATGGTAGAGAAATTTTAAACCCTTTTAACTTTCATGTGAACAACATACCAAGCTAAATCACAAATTGTAAACAACATATGGCAAAAAGAACAAGTCATTTTATTGCATCAATTTCAAATCTCAAATTCTATACCAATTTTATTACTTTATCAATAATAAACTACTCTTTTTAACTATTATTAATCTCATATAAACACATAAATAACAATAAAAGGGGTTTATAAAGAACAACTCTATTTTGTGCAATCACCAGTTCCAATATTCATGAACACCATTTTATGCTTATGGTTACTTGTAACACAAATATGGTTGCATGTGAGGGTTACCTTTAATGATGAAAAACACAGAGAGAAGAATAATGTTAGAGAAGAAGAAGTTACCTCCAGATGAAAATAGCAAGAAGGAGAAGAAGGCAACAACCAAATGGTGAAACCTAGATCAAACTTAGACAAAAATGGCACTAAAGCTTTATGGGTATAAAGGTTGATGGAATAAGGACAAAATGCACCATTTCATCTGCATGGATGTACTAACCAGAGTTCTTTCGATGAAATGCAACATTTGAAGGAGCTACACTGCCATGTGTTAACATTTGCATGGATGCATGCATAAATAACAAAGATTAACTAAGTTTTGATGTCTTTGATGCATGTTCTCTTTATGGCCATTAGATCTATTCAATGGCTGTGATTTGCCCAATATCATGTTGTCATTTTCATAGGCAAACAAGAGAGAATATGAACTATATGAATACTTTGTCTCACTGTCTCAAGGTTCAACTCTCATGTAGGACATCCATCTTCTTTATTTTCAATTTCTCAAAGTAGACTTAATTATTTTCCTTCACTTATTTTCTTTTTTCAGTTAAGGTTGATTAAGTTCAATGGCTTCTATAGAAGTTTAAAGACAAATTCATCATACTAGCATATTACAAAGCCTATAACTTGAGATTAGAATTTTTCAAAATGAAAAATTGCAATTTTGAATCTCTTAACATTGTTTTGTGTATATAAGTAGTGAAAATGTATGCACATTAGAGTTTTATAAATATTAATATTTTTAAAACTGAATTAGTCATTGAATTGATGAAGGTATTATTTTATGATTCATTAGTTAGCTCGTGATTAAATTATAGTTGAATTTGTGATAATTGTATATATATATATATATATATATTTAAATTTTATATATTAAAATTCTAATATAATAAATAAATAATTATAAATTTTAAATATTACTAGTTATTAATTTTAAGTATTGATAAAGAAGAATAAGTAATTTTAGCTAAATATCTTGACATTTAAGAGAGCTGCTACTAAAAGACGAAATATGATAGAGAACAAACATAAAAAATGGCCAAGTACATACATTTTATTTCTCTTATTTTTTTCTTTAAATTTCTCTCTATTTCAATCATTTCTTTCTCCTATGACCTTTTATTTTCAGTCTTTTAAATTTGTTCAAGATGAAATTAGACAGATTCTTAAAAAAAAACAAAATTTTTTAAAACTGATCGAATGTTGAACAGGTCCAATTTTGATCAGTACAATTGATTTTTGACTAATTTTTTGACAGGTCAATTTTATAAGTCAACTGAATTGGTTCATCTATTTTTAACCAAATTGGTAGATTTTTGTTCGATTTTGATAACAATGATAAATATATGTGAAAATAAAATATTCATGTTAAACTAGCTTTAAAACTAAATCAAACTGATTAGAAACAAAATCAAAAAGTGAGCCCACCCTTGCCATAGAAACCCATACTCAAATTTTGGCTGCAGACTCAACTTTAAGTTCTTTTTTGAAAAAAAAAGATAGGCATCTACAAAAAGTAATAATTCAATTTTTAAGACACTTGCATTAATTGACTTACATCACACATGCTTTGCTTTGTCTAAAGAATGAGTTTTATTTTTTCTTTTTTTATAATTAAAATGCATAAATTCATATAATAACCTCATGCTTAATTTGAACCAAGCTGACATAATTTAGTGAATGATTAAAATTCTATTTCAATTCTCAACTAATAAATCAATTTGTAAGTTGATACATTTTTATTCTTGTTTTAATATTGTAAACTTCTAATTTTGTCAAATCTAATATTTCTATTAGAAAATTACTTTTTCTACTAAATTTAGTGATAAAATGATACACCTCTGTTATTATATGAGGAAATTGCAAGGAAACTACAAGTCTAATTTATTTTCATTCAATTTGAATCTTCAACCAATAAGTTTTTTATCCTTGAATCTTGATTAAAAAAATATATAAAATGAAGAATTTTGCTAGTAAAAATAAAGACAAATCCAGGTGTAATGTTTTTAGTGGTAGCCATTCCCTTAAAAAAAATTCATAAGTTTGATTAAGGTAATACTAAGAAAAATGTTAAAAAGTTAAAATTGGATGGATGATGCAACACATTTTGTCTCCGATTATGCTGCATATTTCATCCTTTATACTTTTCTTTTGGGTTCTATCCTTGTGTGAAAGAATTAATATTTAAAAATTTGGATAAATATTGTTTAAATTAAAAAAATTGGATGAAATGAAAGCATAATTTTGCCTAACAATGTCAAAATGGACTAGTTCGTATCAAATGGATAGGTTTGAATGATTGGTCGATCTATTTACCTGCCAACTCAAATTTTTTTTATTAAAATCTTAAACATAAAGGAATACACACACACACACACACACACACTCTTGTCTTGTCACTCGATTGGAAGATAGAAGACGCTGACTATCATTTCTTAATTTGTTATTATTTGATTATATAAACCACAAAGTCAGCCAAATAGCCAAATAGGTGGTTATATAACATTGTTTCTTGTTTATTAAAAGTAAAGAATATATTAAAAATATTTTAAAATTAAATATTTTAAAATAATTTGATGTCAAGAATAATATTTATATTAAATATATATTAATAAATATAAACATTTCTATAAACTTAATATAATTTTTAAATAAGTTAAATTTAAAATAAATTAAAATAAAATTTTAAAAGTATATTTTCATATATTAATTAAAAAAACTTATATATAATTTCTTATATGAATATTTTAATTATTTTATAGTTTCAAAAAATAAAATTAAAATTAAAAAATTAAAAAATATGATCATGTAATTTAAACTTTTCCCAAAAAAAAAAACATGTTAGTGTTCATAGTTTTTTTTAATGCAAATACTATTGTTCAGGTAAGAAATGAGGCAAATATGTTCCAAGCAAAAGAATTACATCTAAATCATGGAAATTAGAATGTATGCTATTGATTTTCATATATTTTTTTAAAAATTTCTATGCAAATTGGTGGCTAAGTATTTGATATGCTTATTTTTAAACTTGTTTTTTTTTTAAATTAGTGTTCAATTATGCATGGATGAAGGGCAAAGATTGATGTAATAAATGGTAGTAAAAGTTAGTTATTTATTAGTTTCTTATATGTAATAGATGTTAATTATTAAAAAATATCAGTTATGGAATAATAATTTAATCAATGGTAGTTAGGTAACAAGTAACCATAATTATTAATAATCTAGCAATAATTGCATTAATGATTGATGTATTAAATAAATAAAGATGAAATAATGAAGAGAAGTGTATAAATATATAGTTTAAAAATTAATTTATCTAATTATATACCTTAAAAACAACAAGCCATTTGCTTTTTATATTGTAGTTGCCCTTGGCATACATGTCTTTTCGTGTTCTTGATCTAGTGAATTGTTGACAAGATCAATTGGTGAAGAATTTAAATCAAATGTAGGGAAATGTACTAAAAGAATTTGTTGTTGTAGGATCACGAACCCCTGATGCCATGATTCCTCAGTTTAAACAAATTGACCATCATACTCAACAGTAAAGATAATCAAATCTCCAAATAGTGATATGAATGAGCTAAATTAGGAAGGATCAAGAGATTCAAATTGAAATAACAATGAAGGGGACATATAATAAGAGGCATCAACATTTCCAAAGTTTGCATATTGATAAGTTAGCATAGAAGAACCGACTATGCTAATGTCTTGTTATGTCATAACACTTCCAACTAGCATAGATGATACCTTAACACTAATCTCATCTTGATCTTGCGTATCCCGGTGACAATTGGCAACCAGGCTAATATGTAACCTTCACACATACGCCTCTTGCTTAGCCTACCCTTTATAATTTTTTGATTGTGGTAAATCAGGTGTAGGTGGAGTAAGTTAGGAGATCATTGTGAAGTGTTGCTCCTTGAGAGTTAGTAAGATGTTCATTTAGTTTTGGCTTACCCTTTCTCAATACTCATGATAATTCATTTGTGGAGGGTCATGAATGCTCAACCTGTAAAGATTATTAGAGATATCAACTTAAGAAAAATGCTCTGTCATTAAACAATGAGATATTATATATTAGGTAAAGGAAAATAATAAAGGTGATAAGAAACTAGTGGCATTACTTACAAGGTGGATCCATCACTAGATACATTTCTAATATATACTTAAAAGTGTGATCCATAGGTGTTATAGCCATGGGCGCTTAAGATAGAGTATCTTATCATACATTCTATGCCTTAATAAAGCACTTGTGCTTTTATTGCCAATTCATTGAAGTTTTTTTTTTGGCAATTGTAATGTATGGCAAGCCTCCGAATTAAGTAGGGCAATCGCAATTGGCTATTGCCTACCAAATTGGCATAACATGTTATCTGGGTAGTGTCACTTTATGGTATAAAAGAAAATAAATAGCACCAAAGCTAGTTAGATGTCTCAAGATGCTAAGCAATATTGTAGGATGAACTCTTGAGATCCCACTTTCTCATGAATTTATCTTGAATCAGGATCTTTTGGCTCAACTTTAACCCAGTTCTGGTGGGGGAGCAACCCTTTTTTTTCACCTTCATATGACTATTAAATGATTTGTGTACAACACATCAAATTATCATAATAAATACAACATATATAAGAGCCAATTTGTTAAAGATTTGCCTATGTAAAGCAAACAAACCTCATTGCCCTACCTCGTGTCCAATAAAATTCAATATTTTTGCAAGGTCATCATAAATTCCTTTATTTGCAAATATGCACACATACTCACTCCTATTATTCATTTTTTTTCCCTATAGTATGATTTGTAAATAAGAACTTCTTGAAATACATAAATATTTTTTAATTCATTCTATCAACATTTATTTAAAACATACAAAATATAATAATATTTAATTCAATTTAATTATAATTTAAATAATACAAAATTTTGCCCCCAAATCCAAACGGCCTAATTTTTTTTCCTACTATATTATTTCTTTTACAAATTTAAACATTATATATAATCTTTTTGAAATTTACTTATTTAAAATTGTTTAAATTTTGGTAGTATCACAATACTCATTTATTACGTACAAAAAGAATTTGTTTAACAAACATAAGGATAATAAGTAAACTGACAAAGTAAATTTAACAAAAAAATAAATGCAAACCATTAAATGCAAAATGCAAATGTCCCATTTAGTAAAAAAAATGAATGTAAAAAAAAACTATATTTACATATTTAAAAAATACAAAAATATTAGCAAAAATACAAATAATATCAAAATAAAAATAAAAATAAAAATAAAAATATAATTAAAAAAATAAATACAAACATATTTATATATTTGCTTTAGTATAATAAACATAATGGCAAATTGATAATATATTTAAAAAATAAATACAAACAAATTAAATATAACAAACAAATAAATACAAACATATTTACATATTTGCTCTAATAAAATATAATAGCAAAATACAATATGATAATATATTTAAAAAAAATAAATACAAGCTTAATCAATATAACAAAAAAATGCAAACATATAATTTAACTAACAAGCATATATAAAGTAAATAAAAAATTAAATGTTTCACAAAAAAATTTTGTTTCCATAGAATATAAATATGTTAGTAAAGAAATGATATAAATTAATTTAATTAATTTTAAAATAAAATAAAAGAAAAATTGAGAAAGAGAGTTGAGCAATTTCAAAAAATAAAATCAAAGAGTAGAAGCTATAAACTGCAAATGTAAAAAGGGCAGAAAATGAAAGTCAAAAAATCGAAGAGTCGAAACCGATGGTCCGACTTCAATATGGCCTGCTCATCACGATAGGCCTAAAGTACGAGTGCGACTTCAAGTTAAGTTTTTAAAAAATTAAAAAGTGAAAATCTGAGTCATAAAGTCTATTTTTTATTAAATTTATAAGATATGGATATAATAGTTTGTACCGGTGATTCCAAGCAATTTTTCAGTCGAATGGGAGGATACATCGTCGTTTTACAATTTATTCCTTTTGCCATCTGAGCGGTGTCGCTTGAGAGGGAGGGAGATCGCTTTCAAAAAATTTCAGAATCCTCTCGATCCTCAGTGTGAACACCGCATTTTGTTCGGACATGCCAAAAATAATAATAATAATGATAAGAAAAATAAAAAGAAAAAAGTCAAAATAAAAATTTAACTAAAACAATAAACAAAAATGACAAAGTAAAGCGAGAAAATAAAAAAAAAAGAGAAAGAGAGCTTTAGAAAACAAAAAAAATTGAAAAAAAAACCAAAGCGAAAAAAAAAAATAAATAAAAAGATTAAAAAAATCAAAATACAAATAAAAAAAAGAAAAAAAACCAAAGCCTAAAAATAAAAAAAAACAAAACAAAAGAAAGAAAATAGAAAATTAAGAGAAAATGAAGGAAATAAAATAAGAGAACAAAAAAAACGTGCAGAAGACAAAGAATTATTAGAAAGAAAAGAAAAGAGAGAAAACCCCGAAGCCAAAAAAAGAAGAAAAAAGAAAAGGGCTAAAAAAAATCAAAATCAAATTCCAAAAAAATAATAATAAGAATTAAAAATAGATAAGAATATTAAAAAACAAAAAAATAGAATTGAAAAAAAGTAAAAGGGTGAAATTTTAAGAAATTAAAAAAAAAATCAGCCCAACAAAAAAAAAATCAACTCAATAAAAATAGACTAAAAAAAAACGTCTGGACCAAACTCTTTCGGGCCCATTAATCCAACCGGAAACCCAATACGCCTTGGGCTCTCTCTGGCAGCCTCCCAAACCTTACCCGGCTTTTCTTCTTCAGATTCCCCAACCAAACACGCACATAGACACGCAGAAGCTGAGACACGAGAATGGAAAGGGCAGCAGGGGAGTCGGGGAGCCCGATGCTTCAGAGGAGCGCGAGAAGGGAAGAAACCAAGCAACGCTTCAGAGGGGTTGCCAGAGAAGGAAGCAGAAGGCTGGCAGCGACGGGCTCGAGGCGTGGACCTCCCCTCCGGTCCCTTTCATCATCGAGCCGAGAGAAGATTTAACGCCGAAATGGAAAAAATCGGGGAAGGGGTCCAAAAAAAAATCGAGGGGAATCAGCAGGAGAGAAAAGGGATCAAAGATAAAAAAGAGGAGGACGAGGGAGAGCAGGGGGGACAGAGAGGGAAGACTGAAAAAGGAAATGAAAGAGGGAGAATCGAGGGAGAAGTCTCGGGGATTCGAATAGAGGCGAAGGAGAGAAGAAGCTTTCAGGGGGGTGAATTGGTTTCGGTTGAGAAAAGCAGAGAGAATGCACGAGAGAGGATTGGTTTTCGAGTGAATCTCGGGTTAGAGAAGATTTGAAGGAGTAAAAAGGGAAGAGAGATCAAGAGTGAGGGGGGGCCGAGATTCGATGGAGTAGAAGAGGAAGAGAGAAGGCGAGGCAGAGATTCTCGGTTTGGGGAAAGAATGGGAGAAGAGGAGCAAGATCCCGTTGGCACATGGATTCGCTGCTTACCCTTGCTGATTATCATTAATCTCACAAAAAACACATTTTTTTAGTTAATCAAGTAAGGTAAATTTCTTCAGATTTTTCCCTTTTGTTTTCTCACGGACTTAGTTGTTGTCGCGGGATGTTTGGTTAATTCTCATGATTCATATTTCCTCTGCTTAACTGGTATGGGAGCATCACTTCTGGTTCACATCTGTGTTGGATTGGTTTGTTTTAAGTTGCTTAGTTTTTCTTTCTTTTTTTGCTTTTTCACTTTAACTGTGCATATCGTCTCTGTTCCTGTTTGAAACATCATGTGAATGTCATTGTTGGTTGCTGACTTAAGATAAGGAATGAGGGCTTCATGGCTTGGTAACTGTACATTTAGCTTCTTTACTGTACTATTAATGTGCGAAATTGCCTTTTATTTCGTTTTAAGAGTTCAGATGAATTATGCATGTTAATTGGGTTATGGTTTTAGTTGGGCGGACCATTGTTTGATCTTTCGTTCCCTGTCTTGTTCTTCTTTTAAAGAAATAAATATAGTGGTAGTTTGGTTTTGACAGTGGAAATTGTGGCTCGAATGGTTTGTCAGTCGAGGGCAGGATGTTAGATTCCAAGCCTTTGAACTTATTGAACTTGATTGAGGTTAGATTGGTTCATTTGGAACTCCAATTGTGGATCTAATATAAGGACCTCAATTAGCCTATGATACTGTTAAAGCCTCTAGGTAATCCCTTCATACGGTTTCGTTATGTAAACGGGAGAAGGCTGGAATGAAGATGGGTCATATATGCATCTGATTTAAAAATATGAATTGTGATGTATCTTGCTATCTTCCAACTCATCTCTTGTGATTCTCATTTTTTTTGTCTGACCAATTCATTTTGCTGTGAAGTGGAAAACCATTAATTGTGATGATTAGATAATTTCGTTTTAGTCTATTTGAAGGATCAATTGATTGTTTTATTTCCTGCTTATGCACTTGAATTATGTATGAATTAATATGTGAGGGAAGATGCTGTAGATTTAGACACGAATTGCTAATTATCATCCTCATTCTTGTTAAAAGTCTTGGTGCAAATTATTTCTATACCAATTGCCTGTCACTTTGGTGGCTTATTTCCACGAAACCTTATTCACTAGCATTTTCTTTTGTTTGACATGTGAGCAAATGCAAATTCATGCTATGGGTCATCAAGAAGAGCATCGGGAAAGTGGAGGGAAACAAATACAAATGGGCTCCTTACTTGGCGGTCTGCAACTTGGGGCTGATATATGAGGGAAGCCGAGAGACTCAACTTGGGATCAACTTGGTTAGAAAAAAAAATCTTATTTATTTTATTTTATTTTATGTACTACAAATGAGATATAGAATGTGCTTTAAATGGCCCTATTGCTTGTACAAAACCACAAATAATCATTATTTACTATGTGTCTGTCAAATATTTTTAAATGTTTTAATTATTATTACTATTTTATAAAATTGTCGTGTGGGATCTTGTATCCCCTCAGATGCATATGGATTCATCCAAGGGTATATGTGGCAATAAGCCTCCTTAATCCTTATTAAGTTTTTATAATTATGTTTAATAAATTTTAAAATTCAATGGCCTACAACAAATGGGGTTTGAGTTCTAATAAAAGGATATAATAAAATTGAGAGTAAAAAAAAAGAGGAAAATTTCTAAAGGAGATTTCAAGAATAAAAAAAAAAGGAAGCCAACAAAATGATATTAAAGATAAAAGGATTTTCTTTTCAAATAAAATAAAGAGCGATTTTAGAATAAGGGAACGAAAAGAAAAAGTAGATAAGTGAAAGATATTAAAAAAGTTTTCTTCCAACTCAAAATCTTATCTCAAGTATTAAAATTAACACACACACAAAAAAGGAAGAGAAAAAAAGAAAGGAAGACTTGCTTTTAGTTAAATTGAAAGAAGGGTAAAAATATATATGATAACTACAAGATTCAAAAGCTAAAAAGAAAAATCAAAGCCCAAAAAAAATTGAGAAAACAAAGAAAATTAATTATTTAATTAATAAAAAAAGAAGAAAAGAAAGGCCTCCCAATAAAAAAAAATTATTATTAAAGAACATATTTACAAATCAAATCAACAATCAAAATTAATCAAAAATTTTAAAAGAAAAGATAAGATAACTAATTCAAAATTAGTCAAAAGTCAAAAAGAGGAGGAGAGAAAAAAATAAGCAAAAAAATTAAGAATTGAAAAGCATACACAAAAAATAAAGGAAAATCAAAACAAAGAAATTAAAAGAATCAAAATTGACAAAAATTAAGAAAAAAAATCATTGATAAAATTCTCTTAAAAAAAAAGGAAAAGCTGAAAATGAGGAAAGAGCAAAGAAATAAAATTAATTTTATTTTAGCAAATTAAAACACATTAACCAATCCTAAATTTGTTTTATTTGTCAAAGGTGAAGTTAATTCTTGTTTCCTTTTTCTTTCTTCTATACAAAAAAATTATAGTAGAAATAAAAATCATAACAAAATAAAAAATAAAAAAAACAACAAAAATAAACCAAAAAAATGAAAATAAAAAAATAATAACAAAAATATAGATTAAAAAAAACAAAGACTACACAACCTAAAAAAAAAAAAAAACAAAAACCAACACAAACAAACAAATTTATCCTTGTCCAAACTATGTGGACTTTAATCATCTCTGAAGGGTACGTAGGCCCTAGGCTCTTATCTTAGGTCAAGTCCGCTCTTGTAAATAAAATTTTCTGTTCAATTTCCATTTTCTTAATTTCTTTCATTTTGTTTTCTAATTTCGTTTTTTTAGTTTCTTTTTTTTTTTAATTTCATTTCTTTTATTCCTATCTCTTGTTTTGCATGTGATTTGTTAATGGGAGTTAAAATAGAATAGAGGTCATATTAATCTTGCACAACTAACTTAGGGTAACCGTTTTTAGTAACGGGTGCAGTAGGGTGCTTAACACCTTCCCCACTTTCAATCAACTCTCGAATCCGAATTTGGTTCGCAGATTACATTTTTTTGATATTCCAAACTAAAAAGATTTTTTTTTAAAATTTTACTTTTTCAAAAAATAAAAATTTGATGGCGACTCTACTCTATAGTTTATTATTTTTAATTTTAATTTTGATTTGGCGCCGCGCGGTCGCATTTTCGGGTGTGACACTCGGTGAATCGACAAAGAGAGTGAACGAAGATGTTGCCCACAGCCTCCAAAGGACGCTCCTCATCTTCTTTTTCCCGAGCTAATCCCATGTTGCTTCATTAGCTCCGCTGAATTATTACGTTTCTAACTCTATAATTATGGATCTGCTCGACTTGACTATCTAAATCACGTGCTCTTCATTTGATTTTATATACTCTTATTCACGGATTGTATGAAATTTGAACTTTGTTATGTAAGTTTCTAACTTCTCACTAGAGGATCTAATTCAGACTTATCCCACTAAAGAAAGCCCCAGGATTTTGGGTTTTCGTAGATGTAAATAGTTGGGTTATAGCTTATATATATGTTTTAGTTTTTTACTATTGTGATAAGTTGAAACTAAATCCTTTCAGTTGGTAGACACATTGTGCCTCAACTAGAGCAGGATCTGGCAATTACAATCGAATACTGGAACATTTATGAATCTTTATACCTGTTAGATAAGTAAATAGTTTATTTCCTATAGATCTCATCACAAATCAGCTTTTTCAATTTTCTTTCTTTCTTTATTAACCTCAGCTTACCAAGTGGATTATGAAATCATCTTTAGATTCCTATTACTTCGCTTGTGCCAAGTCCTCAACTTGCTAACTTTCTAACTTGGTGCTATTTATTTTGCTCTGGTTTTCTCCACTGATAAGAGAGCAGAATTTACCTTTCCTATGTGTTATTTTATGACATTTATAACAGAAAAACAGAGTAAAAGATGAATGAGACAAAATAGAATGACAGAGAGCTGTTTTGTATTGCTATCGTGTGATTTCTGTACAAGCAAAGTGAGCTATATATACACTGTATAATGAGTTAGAAAAGTAATGAACTAAATGCCTCGCTTCAATCTCTTTATATACATGATAAAAACGCGTCCTATTGTTGCTCCTAAGATGAAGGGTCAACCGAAAACATGATTCCTCAAATCACCTTCTATCATGCCCCCTAAGATTGGACTTCCATCAAGGATGCCAATCTGGATTGGTGAACGATGAATTGCTTGCGGGCAAGTGCTTCATTTGTGAGTGGAAGATGTCACGAGCATAAGCCCTTGGGAGAACCACGTCCCAAAAGAGCGCCCATGATGTTGGAGAGTCCAAGAGCTTATAAGGCCCTTCTTTCAAAGAAACCTTTTCGATATGGGACTCGTGACATTGCCACCCCCTTAAGAAGTCGGCGTTCCGACGGCTCCACACTGCGACGCTTCAGTCAGCGGCGCTTCACTCGACCTTCCAGTCAGCTCCTCCGCAGGTAACCCTCTTCGGTTAGCCAACTCTCAATAAAAACACCATTTGTCACGAGTATAAGTCCTTGGGAGAACTACACCCCAAAAGCGCGCCCATGAGGTTGGAGAGCGCTTCACTCGGCCTTCCGGTCAGCTCCTCCACAGGTAACCCTTTTCGGTTAGCCAACTCTCAATGAAAACACCATTTGTCACAAGTATAAGCTCTTGGGAGAACCACACCTCAAAAGCGCGCCCACAAGGTTGGAGAGCCCAAGAGCTTGTAAGGCCCCTCTTTCAAAGAAACCTTTCCGACGTAGGACTCGTGATAGAAGACTAGATTAGTAGGTAGGGTGTTGTTGATATTGTCACAATATATGGTTAGAGGAGTGGATTGTGGGATGCCAAGTTCTTGGGAGGTTTGGTAATCCAATTTAATTCAGTTGCAGTTGACGTTAAGTGGTTGAGCAGCGAGTTGAATGGAAGTTAAAAATGCTGTTTGCTGCTTCATCCTTTACGGTTGGAGAATTTAATTGGTAGCAGTTTCAACTTGACGAGTATGTCCAATGATTAGGTGGAAAGATAATTTGGAAATGCTAAGCGTTCTCTTCCAAGGGTAAGTATGGAGTTGTATTTATAAACTTCATCTTACGATTTTATTGACTATTTTCCAGCAGCTGATTTTGTTTTTTGGTATTTCATTGAAGGATCTATGCCTTTGATACGCACTGCAACTCCTTCCTAATGTTTGTTTTACTTTATGGTAATAACTTACTCCATCAGTAGTATTCTGTTACAATGTTCGCAATCACTAAGTTTTGCATTACAGTATACTGATTTCTGGTTTTTTTAACAGTGGTCCATTATTTTCTATATCTCCTATTAAGGCTCACGGTTTCATTTCAGTATTCCTCTCAAATTTGTTATTCATGATGGGTGCTTCATACTATCATTATCTCAATTTCTTAGGTTATGATGGTGAGAGTCTCTCTTTCCCTCCTCCATTTAAAAAAAAAAAAAGGGGAAAAAAAAGGAAAAATCCTGTTTTCTGGTGCATAGGTAACAGGTTAATGACTATCTCTGCAGAATTTTGATACACATGGGCTCTTAATATTCGGATCCTATAGTGTCTTGTTAGTATAGTTTACTTAACTGTGGCCACCATCTGGAAAACGGTATCATTAAGGCTTTACATGCGGAGACCTATCTGTTCACGGAGACCTATCTGTTCATTTGGTGTGAATCCATATTAATTCTTGCCAGATATACTCTTAACATGTCAGGTGCTATGGTTTAAGCATATTTAATCACGTAATTCTTCCTGTAGGTTTCAAGTTTTGGTGTGTGGAAATGACTAGCTGGCTTACAATTTAGCTGGATAGTCAATAGTGTGTACCAATTCAGACATCTGCTGAAGTTAAATCAACTTTTTGCTGATGTATTAATAGTAAATGGTTCTTCCAGACCAACGAAGTGGGTTGGTTACTTGACTTGGACATTGGGAGTTATCCACTTCTCTTAAACCCCGATCCTCCCTTTCCTTTGTTTTAAACTCGAGTCCCTTTTATATGTGTGGAAGGAAATCCGTGCCTAGAACTGTAGCACTTAAAAGTCAACATTCTGAATAAGGGGTTTTTATTATTAACTGATTGACACTCTCTGGCTGCAGTTCTTCCCTTTCCGGAGAGGACCTCCTTTTTTCTGTATCCAATTGGTGTCTTCATTGTCCTTTCTCCTATTTTTAAGTGTTGAATGTGCCTGCCATTGCTGTGTTTTGCTGTTTTTTCTTCACGATGAGTTGATATTGCATCTGAATTGAATTTCTGATTTGCAGTGATTTTGAGCGGCTTCAATCCTTCTAGATATTTTATGAACATGTACTTCACTAGACAAATCCGATCATTTTAGTGAATACTTTTGACCTGTTAGAGCCCTTGAGGTTATAGAGTATCCAGAGAGATCAACATGAGAAGGCTTTACAGATATTTTGCAAAAGCATCATTTGCAGACTAATCAAGACTGGTTCTTCTGCTCCTTAGCTCCGGAAACAATTGACCACCTTTTTCTGGGATGCGACTTTGCAAGGGGTGTTTGGTTTGTATCACAATTAGCGCTGAAGATAGATAATAATTCAAATACGGATGTAGTTGCATGGTTGCACACGTGGCTCTCTCAAGGTCAAATTCATCATTGGGAGGAAAATGTTAGAATCGTCTTTCTTACTCTGAGTGGCATGTGGGAAACCAGGAAGGGGGTTTTAAAGCCTGACCCAATTAAAGTAACTTAGAAGATCAAAGGGCAAATGCTTCTAAATCACCTATCATGGCAGGCACACGATAACTCAGATCAATCAGGTCTTTCAGTAACTAACTCTCATCTTCCTACAGGCACCGACTATCACAGGGATGAAGGGTGGACAGTCATATTCCAAATCACCAAAAGGCAGAGCATAAGAAGAACTAGCTTTAGAGCCACGGTCTACTTCAACAGAGCCATGGTGAGGAGTTTCTTAGGTGATCTTTCCAATATAACGCCTACAAGATTAGGCTCACTCGGAGCTATTATAAGAATTATCTTATGAATCTCCCAGACTGACATAATCCGAGACCCCTTGATTTGTAATTTACAGGTCCTCTTCACTAGCAGAAAACAGGCCAGCCTACTCAATTTACACAGAAAGGGAGGGGTGAATTTAGAAATTCTTAAGAGAGATCTCTGACATCTTAGTGGCCTCTTTGTTGGCTTTCAAGCCAATTGTTGACCTCCGGAACTCCGAACTCACTGGATTAATTTCCTTAATTCCTCCTCCTTTTTGTATTCTGCTAATGTTTTGAATATATATCATGTTGCCTATTTATCAAAAAAAAAAAAAAAAGAATGTTTGTTATATCCAAAGGATGGAAAGGCCTCATTTTAGGCCTTCTACCAGCGGCCAGTAGAAGTTGTTCAGTAGTGAAGTCAGGATGGCAATTGTATTTTTTTTTAAATTTTTATCATAGTAAATATATCCACATGATTCTACTCAATGTAAAAAAATTTTAGAATTAAAGATATCATTTCATGAGGTTGGGAACTTGCTGAATGGTGAAGTGGGTTCTTGGCTCGGTCACCATCATTGGTGAGCCTGTACATTTCAGAATTCAGGTTTGGTGTAATTTTACAAGCCATGAGTCTCATGATTGAAGTCAATCTTGTCGCCAGGTAGTGGCATATTAAGAAATTGATGAAGAAATTGATTATATTAATTTTAAAGAATGATAGGCACATAATATGTAAGATCTATTTAAATGATAGATCACATAATGTGAGTGTTCTTTGCACGTACTGTGTCACTTATTATTAAATTTTTAAGAAATTGATGAGTTCAATTTTTTTTAAAAAAAGTGTTCATAACGTCAAATACACACTGATTTTAGCATATTTTCTAAGCATGGGATTGAAACTTGAAATAAACTTGCAAAAAGCGCCAACAGTTTTAAGTTTATATATATGTTCTTTAATCTTTATGATAAAAAAGAGCCGAATTATGCGCACATCCTCATTTCTATAAATAACGCTGGGAGTTTTTAGCTAAACAAACTTCAATTTATTTAAGAAGTCTTTACTCAACAAAAAATTTAAATTAAATTATATATACTTTTTTAAAATTTTGTTAAAATTACACAGATATTTCATTTATTTTCAAAACCAATACAAATCTTCCTTAAATATTACTAAAATTATATAGATCTCCTATATAATTTTAAAGCATTTACAAACTTTATATGAAATAGAGGTATTCATTGGCCAGTTAGACCCGAGGGGTTAGGCCCAACCCTGTCTAATTGGGTAGAGTCAAAAATATAAATGAACAGAATTTTAACAAAACTATATCGAGTCGAATTGGATCATGAGTGAAAACATATTTTACCCAAATCAACCTAATAGTTACTAATTTTTTTTTTGTTATTAATATCTTGCCATCTTGTATCTTTATTTATTTTTATTTCGTCTAACTTTCTCTACAAGTTGCAGCTTTTATTACCTATCTATACTTTCCCTATTTCTTAATTGTTTTCGTCATTGACGTGCATATTTATTGACATTTCTTTTGTTGAATAATAAAAAATACATAAGTTTACTTAAGGTTAATTGTGTTAGTGTAGTTTGTGTTTTGCTTAATGATATTGGGTTATTTTTTTATGAAAATTATTTTTCTGATGAAAACATGAAGGCTCTAAAAATCTATTATTTTGAAATTTATGCTTATGAGTATATAAAAAGATATTTTTACATTGTAAGTATTAGTTCATAAAGGAAAAAAAAAAATTGGCCCTGACAACCCTAAACTGCCATAGTCTAAAATAAAATCAAGCTTGTTCGGGTAAGGGCGGGCCACAGGTATAAAAATAAACCTAATGTCTTAATCGGGTCGGGTATCAAGCATACTAAATGCTTGGCTTGGCCCTGCCCATGAATAGCTGCACTCAGAAGTAGAATATATAAACTTCTTTTGAGTTTTGTTGAAATTACATAGATCTTCTATTTATTTTTTTAAATATATATAAATTTACACTAAAAACAAAAGGGAAGTTTGAGTAATTTAAGCAAATTTAGAAAAGGTCTGTATAATTTATTTTTGTTTCAGAGAAAGTTTTAAAAATAGGAGGAAAGTATATATAATTTCAACAAAACTCTAGAAAACCCTGTATAAATTACTCAAAAATTTATGTAAAACGTTTTATATATTTGCTTTCATTCCTTAAGTTTGCTGCTAGCAACATCCATAGCGGACCTATATCTCACATCATTCTTCTCCAATCTCTCAAAGGCTTTATTAATGTAATCTATCTCTACCACTTTAATCATGGAACTCTGGCCTTTCTCCCTCTAGATCTCAAGCAACTCTTCTAACTCCTCAATGCTCCCTATAAAGCTTCTCGTGATTATTTTCCTCCCTTCACATTATATAATATAGGATTTCAAAAATATAGATTCACGAGTTAAAAATTGCTGCCTACATGATTTATAGATTAAAAAGCACCGACAATAACATAAAAATGTGATAGAACCCAAATACACAATAATGTAACAAGACAAATATATATTCATGTATAATTTTAAAATAAGTTAAAATACACATAATTCTTTTTTAATTTAGGGACTTGCACAACTTATTCTTCAATTTTAAAACTTGACTATTAGTCTTATAAATTCATAGGTTCGTGCAACTTTGCCCTTTCGTTAATAGATTTATCCAATTGCCTAATGAAACCCCTCCATGTGGAATTATATTATGCCACATCATCTCTTAACAATCAATTTAATTTTGACATTGCTTAGTTATTAAAAACCCTTATTTTTCATAATGGAGCTTTTTTTTATTTTTTATTAGAGATTACAATCTAGAATAGAATGAGAATAATGTTTTGGCAAGAATGTTAGAACATAAAGAAGCTACCATATCCCATATAAGTTAGGTCGGCCTCTTTCTGGGGTTCCATACTTTGGGACTTTATGTACATAATGATATCACACTTGCTTTTAGTACTCCAGAGAAACAAATCTTAATGAAACCTATATTTGCCCAATGGATACAATCTACTCATGGTAAAACTTCATATGGGTTCGATGTACTTTCATCTTCAACAAATAGTCCAGTGTTCAATGCAGGGTGAAGCATATGGTTGTTTGGTTGGTTAAATGCTATTAATCGAAATAGTAATTCTTTATTCTTAACAATAAGGTCTAGAGACTTCTTGGTTCATCATGTTATTGCTCTAGGTTTACATACAACTACATTGATCTTATTTAAAGTGGCGTTTGTGCTAACCTGATTTAGTGAGCTCCAAGATGGTCAAGAGCAGTTTTTAGCTAGCAACAATGAAAATAAAATAAATAAAGATTCAAATGCAACAATATTAAAAAGTATTACAATTAGATGTAACACTTTTAGTTAACTCGGTGATGGTGTCATTGAATTTGGCATGTATTAAACAAATTATAGAATTTGATAACATAACTATTAATTTTTACAATTTTTTTTACCAAAAAAATCTACCATCTTATTTCATTTAATAGGGTAGTCCCTTGCTAAAGGCTCACCCCCATTTTGTACCCTTAAAAAAAATTTGAAATAAAAGAGGAATTATCATGATCCCCTCCAAACAACTTATCATTAAATTTGAAAAAAAAAGTATAATAAATGACACACTTTTGAAATGTCATTCAATTTCAAAAGGGTATTACGTCTTATACAAATCCTTTCAGTGTAAATACCTTTAAATCATTAATA
The DNA here is from genome assembly GCA_026724425.1 of Erythrophleum ivorense. NCBI lineage: Eukaryota > Viridiplantae > Streptophyta > Magnoliopsida > Fabales > Fabaceae > Erythrophleum > Erythrophleum ivorense. The sequence goes on from JAIUCV010000430.1 coordinate 223,341, forward strand.
TTTTTCATTGTTACATCTTGGTAAACAATCCTCGGCAAGAGCCTCCGCTTTCTTTTTATCAGAAGAGCTCATGATAGTGACATGGAGACCTATTGATTTTCCTATCTTCCTTTGGCTATGTTAAACTCCTCTAAACTCTAATATTGCTTCTATTAGCCTGTTTTATTTTAACCTTAAATTTGACAGTGGATTGTACATTGTCACTTTGGTGCACATTAGTGAAGCATCTTTTCTGGTGCTAAACCCTCTGGTATTTTCACCACACACTTGATGTAGGTGGGATATTTTAGTTTAATTTGAGTTACATCACAAGACGTTGTCTTCAAGGATTATTCCGTCTTCATAGATATCCCTTAAGATAAAACAGATTCTTCTTGATGTAGGTTTAGGGACATAGAATATCAAAAAAATTAGAAGAAGCACCTAGATAGAAGTATAGACATATATATAGATAAAGAATTGAACGTTTAGAAAATTAAAATGGTGAATGTTCAAAAATTAAAATGAGAAATTTACAAAAATTATGAGAGAAGGTTACAAGAAATTACATTGAATTTTTAGAAATTAAAATGGTGAACGTTAGAGATTAAATAAAATTATGAGAGGAGGCTATACAAATTAATAGTATTAAGAAAGGCTATCACATAATTTCAAACGAAAAAAAAAATCAAGCCACGTTACTAATTTTACAAAGTGAGAATTTCAACATCTTCTATAAACCTTAATAAAATAAAAAAATTGTGCAAAACTTTTCTTACCACATATTATCTCACGCGCAAGGAGAAAAATCGATAGATTTCAATTGAGTTAAATCCAATTTAGTCCATTTTTGTGGGTGTGAGCCCACTTCCATCTTTAACTCTTTTATTAGTCCAATAATACATTTTAATATACATACACTCATAATTTCTTTATTTTGAATAATGTGGGATTTAACCTTTTTGAAATACTTTGTTTTTCTATTCCTACGCTAAACACTTGAAACCCCAAATGATCAAATTTAAGAACTACAAAATTGGTGAAAAAGATGTGATGTTGTATCTTAGAAACACAGAAACATAATATAGATATTACAACTCGATTACATATGAAATCGTGTTTGATACACAATGAGTGCTTCTTTGGCTTGTATCTACATATGAAGATGAGTGGATTGATGTTTTGGTCTTCAAAATATACATCATCTACCAATTTAGTTCTCTGAATTTTGACTTTCTAATTCTTATTATTCAAAGTACATTTTGTTTAAGTAATCAAGTTAAACCTGATAACAAAAAACTTACCAGAAAAGATTGCATGGCTTAATAAGAGCTGATAAAACTATTAAATACTTAACTATAATTGAAACGTAAAAAAAAAAACAAAACAAAAATACCAAGCGTCTTTATATTGTTGGAAACACATAATTTTACTATTTTGGTTCCTTTCAGTCACAATCAAGATTTTAACAACTACATCAATTACTAAGCCATATAATTATTTTTATTGATATACTTAATGTGAGAATTTCATTCAAAATGAAATACAGCTTTGAAGGCTTAGAGTGAGAAAGTCAAAATTTGAAAGATTAAATTGAAAATATTTATAAACTAAAGATTTCAAGTGGGTATTTTGGATTTGCAAAATGGGTGATATTGCAAGAACTTCAGAAGAATGAAACCTGGAAGTGAATAATTAAAGTAAAGGTAATAACTTTTGGTAGAAGACCATGGTTGCTGCATAGCCACCTTGGGTGGGTCTTCCATTATAATAGACATCGTTGAAGGACCAAATTTTCTTGTTGCAGTATTGCTCGCTATCAGATTGGTATGCTTTGTAAAACTTACAACACCCAATGATGTGACCTACTCCCACTGGATCTTCTACTCTGGATTTGGTCATATTCAAACCCATTTCCTGTACCTTGCCAACAACCTCACTCTTGTTTCATAATATGCAAAAGAAAAAGGGAACTTATCTATATCTGATATGTATTCAATACAATATATGTATCATACTCAAACATCCATATTACTAATTTTTTCTTTTTTGGTTAGATAAATTTCACAACATTTTGAAGCGATATGCTTCACTCATGTTAATGTTTCTTAGACCACAACATAGAAAGTTTTGATTAGCTAGAGAATTTAATTAAAGCAGAGATTATAGTTTATTCTCTCACAATTTATGTGATAATGCCTTCAAATCTCAAAACTCAAGTCCCACATCGGATAGAACTCAGATGGGAAGGAAATTCTTCATATATAAAAGAGGAGACATGTCCCACATCGAGTATAATTGGGTTAGGAGTGGGATTGTTTATGTATATAAAGAGGGCTTCTACAGTTATACGCAATACCTTGTATCATTCAGTCTCAATAGTGTAAAGTTTTTTCTTTCTGCCCGTGGATGTAGGTCACATTAGCTGAATCACGTTAATTTTGTGTGTTATTCTTTCTTTTCTCTTTACTTTTTTAATACCGTCAATTCACAACAAATGGTATCAAAGCCAGGTTCCTTAGCTAGGGTTCTTGGTTCAGATCCAAGGTACTTGACTAGGCATTTGGCTTAAGTCTTTTCTTGCTGAAAGAAGATGGCGTCTCATAAATTCGATATTGAGAAATTCAATAGGTCGAATGATTTCACATTATGGAAGGTGAAGATATGGGTAATTCTAATTCAACAAGGGTACATGGCGGCGATAGATGGAGAGGGAAGATTGCCTGAGAGTTTGAAAGCGAAGAACAAGGAAAAAATTTTGGCGAAAACTTATAGCGCCATTCTATTGAGTTTGATGGATGAGGTCTTGAGGGAGGTTGTAGATGAGACTTCTGTGGCTTCGTTATGGAAGAAATTAGAAAGCAAGTACCAGAAGAAATCCCTAACGAATTGGTTATATCAAAAGTAGCGGTTATATACCTTCATGATGTCAGAAAGTACACCGGTAAAAGATCATATTGACAATTTTAACCGAATTATTTTAGATCTTCAAGGGGTCGGGGTTAAAATTGAGGAATAAGACCAGGTAATAATTCTTTTATGCTCGTTGCCTAATTCATATGAAAACTTTATTGACACGATACTTTATGGGAGAGACACTATCTCAGTTGGTGATGTAAATGATGCTTTACAATTAAAGGAACTGAAGAGGAGGGTGTCTATGTCCGGTGAAGAAGCATTAGATATGGGTTTGGTAGTGAATAGAAGCAGGAGTAAGAAGAAGGATGAAGGTAATTGAAGTAAGTCCCATTTGAAGTCAAGGTCCAAGGGGCAACTATGGTACTTTAAGTATAAGAAAAATGGACATTTCAAGAAGGATTGTCCATAGTGGAAAAAGGGAAACAATCAGAAGGAATCAAATGGTAAGGCAAGTACCTCAGTGGTTCAGGACAGTTTAGATGAGGGTGATAGTGGAGATGTTCTGACGGTTTGTACCTCAAATTCTACAAATACCTGGGTCATGGATATTGGAACTTCTTATCACATGACTTTCACAAAAGAGCTGTTTACTTCTTTTAAGGAGTGGAAAGGTAGTTTGAAGTTGGGAGATGATCAGGAGCTTAGTGTTAAAGGTAGTGGGTCAGTATAGGTAAAAATGTTTGATGTTATGGTTAGAATATTTGATGCATGGTATGTTCTTGGGTTACGAAAAATTTGATTTCTCTGGGTGTCTTGGACAAGCAAGGATACAGTTTTTCTACCGATGGTGGATAAGTGAAGATTTCTAGAGGTGTTCTGGTAGTGATGAAGGGTAGATTTTAGCATGGGATCTATATACTCATTAGAAACTCGGTAATGGGCACTGTGACAGTTTTTAATTTTTTAGAGAAAAATAATGATTAAACAGAGTTATAGCATCGACGACTGGGGCACATGAGTGAGAAAGGACTAGAAGTGTTGCGAAAGCAGGGGATGTTAGAGGGCGTGAAAACTGGAAAGTTGAAGTTATGTGAAACTTGTGTCAAGGGCAAGCAACGCAGAGTCAAGTTTAATTCAGGAAAGCATACCTCCACTGATATCCTTGAATATATATATTCAGACTTGTGGGGTCCTTCTTCAGTTGAGTCTCATTGAGGGTGCAGATATTTTGTAACATTTATTGATGACTACTCCAGAAAAGTATGGGTGTATTTTTTGAAGAAGAAGGATGAGGTGTTTGAGAAGTTTAATGAGTGGAAGACTATGATTAAGAAGCATACTGGGAAGCAAGTCAAGACATTCAAAATTGATAATAGGTTAAAGTTCTGCAATACACCATTTGATGAGTTCTGTAAGAAAGAAGGTATAGTGAGACACCACATTGTATGACATACACCACCATAACAAAATGGTGTATCAGAGCAGATGAACCAAACACTTCTGCAGCGCGCAAGATGTATGTGGCTGAGTGCTAATCTTCCTAAGCAATTTTAAGCTAAAGCAGTTAACACTGCAACCTATCTAGTGAATAGATCTTTATCAATTGTAATTGATCTGAAGATTCCACAAGAGGTGTGGTACGGTACACCTTCAGATTATTCTAGTTTGAAGATATTTGGGTGCCCAACATATGCTCATGTGAATGATGATAAATTAGAGGTAAGGGCAATGAAGTGCATATTTTTAGGGTATACAACTAGTGTGAAGGGGCATAGATTGTGGTGTACAGAATAGGATAGGACCCCGAGATTCATTATTAGTAGAGATGTGACATTTGATGAATTTGCTATATTCAACCAAAAGGAAGAACTTGATGATCTTACAAGAAAAGATCTGGGTGCTAATCAGAAGATGGAGTTTGAGGTGGAGATCTCAAGGACAAACAAGAGCTCTGTAAACCAACCTGAAGATTTGCAGGAAAAGCAGCAAAGTATAACAATAAGGAAAGGAAGAAGAGAAAATAGAAAACCTGTCAAATATGCAAGCTGTGTGAATTTTGTTGATATTATCCCTATTGCATATGCACTGGCGGTGGCAGAAAGCATTGATGCTGAGAAGCCGCAGTCCTACAAGGAGGCGATCTAAAATAAAGAGGCAACTAACTGGTTACTAGCTATGAATGAGGAAATGTAGTCCCTATCAATGAATTGGACTTAAGAGCTGGTACCTCTACCAAAGGGTGTAAAGCTTGTAGGATACAAGTGGGTGTACAAGAAGAAGGAATGGATTCTTGAAGTTGAGCCGGCAAGGTTCAAGGAGAGATTTGTAGCGAAAGGATTCTCACAAAAGAAAGGTATAGACTACCATAAAATATTATCTCCAGTTGTGAAGCATAAGACCATTTGTGTTCTTCTAGCCATGGTAAGTACGCTTGATTTGGAGTTGGAGTAACTTGATGTGAATACGGCGTTCTTACATGGGAATCTGGAAGAGGACATCTACATGACTCAACTTGAGGGGTTTCAAGATCCTGAAAAAAGGGAGTATGTTTGTCTGCTGAAGAAGTCCTTGTACGGTTTAAAGCAATCACCCAGACAGTGGTACAAGAGGTTTGATGCTTTCATAGTTTCTAAAGAATTTACTCGTAACCCGTTCGATAGCTGTGTGTATTCCAGGAAGTTGTCAAATGATTATTGGATCTACTTACTGTTGTACGTGGATGATATGTTGATAGCGATAAAGAATAAGACTAAAATTAACAAGTTAAAAAGGTTACTAAGCAGTGAGTTTGAGATAAAAGATCTGGGTGCAACCAAGAAAATATTAGGTATGAAAATATGAAGGAATCGAAAAGCACACTGATTGTATGTGTCACAACAGAAGTACATTGAGAAGGTGTTGTGATCTTTTCAGATGGATCAAGCGAAGCCTGTGAGTACCCTATTGGCAACATATTTCAAATTGAATGCTAGTACACTACCGAGCACAGATGAGGAGAAAGACTATATGAGTGGGGTCCCTTATGTTAGTGCAGTTGGGAGTCTGATGTATACGATGGTATGCACAAGACTAGACTTAGCCCATGCAGTTAGTGTTGTGAGCAGGTTTATGAAAAATCTAGGGAAGACTCACTGGGAAGTAATAAAGTAGATCATGCAATACTTGAGAGGTATAGTTGATGTTTGTCTAGTTTATGGTACTGATGGATTTGCTGGTGGATTGGTAGGTTATACAGATTCAGATTATGGTGGAGACCTTATAAGGCGGGGATCATTGACATGCTATATCATCACCCTGTATGGATGTGCTGTTAGTTAGAAAGCAACTTTGCAGTTTACAGTTGCTTTGTCGACCACTGAGGCGGAGTACATATCCTTGACCAAGAGAGTCAAGGAAGCAATGTGGTTACATGGCTTGATTGGAAGCTTGGGATTAAAGGTTCAGATGCTTCAGGTGTATTATGACAGTCAAAGTGCGTTGAGTCTGACAAAGAACCCAGTCTACCATGAAAGGTCCAAGCACATAGATGTCAAATTGAATTTCATCAGGGATGCATTTGAAAATAAGGTGGTGACCATAGAGAAGATACCAATAGTAGAGAATCTAGCAGACATGTTGACAAAGCCATTGCCTGTTGACAAGTTCGGGCATAGCTTGGACCTGGTGTGAGTACGAGCAGCATGAGGTCCTGTGGGGCATAATGGCAAGGAGATGATTGAATCAGACGTCTGAAGATTTTAAGTCAAGGTGGAGAATTGTGATGATACTTTTAAATCTCAAAACTCAAGTCCTACATCGAATAAAACTCAGATGGAAAGGGAATTCCTCATATATAAAAGAGGGAACAAGTCTCATATCGAGTAGAATTGGTTGGGAGTGAGATTGTTTATGTATATAAAGAGGGCTTCTACAGTTATGCCTAGTACCTTATATTATTTAGTCTCAATAGTGTAAAATTTTTTCTCCTTGCCCGTGGATGTAGGTCACATTAGCCGAACCACATTAATTTTCTGTGTCATTATTTCTTTCCTCTCTACTTTCCTAATACCGCCAATTCACAACAGTTTGGTTTAAAATGGGTTTGATGGTATAAAGTGTTTGGTGCACAACTTTTATGTGATTTGTTTTATTATGATTTAATCATTTTATAATATTTTTTGTTTAGGTTTTAACAAAAAATAATTACATAAATATTAAAAACGATGAATAATTTTATTTTAAAAAATATGTTTCCTTATATATTTAAATATTTATATTATTAATTTTAATTTTAATACTATAATGTGATTAAATTGATATTATGAAATTAAAATCATCTATTTGTGTCTAGCAATAACTTTAGAACCCTATAAAAATGTTTAAGCTATAAGTAAAATGAATATTTAACACAGTTGAACAAATTAAACAAGTATGTTATTACATTCATTAAAACTTAAAACTTTAAAGTGGTTAAGTGACAATTGAACAAATTATAAGAGCATTGGATAACAACCTCTAAACCTTTAAACTATAGAGAAAAAAATTGATTTTGAGACAAATTAATGATAGTTATTAAAGTTTACCCAGGAACCGTGGGTACTTGGAGTCGCCAAGATCATTTTTGATTCGAAAGAGTGGAGATCAGAGCAGCCGACTCCATAGCAGGGAATTTTGATGTAAACGTCTTTTGGGTCTGTGTTTCTACAAATTTTAAAAGTAATTTTCAAGACAAATGATAAAATGATAGGATAAAGAGAGGAATACAAGATATAAAAAATAATGATTATATAAAACTTTTAAACATTGTTACACAGAGTTTGAATTTTTTAATGTTTGAGCTTTCAATTGTTTAATTGACTTTAGTCTCATACAAGATGATATCTTATTATCATACAAAAATTTAAAAAATGATCAAAAAATTAAAAATTAAAATTTCTAGCTCAAACTTTTTATGACAAAATTAAACACCTTAAAGTAAATCTCTATGGGGAGAGATTCCTAGATGGGTCGCTAGCTGCCCATCCTATGGTGTTTCTTTCCGCTTCTAGGCGACTCATATTTCTCAGACGTAAGAGGCACGACAATGAAAATGGAGTTAAAAGCAAGAAACCAAGGCACAATGACACCAATTAGCATTCTCTTTTATGTATACTTATTTCTAGTCAACATATAATTAGATAGGTAGGTAAAGTTCTCTACATCTATTTTTTTTTTAAAGAATCAATTATACAATGGCAAACATCATGCATCTAAATTTTGTCTTATTATGTAAACAATTATACTTTTCCCCCTTAAATATCAATTGAGGTGGTGTCAAAGCACTTAATTCTTTTTTTTTTAATAATTGTGGCTATATAGGTATCTATCTTTAGATTTGTCGAAGTCTTCTAGATCTTTTAGGCCTCTAGAGTGGTCACATAATGCATATTTGTATTTGATGGATTTCATCTTTGACATGCATGTTAGCAAGTTAGAAACATTCCTGTATTTGGGCTTCTGCACTATATCTGGAATTAAGATTCCATGTCTGAAGTACATCATGAGTTCTATTGAATCCATCCCTATCTCTTTCTTTAAGACATCTTTAATGGTGAGATGCATCTCTAATTTCTGCTATAAGTAGGGGATCTTAAGCTTATTTTCTCTAGGCCATTAAGATTAGAAACTCACATACACCATTAATTGAGAGAAATAGAGAGCTTAAAAGCACCCTTGTTGGAGAAAAACTTCAAGATTTGGCATTGTTTGGAGGTAATAGTTTTTTTTTTTTGCATTTCAATTTAATTAGATCTCATTTATGGCTTTTGCATATCTATTTTAGTCTAACAGTTGGTATCAAGGCCTTAGATACCTTTGCCTTTTTCATTTTTGAAACTTTAAAATTTTGGATTTCTTGTAATTTTGCATTGCATTTTCTAAGCTTCTCTAATTCATTTTGATAATAGGAATATTTTAATCATTCTCCTCTAATCATTCTAGCTTTTGGAGCATAAAAATGAAGGTCTTCAGAGTGAGGCAACATCAAGTTGCATTTGGATTTACAAATGAGTTGGATCAGGTTAGTTCAAGAGGCCAAGGGTGATGAAGGTGAAGTTGTTTTATCTATTGGTGTCAAATTACATGTCGTTTTATGCAATTGCCACCTGTGTCTTAGGTCTCTATGAAAACAACACGTTCTTTTGGTATTTGTTTATTGAAAAATGCATTGGTTTTAGTTTTGGGCATGTGTTTTCTGTTTTAGGCTTTAGTCTTGGACATTCAGTTTAGACTAGAAAAATGGGTTGGATTTTAGACTTTTGAAAATTTGAAACCCATTAGACATTAAAAAAAAAAGGAACAATAATTACTTTGTGGGCCTTTTGATTTTTGGGCTGATGCTTTCATTTTTGAATAAATTTTTAATGTAAGAGAGATACATATTGCTAAATAATATAATTGAATTTTTAATGTTATTTGAGGTATATTACAATATTTGTCTTAAAACTTTATAGAAGGCTGAACGTGGGGATCCAGTCACTTAGGAAGATGTGTGGATTCCCACACATAAGGGGAAAGATGAAACTCGAATCAATGAGGAAGCTAGGGTAGTCAATAATTTATTCTGACTTCTGATTTAGTTGAATAGATTCATTGATGAAATGATATATTTTTATTTTTTATTTTTCTTGAACTTACAGGAGAAGATATTAGAGCATCAAGCCTAGGATCTTTTTCTCAAGAGATCTTAGGTTAGGATACATTGGCCTTGGTTTTAGGGAACTAGGAGCACCTTAATTGAGTTTGAAGATTAGGAATAGGTGTTTGCTTATCCTAAGTATTCATCAATTGTGCTCGCTTCCATAAATGGGTTCCATCTTCTGGGTCTTCTTATGCAAAGTTGTAGAATAAAGTGTAGCAACTTAGAAGAGAGCAAGAACAATGTAGCTTACAACAGCAATATATGAATGTAATTGTGGCATTTTTCTTTTAAAACTTCTAGCTTAGTTGCCATCTAAACATGTTAGTATGGGTATTTGAGTGGTAATATTATAAGACTTTTCATTTTTCTTAAATTAAATGAATAAATGTTTATTTCTTTTAGTCTTTAGTTACTTACTAATATCATTTCACTTTTATATTTAGACACCGGTAGTCATGATAGTGGAATCCCTAGAGCTCCATTTCATTCACCAAACTCTTGTAATAGGGATAATTAGTTTAGAATTTAATTTGATTTTATTTGAAGTTTGATTGTAGATTATAACTAAACGATTATCATTGAATATATTTAAATTTCAATGACAAATTGTGATTCAATTTATTTGAAATCTAGTTGTATATGTTTGCAAAACTATTAAGATAAGCCGAGCAAATATTTTACTAGCTACTAGTTTTTTAATAAAAAAATCCGGCCAGTGGTAGCATTTTAGCATTTGCAACATTTAACTGCGGGTGTATGAGCCACAATAAAGCCCTTGGTTTAACTATGATTTTATAATTGTAGTTAAAGTACAAGTTTAATTGTGGTTCAACGCACGGCAATTAAACCTTGATTTAACTACAATTAGACTAATTGTCATTAACCTTGGTTTAACAACGGTAGTCCTTGTGGTTAACAAAAGCCACCATTGGACCCTTCTCGATGGACAGTCTAATTGTGGTATTTGTAACTACAACTAAGTCCTTTAGTAGCGGTTTAAAACCGTAAGCCACTCCTTTTTCTTTGTAGTGGTAACATGTAGAAGTCCATTGTCCATAGTTGTATCATCAATAAAATCTGGCAGATATACATATCTCATTCCTTTCGGGTAGGGACAAATTTGTGGATTGGCTTGGCAGTTGGTCTTTTCTTTTGATTAAGGCTAGTAGTTGCATTATGTTGTATCAAACTAAATTTTTAAGATTAAAACAAAATATGAGTATAATTTTGGAGATTAAAAATAAACTTTTGTGATATATATTTTTAGTAAAAAACCTTGATAAGAATTAACGCTTAACTTTCATTGATAATTCCAAAGCTGCCAACCTCTCTTTTTTATGATTCTATTTCGTCTCTTCAGAGACCAACATCCACCACTTTCTTTCCACTCGTTATCTTATTTTGTTTGTAGTAGATGCTTCCAGCAATTCTAGAAACGACATCTTTTTCGTACTTGGTTGGTCTAAATGTTTGTAGAAATGTTGACGTAAGTTATATTTATATATATGCGAATTTCTCTTATTAGTGTACTAACAGTTGCCTTTAAGTATTTATTGATATAGCTAAGAATAAAGTTTACTAAAATTAAAACTAAAGACATGTAATCATAGAAAAAATAAAATAAAAGGAAGCATAATAATACCAAAACAATATAATTGCTTAAATACAAGAAAAGCACATACTTGAAGTAATGCAGTGCGCATCAACCATCAATATCATGCTCTTCAATTTTTGATTGAATAAAATTTATTTATAATCTCTTATGCAGTAAAATTCTTTGTAATATCCTTTTTAATGTATATAGCTAAATTGTTTGCGAAATAGCCATCTTTCATTTTATTTTGAAATTGTGTTTTTACAAGTTTTATTGTTAAAAAAGCTTGTTTGGAAAAGATTGTTTTGTAAATGCAGTAAAATTTGGAAGTGCAAACACAAGACAAATTATCCATCAATCAAATGATAATTTTTTTTTTTTTATGTTCTTGCAACAAATAGTGCTTTGCCCAGCTCAAAGAGTCATAAGATTATTTAATTCACGTTGTTTTAGTACATCAAGCTCCTAATGTTATAATTGAATCATCAAATGAACTTCCTCTTGCTGAAATCTTTTGGATGGTACCTTCTAACCAAATTGCATACATAATCAATTTTCAAAAATTTGAAAACATTTTTAGGATTTAAAGTAAGAAGGAGCAATTCTATAGTTTGATGGCATATATTTCTTCTTATTGAATTCTACATTTTAAGGGGTCTTAATCAAATTGAGAATTTTTTAAAAGATTATTTATAATTGAGGACGGAACAACCTTTGAAGGTGAATTGGTAGCAAGTTGAGAATCAATGTCATCTTTCCTCTTGAAAAAGAAAGAAAGACTTTTTTGTATTGCTATATTTCAATTGTGTAACAAAAATATCATGTACAAAACTTAAAAATAAGCAACAATATTTATTTTCTTTCATAAGATAATTATAATGAAATAAATAAATAAATGACCAAATCAATTAATTTAATAGGCAAATTATAAAACTGAACAAAAAAAGTATGTCATGTGCATATGTCCTATTCTTAAAATCGTCATTCTATCCTCTTTGAGATTTTGACCCCTTTTTTTTTTTTGAGAATCTTCATGTTGTTTTTTGTTTTAGGTTTTTTTTTAAATAGTTAATTTTTATATTTAAAAAAAATAAAATAATAAAATAATAAAAATATTTTGGGACTTGGTCTATGGTGGTGGGAACACTAGACAAATTAAAAAGAGAATAATTTTTATATACATTTGATACGTTATATCATTTATACATTTAACGGTTAAAATTTATTTTACACATGAATCCCACTTATATTAAAAGATCTTATATGTATAAATTTAATTTTAATTTTTGATTTTTTTAGATATATTATATTCTAAATACACCTAAAAAAATATCTTAAAAGGAATGCCTGTGGGGACGCCGAATAGAATTGGCGGGAAGTGAGTTGTGGGATACATCGATCCGGAAGAAAGCTCGAGTCGGAGCTTAAGTAATTATGTTGCAAGGTGGAGGCAACGTTACTCTGTAGCCTGCACTACCCCTGTGCCGCCGTCACAAGAAGAGTAAAAAGGACAAAAGCTTCCGCATGAAGCTTTGCTTTTTATTTGACTTTTTTTAAAAAAAAATATTTTAATTTACTTTACTTTAGTTATTTTATAAAATATATTATTACAATTAAAATTAAATATAATTATGTCTTTGAAAATATATATTAAAAAATTTAAAAAAATTAAAGGGGACACAATACAAAATTCTAAAAGAAATAATAATATTATATTTATACATATATACATATAACTTTTTTTTTTAAGGGTGACGGTTGCCCCTTAAACTCACAACCTGAGTCTATCCCTGCCTTAAAGTACCAACTCGTCAGCACATTTGCTTTTTTTTTTTTCTACTACTATACTGACTTCTAGGGGGAGCTTTGAAAAGTTTTCATACTTAATGAAAAACTATATGATATTATAAACACTAATATTTTTTAAATTAATAATAATGTTAATTATTATATGAACTTAATTATAATAAAATTAGATTGCAATATTGCATTAGCTTATATTATTCTATCTAGTCTTACATGCAGGGCAACATAAGGGGTCATTTTATTTTTTATTTTTAGGTGTTAATGATTAAACTGATCTAAATCACTGAATACAAGTAAACTAGGCTTTTGTGGCCCAATATGGAGGATTGTGAGCATGATATAGACCTTAGTTAAATGTACTCAATGGGCCTAACGTTACCTTTGTCCAAATCGAGTTCCCAGAAATAATTAATGGTTCATATATATATATATATATATTGATGCATTAATCTTTCATATTATTTGCTGACAAATATATGGGTTAAATATTGGAAGGTTTAGCTACCTCATTATTAACTGGATAACTCACATCAATAGATAAAAAGAAAAGCTAAACATGAGAAAAAACATGTTAATCATGTACCGCTTAGATGCACAAAATGTTGATACAATTTAATTTAGGCGGTAAATTCATTTGCTCATATATCGCTTGTAAACACATCGACTAGATCAAAAATTTCCAGCTCATATAGGGATGAAGCGTGAGTTCAAATGGTAAAGCTTATTCTTTGACATCACTTAAACATATTTTCCTTTTAAATTCTAATACAATCATTTACCCAATTGTTTATAATTTATGTGATAGACTAAATTTACATTATTCGTGTGCTTATTTAAGTTTTTTAAAAGTGGAAAAAGTTATTTATTGTCTTTTCATTGTAAATTGTGCAAGTATTTTGTTTTTATAGTTTTAATGACAAAAAGCATAATTATTTTTGGAAAACAATAACAAACACAATTACCGTCTTTTTTTTTTTAAGTGCAAATGGTTGAGTTTTGAAAGAAGAAGTTAAAATAAAACTATTTGAATTTGGATGAACTAATTGTTAGCTGCCAATAAGAAATTTGTTAGATTCAAATAAATTCGAGCCGTGTGCAAGGACACTGTCCTTGAGAGATATTCCATCACAAGAAGGCACTCCCCAGGATAGAACGGATTCTTCTGCAATGTCGCAGGGAAGCAGAACAGCGAAAATGGGAACTCAGAGAGAGGAGAGGAGAGAGCAGCTCGAAGGTTGTCCGTAGCTGTAGTGCATCGAACCCAATGAACAATGCGGTATTTATAGGCTCAAATGTAGTGAGGAGTTGGACCACATTTAATTATATTAATGGGAATGTTTCTGAACGTTGGGCGGCTTCCGATATAAGGATTAATGGAAATTCATAAAAAAAAAAAAAACGGATCAGTAATTAAAAACAAAAACGGATGACCAACATTCAGAAATATGTCCACCATGAATTCATAATCGAAGCCTAAAAAATTGTAGAAACCCCGGAAGGCCACTTGAAAATATTTAATTTTCAAAAATTATTTCTGGCAATGGTAAAAAGTGTTCAGTCCAACACCGCGTATATTTTGCGCGCATTGGGGGGGGGAGAATCGACGAATTTCAACTGAACACAACTATGTTGGTTCAGCCTTCTGTGCGCGCAAGCCCATTCTCCTCCTAGGCCCATTTTGCTTTTCCATAATCACATGTTAATATTTATACCCTTGGGCTTTCATTTGTTTGAGCAATGTGGGACTCCTCTTTTTCTCTTCCCCTTTTGACACACATACATAAATATTCTCCAACACTAATAAAGTGTTTGTAGAAATTTGTGAATATTTTTGCAAATAGAGTCAAGGATTATAATACATTGGTACATAAATACTAGGTGAGAAATCTATTTCAAATCAATTTGCTTCCGCAATCAATTATTTGGGTTTGTATGATGTAGGTTGACAAAAAGTCACTTTTAGTTTTAGTTGTTGAAGTTTTATCCAGACGTTGTTATAGTTTTCAAAATTTATATTTTGGTTTCTCAAAGTTTTAAAAATAATTTATTATTATTATTTTTTCCAATGTCATTATAATTTTATTAGGTGAAGTGTTCGAAGTGCCATCAAATGTAGTGTAATGGGTTGACTAAGTTTACTAACTTGGCAACTCAAATTTATACTATACCGTTTTGATTCTTTTAATCATTCCTAATGCGTTAAAAATTTATTTCTTCATCGGTTTCGTCTGTGCCTTTGTGGGAATTGAAAAAAAAAAATTCTTTAAGCTTCTGCAATTGGGTGTAATTCACTTGAATCCCATCTTTGATTATTGAAAGCAAAAATTGCATAGGTTTTGAGTGCAAGTGAATCAACATTAAGGAAAAGAATGATATTGAGTCCTTTTTCAGATTTTTAGAACTACGTCGAACCAAAATAAATTTCAAAGTTTAAAACGAAACCTGAGTGAAATTTTGCGAGACTAAAAATGAACTTTTGCTTTTTTGATTTTATTTTAAGCTTTGTTTTTCTAGTGACTCAGTCCGTGTATTCAAGTGCTTCTCTAACATCAACTGATCTGTAATTCCCAGCAAGAGGACTGAGATTTTTTTTTTTTTAACTTCTCTGACAGTCAAGGGTGTTGCTTAATTGGATATAATTCAGATTTCTCAAGATTTCCTCACGCGTAAGTTTGGCTAAAAGAGAAAATAACATTTATACTACTTTCTCACCTACATGAATATCAAACCCACGAAAAAAGGAAACCACTTGACACTGTGGTATTTTCACAAAGTGATCATTGAACCAAAGTTGGCACGGATGAGGAGCTAGCTATGAAGCACCGTTTCAAAAAGATAAAAAGTAATATATGTATCCGACACTTATATCAAATATAATATAACACTTTAAATTATATTTAAATACTATACATTTTCCCGTGTTATATGATGTGTTTTTATGTCGAATCCCATATATCTGAGTCAGTACTTATACTTCTTAGCTAGTGTTCTATGCCAGGACTTGGTGTTGAATTTCGTAAGTAGAAGATGGATTGGTTAGTATTTAGAAACGTGTGACAACACACTATCCTTAAGGTGTTATTCGCCTTCACTAGTTTGTTGTTGGGTTTCAGCGAATTACCCTTAGAATTTATTTTAAGCATCAGAGATCTCTATCAGCAACTACAGATATCTCCTTTCATACAGAACAAAAACAGAAAGTATTTTTGAGAAGAGAGATGTAATATTCTATACGTTTTTTTCTAGTCTGTCTCATTTGTATTTAAGGAATATGAAACTGAATTTTTAATTGTAATTAAAGAAAATCAATTTCTAAACGTTGGCAATTAAATTGAAATTAATTTCTAATTTTGAAAATAAAAATGTATATACATTAAATATACATTAAATTGAAATCATTTTTTTTAATTATTATTATTAAAAAAACCTTGACCAGATTTGTATCTAAGGAGTATGAAACCGAATTTTTAATTGTAATGAAAGAAAATTAATTTTTAAACGTTGGCAATTAAACTGAAATTAATTTTTAATTTTAAAGATAAAAACGTATATACATTAAATATACATTAAATTGAAATCATTTTTTTAATTATTATTATTAAAAAAACTTTGACCAGATACACACCATTAGATCAATGTCATCCAAGTGCTAAGTGCTAAGTGTTTAAATATTAATTATATAATTAATATTTAAATCCACTTCATCCTTCAAAGCATTATTTAACATGTATTATATCTTTTTTTTTAAATAAGCTTATGGGTTGTTGTTTCTATTTAATGTAAGACTTTGTTTCTTTAGTTTTTTTTTTTAAACTACTCCAACACTTGGACGAGAGCCTTTAAGCTGGCGACCTCGGAAACTATGACCTTTCCCACTCCTGAGATCTTCATAGTCCATAAAGCCATTCTTGTAATATTAGAGTTTGTCTCCATCTTCCCAGGAGAGGTATCCAACTGCCAAACCTTCAGTGGCCGAGCTGCAACCCCTGAAAGCAAGTCATGATGGAGGCATAAAGATAAAAGAATAAAACCAAAATAGGAAGATCTTAGTTTAATCCTACCCATCCAATCTAGAGAAGATCAAAGAAGCACATGGAATTAAGCTTTTAATGACTATGAGAGTCCATTTAATGGCTTTTTATATTGGGAGGGAAGTGTTAGGAGGAAAATGCTTTGAAGGAGAAGAAACGAAGACGCATGTACAGTCCTCCAGGGTTTGAAAGACCGAATTGGAAGGTATGCTTAATAATGACTAAAGAAAATGACATTAACCTTGGGACTTGGGCAATATAGTTCATATGTCCTAGGCCAACTTATCTTTGAATCATGCACGTGTAATTTCCTGATTTCTTGATTGGCTTGGCCAGTGATGGCTACATATATATGGAAGGGTTTTAAGCTACAATTGTGAATACTTTACTAAAGGAATTGTTAGTCCTCGATCCACACATGCATGTCAAATATTTATATTAAATATGTTATGACAGCCCATTAATTATATAGGGAAATTTTATACTTTGGTTCACAATATAGATGGATGAACTTTAGATTTGGTCTTCTCTCTCTCTCTCTCTCTCTCTCTCTCTCTCTCTCTCTCTCTATATATATATATATATGTTAAAATTTTGTCTTTCAATTATCAAAATACCTATACTATTGTTGCCTATCCATCTTGTCTTTATCCAAAATTAACGCTAAATTTAATAATTGGTGACTAAGACGCTAAATCTTTGATGTCTGAGTTAATGGTGCCAGGTATACAAATAATGTCCAATTAATGTTAACTTTTGGATAGAGAAAAATAGAAAGACAATATTACAAGTATTTTAACGGTTAAGGGATTAAATTGAAAAAATAACTTATAGATTTGACTAAACACATGAACATTTCAAATTTTGTTATATCAAAAGGCAAAAATTTATATAAAATTTCTTATATTTTTATTAAGATTTTTCAATTAAAATATAACAAATATATGATTTTTCAATAAGAACATAATAAGTGTATAGTTTTTTTAAAATAAATGCATAAGTTTTTGAGGTAACAAAACACATGTAACAATAGGAGAACACATTCTCAAACACAATGCAAATAAGAAACATAATTTTGAATATGAATAATTGCTTTATTGATAAGCAATTTGAAATAATATAATAGGCTATTTATAGGCAACTATAATCAATTTTAATAAATAAGAAAATAACTCCTTATTAAGAATAAGTGCCACAAAATAGGAAACATGTGACAAAAATAGAGAGTAGCTAAAATAGCGTTGAAACGTGTGAAGGGGAAGGATTTTAGGCCTCAAAATGACCCCAATCAGGCAAAACCAATTGCCATGTTGATGGGCTTGAAAAGAGCTTTCTATGGATATATAATGTTAGCTTAACCTCCTTTCGGATTTAAAAGTTACGGCTATTTGAAGATTTGGCAACTATTGGGCTTTACGGGCCTTATGCTTCGACTTCTATTAATCAGTCGAGTCCATGAAGTTCTTAGTTAGACATTCCATGTCATTTTTACAATTCACTATCATATGATTATATTTTTTTAAAATTTTTTTATACATATTATAATTTATTAGAGAATTTAATAAAAACATAAAAAAAAATATAATTTTAGTCGACATCAAAATATGGGCGTCCATGAATCTCGAATTTCATTAATCAATCCAATGCAAACCAAATCAATCAGCAAGCAGAGTTTATGTTGCTAGCTTACCCTGTAACGCTAGCTGTCATAAAATTTTCAACCCAAAGGCAACATGTTCTTCCCTCGCATTAGATAACAATAATAGTAATAATAAAAAGACAAATCAAATAGAAGTATAAGTCTTGATCTTTCTTCCCTTTCTTATCTTCACGAGATCAAAGAATTTAGAGGTTGATGTGAAGCCCATCCGCTTTGTCATACATGCACGGATGCACCTAGTGTCTTTAGGGTACATTGAATAGTTGATTTGAATTAAACAGTAATTTCCAACTTGACTTTTAATTTATGCCTCTATTTTTTGACTCTCATCGTTGAGAGTCAAAGAAAGGTTTTACTTTACCCAAAGTTTTAGTGACAGAAGAAAACTAGGAATTAGGGACTTGGAAGCATTTAAATTAAATAAGTAGGACTATATCAGCTGTCATAGTCACTTTCAGGAGTTTTTTACAATTACAATTGATGTGATTATTTGGTTTAACTTCATGAAAAAAAAAATATTGGAAATGTTTTTTCTACCTTCCATCATGAGAAGTTAAGAAAATGGCACCATAACTGAGATTTTCCACAGTTCAAAATTAGGTAGGTCCAAAGTGGCACCTACCTCAGCTATATGAGCAATGAAATTGATGTTTCTATGAGCAGCGGTCATGATAACGACTAGCATACAGTGAATTGAGCTGCTATATATATATATATATATATGTATGTATGTATGTATGTAAATATTTTTAGGATTTTGCAGTGGAAAGTTGAACCTCCTGATGAGAAGTTAAAATTTTTTAACGTTAAATCACTTTGAGACGTGGCCATATGATAGCAAAAAAATATTTTATGCAAATTCTGAGAACATCTAACAATTAAAAAGCTCGACGTTTTCATAGCATTATTCAATATCTTGATCAAAAGCCTCTGCTTTATGATGGCCTATCATTCTAACTCATTTGATGAGCCAAAAATTAAATATGAAAATAGAAATTAAAAAAAAGTGATTTTATAAATAAAAAATATCTATAATATCTTTATTTTTAGTAATTAAATAATAATTAATAAATAATATTAAATAATAATTATAAAAGATAAAATTAAAATTTTAACAAGCTTTCTTCTTCCCTCTCATTTTCCAGCGAGGCCATAATCTTTTCCTTTCTCTGAGGTTTAAGATTTGGAGTGATTCTGCTGTGAACTGTACATAGATTTTAATAATCAGCTCAAGTCCCAACAGGCAAAGAGTTAGGCAACTGTAGAGTTCCCAATCCTGTTTATTAATGCTAAACACTTACCCAAAACGCCGCAAATAATAACTTCAAAACCCGTTATGAAGGTTTGTTAAGAGGGTTACCATGTGTTAGTCGAACCTTTGACACATAAATAATACTAAAAAAAAAAGCATTGATTTTAAACATGTAGTCCTACTCTCTGTGTAAACTGATGGAGCATCTATTATGCCATTCTCCAAATTATACATAAACATTCCTAATTTTTTTATTTCATGATATTTGCTTCAATGTTATGTTTTATATTCGTGTTATTATCTATGTTTCGTAACAAATATGTTATGATGCGCACAAGAGATGTCATGGTTCTCAAAATTTTGGACCTTTTGAATTGGTAGTTTTTGAAAGAAAACTGTTGTATCAAGTATGTAGCTTTTGAAAGGGGCCAGTATTGGCTTAGCAATACTCCAAGACTATATCTGTCACTATTTGTCCTTGGCACTTACTTGGAAGTAAAAATTTCTCTTTAAGAAAAGAAACAGTGGTACCCGTCTATATTTGACACGTGATAAGTATTATATAAATACTT
Source organism: Erythrophleum ivorense (assembly GCA_026724425.1). Classification (NCBI taxonomy): domain Eukaryota; kingdom Viridiplantae; phylum Streptophyta; class Magnoliopsida; order Fabales; family Fabaceae; genus Erythrophleum; species Erythrophleum ivorense. The sequence goes on from JAIUCV010000430.1 coordinate 243,752, forward strand.
TAAATTTTGTAATGTCATAATGTTTATATTTTTATTTGTGTCAATCTTACGTTGGTATCGATGCCTATATTTCTAATTCTTAACTCGCGTGACTACTTTTAGGCGATTAGGATTCTTCTCCCATCATACGCCTAATTTTGACTGTTGGAAAAGCGAAGTAGCATGTAGAATGCACAGCTACAGCAACACGAAGAAGCCACACGTTTTGGTGGGTGTCGATCTCCAGGAGATTCGAATAACGAATTTAGGTTTGGAGGAATTGTATTACCACTTACTTTTTCTTTCTATGTAAGTCTCCTTTTCAGAAATTGGTGCCTGCTTGGAAAAATGGCAAGTTCTGGTTCAGCGTGAGAACTGAGAACCAAGTGTCTCTAACTCTATGATTCTGACAATCTTTAAATTCTTCCCACTTTGTGCAGTGCCAAAGGAAATTAGGGACTAAAGGAGACTGAATTCTTAGACGAAGTTTCTTCCCTCGGCTGCAGTCAAATGGTATGACTCTAAAGGCGTTAACTCATTGAGAAGAAAGAGCCAGTATTGCTTTTTAATAATTTAAGATTAATTTTTTTAAATAAAATACTATGATTAAAATTTTAAGCGTTGTCCAGCGGATGGAGAGGGTGAGCTCTTCAGAATTAAGATCCTTTGGAAAGAGAATAGTCAAATAAAATTTGATAATACCCTAATCATAATTTAAAAAAAAATAACTATTAATATAAATTATTTTATTAATAAATATAAGATGGGGCAAAATTGGAGTAGTTGCGCTTGGTTGGGGGGGGGGGGGGGGAATTTGAAGGTTTGCTTCCAAATGACATTTGTAAATTTGTTGTTGCCGTTAAGCCACCTTCTTTGAATGGAGGAGAGGATAGAGTTCGCTGGAAGTTTACCAATGATGGTCATTTTTTAGTTCACACATCTTATGAATTAATCACAAGATGCTCCTGTGATGCAAACCAGGATGTCTGAAAGTAGATTTGAAAGTGGCAAGGTCTACAAAGGACCGAACTTTTCTATGGCTTGTGTGCCATGAGAAATTACTTGCCAATGTTTAGAGATAATAAATGACACCTAGTGTCTTCAAATGCAGGCCTTCTTCGTCCGTTCGTCGTTCCAATGCCGAAACTACTTTGCATGCTTTAAGGGATTGTGTTCACGTACGTGAGTAGTATGTTCATCCTTGGTACTGGAATTATTTTTTGTCTTTGAATATAGTGCGTTGGAATTCTTTGAATCTTTCTAACCAGCTAGGTCACAATTTTAATAAGTAGGAAGATATCTTCAATGTTGCCATCAAGAGAATTTGGCAAAGATGGAATATTGATGGTATTTTTAATGGTGGGAGGAGTTGGGGAGGAGACAATGCTGGATCAAGCTAGAGGCATATTCGATAGTATGAAGTTGACTAGGGATAATTTTCAAAGACTTGGCGAAAGTGAAGAGATCATGGTTAAATGGTCGTTTATCCCTTGATGATTGGTTTAAATTAAACACAGACGGCTCCTTGAGGGTGGAGGATAGTGTGGCTTGTGTGGTGGACTCATCCGAGACATTAGTGGAACCTATTTAGCGGGTTTTGCTTGTAATCTGGGTTCTTGTACTATTTTACAATCTAAATTATATAGAGGGTGTCTTGGTTGGCCTTCGTCTTGCCTGGCCTCATAGGATTAGGAAGATCATGATAGAAATATATTCCCTTTCAGCTAATCATGTCATTAATTCACGTTTTGATGGTTTGCACCCTCATTCTAGCATTATACTGGAAATTAAGGAGCTTTTAAACAAGGATTGGATTTGCCAACTTAGTTACGTTTTCAGAGAAGGTAACAGATGTGATGATTGACTTATTTACTTGGCTCACTCTCTTGGATTGCATATTCTTCGATCTCTTCCTAGTGTCTTGTTCAAGCCGTTACTCGAAGGCCAGTGGATTTTGTCCGCCAAAATTAGTTATTAGCTAGTTTTTGTTTTTTTCTTTTTTTCATAAAAAAGACTGAGCCAAACCACCTTTAGTAATAACACTCACAACTTAGGAGTTGAGTTTGATTCAACCTAGTTTTTTTCAAAATAATGCTTGTTGCATTGTATGTGTAAACAGATATGTGGTGGTCTTTGCTGTGATTAGGCCCCACTTCATTGAGGGTGGGGTTTAGTCCCCTCGTTGATAGTAATGAGTGTGTATGTGTTGGGTGTATAGGTTGACATTTCACAAGTATGATGAACATTCATGTTAGGTGTTTTGATCTGCTTGTGTTTTGTCAAAAAAAAAAAAACCTAGTTTAATTTAGTGTGCATGTGTCCAAGCCCAACTTGTTTGAAACTCTAAAGTTTCAGCCTAATATGCCCAATCTCTTTAACATAATTTTATTTTATTTTATAAATGATAAAAAGTATTATATATTATATATTATTTTATACTTTAATTTTTTAATTTATAAAATTATTATTTATTTTTATAAAAAATAAAATACAAAACATATAATATATTTTGTAGACATTGCAGTTTGTAACATAATATAGACAATTGGGTCGGCCCCATTTGACAGAATTAGAACCTAAATTGGCTTGGTTCAATAAACAGGCATAACGTTCTGCAAGTTGGGCCTTGTCGGCCTAACAATCATATTCAAACAAGAATTTTTAGGATTGAATTTGGATAATTTTAATGGCCACGAATTAAATATTTATTCTTAACTATATAAATATTAGATTGAGAAAAAGTTTTTTGAGTACTTATATTTATGTTTTTTCAATAAAAATATAACATATTGTTGGATCAAAGGCTTTTTAGTTTTAATTATGCCAAATATTTTAAATAATCTGATTTTTGAAATATGGTTTATTAGGCCAAAATTGTAATTTATGAAAATATTGCGTTTGGATTGAAATTGATTTGATGGGTTTCATGTTCATTCATGTGCTTAAATATGACTTACTTATATTATTTATATTATTGGAGATATTGTCTAATTTGTATTTAATATCATGTTTATGAGAAGTTTTGAAAAAATAAATTAATTGAGTGAAATATTTTATAAGGAAAGTTTTTAATTAGACTTAGTATGATTTTTGGAGCTTTTATATAAGGTAATTTTTTTGAATATGCATATAAATGGAAAGAATCTTATATGGAATGTTTTTTAATCAAATTATTAATAATATTCTTAAAGAAAGTTTTCAAATAACTTTGAATTGTTAAATCAAGATATTAATGTAGAAATACTCATTATGAACTAATTATTTTGAGCTATTAATGAAATAAATTTTCTTAGATACAAAGAAGGATAATTATGATATCAAGAAATAAAAATGGAAAATGACAGTTTGAAGGAAGCAGAAATGAAACTACAATTAAAAAGATCCATTCAAGTTCGCTATCTTCTAAAATGTTACATGAGATGAAGTTAAGGTTTTGCATTTTGAAAGACTGCTTATCATGGAATAAAGACAATGCACTTATTATTGATCGATTGGAAGCGTTTAAGACATGTTCTTGATTAATGAACATATTTGCACAATTTAAGAAAGCTACTATCAATAATCATTTGCTAAAGGTTGTACTATTTAAAGAAGACCATTTAAAGATGAAATCAATAATAAAGTTGAAAAAGAGGCCCACCATTATATCTATTGTAAAAAAGGAAAGAACATGAATCGATTAACTAAAAATGGAAACAAGCCTAAAGAGCAAATCATTCTAATTTGCCCTCTAACATATTATACTTCTTGAAGTCAACTTATCAACATTAAAGATGGTCAAAAATGGCAAGAAGATGTTGCAGCAATCAACATATGGTTTGGAGCATTAAATGTTAAGATTATTGAAAGTTGAAAAATGATCTACACAGAAATGAAGGAAGAATTACACCATTTATGAACTACAAATGAAAGAATAATATTTTGGCATACAAATCACATGCTTTTAAATGCAATATTAGCAATAATGGAATATCCTAAATTTCTGCTTCTTATCTCACACATCATGAACCTCATTGTCTAAATTGCAAAGAGACCTAATCAGCATCCATTCAATGAAGGAAATTTCATATGGACAAAACTATCTTCATTTCTCTTCTTGAATGCACTATCTTGGATGAAATGAATGAAGAAAAGAAGATAAACCAAAATCAAGCCATCTACCACTTAATGCGAAGATGTTGGAGTGCATTAAATCATTTAATGAGGAAGCAATGCTCATAAGGCTCTAAATTTACTATATGAGAAGATCAGTTCAAAGTTGAAGAAGCTAGAACTAAACATATATTCTTGAGAGAGTTATACAAATTTGTATTGCTTATGCTTTAACATGTAATTGTTCTATGTGAGTTAGCTATTTGTATTTAAGAGAGCTCTTAAAGAGCATATGAGCTTAACTTGTCTTATTCTTTTGTTCTAAGTTTCTAGGTGTCTTGAGAAAAACTCAAATGAGAGTTTCCTGGTTTCTTGGAAAAAACCTTTGAGGAAGTTTCTAAGGGTCTTGTAAAAAAACTTATGGGAGAGTTTTAAGGTATCTTGTAGAAAAACCTTGGGGAGAGCTTATAAGACTCTCAAGGAAAAACCTAAGGAGTGGGAAATTGTGTGGAAAGAAGAAAAGTGTAAAAGCTATGAGTAAAGCCCTATTAGGTTGCCATGAGAAAGGTTGTAAAAGCAAGAGTATTGTGCCTATGTTTTTGGGGTTACTTGTATCTTTGGTGATTATTTATGTTGAATAAAAATCCCTCGTTGTGTGTTTAGGGACTGGATGTAAGGCATTTTAGTCTGAGTTAGAATAAATTAGTTGTATGTTTTCTATCTTCCTTACTCTCTTTATATTCTATTTAAAGTTTTACTTTATAAAATAGGTTGTCATTCTTAAGGAACCTCACGTAGTTTAAAAGGAATCATAAATTATGAAAGAAAGAAAAATAATTTTAAATCCAATTCAACCCCCTTCTTAGATGACTTCTAGACTAACAATTGCTATCAAAACTTTGGCCTCTGTTTTTACAAGAATAATGTAACATTTTACTGACTACATTCTAGTCCATCTCCCTCTAGGCTTGACTCCATATGATTTTCCAGACAAATGACCAAAACCGTAGTATTTTACTATTTAAAGTCGGGGTTTAACCGGTCATATCTTGCCCCGTGGGTCCTGTGAACCCATCATTCACATTATTTACTCAAGCACCAATTAGAAGACTTGTACATAGTCTCAAACATCTCACAAACCACGGGTAAGAAGCCAAAAACTCAGAAAATACAATTTCTCAAACGGGCCCATAAATCATATTTCTGGCTCCAACTTTGGAAAATCACAACTAATTCTAGAAAAATGGGAATCAAGCAAATCATAGCTCTCTGGAAAGCTTGGGATGTTAAATTCACACTAAAAATAACTCCCAGCCTCAATCTCAACTTTTAGACCCTCATTGACATCGAAAAAGGAACAGATGTCCGGCTGTCCCTGCTGCTGGTGCAGTTTACTGTCATGAACTTCGGAAATTCGTAATTAAATCCACAAAAATCCAATCAGGGAAAACTATACCAATTTGGAAAGATACAGATGTGAACTAGAGGAAAAAAATAAGTTCAGATCAGTTCAGGAGTTCTAAGACCTCGAAAACCGATAAAACAGTAACGAAGGTCAGAAACTTCCCTGATGCTGATACAGAACTTCAGTAAATCGTTTCTCTCTCTACAGACCTCCAATTAAGGTGCTTCCAGTTGGTATAGGTCACTGTGGATATCTAGTTTATGCTCCTAAAGTTTCATGACATTTGGACATCATTTGGTCTATGGATGACATGGTTTCATTTTCGGACCCAATGTACAGTACCATGACCAAACCATTGAAATTTCCCAATTTCAACAATTCACCAAATATTCTCTAGACCTCCGAATATTACCCACTCTAGCTTCTCAAGAAGCTCTCAATAGACTCTAGAGGCATGCAAAATTCCATACCAAGAAGAGCTCATCCGGTCATACTTTGACGGAGCTCACCCAAATGGCAATTTTAGCACCACATGGGGTTCAAAACGAGTCTAAATGACCTCCCACATGCTCTAACCTCTATTGGGCAAATTTAAAAGTACAACCATAACATATGTGAATTATCTAAATAACTCAAATCATCATACATTCCAATTTCCCCTATGCTATGGGAGAAAATACACTATTTCATATGAGCCTCAAAAGGCCAACTTTATGCATTCTCATTACTTTGGCTCTTTTCACTATCCATACATCATTTGTACATACATTTACATGTGCTCATATAATTACAATTCAAAAATGATAGGTGCATCTTCATTTTGGCACCTTATACATCAAAAGAACCAAAAAGCTATACATCATTTTAACTATGCTCTTCTAGGCTCCGTGAGGTGTGCTCGCCTCTCCTTGAACACCACCTGGATAATAGGATGGGATGGGAAGGGGGTGAGATTCGGGAGAATCTCAATAGCTCATACTCATTCAAGATGCAACCAAGGCATATAACTAGTCTAGCATGCATACAAGCCACAATAACACCACACATGCCATGCTATCAAACCAATGCCAAGACTAGGCTCTAGGGACTTTCGGTCTAGCCTCACCCGAGCTTTAGGACTTTTGGATCGGCCTCACCCTTGGTTTAGGGGCTTTTGGCTCCTCCTCACCTGTATCAAGGGACTTTCGGCACCACCTCACCCGAGCAATTTTCACACATCATATCATAAACATATTGGTACCAATGCATCAAGGCAAAATCAATGGCATATCTCATCATACAAGCACATACTCAACATGTAATGACTATTACACAACCAAGAATGCAACAAGAATAGAGTAGAAAGCTACCTTCTCAGATTACACAAGTCTTCCCTTTCAATTTCTCCTCTCCCTCCTTGATTTCACACTCACAACAAGGTGGAGTTTCTTCCTTTGAGCCTAGGCATAACAAGAGCATCAAATCATTCTCTCATAGCTTAAATAACTCTCTCAAAGCTAAAAGAGACTTTTCATCAAGTTAAACCCTCACTACCCTTACAGATCTAGGGATTCTCTCTCTAGAACTCTACTCATTTTCCTTTCTCTCTCAAGCCCTCAAAGAAGAAAGCATGGAAGAAGAAATGAAGATAAATGCATTTCTACCCTCCTTCTAGAGTAGTTTTCCCACTTCCCTCTTCTAAACCTAACCCAAAACAACTTCTAAAACCGTAGAAAGAGAAAGCAAAAGGAGGAGACAACAAGCTAAGGAGAAAAGCTAGGGAAATCTAAAGATTACTCACCTCTTTGCTTGATCTCCTTGCTTCTCTAGGTCTCTCTCTCTCTCCTAAGCTCTTTCTCTCTCTCTAGTCGAAGCTCAGGTCGGTTCTGAGAGAATGGAAGAGTTTAGACTATTTTAAAAAGTCAAAATCTCTCTTTTCACGCTTTTTTGGACCGCTCTCGCTATAGCGAGTCATCATCCTCGCTACGGCGAGCTCGTGCAAGTTCCAGACTTTTGCCTTCGCTATGGCGTCGCTACGGCGAGCTCGGCCTGTTCCAGACCTCTGCCTTCGCTATAGCGCCGCTATGGCGAGCAACTCCCTGGTTTCTGTATGGAATGTCGCACTCGCTACAGCTAGGAACATCTTCGCTATTGCGAGGAGGCATTCTCGCTCTGGCGACTCTATTTCTCTCTATGGCGAGAAGACTTATAAAATTTTCAGCTCTCCGAAAATTTCCCAGCTTCCTCTTTTCTCATCTTTCTCTCATTCCTTTTCTGGTTGTTACAAATAACGTCTTAGAGAAAAGATCCTATCTAGATGAAGAATGAGCTTCTTGGTTTATATATGTGTGCTCAATTGGGAATCGGATCATTTCCCTTACGCCTCGTCAAGTGCAATGTCAATTGCGTAGATCATGGTCATTCCTTGCATCGCAGGCCTAAATTGTGACACTTCAAGACTTATTGGAAATGAACATTTAAGAAGAAAAAAAATCCTAAAATTTTGTCAACAAAAAAAAAATTGTAAAAAAAGTTCTACCTTAATTTTAACATTTTGACTAATGTTAGAGTTTGTCTTTTCTTTTTTCTATTTTATTTTTTATTTCCATGAACTATTATATTCATTCTTAAAATACTATTTTCATTAATTTACTTTTTTAAATTAATAATAATTATATTCATCTTAAAATTTTTAAAAACACATCAAATGGAAAGTAACTATATATCTCCAATTTAGGAATTAGATTATAATAGTTAGTGATTAATTGAGTGAACCGAAAATATTAAATGAGTTGTTAAATCAACTACAAAATTCAATTTAGACAATTTTTTCTCCATAAAAAAATATTTTTTTAAGAAAAAAAGATTCTGTTTTGAAACACATAAAAAAATTTGTTAGTATTTAATTAATATAATTAATAACAAATCCATTGGATATAGTTTTTAATATTGACAATTAAATTAAAAGGGAATAATAAAAAAATAGTGATAAACAATCATGCAAGAATTGTGGTTGATGTTGAGTAATATGATAACTTTAACTATCTTAAAAAAACATTAAACTATTATACTAGAATGCCAAGTTAAACTGTTAAAATAGTGATAAACAATCATGTAAGAATTATGGTTGATATTGAGTAATATGCTAACTTTAACTATCTTAGAAAAACATTAAACTATTGTCCTAGAATGCCAAGTTAAACTGTCAATATTATTCCCTTTTAATTTAATTGTCAATGTTAAAAACTATATCCAATGGATTTGATATTAATTCTATTAATTAAATATTAACAAATATTTTTTTAATGTATTTCAAAAAGAATCTTTTTTTTTCTTGAAAAACTATTTTTTTGTGGAGAAAAAATTATCTGAATTGAATATTTGTAGTTGATTTAACAACTCATTTAATATTTCTAATTTACTGAATTAATCATTGATTAATCTAATCTAATTCCTAAATTGGGGATATATAGTCACTTTTAATTTGATGTGTTTTTAAAATTTTAAGATGAACATAATGATTATTAATTTTAAAAATTAAATTAATGACAATAATATTTTAAGAATGAATATAATAGTTTATAGAAATAAAAAATAAAATAGAAAAAAGAAAAGACAAACTTTGATATTAGTTAAAATGTTATAATTAAGGCTGATTTTTTTTTATGATTTTATTTTTTTGTCACTACAAAAAAATAATAAATTTGCGACGGAATTTTGTTCCATCACAAGTTCATCACAAATCCGTCACTAATTCTGTCGCAAAAATTAGTGACAGAAAATTTCCCTCGCAAATACTTCCGTCGCTAATCCGTCGCAAATCAAATTAGTGATGGAATTCAGCGACGGAAAGTTCCGTCACTATTAAACGTGATAGTCAATTCTAATTTTGTGATGGAATTTTGTGACGGAATATTTCGTCACTAATTTAGTGACGGAATTAGCGACGGAATGAATGTTACAAAATTTTTCGTTGCTAATCCGTCGCTAAATCCGTCGCAAATCATTTAAATATTATTTTTTAATGATTTATATGATATAATGACTTAAATATATATGTATATATGAAACGATTGCAAATTAGTTAAATATTATTAATTGTGTATGTGTATATATATATTATAATTTAAATTAATAATTTAATAATTTCAATATAAAAATAGTAAAATGTGATAAATAGTAATGTGGTTAATTATTCTATGAGTAATAAAAGGCCTTCATTCATGTTCAAAAATTTAAAAATGTATAATTTATTTATTTTAAGTTATAAATTAATATAATTATAAAATATATTTAATTAACTAAAAATAGTAAAAACGTTTGCAAATTTAAGATCATGATTTTAATAATTGTGTATAAGGAATGATTGAAAAAAAAATATGCAAAATAAATAAAAGTGAAATAAATATTTCACTCAACAAAATTCAAAAAGTAAATGATATAAAAAAATTATGACATGTCTATTTTTTAGAATTTTATAAATATTAAAAATGGCTTCACTCAGCCACAATTCTTCAATCACATCATATCTCTCACCTCTTTGTGCTCCTAATTGGTTTCCTCTTTTTGTCATGGTGTAAACTCTCAATTAAATTCACACATTCTTCGTGATGTTTTTCTATTTTTGTTAGCACTTTTTTAAGTGATTGTGTCAAGGTTTTTTCTTATTTGAAAACTAAGTCTTTCTCTCATTTAAATATCAGATCTCTCAAATTCTTTCAAAAAGAAGCAAAGACTAAATATCGAGAGGTGCAAAATCAAAAAAGAAATGGAGGGTATAATCTAAAATATAATACATATTATATAGTTATGTAGTTAGAGATAAAGAATAATATAAAAGAGTATGCATCCAATTTACTTTATTTTTACACGTATTCCTTTTTTTTCCCCAATCTCTTTTAATTACATTATATGCAAAAACATAATTAATATCCTTTTCATTTTCTTTCATTTTCAATTGAAATTTGATTTTTGTTGGTTCATATTTGTTTCCAATTACATTTGCAATGATTTTTCATTTCCTACTCATGAGAGTCCAAGGAATAAGAAAGCTTTTTTTTTCCCCTCATAACAAAGGAAAAAAACTTGTCAAGATGATTGTTCTTAACATGAAAATTATCATAATATGATGTTAACTATGGTTTGTCAATCTATTAAATCTTGCTAAGTAAATTATTTAATTACCCAACTCCCATAAAAAATAAAAATAAGTGTTAGTAAATTTAACTATAACATAATATTGTATTCGTTAAATAATGTGAAAAATAATTTTCTTTTGTAGACTATATAATAATTTATGTCATTAAATTATAAAAAGGTATGTTACATATAATTTTAGGGGTGAATTGTAGATGTTGCCACTAAAAGATTGGCAACATTTTTTTTTATATGTGAAAGTGCCATCTTTGAGACTTGAACTAAAAGCCCTAAAGGAAATTGTTAATATTTTGAGTTGAATGTATTGTAAGTTTTTTGTAATTATATTATGCATTACTTAATATATATTTATATAAACTTCTAAATAAAATAATATTAACAAAAAATTATGTATATTATAATGTAATATATAAAAACAACAAAACTAATATATATACTACTTATACTTATAACTATACTTTTAATTTGGATAACTTCTGTATTTATTCTTTATTTAGTTTTATGAGCTATTTAATTATTAGTTATTAATAAAAAAGAAATCAAATAGATAATTTTATTATAATTATTTAATTTCTAATTAAAAATAAAATTACAATTACAAATTTTCTTAATAAATTTGTCCAATATTTATCAAAATGTTAATAATTATTTCATAAAATTTAATATTAATTTATTTTAGATAATTTCAAAGAATATATTCATCATATTAACTATTTTTTATCTCAAGAATAATTATTAGTAGTTTCTTTTAAATTATTCTTTAGAGTTATATATATATAATAATAATATGGTTTTACTAAAAATTTGTGAATAAGAACTTAAAAATTATTATTTTCATCTGATAGCTTTACAAGGAAAAAGTGATGTATGTTTTTAAATTGTTAAAAATTTAATTTCTAATTAAATAATAATTATAAATTTATGAAGTAAATTTTTATAATGTTTATTAAATATTTAAAAATATAATATCAAGGACACCTTAACCAATTAAATTGTTACATATTTTCTTAATTTTATTTCTATTATATTTAGATATTGTAATAAAAAAAGAAATAAAAATAAATTTGTACAATATTTATTAAAATTTTAATAATATTCTCATAAAAATTAATATAATATTAATTTAGTTTGAAGGATCTCAAAAAATATATTTAATTGTTAAGCTAATTTTTTTATTTATATATCAATTATCGCTAATTTTTTTTCTTTATCCATTTTATCAATTATCTAATCATTAAAATTTTAATAATTATATCATAAAAATTAAAATTAATTTAATTTGAAGGATATCAAATGATATATTTATCAAGTAACCTATTTTTTAATTTATATTTTAATTATCAATAGTTTCTTTTTATTCATTCTTTTTTTTGGGGAAAATCAATGTTGAGGCTCTAGCCTATGAAAAGAAATTATCAATTATCTATAGTATTTTATTTCTTCATCCATTTTTATGAATTATCTAATCATTAAAATTTTAATAATTATCTCATAAAAGTTAAAATTAATTTAATTTGAAGGATATCAAAGGATATCTTTATCAATTAAATAATTTTTTAATTTATATATTAATTATCAATACTTTCTTTTTATTTATTCTTTTTTTTTTTGGTTGGGAAATCAGTTTTGAGGCTCTAGTCTATGAAAAGAAATTAGATAAACCTATAATGAGCATGTCCTTGAAGGTCGGCATTTAAAAGAGGAATACAACCACCAAGAGGATTATATAGAATATGAAAACCTAAGGGAAGGAAATTAGCAAAATTAACACAGGTATTGCAATTTATAGCTATAAGATAAAGTTGATTGTTGCCATCAAATCTACCTGCAAGCTAATCATTAGTAAAAATATGAAAAAAAGAAAACAAATACATAATTCTTTTTAAATTGTTTAATTTCTAAATAAAAAATATAATTATTGAAAAATAAGTATAATAGAAATTAAATTAAAAAATTTAAATTAAGAGTTAAATAATATTTAGATAGAGATGACATAATATTTTGACTATCATCAAATAAAATTTATTATAAGATATTTAATTCTTTTTTATTTTATAATTTTTTGTTTAAGATTACAAATAATAGTATATTTTTATTTCTAATTTTTTATTATTAAATTAAAATTTTAAATTATAGAATTTAAACATCTAAGATTTAAAATTTAATATTTAAAAATTAAATTAAGAGAGTCAAAAATATTTCAATAAAATTTGATAATAAGATTGAGAATATAGAATATGGATTTAGTGAGAAAAAAAGAAATAATAACTTAGGATGAGCAACCTCCATATTTAGAAAGAGAATGCAACCTTCACAAGGAATATTATACAGAACATGAAAATCAAAAGGGAGGGAATAAGCAAAATTAGTAAGTGGATATGTGCTTCCATTAGCTTTTTAAAAGACATATAGCATGTTTGGATTGGCGTTTGCAAGGGGGAAACCACGGTTTGCAAGGAGAAAACCATGGTTTGCAAGAAGCAAAGAATTGGTGCTTCTCTCCAAACGTGATTTTGTAAAGCATATCCAAACATGCACATAGTTGATTGCAACTTCCCATTAGAGGGACAAGCACCTTTTGAGATCCAAAATGAGGCTAAAGCATAAGTGTTGAGGTGTACAACTATCTAAGATAAAATTGATTGCTACCATCAAATATGCCTGCAAGCTAATTGTTAGTCAAAAATGAAAAATAAACCAAATATATAATTATATTTAATTTTTTAATTTCTTATTAAAAAGATAATCATTGAAATATGGATATAATAAAAATTAAATTACAAAATTATTAAGAGTTAAAGTATATTTAAATAGAGATGATATAATATTTTGAAGTTCATATATCCAGGATTTAAAATTTAAGGCTCTAAAAACTTATAAGATAATATTTTTAATTTATTGCAAATTAACTAGAATTAATTTTAACTAACATGTTTAAACTAATTATTGTTCTTTGTAATTAATTATAACATATCTTATTTATAGATATAAATAAATTGGATTTTTCAATTTTAAATACCAAATTATTTGATAAAAAATTAAATTTTTTTAATTTTATACCCTAACACCTCTTCATTAAGAAACTCATTATCTTAGTTTAAATTAATATCAAAGAAAGTCGTGTACCCCTTACCTTTTCACCCAAACAATATGAATAAACATAATTGATAAAATTTAATTTATTTTTGGTCTTGATTTATCAAAAAAAAAAAAGAATAAACATAACTAAATTATAAATAATTATAAAATAAATTAACAATTGATATGTAATACAAAAATATTTTTTAGATAAATATTAATTTAAATATATCTAAATTATTAAATTACTTATTAGATTTAAGATAAATATTAATTTAAAACAAATTCATATTAAATGAGATAAAAAATAAATTAAAATAAACTACTACTAATTGATATATGAATATAGAAATAGTTTTAGTAATTAAATATAGATTTTGAGATTCTTTAAATAAAATTAATATTAAATTTTATAATGTAATTATCAAAATTTTTAAAATAATTTAATATTCTATACCATAATCTTATCTTTTCATCCATTAATTTTTTTATTCAATATCCTCTTTTAAGTTAATTTAATCTCTTAAAGTATTTTACTATATAAAATTAAATTGCAATTGCAATGTTTTAAGTATTCCCTCCCTTTTCTTTTTCAGCGTCAAAGCCCCGTGCCCTCCAAATTTTTTGTTTTGAAAATTGAAATCCCATTATTTTCTTCTTTAGGCGTTCTCCCATTCTCTCGCAAAAATAAACAAAACCCTAGCATACATCTTCCATTTTCATCTTTCTATTTTTGATCGAGACCCAAAGATGCAACATAAGAGCGAGCACAATGAGGAGGATAATGGGAGGCAGATGATGAATCTTTATTGTGAAGCTTCTCTCTCACCTTCTCCGTTAACAAATCAGGACTCTATGATAGAGGGTATGGCTTCATTTGCTTTTCATTCTCATTAGATTTTCATCTTCTTCCTCTTCCTCTTTCAATTTCTTAATAATTGATTCTTCCTCAAACTATATCAGTAATTGGGGTTGATTGAATTTGTTGTGATAATGATTATGGTTGAAGTTGTGAGAGACACCGTTCGTGTGGAATGATAATTGTGAGAGAAGTTTCCAGGAGTTGAAACTTCGTTTGACCACTGCCCCTGTACTGATTATCCCTGACCCTAGTGAACCATTTGTGGTTTATTGTGATGCTTCGGGCAAAGGGTTAGGATGTGTGTTGATGCAGCAGGGTAGAGTAGTGGCTTATACCTCGAGGCAGTTGAGGCCTCATGAGGAGAGTTATCCCACACATGACCTGGAGTTAGCTGTCGTAGTGTTTGCTCTTAAAATCTGGAGACACTATTTGTATGGTGCTACCATAGAGATCTATAGTGATTATAAGAGTCTGAAATACCTATTTGACCAGAAAGAACTCAATATGAGACAGAGAAGATGGATGGAGTTTCTGAAAGATTATGATTATGTGTTAAAATATCATCCGGGCAAGGCCAATGTGGTGGCAGATGCCCTGAGTAGGAAATCCATCCATGTGGCCCATATGATGATTAGAGAGCAAGAGCTCTTAGAGAAGTTCAGAAACTTGAACCTCTCTTGCCAGGTGATTCCGGGTAGATTGTATCTGAGTGAAACCCGAATTGAGAATGTGTTGAGAACTCAGATCTTAGATGCCCAGAGAGAGGATGAGTTCCTGAAATGGATCAGGAATGAGATCTCCCAAGGTAAGACCTCAGATTTTAAGGTGTCTGAGGATGGTATGATAGTATATCGGGATAGAATCTGTGTGCCTAGTCGAAATGAGTTGAGAGAAGGCATTCTCGAAGAGGCACATAAGAGTAAGTATACTATCCACCCAGGTGCCACTAAGATGTATCAGGATTTGAAACAGATTTTCTGGTGGCCGGGAATGAAAAGTAAGGTGACAGCCTATGTGGCTAGATGCCTAGTGTGTCAGAGGGTGAAAATAGAACATCAAAGACCGGCTGGGTTGTTGCAACCTCTAGATATCCCCAAGTGGAAGTGGGATAGTATAGCCATGGACTTTGTGATGGGGTTACCCAGGACCTCCTCTGGACACGATGCTATTTGGGTAGTTGTGGATAGACTGACGAAGTCTGCACACTTTTTAGCTATTAAGGCTACTTATACACTGGAGAGATTAGCCCAGTTGTATATTAGAGAGGTAGTGCGACTTCATGGAGTACCCAATAGCATAGTTTCGGATAGAGACCCCAGGTTCACGTCGAACTTTTGGAGGTCGTTGCAGCATGCCTTAGGGACCAGGTTGCGGTTTAGTACTGCATATCACCCCTAGACAGATGGTCAGACTGAGAGGACCATCCAGACCTTATAAGACATGTTGAGGGCGTGTGTGCTAGAAATGAAGGGTAACTGGGATGCGTATTTACCATTAGCAGAGTTTGCTTATAATAACAGTTACCATTCCAGTATCCAGATAGCCCCTTATGAGGCTTTGTATGGGAGAAAGTGCAGATCCCCTCTGTGTTGGGTTGAGCTAGGTGAGAGGAATATAATAGGATCTGAGATTGTGGACCAGACCACCCGACAGATAGAGTTGATTAGAAAGAGACTCCTCACGGCCCAGAGTAGGCAGAAAAGCTATGCCGATAAGAGAAGGAGGCCGTTAGAGTTTGAGATTGGAGACCATGTGTTCATTCGAGTGTCTCCAGTGATGGGAATAGGTCGGTCAATAAGGGTAAGAAAGCTCAGTCCTAGGTATATTGGTCCGTTTGAAATTCTTGAGAAAATTGGACCCGTGGCTTACCGGATAGCCTTGCCTCCTAATCTAACCCAAATCCACAGTGTTTTTCATGTCTCCCAATTGAAAAAGTATATGCCTGACCCCTCACACGTCATAGAATATGAGCATGTGCAATTGCAGGAAGATCTTTCCTATGTAGTGAAACCGGAGAGAATTGTGGATGCTCAGCTGAAACAGTTGAGGAGCAAGAGCATTCCACTGGTGAAAGTGATCTGGAGAGGTCTGACATCTGAGGAAGCAACCTGGGAATTGGAGGATGAAATGAGGCAAAAATATCCAGAATTATTCCATTAAGGTATGTATTTAAAATTTCGAGGACGAAATTTCTTTTAAGGGGGTGGAAATGTAACAACCAGAAAAGAGGAAAGATAAGAAATGAGAGAATAAAAGAGAAAAGAGGAAGCTGGGAAATTTTCGAAGGCTGAAAATTTTCTAAGTCTTCTCGCCATAGCGAGAAATGGAATCGCCATAGCGAGAATACCTCTTCGCAATAGTGAACATGCTCCTAGCTATAGCGAGTGCGGCATTCCATACAGAAACCAGGGAGTTACTCGCCATAGCAGCGCTATAGCGGAGGCAGAGGTCTGGAACAGGCCGAGCTCGCCGTAGCGACGCCATAGCGAAGGCAAAAGTTTGGAACTTGCACGAGCTCGCCGTAGCGAGGGTGATGACTCGCTATAGCGAGAGCGGTCCAGAAAAGCATAAAAAGAGAGATTTTGACTTTTTAAAGAGTCTAAACTCTTCCTTTCTCTCAGAACCGACCTGAGCTTCGACCAAAGAGTGAGAAAAGAGCTGTGGAGAGAGAGAGAGAGACCAAGAAGCAAGGAGATCAAGCAAAGAGGTGAGTAATCTTTAGATTTCCCTAGCTTTTCTCCTTAGCATGTTGTCTCATCCTTTTGCTTGCTCTTCATACGGTTTTCTCCCATAGCATAGTGAAATTGGAATGTATGATGATTTGAATTACTTAGATAATTCACATATGTTATGTTTGTACTTTCAAACTTGCCCAATAGAGGTTAGAACATGAGAGAAGTCATTTAGACCCATTTTGAACCCCATGTAGTGCCAAAATTGCCATTTGGGTGAGCTCCGTCAAAGTATGACCGGATGAGCTCTCCTTGTTATGAAATTTGGCATGCCTCTAGAGTCTATTGAGAGCTTCTTGAGAAGCTAGAGTGGGTAATATTTGGAGGTCTAGAGAATATTTGGTGAATTGTTGAAATTGGGAAAATTCAATGGTTTGGTCATGGTACTGTACATTGAGTCCGAAAATGAAACCATACCACTCATAGACCAAATGGTGTTCAATTGTCATGAAACTTTAGGAGCATAAACTATATATCTACAGTGATCTATACCAACTGGAAGCACCTTAATTGGAGGTCTGTAGAGAGAGAAACGATTTACTGAAGTTCTGTATCAGCAGCAGGGAAGTTTCTGACCTTCGTTACTGTTTTATCAGTTTTCGAGGTCTTAGAACTCCTGAACTGATCTGGAATTATTTTTCTCCTCTAGTTAACATCTGTAGCTTTCCAAATTGGTATAGTTTGCCCAGATTAAATTTTTGTGGAATTAATTACGAATTTCCGAAGTTCATGACAGTAAACTGCACCAGCATCAGGGACAGCCGGACATCTGTTCCTAGTTCGATGTCAATGAGGGTCTAAACGTTGAGATTGAGGCTGGGAGTTATTTTTAGAGTGAAGTTAACATCCCAAGATTTCCAGAGAGCTATGATTTGCTTGATTCCCATTTTTCTAGAATTATTTGTGATTTTCCAAAGTTGGAGCCAGAATCTGATTTATGGGCCCGATTGAGAACTTGTATTTTCTGAGTTTTTGGCTTCTTACCCGTGGTTTGTGAGATGTTTGAGACTATGTACAAGTCTTCTAATTGGTGTTTGAGTAAATAATGTGAATGATGGGTTCACAGGACCCACGGGGCAAGATATGACCGGTTAAACCCCGACTTTAAATAGTAAAATACCACGGTTTCGGTCATTTGTCTGGAAAATCATATGGAGTCAAGCCTAGAGGGAGATGAACTAGAGTGTAGTCAGTAAGGTGTTACAGAAGTCATGGATCGACAATTATTAGAAGCAATATGATGGGTTGACAAAAAGGAAGTGATTAAGGATTGATTAGTTAGTTGTGTGTTAACCAACCCAGAATCCTATAGATATTCTGTCACAAAGCACAAAGTTCAGCCATTATTTCTGAACATTAGCCAAATCCAACAAGAGGTAACAAAAGTGGCTTTCATGATTCCATTCATTTTGTTGATGACAATTTGAAGCCAAAATATGCTATGAGTTGAGCCACTCTGCCCATTTTTTCTTGTAACGGGCTTGGCTAACAGGTGGGGCCCAATTTTCCAACCAAAATAGTATTATTCTGCATATGTCGATCCAGAGCTGCAGATAGCCATGTGATATTTCTAGCTCGTTAAAATAATAGTGCTCAGGAACTAAAAAAAGGATGGAATTACGATTGGAAAAAGGAAAAAAATAAAAACGAAATAATGGGGAGGACCATGATGAAGAAGTATACAGAGATGGTGTGAAAAGTGGATGACATAGTGTAACAGAGTATGGGTCCCTATGCACATTGATTTAAAAAGAGACTGTTTTGTGTCTCCTAATTTTTATTTCCACAATCAAGAGAAAGGTAAGGTAAAGATGTTATTATGTTTGTGGTACCCTTTTGTTCAATACCTAAATTTTAATCACATAAAAAAGGAAAAGGTTTAATTCACAGTATACATACTAGTCACACACACACACATACATATTTCCTTTTTGTTGTAACCACACTTTTTGTGTTTGTTCTTCTTTGTTTTTGTTTTTGTTTTTGTTACTTGGTTAAATGGAAAGAGAGCATTAACAAAAGTAGTTGGAGACTTCATTTATAAGTCTTATCTGTAAAGGCAAAGAAGAGGTATAGGAATTTAATCATGGGAGGCAAAACCAATCTAGATATAGCAAATTATAAAGCCACGTACATTTTAGAGGGATGCTCAGGTAAGTGACTTGATCTTCTTTCCTTCCCATTAGACCACATTATCACATTGAAGTTCAGTTTTGAGCAATTTTGTGAAGAAAGGCAATTAATACATAGTTTGTGAAATTTAACTATGTTTTATAAAAACTTGCTTCTATTGTTCTCTTTCCCTCTAACTCACCCAAGGTTTGTAATCTTCATTTTATTGCTTGCATTCTGATTTTCTGCTCTTGCTAAAGTGTGTGTATGAAACCTTGTGCTGTTTACTTGATTTTGAGTACCAATTAATATTAAAAAAACTAATTTTACATTTATATTCTAATTAGAATGTCTTCATGTTGGTGGCCTTCACTGGACCCTTGCAACAGAATTAGAATGTCTTCGTGTCAGTGGAGTCTCTTATTTATTCTAATTAATGGAGTACAAATGTTGTTGGAACTCTCTGTAGCCGTTGTTTTTTGACAGTGCATGTGCATATAATCATCCTCCTTCCTGGATTCAAGAGTTTAATTAGTGCGCCACAAAAGTTACACATGTTTGTATTGTATTTGTAGGTTGATCTGAGTGAAAAGAGAGAGAGAATGTAGGTCTTGAAGGAACATATATATATATATATATATATGTACGTATATGATCGATGCATGCTGTTGTATAATCATCATATATATATATATTCATATGTTCATCAAATTTACAATTCTTGTATGGGAATTTGGAGTCATGGATTTTGCGTATGGGTTCTGACTCCATTCCTGGCGATAAATGCACAACTAATTTCTTAGACAATTAGAAACAGACAAAACTGTAGTTTTGCTCTTTTTTTTGCTTAAAAAAAATTATGTCATGTATAATGATAAAAGTAAAAATGGGTTCCTATAGTTAATATATATATATATATATATAATATAATTGTGATATTTTATAGTTATGATGATATTCATCTATGATATATTATTTTACTTTTTAGTACTATTTTGAAGAGTTATTTTAAAATTGTCTGAGATGACACAATAGTTAAACTTCATAAATTATTGTTCTTAAATACAATGTATGGAGGTAATGAATGAAATTAACTATAGGAATAGGGTTTTGTTTAAGCAGAGTTAAGTTCATAGTTTCTCTTTTATTGTAAACCATGATCATTTATACGTTGATAGCTATATCTATACAATTGGAGTTGACTTTGTAAGAATTTACTTTTCCAAGTTTGAGTAATCAATGCATGTACTTAACACTGATTAAGGGAAGAAATTGGAGTCCCTAAGAAAATTGGAGTTCATTTTTCTGTAGTTAGAGGAATTAACTCTTTACTATAGTTGTTTGTTTTGCTTGCTAATTCCATCCCTTGGCAATTATTTGATGTCAGTGCTTAAGGAAAAGGCAGTCCAATTAAAGACATTCAAGTATTCAAATCAAGGTATACAAATGTGCGTTTTATTTATTCTTTTTTTGCACTACTGATTTCTTTATGCATTATAATTCGTTTATGCTCTTTATATTTTTATCATTCAACTATACATCATTAGATTAAAAAATAATGTGACTCGTTGAATATTAGATACATAAAAGAAAAAAAAATAAAAAGTAAATGATATAATAAAAAATAAGACTTATCTTCTTACTTTTAAAAAATAATAAAATATGATAAATAATATTAAATAATAATTACAAAAATATAAAAAATATCCAAGGAGATCGTGGTGTGAACCAAACAAAGTCATCAAATTGTTTATACAAATTAAATATACTTTCATAGAGGATTCTGATAAGACCATGCTCCAACTATTTGTATGGTGTTAATAACACGAGGTTTTCAATGTGATTTCATGTTACATGGTGTTAGGTAGAGAGTTATTTTTACTTTGATATTTAGAATGCGAAATGACATTTAAAATATTTGTATTTAATAAATTGATATATACGATAACTAACGTCATTCAAAAAAAATAATGTGATAAGATAATATTATTTTGAATGATATTTCATAACATAAATATCATGTGAATCTAATTTTAAATCACATCACTTTTTACTTATTTGATTATTACAAAATACTACTAATATTATTTCGATGATAATTTTCACTTGTCATAGCATTTTAAATAGGAAAAATTATCTTTTAAATAAAAGTTTAAATTCTATAGACATTCTTTTAATTTAATTTAGACAAATATGACCTATAAGGCATAAGTGTTTTCATATTAGAATTTCTTCTTCTAGCCTTGCCTCATCAGTATATGGACTTCTATTTGCAGAAATTTTATTGCAAATGCTCATGTTTAGGCTCAATTTACTATGGTTCATCAAAGTTCTTCCATTCGTAACTACAATAGAAGTCTACTTGATATATGAGGAACTTTTAAATAATTCAATAATAAGTTGTTATTAGTTACTTAACCTCAATTAATATTGTCCATTAACTTTTTAAAATAATTTATATGTCTTATTGGACATGGATACACACACACACACACACACACACACACACACACACACAGAATCTCTACATTTTATTTTACACCAATTTTTGGTATTTACACTATTCATAATTTTATTATGTATCCGTGTGATGCACAAGGTCTTACCTAGTCTATATATATTTGATCATATTTCTTTTAATAATTTTTGGAGTTGATGAAAGTGTTGAGAGTGGAGTCAAAATTAAGAGTATTTTCTTTCAATTGATCATATATAATGTGCCTTTTTGCTAACATATTAAGGAATAGATTAGTAGAGTTTCAATTGTGTTCTAGGTTCATTTGTTAGGTAAAGATTAATTTTTGAATTGAGAATTGGGTTACTAAAAATTTTTCTATTGAGCAACCAGTCATGTTGATTTTGGTGAATTTACTATGACTTTGTTTGGCTGCATGAAGCCATGATTTTTGGCATGCTTCTTGGTCAATATGTTGGGAATTATTTATAAATTTTTTTAGAATTTTCTGGGTTGGGTTGATTGGTTAAATACATCTATTTCTAGATATAGTAAAGAATGCCCTATTTTCAATATTTCTTAACTGTAATTCAACTTTGCAAATTTTTTGAGAATAATATGGACATGATTTTGCTCTAAAATTTTCTATACAACGTATTTGAGATGTCTAGTTATATACATAGTTTTTTGGTAAATTTTGAAGATCATTTGTTCATGTTTTTGTTAGTTTTTTTTTAGATTATACAAATATATTATTTAGCAGTTTTTTTTCTTATATTTTTTTATCTTTCTTGTTTGATTTTTTTTACATTGGTTCTTATGGAATTTTAGGCTAAAATTTGGCATGAGAGTTTTTTTATTTTTTTTTTGTTGAGAAAAATTGGCTTAATGTTCGGAACATGTTATCTATGTGTTTTTGCTTGTCGATTATACATGATTTAGCATTCTTATTATTTATTTTTTTAATTGAGCATAAAGGGTGCAACATTCCTTCAACTAAACATAAGAGGAGGCTGGTAAGTATTTAAATTCAAATGTAATCCTCGTTTATTTAATGTATGAGATAACTAATATCAATAAATAATTACAAATTTTACAGCTTGGAAAGCTACCTACAATGTTTGAATCGATGTATAACAGAGCCTAATCAACGTATAACAGAGCAGGATCAACAAATTTTGTCTCTACTAGACCAGTATCAGCAAAATACTTAATAGATTGCAAGAACTTGAATCACGGTTATCTCGTGCCCCATCAAATCTTGATGATTGTCCTTCATCATAAAGATTATTTTATTTCCCTTCCTTTATTTTAAGATATATGTTTTGTTGAGGATTATTATAATTTGCTTTAGAATAATTATCATTTAATTGAGAATCATTTTAATATATTTGTTATTTTTTTGTTAGATATTATTGCGTTATTATACTTTACTGGATAGAGAGAAATACTTAAACCTAAAATTTTATTATTTAATAATAATAATATTTTCAATTTACCTTAATTATACTTTTATTGTATTTTATTGGATAGGTAATAAAGTAATATTGAGGTTAAATTAAAAAAATATTTAATAATAAAATAAATTAAATTAGCGATAAAATATTTTATCACAAATCTATTGTTGATTATTGATGAAATTTTTACCAAAAATCTGTCGTTGATTAGTGATAGAATATCTGTCACAAATTTATATTTAATAATGAAACAAATTACATTAGCGATGAAATATTTTATCGCAAATTCGTCACTGATAGTGATAGAATTTTCGTCACAAATTCATATTTGATTAGTGACAGAATATCCGTCACAAATCCGTCGCTAATATTTTATTGCAATTTCGTTGCTAATTAGTGACGGAATATTCCGTCACAAATCCTTCGCTAATTAGCGACGGATTATTCCGTCACAAATCCTTCGTTAATTATGGAATATTTTGTCACAAATCCATCACTATTTAGCAACAGAATAATTCATCCTTAGTCTGTGACTAATCACTGACGAAATATTTTGTTTGAATTCCGTCACTAATCCATCACAAACTTGGAATATGTTAGTCTAATAATTAGCGACGGAATTCTCTTTTGTGACGGAATATTCCGTCACTAATTAACAACGGAATCTCAAATTCCGTCACAAATAAATTAGTGACGATGAAATTATCGACAGAAGAAATCCATTACTAATTCCGTCGCTAATTCGTTTGCGACGGAATTATCCACATTTAGCGACGAAAAATTTCGTCGCTAATTTCTGTTTTTCTTGTAGTGTGTTGACAAAACTTTAGGATTTTTTTCTTCTTAAATGTTCATTTCGAATGAGTCTTGAAGTGCCACAATTTACGCAATTAACATTGCACTTGACGAGGTGTAATGGAGAGGATATGATTTTGCTCAATTGTCTTAGTAAATATCATTGTTGGAAAACATGATGGAGATGCATTTGACTAAAGGTTATTGCACAATTACTCCACTATCTTTTGATGAGGCCAATTATGCTTATTGAAGTAGAAGAATGGAAATTTTTATGAAAGCTACTAGTTATGACATGTGAGAAGTTACAAATACTAGTTTGAACTCCAAGCTAAGTACTGAATGGGATGAGTATGACCAAAATTCATTTTTTTTAATATTAGAGCAATGCATATGTTATATAATTGTTTAATTGAAAGTGTTTATGCTATAATTAAAAATTGCTTTATTTCTAAACATATATGGGATATTCTTTGAGCATTATATGATTCTAACCAAAGTGTTGAGATTATAAATGTTGATAGCTTTAAAGAGACTTTACAACATAAGCAAGTTTGCTCAATACCTCTTGAAGATAATCAACATAAAATTGAAGAGGAAACTTGTGAGATCTTCAATAGGAAGTACACTTATCATGAACAATTTGTCAATTATGAAAACGAGAAAGATTCCCTAAAAGAGCTTACCAAGGAAGGATCAAACAACTATGAAGGTGTGACTCAAAAGGACTTATAGGTGTTTGATTTTAAACTTGGCATTAGTCATTTTCATAGTGAATTACAAGGAATTACTTAAAGTACTCTTCTAACAAAAGGCAAAGATTTTCCAAAGGTGCTTAAAATAATTATTCATTTATTATTTGTCATTATTGTCATATCTCTTATGTTTACCCTATTAGAAGAAACTCTTGAATAAGAAAAATGCAAATTTGGGTTCCTAGACATTTTAAAGGTTTTAATATTAACAAACAAGGACCAAAGATGAGATGGGTATCAAAAAGTCTTCTTAGCAATTCATATAATTGTCTCACAAGGATAAACAAATTACCTAAGCAAAGGAAGAATCATCAAAGGGAGCTTTTCCAATGCTAAACATTAGGTTTTCAAAACCTATGACTCTAAAAGAGAAGCAATGGGTAAGAAAATGGTATTCTTTTACACCAGAATAAATTTGGTTTACACCAAAATAATTGGTGGATATATGAGTTCTTTTACTATATGAGCTCTTTTACTAAGTTGAACACGGTAAGCCAATTGGTTAATAATGTATGATTTAATGTTTTATCTTATCTCATGGCAAGAGAACTAAATATATGCTATATGGACACTATGAAGTGAATATCTTACATATGCTCTACTTAATCATTCATGATACATATGCCCTTTGTGCTTGATTTGCATATTCTATACTTCAATGAATATATTTATCAAAACATTACATGAATTAGTTGTGTTTGATCATTGTTAAGCTAGTTCATGACTATTCAAATTTATGTGAATCTGGATCTACTACTGAACACTTGTGCAATGAATTTTATGAATGTATGACTAGTGAATTTGAAATGAGCATGATAAAGAGATAACCTTCTTTCTTGGATTGCTAATCAAACAATTAAAAGAAATAACCTTCACTAGACAATCAAAGATACAAAAGAACTACTTAACGGTTTGACATGGACAATACTAAGGCTATTGGAACTTCTATGAACTCATTATTAAAGCAAAAAAAAGATGAGAAAGCAAATAAGATTATCCATAAGTGCTTTAACATTGAACTTATAAAAGATCATGAGGAAAGATAGAGAAGACTAAGGAGAAGAAGGAAGTTGGATAGAAGATTGTTTAGATTGATTAAGAAATACGGTTGCGACAAGACTACATTAAGACTAAGATGTTTACACCAAAATGTTAGATTATGAACAAGTTGGGAAGAAATATATTGCATAGTCAAATCATGTCTACTCATGTTGCCTTCAAGCAAATTCAAAGACTTTAGTTTTAATTATGCCAAACATTTTAATTATCTGATTTTTGGAAAATGGTTTATTAGATTAAAATTGTAATTTATGAAAACATTGCTTTTTTTTGCTGAAGTTGATTCAATGGGTTTCATATTCATTTATGTGCTTAAATATGACTTACTTATATTATTTTTACTAATAAAGATATTTTTGATTTGTATTGAATATTTTGTTTATGGAAAGTTTTAAAAAAATAAATTAATTAAGTCAAATGTTTTATAAGGGAAGTTTTAAATTGGACTCAATATGATTTTTGGAGCTTTCATATAAGGTAATTTTTTGAATATGTGTATAAATGAAAAGAATCTTAGGAATTTTGTATAGAATGTTTTTGAATCAAATTAATCTTGTGCATTGATGAAAATGTTCTTAAGGAAAGTTTTCAAATAGCTTTGAATTGTTAAATCAAGATATTAATATGGAAAAATTCTTTATGATCTAATTATCTTGAGCTATTAATCAAATAATTTTGCTTAGGTATGAAAAAAGGAAAATCACGATATTAGGGAGTAGAAAAAGGAAAACGATAGTTTAAAGGAAGCATAAATGAAACTACAACTATGAAGATCTATTTAAGCTTGGTATCTTCTTCAAGGCTATATAAGATGAAGTCAACATTTTGCAATTTGAAAGACTACTTATCATGGAATAAAGATGTTGCACTTATTACTAATTGATTGGAAGCATTCAAGACATGTTCCTTATTAATGAACAAATTTGCGCTATCTAGGGAAGCTATTATCAATAGTCATTTGCTGAAGGTTGCATTATTCAAAGAAAACTATTTGAAGATGCAATTAATAATAAAGTTGCAAAAGAGGCATACAATCATATCTCTCATGAAAAAAATGAAAGAACGTGAACCAAGGAAGTAGAAAAAGAGACAGGCTTAAGGAGAAAATTATTTTAGTATACTCTTTGACATATTATACTTATCAAAGTTAACTTATCAACATTAAACACGTTCTAAAATGGCAAGAAGAAATCTAAGCAATTGACATATGGTTTAAAGCATTAAATGCTGAAATTATTGAAAGTTGAAAAATGATCTACACATAAAGGAAGGAAGACATTCACTCTTCATGAAATACCAATGGAAGAATGATATTTTGGCATATAAACCATGAAGAGTGAAGAGTGAAGAGTGAATGGAATATGCGTTCAGCTCTAATTTCTTAAATGCAAGATCAACAATAATGGAATATCTTGAATTTTTACTTCTTATCTTGCACATCAGGAATCTCACTTTTTGAATTTTGGAAAGACAATCAATCACATTCATTTAATGTTAGAAATCTCATATGGATGAAAATCTCTTTATTTCTCTTCTTAAATGCACTATCTTGGATGAAATGATTGAAGAAAAGTAGTTAGCCAAAACCAAGCCATATGCTACTTTAAGCAAAGATTTCTATCCATTGGAGTGCATGAAATTATTTAATAAGGAAGCAATGATCATAAGGCTTAAAGTTTACTCTATATGAAGATCTATTCAAAATTGAAGAAATTAGAGCTGAACGCATATTCTTTAGAGAGTTATACTACTTTGTATTGGTTGTACTTTAATTGTAATTACTCTATATGAGTTAGCCATCTATATTTAAGACAACTCTTAGAGAATATATGAGCTTAACTTGTCTTATTTTTTTTTACCTTAAGTTTTTAGATGTCTTGAGAAAAACCTAGGTGAGAGTTTCTTGCTATCTTGGGAAAAACCTTGAGGATAATTTCTAGGAAGCTTGAAGAAAAACCTACAGAATGGGAAATCGTTTGGAAAGAAGAAAAGTGTAAAAGCTGTGATTTGAGCCTTATTTGATTGCCTTGAGAGAGGATGTAAAAGCAAGAGTGCTGTGCTAATGCTTCTAGGGTTACTTGTATCCTTAATGATTTATGTTGAATAAAAATCCCTTGTTGTATGCTTAGGAACTGGGCATAAGACATTTTGGTTAAAACTAAGATAAATCGGTTTTGTGCACTCTCTCTTCCTTACTCTCTTTATATTCTATTTGAAGTTTCAATTTATAAAGTAGGTTGTTATTCCTAAGGAACCTAACACAGTGTAAAAGGAATCAAAATTTTTGAAAGAAAGATAAATAATCTTAAATCTAATTCAACCCTTTCTGTAACATCCGGTCTTTCTAAAAATTGAATCAGAACTAGTAAGATAATAAAAAAGAACCTCAGAATAAGATAAATTAAGGTCAATTAAGGATAAAATAATAATTAGAATGTCAAGAAAGGGACAGGAAGTTAGTGACAGCCAAAATTCGGATCCAAAGTAGCTAAATAGATAAAACTGATAATATAGTGGCAAAATCATAATTTTGGGTAAAATTTTAAAAACTTAAAGAAAAGAGTTTTAAATGTCAAAGTTTAGTTCACAGAGATTTTTAGAGGCTTTGAAAACTATAAGAATTATTATAATGACTAAAACTCTTCTGGTGGATAATTTATGGTGTTAGTTGATTGTAACTCTGACTAGACTTTTTAGGATAATTTTGAATCCCAAAAATTTTAAATTAAATGTTTTTAATAAATTAGAAAACTTAAATTTTCATATGAAAAAAGTAGCTTTTAAAAAGGAGATAAAACTTGCCTAAATAGAGGAATTAAAGTGTTAGGACATAATGGGAATTATGAAAATTGTTATAAAAATTTCCTTCACCTTTTATAAACTAGCATGCCCCCTAGTCTTTCTTTTTCAACCAACTTATTTAGCTTATGAACTAGTAACTATGGGACCAAGAAGAAGGGAGGGGGGGGGGGGAGAGAGAAAGAGAGAAGCCAATAAGGTAAGGAAACTTGCATGGTTTTACGGTATGCTAGTTATGAAATCCTCTCCTCTCTTCTTGCTTTTTCTAATAGTAGTTTTAGTTTCTTGAAAGAATGATTTTGGTGGCTGACTTCATGAGAAAAAGTGGAGAAACTTTTTAATCATTGTGTTATGATTGGTTCATTGTGTATTTAATTGCTAATAGACCATATATCATGTTTAGGGTATGCTTGTGTGCTAGATTTCAATATGATCTTAAGGAATCTTATCTTATTGCTTTGAAAAGAATATTTAGATATCTAGTAGGAACTCAAGAATAAGGAATCTAGTATCCTAATATTGATTCTTATGATTTGTTTAGTTATTGTGACGTTGATTTTGGTCATTGCAAAATTGATCAAAAGAGTGCTAGTGATACATGTCAGTTTATAAGACATTGTCTTATTTCATGGTTTAGTCATGAGCAAAATTTAGATGCTTTATCTATAACTGAGGTTAAATATGTTTCAACAGAAGGTTGTTGTGCATAGATTTTATGGATAAAATAACTACAAGACTATAGACTACATATTGATCATGTTCATATTAAGTATGATAACATAAGTGTTATTGATTTATCTAAGCATCCAATTTAGCATTCAAGGACTAAGCATTTTGAAATTAGGCATCATTTTTTGAGAGACCATGTTGCAAGAGGTGATATTATTCTTGATTTTGTTTTAACCAAAAATCAATTGGCTAATATATTTATAAAACCCTTGAGTGAATACAATTTTTGCAAAATGATGACTCCTAATATTTTGTATTATTTATAGTTAATTGGATTTAATTTGGAAGTCATCCATTAGAGTTTTAGTGAAATTTATTCATTATTTGTAAGTAATTTTTCAAATCAAAAGTGAAAGAGAGAAATGAAGTTAATTGTGAATAATTATGATTGAGTAGATATTGCCTTAATAGAAAATATTTCTTATTTCAGAATTTTATTCAATTATAAGTTCCAGGCAAAGAAGCGGTCGCTTTATTTGAAGATGCGGCCGCTAAATTCGACGGCAAAACTCTGCGTTTTGATTAATGAGGATACAAAACATGAATTGCAGCTAGGTTTTGGGGCATTCTGTGGCAGAGGAGGGTTCTGAATGTTCGGAGGCATTTTTGGGTGGTTTTTGGAGGTTTTTCAAGCTTGGAAGAGTGAAGGAAGAGGAAGAATCAAGGGGGAGCTCAACTTTCTGTATTTCTCTCATCCCTTTGTTTGCTTTTTCTGTTTCTCTTCATCTTCTCCATGTATTTAATTGGGATTCACTGTAGATTTAGCTATGTGTAGCTAAACTTCTCTTTACCTAGAGCACTATGAACTTGATGTGAACTAAATCTTTATTTTTCTTGTCGATTGTAATGATTGGAGCCTTGTGTATCTTTCTTTTACTTAATGCTTTCTTAGGGATTGGCTACCTCTTGGAATTGATTTGGGTAATTGGAATTTACCTTGAAAAAGGAATTCTAATTGGACCTAAGAGTTGGATAGATTAAGTTAGATTATTCTAATTTGTAATTGGGATAGAAATATATCTAATTGCCTTAATTGGTTTGTAGAGGGTTATGGCTTGTAATGCACTCTAACCTAATTCTAAGGACACTTAGATTTTAGGGAAGAGTAAGGCTATAATTACATTGACGGACGGTTATAGCTTATGAATCTCGTAACCCACAAGGTGATAATTAATTGCAATTGAACAAGTAATTAAGTTCTAGTAAGCATCAAGGGAATAGTGACTCTAGGTAATTTCAAAGCCTTAGATTTTAGTCTAAATTTTCTTTGCCAACCAAGTTTTCTTTAAATTGTTTTTGGTTGAAAATTAGTTTTAAATCATGAATTGTTTAATTGGTAGCTTAACGTGGATGAAAGTGGGTTGTGCATTGCCTAATTACATTTAAGTCATTCCTCATGGGAATGATACTCATACTTATCACTGAACTACTTGATCCGACCCGTGCATTTGCGAAAACACATAATTTTTTATGGTCACAAAAAAAGAAGAGAAATTAAAATGATTGAATATGCTTTTCTCTATGTTTATATTTCTGACGCCTGATTATATAATTAGTGTGCTAAATCTTTCCATTATTCTTTTGAATTAGAATCAATGTGTTTTATATATCATGTATTTTCATTTTTATAGACCACTTCAGAATTTGAATCATTTTTGGAAAGAAATCATATACATTTAACTGATTTTTGAACTTTCAAAATTACTTGCATTTTTTCTACCTTAAAGAAACATGGCATGATATTATGATCCCTGTTTCTTTGTAATTTGCATGCATTTAATGCTTTTTGCATCAATCAATCATATCATGGCAGCTTTTATAAACTTCCATTTCCTCTTTCTTGTTTTGTAATAATCACTTTCATTTACCGATATCTCTTTCCACTCCTTTACCTTTTAAACACTAAAACTCCTTATCTTACATTTCGCCTATTCATTTGAGATGGAATCAAAGGCTAGCTATTATGAAGAGACTCAGTTTTAATAGTTCAATAGGAGCGTCTAGGAAGAAGAACGAGTCTGGAAAACATGAAACCTTCATTAATCTAGTAGCAAAAGGCCACTATGATACTAATTACAAGCTTCAAATTTATACTATCATAAGAGAGGTAAATTGGGAATTTTTTTAGTTCTGAAGGATTATCTTGCTTCATCTTACTAGGTCGATTAGGTTGGGAACTTTTTCTATGTCTCAAGGAAACCATTTATCTTGAATTGATTAGAGAATTTTATGTGAACTTAACTTTTGATTCTACTTAGAGGATTTACTTTATTGAAAGGATGGAAAATCACTATTGATTATTAGAAAATGTTTGAAATAAACAATTGTTTTAATTATGGAGTTAGGGGGTGTTCTAGTCATTGAGGGATAGAGTTTGACAAATATAATGAGAAGGAAGCTATTGAGGAGATTTTAGGAAGGCAAGCCTTCATCATTGATATTGGTGATTTAAGGGCTAACCATAGGGTGTAGTTGCATGCCATCAACTAGTTGGTGATCTCTAAGCTTGCTAAATCAAACTCACCTACCTAATTGGAAATCTTTTATATGTGGTGTGCCTTACACATTATTAAATGGTTAATTGTAGGAACTTCATTATAGGATGGTAATTACTTTGCTTGCAAAGTCTTAACATGTGGATTTGATATTTATAAAGGTAAAAGTGCCTTATTTTAAGCTAATTTTGATTTAAGATTACTATTTTTCATGTAGTATAAGACAATTGGCTTGACTTGGGTAAAAGGTGGAAAGGACAATAAGGAAGTAAGCTTTGAGAGCATTCTCAAGGGAATAAAAAAGTCTATTCCCATTAAAAGGAAAGGAGAAAAGAAGCCAACTACTGAGGTCAACCATCCTATTATAAGAAAATCATTTAGAATTAGGGACAAGAAGAAAGAAAAGATTGATGCTGAACTATTTAACATATGTGTGAAGAAAAATCTAACTCCTTTACTACTAAGAAGGGTGATGAGAAGATGGCTTATATAGAGGAAGACAAAGACCTAGCTTTTACTCACTAGAAGCAGAACAAGATGACTATATGCTATTTAACACTACCTCAAAAGCTTTAGAAAAAAGAGGAAGAATAGAAGGTTGGTGATCAACCTCTTGCTATAGGTACTACTAATTTTCACTCCTTACTTGTTGAAATGAAAGATAAAATCATGAAGGATATAACACCGTAATTATATAGCTCATCCCATTTCTTTTCCAAGCCATGAAGCACATGAGTTCTCAAGGAAAAATGCATTAAAATATTTAATTTTCTTGTGTTGCGTAGTGGATAAATTTTTCGTTCAATATCCCGTGGATCATATGGAGTTATCCATGTCATTCTCATATTTAATTACACTAATACAACTTAAAATCATCTAAGGAAGTGGCTTAGAACTCATGCAACTGGATGGAATACACACATTTTATAGTTGCAGCCTTGGCCAAAAAACTCAGTTTATTGTCATAAATTTTGAAAAATTATAACTAATTCTAGAAAAATAAAAATCATATTCTCTATCATTTTGAAAAGCTATAAATGTCTACTTTATGTTAAAAATATGTCCAAACCTCAATAGGGGCTGTTAGCCACCCAAAATTGATGGAATAGTACCAAAGGTCGACTGTCATCCTTGGTACAGATCTCCAACTTCAAAAATTTATATCTCCCTACTCAGAGGTCCAATTAGGGTGATCTTAGTGGACATGGAAGGGTTATTATGTCTAATTTATGTCTGTAAAATTTCATAAGTATTGGACATCATTTAATCTTCGAATGACATAGCCCATGTTTCTGACCATATGAATAGTACCTGTATCAATTCAACAAAAAAAAAATGGCAACTTTGAAAAATAATAATTAATTCTACAAAGCTCTAAATAATATGGTCTTTAGTTTTCTAAAAATCTCTAGATAAGATCTATATGTGTGCTAAATTTTATGGGCAAATTCATTCATTTGGTCAAATATTGACATTATGTTGTAAATTGGTCTTTTTTGTGCCATATAAGGGGTCCAAATGGTTCATATTGAGTTCAAAGGCTACTATGACCACTTGAGTACATGGGAATGCACCAAAATGACATTCTAAACTTGTTTCACAGGTGCACAAACCCAAAATTTGAAAACTCACTCTCTCACCCCATACCATACATAAGATTACATAATGTTAGTCTTGCCATTCCATACTCAAAATGCATTATACCATTCATATAATATTAGATCTCATTTGTACATGATACATTTGTATAATTACACATGGTCATAAGGTCATAGGTCATATAAAACAATAAATTATAATATTTTCCATTCATGTGCCCATAAAGAAACAAAATCAAGACATTTTGTTGTCATACTCTTATCTTCCAACTTGTTGGCTTCCATTGCCTTGTTCACTTGGTCCACCTACCATGTTAAGGCATTGGAGAGGAGGGAATGAGATTCAAAGAATCTCAATAGCTCATCTCCCTTTCAATCATACATAAAATATGCAATTCAAGTCTCAAGAATGCATGCCTGAGTACAAGGAACAATATGAGTATTTAAGAAACATTCTTGGCATATGAGTAAGTCATACAAAGTATCCATAGGCTTGCCAAGTAAGTGGATTACCCTCACCCATTCACTTATGGATTTTAGACTTGCTTTACCCATTTTCTTTAAAAGGTTTTGACTCAACTTCACTCTTAGGAGATACTTTGCTTTGTCTTAACCATTTCTAAGGGTTTTTAGCTCATCCTCACCATGGCTAAGAGTTCTTGGCTTTTTCACACTCAAACAAACATATTAGGCATTATTTGAAAGCATAATGCAACATCATGGTACTATGGAATAAAAGCTCATGCTAGAATATTTTTCATAGCTTAAAACAAACATACACACATTCAAAGACAAGTCAATCATATATTCATGCATGAGAGAAGGAGGAGTGAGCTACCTTAGTTGCAACCACACACTTTTCCTCTTGAAAATACTCTGCCTTCCTCAGCCTTACATACATAAAGGTGTGGGATTTGCTTCTCTTGGCCTAAACACAATTTATGGAAGCCAATTAGGTTCACAGAATTAATTCTAAGGCTACACATCTTCTTTAAGCACTAACTTAGTCTAATAATCCCTTTATGTATATAAAAGTGCATCTAATGAAGCAAAATCTATCAATTCAGTTCTATGCTCCATTCTTTTCTTTCATTTATGATTTTTGAGTCCTTTTAAGCCTTTTGGAGTCATCACACAATTAAAACAAAGAGCCAAACTAGGTGTTGCTTCTTTAGGTCATATTATGGAACATATAAGGCCATCTCACTTTCTATGGTTTCTAAATTTTTTTCAAGGATTCTTCTGATCTTCACTCATCATATATGACTCAAAAATAAGTTTAGAACAAATTAAAACTATCCTTAGGTAC
The DNA here is from genome assembly GCA_026724425.1 of Erythrophleum ivorense. Lineage (NCBI taxonomy): Eukaryota > Viridiplantae > Streptophyta > Magnoliopsida > Fabales > Fabaceae > Erythrophleum > Erythrophleum ivorense. The sequence goes on from JAIUCV010000430.1 coordinate 278,599, forward strand.
TTCAACTATGCTAGGCTGTGGCTATGGAGCAATAGGATACCAAGGGAATTTGCTTTATTTTCTTTATGAAAGAATCATATGGGGAGCCTTCTAGAGATCTTAGGAGCTTATTTAAACATTCATTTAGGCTTAGGAATCATTGTATCAAAATAGATTTTGCAAGGAATACTTGAAACCCTAGGTTTTCTATCTTGTAATTTAATGGTTCTTTGGTTGTTTTCTTTGCATATCCTTATTCTCTTCCGTTAAATTTCTAAGATTCATTCTTGGTTTAGCTAGAAATTCAACTCCCTAGGACTGGCCACATGTAGGTCGAACCAAGGAAGAAAGGGGAGAAGAAGTAGCCACCATGGGATAGAACTTTTACCTTATTTTTCTTTGTTTTCTTGCTTGATTCTTCCTTTCTTTGGCCTCCTCTCTTCAAATCTGAATTTTTTCCTCTATTCTTCCCTTAAAATAGATCCATAAACTTTAATAAAACTAAAGGAAAGAAGGGGAAATGGAAGAGAAGAGGTTTGCTAAAGAGAAAACATGAAAAAAACTAAGAAATCCATACCTTTCTACCTTGTATTTCTCCTTCCTTTCTCCTCTTATTGGTGCACCTCACTTTTAGGGTTTTCCCTCTGGTTCAGGGCAGAAACTGAATGAACTAAATGAGTGAGGAGGTGGGGCACCATATATATAGGAGTGGTTTTAAGAAACACTTTTCAAAATTCCAATTTTGCCTTTTTGCCTTGGTATTTTTGTTTTCGATTCATTTTAGCTCTTTTTTGAGAATTGTCTTTTCTATTATAAAATTTAAGTTTCCAATTTAATAAAATGCCTTTTGAATCACTCAAATCGAAGCTAAAACCTTCCTGAACGAATTTGTTAAAGTTTGGATCCATCAATGTTGAAAAATATCCACCGAAAGGGTTTTAACTATCTTGGAACTTCCTATGATTTTCAGGGCTTTTGAGAACCTCGAAGAACTCAAAAATTTCATTGAAAAAGCCCTCTTGTGTGAATTCCAAAATTTGCTCAAAATTACAAAAATGCCATTATGTTTTGTAAGTCTTTCGTTCAATTTTGTTTCTTCATTCTAGCTCTGTTTTTCTTTCCGTGTGAGCTTGGGATTCTTATTTTTAGGAGTCTAAAATGCTACTTAAATTTTTTGGGACCTTAATGAACTCATTTCAAGGGACTTGCTTTGAAAATGTACCCGTTTCCATCGTTTAATGAAAATAAGACATTACAAAGGAGGTTCAAGACATTAAAGAATCCATTGCTCACACAATGCTAATGCCACTACTAAAGGATTTAAGGAGCCTAATCACTTTATTGCTATGAAAGTGGATGAAGACATAGGGAGTATTGCTTTATTGTTGTCTCCAATTGATCCTAAGAAGCCTCTTACTCTCCTTAGCCTTTCTAAAATTCAATCATTTCTTGTGGCTAGCACCATTGCTCTTTTTAACCTTATTGGATCTCAAGAATCTCCCAAGGACCCTTTTTCATAATGCATTGCATTATTCTAGTTTTTATTATTTTTGTTTAATTTTTGGATGGCTATGATGGTTAATTTTGATGATGTTTTGAACTTTGTGATTTTGTTAGGAACCTTTATGGGTGGATATTATAATCTTATAAGTATTTCCTATGATATTACCCTATTATATCAATTTATGTTAGTTTTTGAATTTGTTTTTGTCTTTTTGCTTATGGTAAAAAGGGATAAAATATAGGAAAATTATGGTATAGTTACTATTTTGTATGGCTTATATTAGTCTATAGTAGGTTATAGGAAGCTTATTGTTAAGGGGAGCATTCTCTTTACCTAGCTCAGATTAAGAGGAACCAAATAATGTGCTCATCATATTGTTTAGAGGGAACTGTTGTTATTATCCTTTCTTATTCATTTTTCCAAAAATATATTCCTCTTAATTTTTAAATGTTTGCCATAATCAGAAAAGGGGGGAGAATGTTAAATCAAAGGCTATTTTATGATTTTAATCATGTCAATCATTTTATAATAAATTGAGTTTTAGAAAATAGGTTTTATTAGGCTGAAGACATTATTTTAGGCCTTAGGTATTTTTTTTGGCATCATTTTATGGGCTTTAAAGATGTTTAATATTATTTTATTGCCTAATATGCTTTTCCAAGTTTAATTAATTTTACATGGGCTAAAAAAATGTTTTTAGGCCAAGTCTAATATATTAGAATTTGCATTGGGTCAAAGAAAGTGTTTTATGAATAATTTATTTTAAACCAAGGAATTTATAATAAAATATTTTTCAAAGATCCTAATATAGAAAGTTTTCAAATAAGGAATTTACAGTGAAGGATTTTAATATGGAAAGTTTTATGAATCAAATAGGTATTAATGAATATGCAATTTGATTATACTAAGGTTTAATTACAGGAGTTATGATTCCTGCACTTATATTGAGTTATTCTTAGAAAATGAAAACGAAAAGTTAGTAAATTAAGGAAGTAGAAAAAGAAATTGGCTATTTGAAGCAAGCAAAATAGAGGCATATTAATGAAGAACTATTCAAGTATACTATTTTTTAGAACATGTGCACTAAATAGATCAATGTTTTATACATTGAAGAGAGCTCAAAATAGCAATAAGACATTGATATCATCATGGATTGATCTAAGACATTCAAGACAATGATTCCTAGCCATTGAATATGATATGTGCACTAATTGAAGGAAGCTATCTAACAATCACATGTTGAAGGTTACACTATATAAAGTAGACCATTTGAAGATGAAGACACAATGCTGAATTCCAATCATTTAAAGTGTCATACTGAGAATTTGTTCTATTTTATTGTTCATTTTGCTTTGAGCAAGTTAGTCTTGTAATTGGGAGAACTTATAGTGAATCTTATGTGCCAAACCTTATTAAACCTCTGCAATTTTTTAGGTTTCTTGAGAGAAAAATTTAGTGAGAGTAAGGCTATAAAAACTTGAGAGTTAAACTCATGAGGTTATCTTGTACGTAAAGATTTTAGGGAGTTTATGAGAAAAATCTATAGGAATGGGAGAGACTGTACAAGCTGAGTGTTAAGTCTTAGAGGTTACCTGACCAATAAGTAGTAAAAGTTATAGGAAGTTAAGCCTTTGTTTAGGGTTATCTTTTAACTTTAGTGATTGTCCACTATAATTAAAAACCCTTGCTTTGTGCTTGGGAACTAGACATAATACATCTTGACCCTATTACTTTTATTTCTAGATTTTGATGATAACAAACAACTTGGGTAATCACATTGGAGAATATGCTAAGTTAAAGCTTGGAGTAATAATTGAAGAATCTTTAAGCTTTAGGAGTAAGTATATTTTGTACAAAGATTATGGATTGATTAGAGCTCTTTAACTTTTTAGAAATCATGTATCTTTGAAGAACTTAAAAGAAAATACTTTTTGGAAACTTTTAGAGGATTTCTAGTTGGCTAGTCCCCTTGGAACCAATTGACTGGGCCTTCTTAATAATGTAAAAACGCATTCTGAACTAAACCAATCGACCATTCATTAGGGAATGGTTGACTATCAAGGAAAGCCCTATAGTGGCCTTTTCGCCATTGACCAATAGTCTAGTCCTTAAGGACTGGTTGACTATCGAGGTAATGCCAATCAATTGTTCCCTAAGTAATAGTTGATTAATGCCTTTTAGAGCTACAACCTTTAGTCTTCAATAAGACCAATTGACTGTTAGGGTCTGATCAATTGACTAGGATAGTACAAAAAAGGTTGCAATGACTTTTTGGTAGTTATTTTTGTACATTTTGTTTTCCCTCCTATCTCTAATGACTTTATTGGGATTTGTGTTATATATTAGATCTAATGTGAACCTAGAACTAAGATGAAAAACTTGCAAAAAACATGAATAACATCTTCTTGAGCTCTAAATCATTCTCTTCTCCTTTTAAGTTTAGTTTCAATTATAAACTTGTTCTGTTTAGAGAGATTTTTTGATATACCTTCCTTTCTTCCTTGTGGAGAGTATGAATACTCAAGGATAATACTCTTTGTAAGGAGAGTGCTTTTTATGAGAAGTGCTCATTTGAATTCTAATTGCTATAGTGGCTTGCAAGTGCCTACTTAAAATCTTGTTGATATGGTAGAAAATCTCAAGATAACTCATGGGACAGGATGTAGACTTGTTGGATATTTGAACCATGATAAAATTTCTTGTTTTTGATCTTTTTTCTCTTTCTTAACCTTATCTTATTGCACTTTATTTATTAGTATTTGGTTTGTGCTGTGTTTTACTCTTTTTGCTTTCAACTTAGCCTTGTTTCTGTGCTTCAAAAAATCAGTCCTTCAGTTTTGTTCTTATAAAACCCAATTCACCTACCCTCATGGATTCTAGCCATTCCTAACAATATTGCTTTTGGTTGGAACCAAGATAAATTTGTTGTGAACTTTCTCTCTTCCCTATACTCTTTAATTATTGCTTAAAGTTTTTTTTTTTAAATGCGTAGGAATATGTTTTGAGAAATTAACTAAGAATCTGAAGTTTACAGAAGGAATCATAATTTTTAAAATGGGTAAAAATAAGTTTTAAAATCTGATTCAACCTATTTTTTGGATTACTTCTAGAGTAACAGTCTTGATTAAGGTTTAGAACGTTGTAGTGAAGTTGCATGGGGTTGGTCAAGAAGCAGATCAAAGAAAAAAATATGATTGCTGTCATATGAAGTACTAGACAAAATATAATGGGTGATCTTGACCTTTCAGCAATTAGATTCAATCTCTTCCTCCGAAAAGAAAATATATAACCCTTCATACGTGTTGTGGTTGCTCAAAGTCCAAAAGTGTAATACGTCTTAGTCGTAGCACCAAAGGGAATGTGTTGTCAATGTACTGGCTCCACCTGAGTAGAGGTACAGTTAAAAGGCTAATAGGATAAATATTTAATTATTCAGACATAGGATGATATTTGAATTTTAATAATTTTTAACTTGATAGATTAATCTTGTGGAATGAGTTTTTATCATAACTCAAGTTGGCGTTGGTCGAAGAAGTTAAGATCATCGACCAAAAAGAATCACCTAATACCCAAAACATTAAATGTGGAAGTCATTCAGAAAGAACTACCAAAATATGCTGTAGGATAACTATCGAAATTGGGCTAGTCAAGTTGCAATAAAAATGTCAAGGCCTTGTTCAAGTAAAGAACGGCTCTAAGATCGCCCAATTTATATTTTATAAAGTACACTAGTAAAATAAAGGACAAAATTTAACTAATTTTTTTAATATTTTGTTGTTAGATTTTTTTAATAAAAATATAATAAAATTTTTATGGTTTAGAAAGCACATGATTATGTGTTTTAAATATCTTTTTCCCATGTCATGTGCTTATTAAAAAACTTGATAGTAAATATTTTAAAAGAATTTACGTCCTTAAATAAAAGGGGAATTATAAATAATTGGCTTTACTTTAAAATATTGTTTTTGCAAGAAACCAGTCCAACATTCAGCTAATTAAGGCATTATTGTTTAAACAAATCCATTCAACATAAGGCTATAGAGCAGCATAATCTGACTCATATATTGATATTTCTGTCAATACAGTCTGAACCAAAAGTTTGGCTTATCATATGGAAAAAGGAGACTGACTTAAAGAGTTCATGATACTGGGAAAGGTATACATATGCTGTTGAGAATGCATTACCAGCTGGACTGGAGTGATGGCGGCTTGACATGAGTGTCTGGTTCAAATCCATGCGGTTTGTTCCACTTGGTTACTTCCTTATACATGAATTTACTTACCCCATTTATTCTAATATGAATGTGTCACTGCCTTTAATTTGTTCTATCATAATAGTTGTTTTTCATAAAGTACAGACATTATAAAAAATAGTTATATTTGTGTCAAACATATCTCAAAAACTCATAATATATTCTAAATTGTATATTAATTAAACATTACAAATTTTATGATGTCATGATGTTAGTGTTTATGTCAGTGTGTATGTCAATGTTCTCTTTACATCTTTCAATTCCAAAATTTCCACGCAATTCCATACAATAAAAATCAAATTGCAGAAGTTTGGAACTTGTCTTATTTTGACCAAGTTTAGAGCCACTTCATCGAACATATGAAGCAGTTTTATTTTTAGTGAACCTTGTCCTGAAAGAGTCGTACAAGATAACTGCAATTGAAAATTCTACATCAGATCAATCAACTTAATATCTCTCCACAAAATCCTACATCAAATCGATCAACCTTGTCTTGACGCAATCCTTGTTAAGATTTCGTTTATGATTGCTATGGATATTTATTTAATTTTGAAACAGTTCTTTTTCTTTTTTAATTAATGGAGTTTCATAAGAAGTGCTATGAGAAAAAAGCAATTTGTGTTTAACAAAATAATTTAATAAGCACTTTTATTAATATTTGAGAAGTATTTTGTATTTGACAAATTTTTTTTAAAAAGTTCTTTTTGAGTGCATTTAAGAGGGTAGGTATTAGAAGTAATTATAGTAACTAATTATTTTGAGTGAAACTAATTTTGTCTTGAAAAAAGGAAATAATTTTTTGTTTTTGTTTCTACTTTTTATTTTTTTTAAAAGCCCCAACTTACTTTTTTCCTACTGCAAATAAATTACTTCGGCGACTATTTAAAGTAACTTTTATTTTTTTTTCCTTTTTTGGAAAAACATGGCCAAACACAATATACCAAAATAAGTATTTTCTTTTTTAAAGCAACTTCTCCTTCCCTCACCAACTTGGCCAAACAAGTATCTCACGTCTCTTCACACGTACGCTAAATATGCATTATATGGATTTGTTCATGTGACACTAGCATATTGATCGGAGGAGCAAGAAATTACAAAAGCTCATTTGACTATCTGGAAACATAAGTTTTACTTTGCCTAGGTTCTTTCCCTTTGCACCAAAACCTATTTTTCATGTACCAAGTAGCATAACTAAATGGTTCGGTATTGTTCAACAATCAAGACAAACTTCCTTTGAAGAATACTATAAATAGAAGTACACAACACTCTCTCTCAAGTAGTCTGAATCTGAAACATTCTTAAGAAGATCAAGCCTTCAAGTCTCAGTATAATTAAGCATATTTGCTTATAGTTACCTATCATGGCTGGACGAATCCTATCCATGGCCTTATATTTGGTTCTTCTTATTCTCTTCTGGTGGCTGTGTTTCCTTCCTGTGATGGCAAGGCCACTTAACACTTTAGAGCAGCATACAGATGTCACTGGAGAGCCAGAAGGTATCTTTATGAGAAGATCAATCGTGGAAGGTCATATGGATAAGAACAATAGTATTCCAAGATTAGAAGTTGAGGACTCTGGTCCAAGCGGCCCTGGAGAAGGACATCCTAACTGATTAAAGCAACATAAGGAAGAAAAATCAATTTCTATTAATTAAAGTACTTCGTTCTATATAGTTGCTTACTTTTCTAGATCATTATATTGTCCTTGTCTTTATTTTCGCCTGTTGTTTTTATTTGTCGTCAAGTTTGGTGAACTTTGTGCCAGGTCAATTCTGGGCCGAGGTATTTTAGTTGTCGATGGGCGCCCTACTGAATAATGTAACGTAATATATATGGCAAGTGTTTAATAGTTTGTAACTTCAATATTTTCTTTTGGTAATGTGGAAAAGATTGGCTATACGCCCATACGTAGTGCTAAAAAATTCAAATTATCATTTATATCTACTCTAGAATTTAAAATTCAATTCAATTATGATTTAAAATAAAATCATGTAATCTTTATCAAAAATTAGATTAAATTACTTAACAAAATAGAAATAGAACTAATATGGAAGGCCATGTAGTACACGAATACCGAAAATGAACTCAATCTTGTCTCTTATATGAAGTTTTGTGCCTTATTTTTTCATGGAAAAAGCTTATATGTAGTTTCTATCTTTGCTATTAAATGTCAATTAAAATATGACATGTATATAGTTTTCTAATAATATCGTGACAAGTATATGATTTTTATAAACAATTTTATGATTCTCATATTAAAATCTACACTTGTCATGATATTATTGGAAAACTATTGGTTTCAAATGATTACCTGCACGCAAGTATGCGTATTGCAGTAGTGATACAATGAAGAGTAAAGTATCTTTCTCACAAGAATTTGTTCTAAAACACGTGTGAAGTACTAAAGTTTACACTCTAACATAAATTAAGCAAGTTAATTCCAACAAGTATGTGTGAAAACTAAATTAAATTTGTGAAAATTGAAAGCAAAACTAAATTTAGATTACTAGGCAATTTAAAGAATATAAGATTATTAATCCCCTAAGTATTTCATAAAGACTCGACTCAATCTTATTTAACATGCTATTAAAGATAATATATGCTAGCTTAAGGTTGAATTTTACTTATAAGAATTTTTCCAAATCTCCTATAGGCATCATCTTAGGTAATTTCACAATCCCTTATGAAATTAAACCAAACAAACATTCAGTAGTACAATCCCTAATTTAGTTATGTAAGACTAATGAGTATATCCCTATTTCATTAGCAAAACAATCCATTCATCCTAGCTAGTTTCAAGTAACCACACAACTCAACTTAAGGCTAATTTCAATATTCCTTTTCCAAGTTCAATTAGAATACCCTATCATTCCAATTGGTGGCTAATCAACTAGAAAGCATGAAGTAAGGAATTGAATCAACATACATACTTACACCCCATTAATCATAATGAAAGAGGGAAAAATAAGCTTTAATCTATACAAAGGTTCATAATAATCCTAGATTAAAAAAATTTAGCAACTTGTTATAATATAATCCATCATCAAAATTAGAGCAAAAATCTATAGCGTCAAGGAAATACAAAGAAAAATAGAAGTATTGAAAACTAGAGGTGGATGTTGTCTTCTGTTGGAGCTTTAGTGTGTGTATGTGTGTCAAAAGAAGTTCCACATTACTCAAAACAAAGGAAGCCTTGGTATATATATACTAAGATGTGATATTAGGCAAGTGAATGGGTCAAAAAGAGAAGTGGACTCACGTGCAAAACAACAAGCTAATATAAAAACAAGCAAACTTACCAAGAAATGTAGGAATTAGAAATGCTTATCGTTACAAGACTTTTGAGTGTGTGCTTGGTTTGTGTAGGGCATGAAAGGAGGATGCTTGTTTTATGGAGGGCTTGAGGAGTGCTTGTTCCATGCAGGGTTTAAGGAGCCTCCATTTTGTGTGGGACTTTGAAAGATGCTTGTTCTATACAGAACTTGAAGAATGCCTATTCTGTACAAGGTTTGAAGAGTGCTTATTTTATGCAAAGCTTGAAGAATGACTATTTTATACATGGCTTGAAAAATACCTATTTTATGCAGGTTTTAAAGAGTGCTTATTTTGTGTAGGGTTTTAAAGGATGGATGCATATTTTTGTGCAGGGCTTAAAGGATGGGTGCCTATTTTGTGTAGCCTTTAAAGGTGCTAGTTTTGTGCAAATCTTGAAAGGTGCCTATTTTGTATAGGGCTTTGAAGGATGGATGCCTTTTTTATGTAAGGCTTTGAAAGATGGGTGTGTAATATTTGATTTTCCTAAATCAAACTAAAATTGATGAGATAATAAAAGAAGACCCTATAATAAAATGAATTGAGGTTAAGAAAGATTATAATAATAATTTAGGTATAAAAAAATGAGGATACAATGTTAAAGATAGCCTAAAACTAGAGCCAGAAAGGCTAAATAAATTTAACAAAAGCAGCAGCGGCAAAATCGTAATTTTATGCAACTTTTTAGGAACTCAAAAAGAGAAAATTCTAAATGGTAAAATTAAGTTTTCCAGGATTCTTAGAGGCCTTAAAAACTATAGAAACATTTAAAATGGCTAAAACTATTTCGGTGTATGTTTTAGTCAATCAGTTAACCTAAAATTTGATTAGACGATTCAGAATGGCTCTGAATCCCATAAAATTGAAATTAAATGTTTTTAATGAACTAAAGGACCTAAATTTTTATATATAAAAGATGATTTTTAAAAAGGAGTTAAAATGAGGCTAAACGGAAGAATTGAAGTGGAAGAGTATATAAGAAATTTTTAAAATGTTTATAACTCATAATCTTTCTTCCTTATTTTAGCCATACCACCTCTAGGGTCTTTTAACTAGCTCTAATTGCCTTTGAACCAGCCCTCCAAGTCACCCAAAAAGGAAAAGGAAGAAGGTGGAAGAAAGTCCTAAATAGGTAAGAATTTTTGCTCTTTTTCATAGCACTTCCTTTACCAATCTTATTCTCTTCTTCAAGCTTTCTTTCTTGGTGGTTTTAGTTTCTTGAAAACAGTGTTTTTGTGGCTAACTTCTTAGAAAAAGGAGAGAATTTGAAGAAACCAAGCATAGCACCAAATTCCTCTCTTGAAAAGTTTTAAGACAAGGTATGTTTCATGGTTGAAAAATTTCTTCTCTTTGCTTTCTCTTTTTCTCTAGTTTCGGGCAAACATAGAACTATATATAGGGAGATGAATTTTGACCATAGTAAGATAGAAATAAGGGTTTTGAGGCATGAGAAATTAGATTATGTCATTGGAACCAATTGAGAAGCATTAAAATTCAAGATAAGGAAATTGGGATTTTAATTGCACTTAAGGAGATATGGAACCTGAGGAGCCTCGTTTAAGCCATATGAAAGTATTATTAGACTAAAGAGAAGCCAAGGAATATGTATCAAAATCAAAGAAGGAAGCAACAAAATTCCATATAGTTCTTCCTTAGGTATGGTCTCAGCCAAGAGGAAGAAGATGCACCTAGGGTGTAATTTTTTGAGTTCTAATGACTTTATAGGCTTAGATATGATGAATGAATAATTATAAAATTACTAGATTGAATTTAGGAGCTCTAGATTCGAAGTTGAATTTTTAGGACATAAATGGGGTTAAATAAGCAAGTTGGTCCTAAACCCATTTAATAGAACATATGATGATTTAAATTAGTTTCTTTAGATCTATAAGACTTGCAGTAAGTAAGAGTTTAGGGTTTGGAAAATGGAAACCTAAGATTGCTTCTTGTTAGACCTAAAATAGCCATAAAACCTATATTAAGCTTTAATGGATTTAAGTGAGAATGATGGGACTTAGAATAGATTTTAATGGATCATTTTACCTTATGAATTGATGTTTGTAGGCCCATCTAGCTCAAACTCCCCTAAGTATGGGTTTCAAGTGAAAGAAAGTCAAGGGAAAAGCCAAGACCAAGTAAGTTAGTGGCATTTGAAATTTTACAAGTTCTAAAATACCTTTATCTTCCTTTTTTCATGCATTTGAATGCTTGAATGAGTTAAAATGCTTGTGTGTATTATTGCTTGATGCATTCATGAAATATGTTTTGCTATATTTTCCAAAATGAGTTATATGTACATAAGATGGCTATGTGATCGCTCCTAGCTCTTCATGGTATGGAATTGAGTACAGTAACTCTTCCTCAACCTCAAGTTGAGATTAGTTGAGCTTATCTAATTTATGATGATGCCATGGTTTGAGAATGAATGAGTTTTTATACTATATGATACATTTGACTGAAGCATATGTATAGCATCTTTGCACCACATGCATGGCATTTTTTTCATTATATTCATGTTTACATGGATTGGTTGAAATTGGCTACTGAGATTCTTCTTAGAATCTCACTCCTATGCTCCTACTAACCATTTTAGGGTCACCCAGCAAGGACAAGGACGTTGTAAAAAATTAAACATTAATAGTGATGTATTAGAATTATTACATGTTCTATATTTAGGTGTATGTACAGGTATGACACTCTTTTGTATCATTAATGGCCTATGATGTTAAACATTATCGATAATCTATGTTTTATGATGAGACTACATGTATAAGTTAGAGTATCTTAATATATAGCAATTTGTGTTAAAATAGGAGCATTAGTGTAGCAATTTGCTTATGTGATACTATTACATATGTATGGAAACTTGGGTGCAAGGTGGTCAAATTTTGATTCGAGCCTCTTTGCACATAATGAGATGGTTAGAAATGATATTTAAGATTATTAAAATTTTTTAGTGGAAAAAAATTTTTTGGACACCATTTGGTCCATTTTGAACCCAAAATTGGTCTTAAAATTGGCTTAAGTTGCACCAATGTAAAAAGTAACCTAAATGACATAGTTTGAGTCTAAGATTTGATATATAATTAGACCATTATTCAAGCTTTCTAACAAGCTCAATTTTTGGAGCTTTATGGAATGTTTCATGAATTTCCAAAATTTAAAAAATTATGCAAAATGGTCTGTGGTACTGTTCATACTATCCAATTTTGGTTTTTCTTATCTTTGAGGGGCTAAATGTAACTTCATTGCTCTTGAAATTTTATGGATATAAGGTTGACATTATAAGATTTTTGTAACCATTGAGTTTGCATAAATTGGAGTTGTATAGCCAAAGTTATGCATTTTTAAAGTTTGGGATCTGGTTATGGTTAGTTTATTGTAATAGTTTCTATTCTTAGTGGTTTTAGTGGGATAAATGAATTCATTTTCATTTGAAATTTTTACAGTATATAATTTATATCCTAAGCTTTCCGTAGACACCCAATTTGTGTGAATTAGAGTTTTATAACCCGAGATATGAATTTTCAAAATTTGTGCAGAATTATGGTTTTTATGTCATTTTGGGCTACGACTACTTCTTGGATGTCTCACGTGAGATTCTTGACCAAGTGGACTAAAACCAAGTTTTTTTATGATAAATATGAACAAAGGAAAAGAAAGAACATAATTTAGATCACTATACCTTCATATAACATGTAAATGAGTTGTTTTTTATATTAAAAAACTTAAAAATGGTTATGAACCTTATTCCTAAGTCCATCAATTGTATAAATGAGCTAGATAAAGCTAGGTAAGACAAGGTTCTTATTCTATGTAGGGCTTTAAAAGATGGGTATCTATTTTATGCAAGGCTTGGCAGGTACTTGTTTTGCAAAAGACTTAAAAGGTACCTATTTTGTGCAAAACATTGAAAGGTACTTGTTTTGTGCTAGACTTGAAAGGTACATATTCTATGCATGCTTAAAGGGTGTCTGGTCTATATAGAATTTGAAATGTGCCTAATCTGTGCAAGACTTTAAATGGTGTCTAGTCTGTGTAAGGCGTTGAATGATGTTTGTTCTATGTAAGGCTTGAAGGGTGTATATTCTATGTAGGGTTCTAAAGGGTTTGCAACAAAGGAGTGTAATCCCTAGTGATATATGTCTTGTGACCTAAAGAGTTCAATGCAATATATACATATGTAAGATATTTGATGCATATAGAATGCCTAATTTTTATGCAAGATTTCTTTTACTTTCAAACTTAGAAACTCTAATTTTATTTGTCCAAGTTTTATGTCAGGCATGCATACATGTGAAATGCATGATACATGCAGAATGGCTAATTTTGGAAAACAAAAATTCATTTTCTTATTTGCCCTAATATAAACTAAGGTTTATGTATGTAAATATGGAATGCATGACTTATGTGAGATGTTTTATTTTATGAAATACAATTTTTTTGTTTTTTCTTTATTGTAGTATGAATTCAGGGTCCACATAATGTATGCACAGAAAGCATATAAGATGTATTATTTTGTAAAATGCAAATTTTTGTTTTTACTTACCCTAATATGAACTCGGTTTTATGTGATGTATACACATGTGGGAGGTGTAAAGCATGTGAGATGCAAGTTTTTTCTTACCTTTTTTAAATTTGGAAGTTTTGTTCTTTATTTGCAATGTATGCATGATTACAAGTAGAATTACCTCTAAAGGGAGAGAAAAAGATAGAGACATTATCTCTAAAGATCCTTAAACTAATTTTGAATTTTAGAAAGATCGCCTTCAAGGGGAAGGAAAAAGATAAGACATCATCTCTAAATGTCCTTAAACTGATTTTGAATTTTACGTCTTTTTTTTTTTTGGAAAATGAAATGATAAGGGAAGAGAAAAATGTGATTTTTTATTTTCCTTTTTAAAATTAATTTGACTTGATAGGAAGAGCATATTTTGTTTATGTACAATTTCAATACAAGCACATGATGCATGAAAAAGCATGAACTTTGCAAAACATAAGACTTTTGGTCATTTGCATTTGGAAACTTTCCCATGTTGACTCTTCACTTACCCTAATGGGAAAAGTTAGGCCTTTGGTGGCCTCACCAAACTTACCTTTTGTCATTTGGATGAAAGATTTTATTGATAGCTTTTGGTCAATTAAAAATGCCTCTAAGGAAGTATCTATGTTAAGAAGATCTAAGATTCTTGCTTTGACTTATTATTGAGTTTTCTTAAGGTGATTTGTTTGCTCCAAGCTTAGCATTATTAACTTGATGAGATAATATTCTCTTATAAACTCTTTTTTGTTAATGCTTGAAAGGTTAACAAGTAAAATCTACCATTACTTTATTTAACAATGTTATTGCAATCATGTATTAAGGGACGCAAACTCATGAGCTTAGATAGGAAAAAGACCTTAAAATTAGAGGAGTGCAAGGAATGGTGAAACATGTGATCATGTAAGATGATTTGAAGCAGCAAAATGCAATAGATAAAGATTGAATATAATATAATAAAATAAGAAAATATCCTAATTCTTGACTTGAAGTATTCTCCCTTGAATAATAAAGAAATGAAATGCCAAGAAAATGGACATGATGGAATAAGGAAAAGCCAATTTTTAGATTTAAACTCCTTTTGAAAAGAATAATTTATGTAAATAAAAGATTTTGCTCTAAATTATACTTTTTTCCTCAATTTCAATTATTTTGGTTTTAAAATCATTTTTCACAAGAAAATTTGCTCTAATTATTTTCAAATAATCCAAACTCTAACAAGGACTTTTGAAGCTTATAATGTGGCCTCGATAAATGAGTTTATAAAATAAAAAAGATATTAGGCTTAAAAACTAACTTGCCCCTGTCAAGTCTTTTATTAGTCTTCTTTGCCGATTTCTTTAACAAAATTTTATATCTAAAATTCACTTAACAAGAGAAGATGTTTCAAAGTTATAATGTAGACTAATGGGTAAAATTATGGCTTAAGAAAGAAGGGTGTAGAGGCTTAAACATTCATGTGGGTTTACAATGAGAATTTTTTTTAGTAATTGTGCAATCTTGGGAAGACCTATTGGCCTATGGCATTTAGCTCAAGATTTCCTTTTAAAAGACCTTTTTTTTTTAATTTTAATCCACATGTGGCATAATTCTCCTTTAAAGGATTTTTTTCTCTTTTGACTTCTTATTCAACATGAGCCTCTTCTTTGAGAATTTCACTCTTTGATTGCATGCTAAGGTGAAACTCCCTTTTGGAAGCTTTTGTTTTCTCAAACTTTATTCCATACGAGCTTTCTCTTTGAGGATTTCTTTTTCTTATGGCTTTTCTTTTTCTTCCTCCAATAATGTTTCTTAAATATTTACTTTTGTTTTTCATTTTTCTCTTTAAAGGAATTCCCTAGAATGCCAAGATTACTTTTTTTTTTAATATGGTTTCTTCATTGCTTGCCATGTTTGATCCACGTTAAAGTATTTTAAGAATTTTGAAGGCTTAAAGTAGTTAGCAACGGTTAAGTAGTGTTTAAACAATTGAAAGAGGTAAACCTTTTCTTGATATTTAAATTATCAAAATATAAAAATCTATTAAAGACTACCCATTCGAAATGTTCAATGATTATGGGTTAAAGAAATAAGCATTGCTTCTTGCTCAATTAAGGAGACTAAAGATAACTCCTTTGTGTTAAGGAAGACAAAGAATGCCTCCTGGGCAAAGCTCACTTGTAGGATATGCATTTGTATCTTTAATTTGATTTTTCAAAATTGGGGCTTATTATTACCGTTAGATTTTATGCTTTTTCACATCAATTGGGTCTTTTCATAGGGAGTACCGAATATTACTTTTTTATGGGTTCTTAGTTATTATTGAATCTCAAGAAAGATATGTAAAGAAATTAGTTATGTTAACATAACTTATTAAATGGAAGGATGCTCAAGGGGGTGAATAGAAACATATGGCCATTGTATTGATAAAGTTAAATAAATAAGGTCCAATGATAGAATCGACTTCTATTAACCTTGGACTTCAATTAGACAAAAGGGTATTGACCAAACAAGCACTCTCTAAATAAGATCAATATGAAATTTCTTTAAGAGTTCAATCATTATGAAATCCTTGCTAAGGTCAACTGTGATACTTGGAATTGAGGTTTTTTGCACCTTGTTCACAAAGAGGTTGCAACTTTCTATTAAGTGCACTATTACCTTAGGATTAAGCTCAAACTTTAATTTAGTCAATACAATTTTGGGAATAGAGGTTAGAGGCTAGTGAAGGAAGTATCTTACCCTCATCAAAGTTAGTCATGTGTGCGTTTATCAAATGGCAAGTGTCTTAGTTGAGGTGGTCTGTGGTTCTTAAGATAGTCAAGTTTGATAGGTATTAATGAGTTTTAAGATGAATGGTTTAGGTTTCTTTGGATTAAAGGGTATGGTAGTGGGAAGCAATAATAAGTTAAAGGATATGGTAGTATGAAAGGTTAAAAGGTAATAAGCAACATTACCAAAACCTTAAATAATTCCCTTTTGCCCCATCAATAAGAACACCTTCACCTTTTGCTTCTGAACCTTAGTCTTTCATTTTGGCCATTCATTGTGACACCTTAACCTCTAGCTCATACCCAACATGCCCTCTAGCCCATATGGGCAATGCGGAACTCACAAGGGAGACACTTTCTCTACCTTATGCTTGCTTTCTCTATGGCACTATGTGTGGGTAGAGCTCCACTTAGAAGTAACATGGACCAGTTGAGCTCTCTCTCTGATTCTTCATGCTCAATTACTCTTTTGAGACTCATTTCAATCCCCACTATATGCTTAAAACTCATGGAAAGCAAAAGAGATTGGAGACATGCATTTTCGCTAGTGGCAGATTTTGCTTCTTTTCTGGGCTAACTTTGGAAATTCATAACTAAATGCAGAAAAATCGTATCTACATGATCTGGGTCATTCTAGAAATTTTGAGACGTCTACTTCATGCTAAAAATACTTATAAGTCTCAATCTCTCACTCATTCTGCGTTTGACATCGAAATAGTTCACTGGTCAGAGGGGGCTTCTTTACTATCACAGTTTACTGATATGGACTTTGAAAATGTCTAACTAATTCCAAAAAAATCCCATGCTCATAAACTCTATCTCTATGGAAAGATGTGGATGTTAGCTAGAGGAGAAAAATATCTCCAGATCAGTTCACCTAGCCAATTTCCCGGAAACCGATAAAACAGTACCTCGGGTCTGGTTGGGTGTCTGATTCTGGGCAGGAACTTCGAAATTGCATAACTCACTCTCTAGACCTCTAAATGAGGTTCTTCCAGTTCCTAAAAGTCACTGTGACCATCTAGTTTCTGTGTATAAAATTTCGTAGCCATTGGACTACGTTTGCCCCTCAGATGACATGATTTCAAAACTGACCAAATGAACAGTGATTTTCTGAAATCCGAATTTCTGATGTCAACTTTGAGAAATCATAGAAAATGCTATAGACCTCTATTTGACATGAACTCTAGCTTCCCAGAAAGCTCTAAACATAATCTAGCTACATGTCAAATCTCATAGCTAAAAGAGGTCATATGGCTATTCCATGACATCATGTGCAAAGAGGCCCTTTCTTGGCCAAAAGTGTGGCTAATGGGGTCCGATCTTAAGTTTTCTACTTCTATGACTCTTTGAGCACATGAGAAAGCTTCTATAGGAGCTATCAATCATGCCTCAAGTGTCTAATAACTCAGATTGGGGAAACTCACTACCCCATGCCCACTTATGCACCCATAGTTACTAGGCTATCATTGATTCTTTCTCATTCAACCATGCTCTTTCATTCATCATAAATCTCATTCTCATACATTCATCATTAATATATACATGGTTTTACAAAACTATGAGGAACTACATCATATACATCATTTACATCTCATGTACAAGATCCATATACAAGAATTCTTTACATTCTTCTTCATCTCTATCCCTAGCCTCATGCTTGGTGGTGGTTGCTCCCATCTCTAATCTCACTCGGTCCACCTGGCATGGTTGGATGGTGGAGAGGGAGGGTGAGATTCGGAGAATCTCAGTAGTTCAACTCTCATTCAAACATACATATATTGCATGCAACAAGTCTCATTATGTATGTATGACATGTTAGCATATAAAACATGATGAAAACATTTAAAACATGTGAAATGGCCATGGATAACATTCATGAGCTCGCTGAGTACTTGGATCGGCCTCACCCCTTCCCTTATGGCTTTTGGATTTGCCTTCCCATACTTTAGAGGTACTTAGACTCACCCTTACTCTTTGGGAGTCAACCTCACTTTTGGGAGACATGGCTCAACCAACTTAGGGCTTCGGCTCATCCTCACCTTGGCTATAGGGTTATTGGCTTTCCCATTTCCTCAAGCAAACCAAACAATCATTTAAAACACCATCTCAATCATATCACATAATCATGCTAACACACTTCTCATAGCTCATATCATTCATACACACAAGCAAGACAACGTAAACACACAAATATGCATGAGAGAAAGTGGAGAGAACTACCTTTGTTGGCTAGCTACTACTTGCTCTGTCAATGGTCTCCTCCCTTGTTGGATTTCACAATAATTCCTAGATGGGAGAGTTCCTCTTGAGCCTAACCACACAAAAGCATGGAATTAACACCTTACTACTCAATTCTTAAGCTAGGGATTACTTCTAATCAGCTCTACTGAGCTTCTCACTCTAGGTCTTTTCCTCTCACTAGGGTCCATCAGCTATCCCTCTCTTTTCTCCACTCTTAAGAAAGGGGAAAAGCAAGAAAGAGAAGACTATCTACTTCTAATCTCTCTCAAGAATGGTTTCCCACTCTCTCTCCTCTGAACCAGACTCAATACCTAACCCTTTCTATCATCTAAACCGTAGGAAAGAGGGGAAAAGGGAAGAAGGGTAACTTACTAAGAGGAAGCCATGAAAATTCATACCTTTCTTGTGCTTTCCTCTTCTCTTCAGCTTCTCACTCTCTCCTCCGCCCTTTTCTCTCTCCTAAGACGAGTTAGAGTCGGTTAAAAGAAGAAAGAAGAGATTTGAAAGCTTTTAAAAAGTCAAATTCTCTTTTTCTCGCTTTTCTGGACCGCTCTCGCTATAGCGAGTTAGTGACCTCGCTACGGCGAGCTCGTGTCTGTTCCAGACTTCTGCCTTCGCTATGGCATCGCTACGGCGAGATCGTGTCTATTCTCGACCTTCGCTATGGCGTCGCTATGGCGAGATCGTATCTGTTCCAAACCTCTGCCTTCGCTATGGCGTTCGCTACGGCGAGTAACTCCCTGGATTTTGTATGGGGGTACCCGAACTCGCTATAGCTAGAAGCTTTCTCGCTATAGCTAGAAGGCAGTCTCGCTATAGCTAGACCATTTAGCGAGAAGGTACATTCGCTATAGCTAGGCTGTAGCTAGCAGACTTAGAAAATTTTCAGCTTCCAAAAATTTTCAGCTTTTCTTTTCTTTCCCTTTTCTTTTCTCATTTCTTTTCTATTTTCTTTTTCTTTTCTTTTCCTTGGCTGTTACATTCTACCCTCCTTATAAAAATTTCGTCCCCGAAATTTAAACAACATACCTCATAGGAAGAGTTCTGGATGTTTCTTCCTCATATCCTCCTCCAATTCCCATGTGGCTTCTTCGGGTGACAAACCCTTCCAAACCACTTTCACCAACGGTATCGTCTTATGCCGTAACTGCTTGAGTCTAGCATCTACGATCCGTTCTGGCGATACTATATAAGATAGATTCTCCTGTAACTGCACATTCTCATATTCTATGACATGTGAGGGGTCGGGCTGGTACTTTTTCAATTGGGAAACATGGAAAACATTATGAACTTGGCTTATATTTGGAGGAAGAGCTAGTCTGTATGCCACAGGTCCTACTTTATCTAGAATCTGGAAAGGACCTATGTACTTGGGACTGAGCTTCTTACTTTTAATGGATCGACCTATTCCTGTAGATGGAGATATCTTAATGAAAACATGGTCTCCAACCTCAAACTCTAACGGCCGCCTACGCTTATCTGCATAGCTTTTCTGTCTACTCTGGGCCGTCAAAAGTTTCCTTCTAATGGTTTCTATCTGTCTAGAGGTCTGATCCACCAATTCTGGGCCTATAAGGCTTCGCTCTCCTAGCTCAACCCAACACATTGGGGATCTACACTTCCTCCCATACAATGCCTCATACGGTGCCATCTATATGCTAGCATGATAACTATTATTATAGGCAAACTCTGCTAGAGGCAAGTACGTATCCCAGTTCCTTTTCATTTCTAGCACACATGCCCTCAACATGTCTTCTAGGGTTTGGATGGTTCTTTCTGTCTGTCCATTCGTCTGAGGGTGGTAGGCTGTGCTAAATCTAAGTCTGGTACCTAGAGCATCTTGTAATGATCTCCAGAAATTCGATGTGAATCTGGGATCTCTATCTGACACTATGCTCTTGGGCACACCATGCAGTCTAACTATCTCCCTGATGTATAGCTGGGCTAACTTGTCTAGGGTATAAGTGGCTTTCATAGGTAAAAAGTGTGCTGACTTGGTTAACCTATCCACTATTACCCATATTGCATCATAGCTCGATAATGTCCTGGGCAAACCTATGACAAAATCCATAGCTATGCTATCCCATTTCCACTCTGGGATATCTAAAGGCTGAAGTAACCCTGCTGGCTTCTGATGCTCTATTTTCACTCTCTGGCATACTAAACATCGGGAGACATAGTCTGCTATGTCTGCTTTCATCCCGGGCCACCAGAACAATCTTTTCAAATCCTGGTACATTTTATTGCTACCTGGATGAATAGTGTACTTACTCTTATGTGCCTCATCTAGTATTTTCTCCTTGATCTCAGTGTTCTTAGGCACATACAGCCTATCCCTGTACCTCACTATATCATCCTCAGACAGAGTGAACTCTTGAACATTACCTTGGGTCATCTGGGCTCTAACTTTCTTTACATGATCATCTACTTGCTGAGCCTTTCTTATCTGATCTCTCAGGTCACTTTCTATTCGGGTTTCACTCATTAATAACTTTCCCGAACACACCCTGCAGGAGAGACTCATGTCTCTGAATTTCTCAATCAATTCCTGCTCTCGGATCATCATACAGGCCACATGTATGGATTTTCTACTTAGGGCATCAGCTACCACATTAGCCTTACCTGGATGGTATTTCAGTGTAAACTCATAATCTTTCAGGAATTCTAACCATCTTCTTTGCCTCATATTCAACTCTTTCTGCTCAAAGAGGTACTTAAGACTCTTGTGGTCGCTATACACTTCTATTGCTGCCCCATATAAGTAGTGTCTCCATATCTTTAGAGCGAATACCACTGCGGCTAACTCTAGGTCGTGTGTGGGGTAGTTTTCTTCATGAGGTTTTAACTGTCTAGAAGCATAAGCTACCACTCGGCCTTTCTGCATAAGCACGCATCCTAACCCTTTCTTAGAGGCATCACTGTATACTACAAACATTTCTCTAGGGTCAGGAAGTACTAAAACTGGTGCCGTGGTCAACTTGTGCTTCAACTCTTGAAAACTACTCTCACATTTCTCATTCCACACAAACGACACATTCTTTCTAGTAAGCCGGGTCAATGGCATTGCTATTTGAGAAAAGCCCTGAATGAACCTTCTATAGTACCCTGCTAAACCTAGAAAGCTCTTGATCTCTGTCACTGTCCTAGGTCTCTCCCACTGTAATACTGCCTCTACTTTATGGGGATCTACTGCGACCCCTGCCTGGGAGATCACATGACCCAGAAACTGAACTTCAGTGAGCCAGAAATCACATTTACTAAGTTTAGCGTACAACTGTCTCTCTCTTAAGGTCTCCAAGACTAATCTCAAATGCTGCTCATGTTCCTCTCCACTTTTCGAGTAGATGAGGATGTCATCTATGAAGACTACTTCAAACCTTTCTAGATATGGCCTGAAGATTCTATTCATGTAATCCATAAAAACTGCAGGTGCATTCGTTAACCCGAAGGGCATAACCAGGAATTCATAATGCCCGTATCTGGTTCTAAAAGCTGTCTTGGGAATATCATTCGCCTTTACTCTGAGCTGGTGATATCCCGACCTGAGGTCTATCTTAGAGAACACTGACGCTCCTGCTAACTGATCTAGGAGGTCATCTATGCGAGGGAGAGGGTACTTATTCTTAATGGTAATCTTATTGCGTTCCCTGTAGTCTATACATAACCTAAGGCTCCCGTCCTTCTTCTTTACAAATAGAACTGGGGCTCCCCACGGTGAGACACTGGGTCTGATGAAACTCTTCTCTAAGAGTTCTTCTATCTGTTTCTTGAGTTCTGCTAGCTCAGTGGGGGCCATTCTATAAGGGGCCTTAGACACTGGACCTGCCCCAGGTGCGATTTCTATAGGAAACTCGACCTCTCTCTCTGGGGGCAGTCCACTCATTTCTTTGGGGAATACTTCTGGAAATTCCCTCACTACGGGGATCTCATCTATACCCTCTTCTACCTCAGCCTGAACTGAGAAGAAGACCATATACCCCTGACAACCATGCCCTAGAGATCTCTTAGCTTGGGAAAGGGTCATGACAGACAACTCAACCCTAGTACTAGGCACAGTCCCACACTCAGGTAAAGTAATACACCTGTGGCTACAGTCTAGTGTGGCATTATTGGCAGACATCCAGTTCATGCCAATTATCACATCAATATCAATGAGGGGCATGCAAATCAAATCAAGGGTGGTCAGGCAATGATTAAACTGGATCACACAATTCAAACAAGCATGGGAGGTGATGACTCGGTTTCCAGTGGGGGTAGATACATGCAACTCATGTGGCAATGTATGCATACTTAGACCCGACCTCTTAACACAGTCATATGATATGAAAGAATGGCTAGCGCCCGAATCAAATAAGGCAGTTACAGAAATATCATTTATCTTAATAGTACCTTGAATCAGACTCGGGGATTGGCTAGCCTCTTGCTGTGATAGGGCAAAAACTCTACCCTGGGTCTGTGGTCTGGGAGGAGGAGCCATCTCTCTCTGCTGTGTGCTCTGTAGAGGGGCCTGTGGGGGAGCTTGCATGCAGTCTCTGGCTATGTGCCCCAGCCTGCCACATCGATAGCATACGTTCTGCCCCGCATAACACGGCCTGGTACCGTGATTCCTGCCACACTGGGGACATATGAGAGGTGGAGCGCTGCCTCTACTAGACTGAGTCTTCTTTTTCTTCCCCCTTTGGTTCCACTGATTCTTTCCACCTCTACGGCTTGTCACTGCCGGCTGGGAACCATCTCTAGATCTCTTAGGCTCCGGGAAGGGAAGTAATGGTCTGGTGCTGGAGGTAGGTTGCATCATCCTGAGATTCGTTTCTGTCACTCTGCATACTTCTACTAGGGTATGGAAGTGCCTGATTCTCTGGGGCACTACCCTGTCTCTGATCTCAGGGAGCAAACCCTTCTCTAGCCTATCTGCCCTCCATTTCTCATCATCATGTCTCTGGAGGTATGAGGAATATCTAGAGAGCTCGATGAACTTTGCTACATATTGGTCCACGGACATCCCCGGTATCTGTCTTAACAGAATAAACTCTGACTCCTTCTCATCTCTGATGGAGTCGGGGAAATACTTCTCGTGGAATGCCTCGAGGAATGCCTCCCACGTGATCGGGACGTTCCTCGCTCTCAGTATCAGTTCAGTGCCCTTCCACCAATATATTGCTTCTTTTCTTAACTGGAAAGCCGCCATCTTGGCTTTCTGCTCAGAGGTACACTCCATAACCTCGAAGATCTGCTCTAGTTCAATGATCCAGGCCTCGGCTCTGTCTGCACTCATCTCACCATCAAAGGTGGGAGGCCCGAACTTTCTGAACTGAGTAACTACTTTTCTGATAGAGGGCTGCTGCTCAGCAGGAGGCATCTGAGCTGGTGGAACTGGGGCTACAGCCTGCATGTGTGGCTGTGCATCTGTAGGAGTCGCCCCTGAATGCTCAGGACGATCTGAGTGTGGAGGTGGCTGAGGAGGGGGAGGTGTAGGGCCTTGGCTATCTCTCTCAGCAAGCCGTTCTTGTAGCTGCATAATAACAGCTTGCTGCTGATCCAAGTGAGCCACTATACTCTGTAAGGCTCCAGCAACTGGATCGCTAGGCCCGGCCTCATCTGCCTGAGCCGCTCTGGAAGGCCTACCTCTTCCTCTACCTCTACCTCTGCCTTGGCGCGTGTCAACCATCTTTTTGAAACATATAACATGGTTTAGCATACATAATAGGGACACATGCCACTTTCATACACTCAATCATCCATAGCAAGCTCATAAACATCTTGGCAACTCACAAACATATGCTACAATCCACAATGAAAGCATGAACCTTACTGCTCTCATACTACATCTCATAATGAAAGCCTGGAACCAGGCTCTGATACCACCAAATGTGACACCTTAACCTCTAGCTCATACCCAACATGCCCTCTAGCCCATATGGGCAATGCGGAACTCACAAGGGAGACACTTTCTCTACCTTATGCTTGCTTTCTCTATGGCACTATGTGTGGGTAGAGCTCCACTTAGAAGTAACATGGACCAGTTGAGCTCTCTCTCTGATTCTTCATGCTCAATTGCTCTTTTGAGACTCATTTCAATCCCCACTATATGCTTAAAACTCATGGAAAGCAAAAGGGATTGGAGACATGCATTTTCGCTAGTGGCAGATTTTGCTTCTTTTCTGGGCTAACTTTGGAAATTCATAACTAAATGCAGAAAAATCGTATCTACATGATCTGGGTCATTCTAGAAATTTTGAGACGTCTAATTCATGCTAAAAATACTTATAAGTCTCAATCTCTCACTCATTCTGCGTTTGACATCGAAATAGTTCACTGGTCAGAGGGGGCTTCTTTACTGTCACAGTTTACTGATATGGACTTTGAAAATGTCTAACTAATTCCACAAAAATCCCATGCTCATAAACTCTATCTCTATGGAAAGATGTGGATGTTAGCTAGAGGAGAAAAATATCTCCAGATCAGTTCACCTAGCCAATTTCCCGGAAACCGATAAAACAGTACCTCGGGTCTGGTTGGGTGTCTGATTCTGGGCAGGAACTTCGAAATTGCATAACTCACTCTCTAGACCTCTAAATGAGGTGCTTCCAGTTCCTAAAAGTCACTGTGACCATCTAGTTTCTGTGTATAAAATTTCGTAGCCATTGGACTACGTTTGCCCCTCAGATGACATGATTTCAAAACTGACCAAATGAACAGTGATTTTCTGAAATCCGAATTTCTGATGTCAACTTTGAGAAATCATAGAAAATGCTATAGACCTCTATTTGACATGAACTCTAGCTTCCCAGAAAGCTCTAAACATAATCTAGCTACATGTCAAATCTCATAGCTAAAAGAGGTCATATGGCTATTCCATGACATCATGTGCAAAGAGGCCCTTTCTTGGCCAAAAGTGTGGCTAATGGGGTCCGATCTTAAGTTTTCTACTTCTATGACTCTTTGAGCACATGAGAAAGCTTCTATAGGAGCTATCAATCATGCCTCAAGTGTCTAATAACTCAGATTGGGGAAACTCACTACCCCATGCCCACTTATGCACCCATAGTTACTAGGCTAGCATTGATTCTTTCTCATTCAACCATGCTCTTTCATTCATCATAAATCTCATTCTCATACATTCATCATTAATATATACATGGTTTTACAAAACTATGAGGAACTACATCATATACATCATTTACATCTCATGTACAAGATCCATATACAAGAATTCTTTACATTCTTCTTCATCTCTATCCCTAGCCTCATGCTTGGTGGTGGTTGCTCCCATCTCTAATCTCACTCGGTCCACCTGGCATGGTTGGATGGTGGAGAGGGAGGGTGAGATTCGGAGAATCTCAGTAGTTCAACTCTCATTCAAACATACATATATTGCATGCAACAAGTCTCATTATGTATGTATGACATGTTAGCATATAAAACATGATGAAAACATTTAAAACATGTGAAATGGCCATGGATAACATTCATGAGCTCGCTGAGTACTTGGATCGGCCTCACCCCTTCCCTTATGGCTTTTGGATTTGCCTTCCCATACTTTAGAGGTACTTAGACTCACCCTTACTCTTTGGGAGTCAACCTCACTTTTGGGAGACATGGCTCAACCAACTTAGGGCTTCGGCTCATCCTCACCTTGGCTATAGGGTTATTGGCTTTCCCATTTCCTCAAGCAAACCAAACAATCATTTAAAACACCATCTCAATCATATCACATAATCATGCTAACACACTTCTCATAGCTCATATCATTCATACACACAAGCAAGACAACGTAAACACACAAATATGCATGAGAGAAAGTGGAGAGAACTACCTTTGTTGGCTAGCTACTACTTGCTCTGTCAATGGTCTCCTCCCTTGTTGGATTTCACAACAATTCCTAGATGGGAGAGTTCCTCTTGAGCCTAACCACACAAAAGCATGGAATTAACACCTTACTACTCAATTCTTAAGCTAGGGATTACTTCTAATCAGCTCTACTGAGCTTCTCACTCTAGGTCTTTTCCTCTCACTAGAGTCCATCAGCTATCCCTCTCTTTTCTCCACTCTTAAGAAAGGGGAAAAGCAAGAAAGAGAAGACTATCTACTTCTAATCTCTCTCAAGAATGGTTTCCCACTCTCTCTCCTCTGAACCAGACTCAATACCTAACCCTTTCTATCATCTAAACCGTAGGAAAGAGGGGAAAAGGGGAGAAGGGTAACTTACTAAGAGGAAGCCATGAAAATTCATACCTTTCTTGTGCTTTCCTCTTCTCTTCAGCTTCTCACTCTCTCCTCCGCCCTTTTCTCTCTCCTAAGACGAGTTAGAGTCGGTTAGAAGAAGAAAGAAGAGATTTGAAAGCTTTTAAAAAGTCAAATTCTCTTTTTCTCGCTTTTCTGGACCGCTCTCGCTATAGCGAGTTAGTGACCTCGCTACGGCGAGCTCGTGTCTGTTCCAGACTTCTGCCTTCGCTATGGCATCGCTACGGCGAGATCGTGTCTATTCTCGACCTTCGCTATGGCGTCGCTATGGCGAGATCGTGTCTGTTCCAGACCTCTGCCTTCGCTATGGCGTTCGCTACGGCGAGCAACTCCCTGGATTTTGTATGGGGGTGCCCGAACTCGCTATAGCTAGAAGCTTTCTCGCTATAGCTAGAAGGCAGTCTTGCTATAGCTAGACCATTTCTCGCTATAGCGAGAAGGTACATTCGCTATAGCTAGGCTGTAGCTAGCAGACTTAGAAAATTTTCAGCTTCTAAAAATTTTCAGCTTTTCTTTTCTTTCCCTTTTCTTTTCTCATTTCTTTTCTATTTTCTTTTTCTTTTCTTTTCCTTGGCTGTTACATTCATGAACATAGATTTTTGACCTAGATTTTATAGATTTTTGACCCAGATTTTAGTCTAAGCTAATCTTTCAATTGCAAAGACCAAGAATCCTACATTTTATGAATTTTGAGATTTTTAACATGAAATGCATTGTTAATATGCATGAATGAAATTTTATTATGTTGTTT
Organism: Erythrophleum ivorense; assembly: GCA_026724425.1. Lineage (NCBI taxonomy): Eukaryota > Viridiplantae > Streptophyta > Magnoliopsida > Fabales > Fabaceae > Erythrophleum > Erythrophleum ivorense. Next base: position 306,175 of record JAIUCV010000430.1, read on the forward strand.
GACTATGAACTAATGGATGTATTGATTTTGGCATAAAGGCTTTTCAAGATAAAGGGTCTTTATTTCTTTTAAGGAATTTGTTGCCTTAGAAGGTAGACTAGGAGTAACAATTGACTTAAGAATAAAATTAGATCTTTCCTTTTCAATAGTCTGCATATGATAACAAACTTTTATCACTTGACCTTCATTTTTCTCAAAAGCTTCTTGCAACAGGAATAAATAAAGTTGACAAATCATATAAGAATATGTTAGATTCCACATGGATGATATCTATGGAAAAGTCTAGCCAATTTACACTTTGACAATTTGCAGGGTCATTTTTAGATCCTCCACTTTCCTTTGGGATCTTACTGATACATATAGAGTTGTAGTTTATTGATCAACTTAAGAATAAATAGTCTTTACACAATTGATGTTTAAAATTTTGGCTTAAGTGAAATTTGATAAAAATAGGCCATTCTAATGATTCATTGATGTATTAGGTATAGACATTATTATTCTAGTCATACACACTATTAGCACAGCATTGGGAACGATGTCTCAGTATAGGAAAAACTTTGTATTTTTGCGTGAGGTGCATATTACTCCATGGAAGAAAAAGTAGTTGGCAATCAATTTAAGAGAAATATGCATTTCTACATAATTAATGCCATAAAGGAATGTTGTTTCAAATCTTTTACAAAGACATTGTATTCATTTAATAGTGTACTAACAAACGTACAACTTTAATGGATAAGATTCTGAATGTTACATCATTTGGCTAGATTAAATGTCATAGAAAATCCCCGTTTTCCTTAATAAGTTTATTGCCTTATAGGGGAAAGGAGGTCAATCATTAATCCAAGAGAAATCACTGCACAATCAATGTCAAAATAACTCGTTTAAACTAACAATGCATCAGTTATTATTTTTTATTTTTATTTATATATATTTTTTAGAAAAATGCATGCCAAAAGGTTTTCTTTTCAAGGGATTTATTTATTTATTTATTATTTTAAAATATGATTATGCTATGCAAGATTATGGTGTTTTGGGGTTGAAAACCCACTAAACAAGCTTGACATGGTTATTGCGTCTCCAATTATGCAATGACATTATGTTATCCACTTCGATAAAATAACAACAATGTGTCACTTTTCCTTAAATTTTTTTTTGAGGATATATGCCATGAATGTAAATGAAAAATCTCCTTTGTCCTAATATGGGCAAACCCTAGGTTGAGATCACTAATTTATAAAGTTCTAAGCCTTACTACTTAGATAGTAACTATGGCTTGTTTATAAGTACATAGGTTTTGGTCCCCAAATTGCCCTACCATAGAATGAGAATCTTGCTATATAAATCTAACCATAAAAGGAAAAAGATTCTATAGAAGTCAAACCCATATAACAATGTACAATTTGGACGTTATCTTCATAATAACCTTAGGAAGCACAAAGCTTCACATGGAGATCAATATAAATCTCTATTAACTTAAAGTGCACTCAAACTTAGGTATAAGACCCATAATGTGTGTGAATTAATTGTTATCAATGATGTGTGTGAGGAGAGCATTCATACCTTTTATCTTACAAAATACCCATCCCTTATCTGCTAGGTAGATTAACAAAACAAAGAGAGTAAAACATATATACAGATATAGTTATCTACCTTAGGATTTTGTTCTACATGTTATTTAGCCTAACACATATTATATTCATAATCAATGAAATGAAACAAATACAATGGAATAAACAAACATGTGAAAAACATGTTACCTACCATAATCATGTAAGGTTAACAACATATAAAAAGATAATAAACAAAGAAAAGACTATATTATTTTATACAACTAATTTAAAATTGGACTTGACTCTTGAATTTATCTCTAGTGGAGTCATCAAAGTGTCACACTTATTATATGACTACGTGGTGCTAGAAAAAAAAATTTTCATTTTTAAAAAATGAAAACCAAATAAAGTAAAATCACCACCAAAATTTTAATTTTAAAAGGATAAAACTTTTGAAAAACCTTTCTAAAGGAAAATAGTTTGCAAACTAGAAATAGGTTTGGGAGTCGGTTATGTGTGAGAAATATGTTAGGCATCTCACAGCACCATTCTTAAAAATGAATACTCTAAATTAATTTTGTAAAAACAATATAACTTAATCTTACTAATTACCCTCATTGTAATACCTTAACCTCTTTACCCATATACAATGGTCCCATGGTCTATCCCAATCCATTTCAAGCATATTAGATAACATTTACAAGGAAGCATATTTTTTTTACATGAATAATTGCATGATTGAGAGACCATAATCATGATTCATGGCTTTAGGGACTATGTGAACTCATCCATATCATTTCCTATCTATAACATAACCATTCAAGTCATAAACATCATCATTTAACTCATACATAATTGATTTGGAGCTATATATTCCAAAAACCAAAATTTGGTTTCGGATTGGCAAGCCAAATTTTTGATATGAACTTTGAAAAGTCATAACTGATTCTAAAAAAATTGAAATAAAAAAAACATAACATTCTAAAAAGCTTTAGATGTCAACTAATGACTAAAAATCCAAACCAATACACTAGCATTTAGCCTATAGAAATTGATAGAATAATACTAAAGGTCGAGCTACGTTATTAGTACTATCATACAACTTCAAAATTTTGGTTCTCCCTCTATAGAGCTCCAAATGCAATGATCTCGGTGGTTATAGAAAGCTTATGATGTATCGTTTATGCTTGTAAAATTTTATAAGTATTAGACTTTATTTTGCCTACATGTGACATAAAAATATAAACTGACCATATAAATAGTGCACATATCATTTTTGCATAATTTGGCTAATTTTGAAAAATCATAATAAATTCTTTATAGCTTAAAATTGAGTACTCTTTAGTTATGTGAAAAGCTCTAGATGAGACATACTGGTTTGCCAAATTTCATGAAAAAATTCACTCATTTGATTAGACTTTGGTTCAGCAAACATAATGGTCAATTTTGAAGCGTAAATTGGTATCTTAAGGCATCAAAAAAATTTTCTCTCATCCCATAGTCACTTGGGCACATCCAAAAGCATAAATACAATATATAAAAACATGTCAAATGATCCTAATCACCATAGAGCTAAATCTCACCATGCCACTCACATTTATACACATGCATATAAGGGTGCTAAGATGTCAATTTGTAACATATACATTCATTTGGCTTCAAGATTGATACATACATTATAATTGTATACATTTAAATTTGTTCAAATGGTCACATCTCACATACATCACATGGATACAATTCTTGACATCAATATATTATTAAAATGTCTATTTCTCTACTCCTTTGTCAAAGTGTCATGTTTCAAGACAATTGGCCTCCATTCTTTGGTTCACTTAGCTCATCTAGACATAATTAGGCATATAAAGGGGAAGAGTAAAATTCAAAGAATCTCAATAACTCTTTACCCTTTTAAACATATATAATAGATACAAATTTAAGTTAAAGAATGCATGTATGTCCTTTAGGCTAGTCATGAATATACATAAAACATTTTCCTCATCATATAAACTCATACATGTCAAATATAGGCTCTCAAGGGCATTGGTCTAGCTTCACCCACTTTCAAGGGACTTTTGACTAAGTCTTATTCTTCTTGAAACTTTTGGCTTTATCTCACCAAATCTTAAGGATTTTTGGTTCATTCCCACCTATGTCAAGGGACTTTTGGCATAACTGAAAGGTCTTGTTGTGCAACTCTCAAAATAAAACTAGGTTGAATTAAAATTTATAATTAGTGGCACAACCTAGGTCATCTCTCTTGGAAATAGAATTCAATGTTTAATTGGGTTTTCTAAGTGTTAAAGGATCCTAGAACTACCTAATTTTAAGGGGGTTTGATCTAATTAAACTAACTAAAATGAAATTGAATCAAAGTTCCTAATTACTACCTAATTGCATGAACTAAAGGGTGAATGATAGACATGTGACTAGTTTTGGATTCGTCCCTTGGTATCCACTATCCTTATCCTAATTCAATTATAATTAATTCTGGTTTAAGAATCCCTAATTGTATTCATGGCAAATGATCTTAAATTACCATTTGAGATTCAAGAAATTAACAATCTAATATTGAATTGAAACCTCAACCCCACACTAAATAATTAATTCTTGTCTTTAGGATCAATGAACACTTTAATTTGATTGATTGATCGATTAATCAGCCTCTGAATTATCACTCTAAGATATTTAATTAACTAATCAAACTCTAAGGAATCCTCAAATCAAATAATTAAGCATGCAATCTCATTCATGTATTTCATCGAACACCTTGATTGCATACATAAAAAATTAGAGAATAATGAAAATCTAACACTAAACTCAATCAAATAATCACTCAAAAAGTATCTTAATTAGTGTCCAACCAGCTACTAATTACAACTACACCAATGTCAATCAAATACATCTTAACCAAGCATGTACAAGAAAAAGAAAAAGTGTAGAAAAGTAAGAACATATTAGCCCAAAAATCCCTTGCTAATTCCTTGGATTCAAGCTTCTTTAAGGTCCTCTTCCAAGCTAATCATAAGATGAGAATTAATGCTTCATTGGAGGTGAAATAATGGAGAAAATGGAGTGGAAGAATGGCTACGGCATGAATGGGGTGGATGATGGAAGAATGACGATGGAATGTACGCGAATGGGTTATTCGTGTTGGAAATTGTACCCTACGCCAATAATTGTATTGCAAACATTGTACTTTATTAAGAAATAAGAGTTTTTATATTATTATTATTTTTTTCATATTTTATATAATAATATCCTTGGATAAATCATATTAATTATCCTAAATATCTTTAGTCGATCATCATTGTGGGAATAATGATGAACTAAGACTAGTATAATTTTGATTGATGATTATGTGTTAATCATATATAAAGATAAGAATCAAAATCATAGGCATTTGTTAGGGAACAACACGCTGGATCGACCTGCCATAAGATAGCTACATAAATTAAGTCATAAGTGTATCTTATGTATAACCGTATCATCGAACCCTTAGAATTGAGATCACCATAATTTCCAACATGAGGAACACTAATTTTGGCATAATCAAAAGTTATCTTTAACCGAGTGATCATAAAGACTATGATCGGATATAGTAGAATTCATGTAAAAAAAGATAAGTGGTCAAGATAAAATTTGTTCCTCTGATTAATAGAGAGATATCTCTTGGCCCCAAGATAAGTGAGACTGAGAAATGCATGGCCGTGCTCGAATGGAAGGGTTTCCATTTGTACTGTCAGTCTGCATGTAAATCAAGAAAATGACAATCAAGTAAGATGAGGATGACATTTCCATGCCTCATACTTGATCTAGATATCGTGTGACAAAAGGAATGTAATAAGGTTATATGATAGGTTGCATCAGATCACTGATCTCTATATGATTTGAGTAGTCATAATGTCTTGCTAGAGGCCACTTGTGACTTGTGGGTCAAATAGTGTTATTAGCCCGCTGCTGCTAACATCATATGGGCCTATAGGTTCGCACACAATGAGTCAACTTAAACTAAAATATTCAAACTCATTGAATCTGAAATTGTGTCTAGATTCAATGAATGTCATATTTAATCTAGGGTGAAAGAATTTTATAAATAAATAAATATATATTTGATATATATATAATTTATAAAATTTAAAAAATATGTATATTTATATATCCGAAATATACATATATCCTTCAATTAATTTAAATCAATGAGTTTTAAATTCAAAATCTATATGATAGATTTAAATTTAAACTAATATGATAATTTAAATTTAATTTATGAGATAAATTAAATTTAAATTAAGTTCTAAATTTATATTAAATAATTAGTTAAAATTTAAATCTATTAGATAGACTTAAATTTAAACTAATCTATTTAATTCAAATTTGATTTGATTTAAAATAATGTATTTTAAATTAATCAAATATATCTGAAACCCTAATAAAATACCTCTATAAAAAGGTAGGAGGCTTAGGTTTCCTAAATATATAGAACTAAAAAAAAAACTCTAGAGAGAGACATCATATGGACGGTGTACGAACAATGTACGGACGTCTAGATAGAGAGAAAGTGTATAGACACTATACGGACACCCTAGAGAGAGAGAGAGAGAGAGAGAGAGAAAGAGAGGAAGAGGAGAGCGTCTTCTCTACCAAGAACGTGTACTGACATTGGTAAAAAGTGCTAGCACATCATTCAAGCTAAACATCCGTTCGTGTAGATACTGGTAGAGGGAGTAGATATGTAGATCAGTTCCTAAGATCCGACAGAAAAGGTAAATATTCTAGATTTACTCAATTTAAACTGTAACAACCAGAAGAAAAAAAGAAAGAAAAAAGAAGAAGAAAAGAAGGAGCTAAAAAATTTTTGAAGTGTTGAAAATTTTCTAAGTCTGCTAGCTATAGCGAGAAATGGCCTAGCTATAGCAAATGTACCTGTTCGCTATAGCGAGAAATGGTCTAGCTATAGCGAAAATGCTTCTAGCTATAGAGAGTGCGAGCATGCCATACAAACCAGGGAGCTGCTAGCCGTAGCGCGCTCCATAACGAAGGCAGGGGTCTGGGACTGATACGTGCTCGTCGTAGAGAGGGTTATGCTTTGCTATAGCGAAGGTTAGTCCGGAAAAGCATAAAAAAAGAGAATTTGACTTCTTAAAGTGCCCCAATTTATTTCTTCTCCTTTTAACCGACTTAAGCTCCCTCTAAGGTAGAGAAAAGGGCAGAGAAGAGAGAGAGATACCTAGAGAAGGAAGGAGAACAAGAAAAAGGTAAGCATAACTTGAGATTTTCCTAGCTTTTCTTCTTAGAATATTGTTCTTCTCTCTTTGCCCTCTCTTCCTATGGTTTTGGTGGTTGAAGTAGCTATGTTTTGGGCTTAGTTCAGAAGAGGAAAAGTGGAAAACCACTCTTGAAGGAGGTTAGAATTCATGTAGCTTTACTTCCTTGATTTCCTTTCTTGAGAGCTTAAAAGAGGAAGGATAGTTAGTGAATTTCTAGAGAGAGAAAGAACCCCTAGTTTCTTATATGCTTGGTAGGATTTGTTAGAAAGAAACTCCTAACTTTATGAATAAGTGTTGAGTTATGAGAGGGTAATTCCATGCTCTTGTGTGTCTAGGCTCAAGAGAAACACTTCCATCTAGTTATGATTGTGGAACTAAGAAGGGAGAAGACAAATTGAAAAGGAAGGCTTGTGTTAGTCTATAAGGTAGCTCTCTCTCCCTTCTCTCATGCATGAATGTGTGTTTAGCTTATTCTAGAATGTGTGTATATGTATTTTCAAGTTATGAAAAGTATGCTAGCATGCCTTTACATGTCATGATCCTTGATACTATGTTATGTGTTAAATGAATCCATGATGTTTGTATGAGTTTGCTCGAGTGTGGAAAGGCCAAGAACTCTTCCCTTGGGTGAAGATGAGCCAAGAACCCTCGAGCTTGGTTGAGACAAAGTAAAGAGTCTCCCAAAAGTAATGTGGACTCCCAAGAGTATGGTTGAGCCCAAAGTGCTCAAGAGCGGGTGAGGCAAGTCCAATACCTATGAGGAGAAGTGTGAGGCCAATCCAAACACTTGGTGAACCCTTGAATGTCTTGTATGATTGATTTATATGCCAAAGTTATTTTTAAAGTGTCCATGACTTCCACTTTTTCACACATGCATTTGAAAAGCTTGCTTGGCACATATTATGTATGATTGAATGAGAGATGAGCTACTGGGATTCTTTGAATCTCATCCCCTCCTCTCTACTATCCTAACATGCTAGGTGGACTAAGTGAACAAAGACATGGGAGCCACCAAGCTTGAAGCTAGGAAATCTGTAAAGGATTTGTGAAATAGCCATTTTGCCACCGTTATGTCGCTAAGGGATGTAATCGAATGGTGTACATGGGTTGTGCACTTATGAATACTTGTAAATAGATATACTTATTGTATATGTATTAGAATTAGAACTATAGTGCATGATGTAGCAAGTTTTCAGTATGAATAGTAAGATCTTGACATTATGTACATGGTATATGTTTTGGTGTGGGAGAGTGAGTTTTGTAAATCTGGGTTGTTATAAATTTGAGCCATGTTTAATACCCTATGTTGATGCTTTGCCACGTGCTCATAGGGCCTTAGGAGTAGGAGAAGCAAATTTGAACCCTTGGAACCCTCTTTTAACACAAGAAATGGACACTTTGCCTCCTTATGTCAAAGTCTGACCAAATGACCTCTTCTTGCCTTGAAATTTGGCATGTGACTAGATCTTGCCTAGAGATTTTTGGGAAGCTAAAGATCAGGTCATTTGGAGGTATGTGAAATTTTCTATGATTTTTCAAAGTTGGTATTAGAATTTCGGATTTGCACCAGCACTGTTCATTTGGTTAGTTGTGTAATTGTGTCATCTGAGGGGCAAACGTGGTCCAATGGCTATGAAATTTTATAGGAAGAAACTAGACATTCACAGGGACTTGTAACAACTAGAATCACCTCATTTTGAGGTCTAGAGAGGAAGATATGAATTTTCAAAGTTTCTGCCCAGTATCAGTCATCTTGCCTAACCAGAAGTATTGTTCCATCAATTTTTGAGAGATTGGCTTAATGAACTGATCTAGAGATATTTTTACTCTCTACTTAACATCCACATCTTTCCATAGTGGTATCATTTGCACACATTGGATTTTTTTGGAATTAGTTGGACATTTTTGAAGTCCATATCAGTAAACTATAACAGCATTAGAACCCAATCTGACCTCCAGACTATTTCATGTGTCAAACATCCTGTGTGTGGGGTGTTATGACTTGAACATATTTTTAACATAAATTAGACATACCAAGATTTCCAGAATGACCAAGATTGCATGCTTTTGATTTTTCTAGATTTAGTTATGATTTTCCAAACTTTGCCAAAAAATGGGGCCAAGTTTGGCCGAGAATGCATATTCATGTCCCATGTCTCTTTTTGGTTTCCATGGGTTGAAAGCATATTTTTGGGATTGAAATGAGTTGTAACAATGAAATTAAATATGAGGAGGTATAGTATGAGCTCATACAGTCCACATGACACTAAAATGAATTGTTAGATACGACCCAACTCAAAAATAATCATCAGAGACTTACATCCTCCATGATAGGAAGTCATTGAAAGTACATGAGATGAGCTAGAATTATGGTGTTACATAAACAACATTGATGGATCCATGGGAAGGGATTCAAGATTTTAATTTTCTGCTGGACATCCCAAAAATTCCCAACAGTGGTATCAGAGCCACGTCAATGGTTGTTTAAATTAAGTTTTTGTGTGAAGTTCCATGAATTTTGCTTTTGTTATGATTTCGCATGGCCTATATGTGATACAATATGTTGCAATGTGATATAAGTATATGAACTAAGGGCTCACATGATTAGTGTTTGAATCTAGTGTTCATATATGTATTATATGTTCAAATCAATTTTAAATTTGATTTCATATAAGTGATATTTGAACTCTACAATTCAATATTATGTGCGACATATGTGTGTGAATTACAAAGAGGTTCGAATTTGATTTGGAATCTGATTCTAAATTGTTCAATTTAGACTATAAATTGTTCAATTTGGATGTTTACAAATTTGTTTAACAAGTCTCTTTATGTTTTCGTATATGAAACGTGTTTAGCGCAACCTAATTTGATTTAATACTAAGATCATAATGCTTACAACCTTACTTATGAGATGAGATGTTTGTAACTTTATATATGAATTATGTTTGTTTGAATTGGATGAGTATAGTGCATAATATGACCCTAGGTTTTTATGGTTTGCAATTTTTAAAAAATACGGCCTACATGTCGTACCTCTCTCTATTTATTCTGGATATACATTCTCTTATCATCTTAGTCCCCTCAAATATTCAATTGAGGTTTCTCTTTGTAACTTTTATCTTAGAAGAATCCTCTCATTGGCTTGGGAGGAGATAGGCTAGATGGGCCATATTGTAATACATTTATTTTATACTTCATGATGAGATCATATGTATGTATGAGATGCTATCGTAGTATATTATCATGTGATGATTAAATATTTGAATCACAACGAAATAATAACAATAAAATCCCTCGAATCAAATTTTAAGTTTATACGCCACCCATTTATGAACACCTATCAAAGCTTTGATCGCCTAAGTGTATATTCTATCAAAGTGGATATACTTAGATTATCTTAGTGAGGCAGCTTGGGTAATAGTGATACTCATAAGGTTCATAATGGTTTGACTTAATTGAGACTATCAACACGGTTTTGGGTCTCAAGGCATTAGATGGGATTAAATATGCCGGATCATATGATGATGGAATCCTATAAAGATCTAAGAGTTACATATAATGTAATTGGTAAATAAGTTACCTACCTAAATAACTTAATTTTTAGTGTCTTGCCAAAACGGACTTACAATTGAGTGAAATATGGGTCTTAGCCTGCTAAATTAAATTGAGGGTTAATTTTTAGTAGGAGATTATTAACTTGACTTTTCATATTTTGTTGTAGAAAAATATTGACAAATAATTCTGCTTCACTATCATTGCGATTCGTCCTTGAGAAGGACAAACTAAATGGGACCAACTTTGTTGATTGGTTTAGGAACTTAAGAATTGTTCTGAAGCATGAGAAAAAGTCATATGTCCTAAATCAACCAATTCCTGAAGAGCCTACAGCCAATGCTTTAAGAGCCCAAAAGGATGCCCACACTAAACATCTTATTGACTATGTGAATGTAGCATACTTGATGCTAGCCACCATGATCCCAGAACTTCAGAGAGATCTGGAACACATGGAGGTTTATGAGGTGATTGTGTATCTTAAGGAAATATTCCAGCAATAGGCAAGGCAAGAAAGGTATGAAACTACTAAGGCCTTACATTTCTGCAAAATAGTTGAAATTGCATCAGTTAGCGCTTATATCTTAAAAATGAAAGGTTATATTGATCACTTTGAAAAGCTCAGATTTCTGATGAGCCAGTAGTTAGCTACAGATTTGATCTTAAACTTACTCCTGGAAAGTTATGACCAGTTCGTCATAAACTATAAATTGAACAACGTGGAAAAATCAATTTCTAAACTGCATTCGATGCTTAAAACTGTTGAGCAAAATATCAAGAAAAAGCCAAGCGCTGTTTTAATAGTTCAGAAAGGAAAAAGAATAAAAAAGAAAGGTAAAAGCAAAGGAAAGGGAAAGGGCTTGGACAATAAGTCTAAGGACTAAAACAAGCCCAAGCCCAAACTCAAGCTTGAAGCCAAAAAGGTAAAGCCTTCCAAGGAAGGACTTTGTTTCTTTTGCAATGAGCCGGTCATTGGAAGAGAAACTGCAAGCTTTACCTGAAAAATCTAAAGAATAAGAAGAATAGCAGGACTATTACTTCAGGTATTTATGTTATATAAATTAATCTTTCTACTTCTTCTACATGGGTATTAGATACCACATGTAGAACTCACATTTGTACAAATGTGTAGGGTCTTAAAAGGAGTAGAAAGTTGGAAAAGGGTGAAATAGACCTACAAGTTAGAAACAAGTAAGAGTTGCTACTTTAGTTGTAGGCACTTATGAATTAGCTTTGCCCAGTGGGCTTTTATTTGTTTTGAACAATTGCTATTATGTTCCTGTTTTAAATAAAAACATTGTTTTACTTTCTTATTTAGAAAAGGAAGGTTTTACTTCAGTTATTGGGAATAATAAATGTTCTATTTATTTTAATGATATCTTTTATGCAGATGGTGATTTTCATGGTGGTCATTATTACTTGAACCTTGAAATTCTCAATAATGAAAATATCTATAACGAAACTACCAAAAGGATCAAGTCAAACGATTTGAATTCGACCTACCTGTGGCACTGTTGTCTAGGCCATATAAATGAGAAACGCATTTCAAAGCTCCATCAAGATGGACTACTCAACTCATTTGATTTTGAATCATTTGACACCTACAAATCTTGTTTATTAGGAAAGATGATTAAGGTACCTTTTACCGAGCATAGTGAAAGGGCCACTAATCTATTGGGCTTAATACATACTGATGTATGTGGTCTACTAAGTATTGCTGCCAGAGGTGGTCACTTGTACTTCATTACTTTTATAGATGACTATAGTAGATAAGGATACATCTCTTTAATGAGATACAAATCTGAATCTTTTGAAATGTTCAAAACCTTTCAAAATGAGGTACAAAATTAGTTTAGCAAATCTATTAAAGCACTTCGATTTGATTGAGGTGGTGAATATTTAAGCCAAGAATTTATTAACCATCTTAGAAATTGTGGAATTATCTTACAATTTACCCCACCAGGAACACCACGATGGAATGATGTTTCTAAATGAAGAAATCAAACCTTATTAGATATGGTTCGATCTATGATGAGTCAAATAGATCTTCCACTATCCTTTTAAGGCTATGCATTAAAAATAGCTATGTTTACACTCAATCGTGTACCATCTAAGGCGGTTGAAAAAACTCCATATGAGATATAGACTAGGAAGAAGCCTAGTTTAGCTTTTCTCAAGATTTGGGGATGCGAGGCATATGTTAAGCAATAAGCCTTAGATAAGTTAGCACTCAAATTTATAAAATACCTTTTTGTGGGGTATCCTAAAGAAACTAAAGGATACTACATCTATAATCCCAATGAGAAATTGAGAATAAATTGTTTATTACTCAAAATGGTATCTTCCTAAAAAAAGAATTTATCTCTAAAAGAACTAGTGGGAGTAAGATACATCTCGAAGAAGTTTGAGAGCCATAAAATTGCATAGAGCTAGAGATGAAAAAATGAGAAGACTTATAACAAGTTGTTGAGCCTACTCAAGTCACACAAGGCCCACGAAGGTCAGATAGGACACGACATCAGCTTCAAAGATATTGATTTCTTTTAATTGAAAGTCGTGATGTGTTGCTCGTTGATCAAGATGAGCTAACTACCTATCAAGAAGTTATAGTGGGATTAAACTCTGAGACATTGTTAGAAGCCATGAAGTCTGAGATGAAATCCATGTATGATAATCAGGTATGGATCTTGATTGACCCACCTGAAGATATAAAAATCATTGGGTGCAAATGGGTTTTCAAGAAGAAAATTGACATGGATGGCCAAGTGTATACCTTCAAATCATAATTGGTTACAAAAGGATTCAAACAAACCCATGGTATATACTATGATGAAACCTTTTCACCAGTCGCCATGATTAAATCAATCAGGATCTTTCTTGCCATTGCAGCATACTATGATTACGAGATCTAGCAGATGGACGTCAAAATAGCATTCCTTAATAAGAAGCTGCTTGAGGATGTGTACATGACACAGCCTGAAGGTTTTGTACGTCCAAAGGATTCTAGGAAGGTTTGTAAGCTTTAAAAATCCATTTATGTGTTGAAACAAGCATCTTGGAGTTAGAATCATCGCTTTAACGAAGTAGTTAAAGATTTTGGATTTATCTAAAATATCGATGAATCTTGTGTTTACAAGAAGGTTAGTGGGAGCATAATTGTATTTCTAGTGCTTTGTGTTGATGATATCCTACTCATTGGAAATGACATACCTACCTTGCAAAATGTCAAGACTTGGTTAGGAAAGTATTTCTCAATGAAAGACTTAGGTGAAGCCACTTACATCCTAGGGATAAGGATCTATAAAGATAGATCTAAGAGGCTAATTGGCCTAAGTCAGAGCGCTTACACAGACAAAGTATTACATAGGTTTAATATGCAAGATTCAAAAAAAGGTTATATACCCATGTCTCATAGCATCAATCTCAACAAGACTCAATGTCCTAATACACATGATGAGCGAGATCGCATGAGTAAGATTCCATATACCTCAGCTATTGGATCAATCATGTATGTTATGTTGTGCACTCGACCAGATGTCTCATATGCCTTAAGTATAACTAGTAGATCTCAGTCAAATCCAAGTGAGAGTCACTGGACTGCTATCAAGAATATCCTAAAATACTTAAGAAGGACTAAGGATGTATTCTTAGTTTATGGAGGATTAGAAGACGATCTTGTTGTAAATGGTTATACAGATGCAAGTTTCCAATCCAACAAAGATGATTATAGATTGCAATCAAGATTTGTATTTTGTTTGAATGGTGGAGCAGTCAGCCGGAAGAGCTCCAAGCAAAGCCCAATAGCTGATTCTACAATAGAAGTTAAGTACTTAGCAGCATCAGATGCAGCTAAGGAAGCCATTTGGATTAAAAAGTTCATCACTGAACTAGGAGTGGTGCCTACTATCTCAAATCTAATAGATCTATTTTGTGACAACAACGGTGCTATAGCACAGGCTAAAGAGTCGAGGTTACATCAAAGAACCAAACACATACTCAGGCGATATCACCTCATCAAAGAAATCATTGATAGCGGTGATATAAAGATATGCAAAGTACTAACTGATGACAATGTTGCTAATCCACTTACTAAACTGCTCGCACAAGCAAAGCATGAGCGTCATGTTAGGTCAATGAGTATTAGACATATCAACAATTGGGCCTAGTGTAAGTGGGAGTTATTAGAGATTGTACCCTAAGCCAATCATTGTATTGAAAACATTGTACTTTATTAAGAAATAAGAGTTTTTACATTATTTTTATTATTATATTTTTTTTACATGTTTTATATAATAATATCCTTGGATAAATCATATTGATTATCTTAAATATCCCTAATCGATCATTATTGTGATAACGATGATGAACTAAAATTAGTATGATTTTGATTGATGATTATGTGTTAATCATGTATAAAGATACGAATCAAAATCATAGGCATTTGTTAAGGAATAACATGCTGGATCGACCCGTTATAACCATATCATCGAGCCCTTAGACTTGAGATCACCATAGTTTCCAATATGAGGAATACTAATTTTGGTATAGTCAAAAGTCATCTTTAATCGAGTGATCATAAAGGTTATGATCGGGTAAAGTAGAATTCATGTAGATGAGTGGTCAAGATAAGATTTGCCCATCTGATTAATAAAGAGATATCTCTGGGCTCCTCGATAAGTGAGACTAAGAAATGCATGGCCGTGCTCGAATGGAAGGGTTTCCATTTGTACTGTCAGTCTGTACATAAATCGAGAAAGTGACGATCAAGTAAAATGAAGATGACATTTCTATACCTCATACTTGATCTAGATATCATGTGATAAGGTTATATGACAGGTTGTATTAGATCACCGATTCCTATATGATTTGGGTAGTCACAATGTCTTACTAGAGGTCGCTTGTGACTTGTGGGTCAAATAGTATTATTAGCCCACTGCCAACATCATATGGGCTTATTGGGTCACACACAATAACGAGTCAACTTGAACTAAAATGTCCAAATTTATTTAATCTAAAATTACGTCTAGATTTAATGAATGTAATGTCCAAATTCATTAAATCTGAAATTGCGTCTAAATTCAATGAATATTACGTTCAATCTAGGGTGAAAGAATTTTTTAAATAAATAAATATATATTTGATATATATATATAATTTATAAAATTTGAAATATATATATTTATATATTCAAAAAATATATATCTTTCAATTAATTTAAATCAATTAGTTTTAAATTTAAAATCTATATGATAGATTTAAATTTAAACCAATATGATAATTTAAATTTAATTTATGAGATAAATTAAATTTGAATCAAGTTCTATATTTATATTAAATAATTAGTTAAAATTTAAATCTATTAGATAGACGTAAATTTAAACTAATCTATTTAATTCAAATTTGATTTGATTTAAGATAATGAATTTTAAATTAATTAAATATATCTGAAGCTCTAATAAGATACCTCCATAAAAAAAGCAGGAGGCTTAGGTTTTCTAGATATATAGAACTAAAGAAAAACTCTAGAGAGAGATATCGTACGAACGGCGTACGAACAATGTAAGACGCCATACGGATGCCTAAAGAGAGAGAGTGTGTGTGTGTGTGTGTGTGTACGGACGTCTAGAGAGAGAAAGTATATGGACACTGTACGGATGCCTAGAGAGAGAAAGGAAGAGGAGAGCATCTTCTCTACCAAGAATTTGTACTGACGTTGGTAAAAGGTGCTAGCACGTCGTTCGAGTTGAACATCCATTCATGTGAATACCGGTAAAAGGAGCAGATCTGTAGATCAGTTCCTAAGATCCGATAGAAAAGATAAATATTTCTAGATCTACTGATTTAAACAACATTAATGGATCAATGGGAAGGGATTCGAGGTTTTGATTTTTCGCTGCGCATCCTGAAAATTCCCAATAATTCGATGAAATGGCATGGATCCCTTATTCTCTAGATAAATGAATCAATTAATTTCTTAATGATCTAGCCTTTACATGCTTCATTAGTTTGTCACGTGTTCTCCACAAGTCAGCCCATAGCTTTTTCTCATGTGGAAGCTTTCACTGGATGAATGGATGATTTATTCCCTCCTGGATGTTGCCTCTATTTATCACGTGCTCCTCCTTTTTTTAATTCATTCCCATGTATTTCTTCCATTTAGCTAATACCATGTGCTTCCTCACTAGATGAATGGATGAGATGGAAAAACGTCAATTTGGATGGGTCCATTGAATATGGATACTCTCTCCTTAGAATAATAAGATGGAATGGATGATTTGTCACATGCATAAGATGATGTGTGGCTCAGATTAATGAATTGTATTATGCCTATGTGTGTTTAATGAATCACGTGTCCAGCTTTTCTTGTGCTTCCCATGTGCAGTTGCTCATTCATCTCATGTGTATTATTCTATTCATAAACCCATGGTTGTTTCTTCATCATTGTACTATTCATATACTCTGCATTTTGAGTCTACTTCTTCCTTTGTTCTTGCTGTAACAACCAGGAAAAAGAAAGAAGAAGAAAAGAAAAGAAAAGAAAAAAAAAGAGAAGAGAAAAGCTGAAAATTTTTTAAGGCTGAAAATTTTCTAAGTCTGCTAGCTACAGCCCGGCTATAGCGAATGTAACTGTTCGTTATAGCGAAAAATGGCCTAACTATAGTGAGAGTGCCTTCTAGCTATAGCGAGAATGCTTCTAGCTATAGCGAGTTCGGGCACCCCATACAAAAACCAGGGAGTTGCTCGCGGTAGTGCACGCTGTAGCGAAGGCATGGGTTTGGGACTGATTCGAGCTCGCCGTAGCGAGGGTTATGGCTCGCTATAGCGAGGGTTAGTCTGGAAAAACGTGAAAATAGAGAATTTGACTTTTTAAAGCGTCCCGACTCCTTTTTTCACTCTGTAACTGACTTAAGCTCACTCTAAGAGAGAGAAAAGGGCAAAGGAGAGAGAGAGAAGCCTAGAGAAGGAAGGAAGAGCAAGAGAAATGTAAGATTTACATGGTTTCTCTCTTTAGAATATTGTTCTTCTCTCCTTGCCAACTCTTCCTATGGTTTTGATTATGGAAGTAGTTAGGTTTTGAGCTTGGTTCAGAAGGGGGAGAGTGGAAAATCACTCTTAAGGGAGGTTAGAAGTCATGTAGCCCTCTCTTCCTTGCTTTCTCTTCTTAAGAGTTTGAGAGTTGAAAGAGGATGGAGAGTTAGTGGGATTCTAGTGAGAGAAAGAATCCCTAACTTTATATGCCTAGTAGGGTTGCTAGAAGAAATCCCTAGCTTATGAATAAGTATTCAGAAAATAATTCTATGCTTCTTGTGTGGCTAGACTCAAGAGAAGCACTCTCATCTAGAGTTGATTGTGAAAACCACAAGGGAGGAGACAAGTTGAAAGGAAAAGTTGTGATTAGCTAAAAAGGTAGCTCTCTCCACCTTCTCTCATGCATATTTGTGTGCTTACATTGTCTTACTTATATGTATGTATGTTTTGAACTATGAGAAGTATGCTAGCATGATGATACCTCATGTATTTCAATGATGTTTATGTGATTGTTTGGGTTTGCTTGAGTATGGAAAAGCCAACAACCCTTTAGCCATGGTGAGGATGAGCTAAAAACCCTCAAGTTGGTTGAGACAAAGTAAAGAGTCTCCCAAAAATGAGGTTGACTCCCAAAGAGTAAGGGTTGAGTCTAAGAACCTCTTAGAGAATGGGTGAGGCAAGTCCAAAATCCACAAGTGAGTGGGTGAGGCTAATCCATTTACTTGGCAAGATTTTATATGTTATGTATGGCCTACTCACATGTTGAAAATGCTTTTCTTATGTATGGCCAATTTAAATGTTGCAAATGCTTTTCTTATGATTTTATATGCTAACATGCCATGCATACATTGTGAGACTTGTTTGCATGCTTTGTGTGTGTGATTGAATGAGATATGAGCTATTGAGATTCTTTGAATCTCACTCCCCCTCTCCACCATCCAAACATGCTAAGTGGACCAAGTGAGGCAACAGATGGGAGCCACCAAGCTTGAAGCTAGGGGATTTCGGTGAAGAAAGTATAAAGAGCCTTTTGTTACCATCTTGTAATTAAGTCAAGAAATGTAAATTAATGATGTATATGATGTAGCACCTATGAATGTTTGTAAACTAATGTATTTATCATGTATATATGAGAATGAGACCATTTTGAATGAAGAAGCAAGTTTTGTTATGAAAAGTATGATGTTAGTATTGGCCACATGGATGTATGTGTGAGTGTGGGATGGTGAGTTTCACAAATCTGGGTTGTTAGGCACTCGAGCCATGTTTGATAGCATATATTAATGCTTTTCCATGTGCTCATAGAGCCTTAGAGGTAGAAGAGGCCACATTGAACCCTTGAAGCCCTCATATAACACATGAATTAGGTTGTTTTGCCCATGATGTCAAAATCTGACCAAATGACATCCTCTTGCCTTGAAATTTGGCATGTGACTAGATCTTGTCTAGAGCTTTTTGTGAAGCTAAAGATCAAGTCATTTGGAGGTCTATAGCATTCTCTATGATTTTTCAAAGTTGGAATCAGAATTTCAGATTTTCAGAAACACTGTTCATTTGGTCAGTTATGAAATTGTGTCATTCGAGGGGCAAACATGATCCAATGATTACGAAATTTTATAGGTAGAAACTAGACAGTCACATTGAATTGTATCAACTAGAATAATCTCATTTGGAGGTCTATAAAGGAAGATATACAATTTCGAATTTCCAGCCCAGAATCAGTCATCCTACCAGACCCGAGGTACTATTTCATCGGTTTGCGGGAGTTTGGTTTGATGAATTGATCTGGAGAAATTTTTCCTCTCTATTTAAAATCCACATCTTTCCATATTGATATCATTTTCATGCATTGGATTTTTGTGTAATTAGTTAGATATTTTTGAAGTCCATATCAGTAAACTGTGACAGTAGCAGAACCCCCTCCGACTTTCAGATGATTTTGCGTGTCAAGGGTCCTGTGTGTGGGATGTTATGACTTGAACATATTTTTCCCATGCATTAGATAGTCTAAGATTTCCAGAATGACCAAGAGTACATAGTTTCTATTTTTCTATATTTAGTTATGAATTTCCAAACTTTGCCCAGAAATGAGGCCAAATCTGCTGAAAACGAATTTGCATGTCTCATATCCCTCTTTGCTTTCCATAAGTTTCAAGCATGTTTTTGGGATTGAAATAAGTTGTAATGGTGCAAATAAACATGAGGATGCATAGAAAGAGCTCACCCGGTCCATGTGACACTAAAGTGAATGTCTACCCATGCATAATGCCATGTGAGAAAGAATATGAACCCAAAGAACATGATCTCCCTTTTATGCTTCCCATATGTATATGAGCATGTAAGGCATGATGGGTATAAGCTAGAGATGAAGGTGTTACACATGCTGCTCTTCTTTTGCTCATTCAGCTTGTTTACCATGAGCTTTGTGTGTTTCATGCAGCTTCCACATTAGCTTCTCTTTTGTTCTTCTCTACACATTCTGCCTTTTAAACCTATTGCTTTTCTTTTGTTCTTTCTCTGTAGCCATGGCTATATGCTTCTTCTTTGTTTTTGTGTGTTCAACATGATTGTTGCTCCCTGCTTCTTATCAAAATAAAGCATCATCCATGTCAAAATTTGAACTCATGTTGCAACGCTATTCTTTTCAAGCTAAGGTGTGCTTCATGCAACTTCTTGAATTATTTCCATGTGAAACTCTTCTCTCTTGCCACAAGTTTCCCACGTCAACTCCATATTAACTCCTTACTTGCAAACTCGTAGCTTTTCTTCCCTATTCGGTTGTTTTAGCAACTATCCTGGCTTCCCACGTAAACTTCTCATGCATGTTGATTTAGTCTTGTGTTTACGTGGAGGAAGAGGAAGCTGCTGTAAAGTTGTATTCTTCATGATGATGCTTTGTTGCCATGTGAGTTTCTTATTCTCTTTTCATTCTTAGCTTTTTCATGTCAAAACTTTAGCTTTGCCTTCTTCGGTTACTTCTTCTTCGTTCCTCTCTACACGTTCCATTTACAGCCTTGTTCACTTGTTTTGTGGGTTAATGAGTGAAGTGTTCTATGTAAATGAATGCGATATGGGTGTAACATGAGAGTGTATGGAGATGCAACCATGCATGCGCTAAGGGAGAGGGAAGTGTGTGATGTTTGGAAGTGTGCCTTCTTGTGTTTGTATGCATGTGTGTGGGGTAAGTCTAGAGCCCATGCATCAACGTGTGAGAAAACCCAAGTGTGTGTATGGAAATGAAACTCGTGACATGCTAGATAAGTGCTTTGTGTGAGTGACCACATGGAACAACAAGAAATCATGCATGCTACATGAAGATGAAGGTGTAAGAAAGAGAGATAGCTTAGTGAAGTGGATGAGAGTGTTTCTCCTTGAATCAGAATGTTGTGCACATGTTAGCAAGAAAGTTCCTCTTATATGATTCATCCCATCCCCATTTCTTTTCTTTTCATTTTTATTTTTCTCAGATTTCATTAACCATGTAGACCATCATTCTCTCCTTTAAGTTGCACACTTTTAGCTTTCAATTGAATTTCTCATTCAAGCTCCAATTTCCATTGAGAATCTACAAAAAAGAGTGAGAAAAGTCAAGTAGAAATATTTGCAAAATTATTTAAGAGAAATTTATGCATTAAAATCTAACAATTTTTGCAAATAAATTCCTAGAATACAAAAATGGCTACTAAAATCAATTATCCAGCTAATTAAATCCCTAAAGCCATATTTGATCATTAAAATGCCTAAGTTAGGAGAATTAAAATATATTAAAATAGCCTTCATCAATAACCAAACCCATTCAAGCCATTTTGTATTCATAAACACATTTTAAGAAAACATAATAGTATTATAACATGTAAGTAATAACTAGAAACATTTTTCATAGTTTAAACATACATACAAGTACTCAAAGATAAATAAACATCCAAGTAATGCATGAGAGAAAGGTTAAAGAGCTATTTTGAAATAAAATCACAACACTTTTCTCTTGAATTCTTTTTCCCCTTTTCGGCCAAGCTCATGCAATTAGATGGCATTTGATTCTCTTGACCTAAACATATCAAATGAGACATGAATCATTCATAGATATAAGCTTAAGCTTTATACAACTTTATGGAAGTTTACTTTGTTCTAAGACTCAATTATGGTTCTATATAAGACCTAATGAAGTAACTATGGGAATTCATAATCTTGGCTCTATTTTCTCCCTCAATCTAAGTCTCTTGACTCCATTTAGACTCCTTAGAGTCATCATAATTTTATTTTCAGGAGTCTAGCTATAAGTTACTTTTTTATGTCTCATTATAGAGCCTACACCTCCATCTCACAACTTATGCTTTCTAAATTTATTCTAAGACTTCCTTTGATATTCATCTATCATATGTAGTCTCTTTCTAGCCTTAGAACAATTTAAAATACTCCCTAGGTATATGGTTCTATTTTGGCCGAGACACCCCCTATCTTGTGCATCCATGGAGTTTACTTCATTTCCTTTAAGGAAATGGCATATATAAGACTTCTTAGGTGTCTTGAGAACTCATTCATACTCTTAGACAACTTAAATTATCATTAAGAAGTTTTATATTTGTCAAGGTACAACTAAATCCCTAAATTCTACAACTTGCATTCTAAAACTTCCTTTTCAATTCTAGTTATATATCCTTAATCCTCACGCTCGATAACCCTTGGTTCCATCAAGAAAACATGAAGAAAAATTCTTTTCCTTACTTTCTCTCTCTAGGCTAAAGCTTAAATGACTTGGAAACATAAGTTTTTGCAAGTGTTTCAAATAAAGTCTTACCTTAAAATGAAGCTCTCTTCGCATAACTTATTTTCCATCGATTGGTTTCTTGAAAAAAGTTTCTTTTTAGCTTGGGTCAAACCTAAATCTTCAAGTTAAAAAAAACACCATTAGAGAGCTCTTAGAGAGAGGAACAACTTTCTTAATTGTCGCGGGATGAAACGGGGCCATTTATTTACCTAAATGGGAGTTTAAACTTCTTCTCTCTCTCTCCCCTTAATGTCATGCCATAGCTTTCTAAAATTCTAAAACTAGAAGCTTGAAGAAGATGATGAGATGTAATCTTACTTAAGAAGCCTCTTTTATAATTTTTTAAAATGACTATTTTGCCCCTACATACCTGTTTGCTCTGTTTAGGCTTATTTCAACTTCTTGTTTAGAATTTTTTTTTTCATCATAAAATTTAGGTTCTTTGATTCATGAAATGCCTTTGGTTTTATCCAAATTAGATTTATAATCTTTCCAAATAAATTGGTCAAAGTTCGGGTTAATTGAGACTCTAAAACGTAAACTAGAGGAGTTTAAATCATTCTATGGGTTCCTATAGTTATTAGGGCCTCTGAGAGCCCTGGAAAACTCAATTTTTTCATTTAAATATCTCTTCTTTGAGTTTTCTAAAAAGTAACTAAAATTACGAAAATGCCACTGATTTTCGTCTGACTTTATTTAGCTACTCTGATTTCAATTTTTTGGCATCTTAAGGATTATGTTCTCATTTTCTATTATTTAAAATTTTTGCTTAATTTTATTTGGCCTCAAATCTTACTATTTATAAGACTTCCATTTATAACTAACTTATTTCCGTCGTTTATAAAGGATCAGGTGACACTCATCAATTACATGCAAAAATAATGGGAAAGCAAAAGAAATTAAAAAATAAAAGAAAGAAAAAGAAAATGTTTATGCAAGGACAAATTTGATCTAGGATAAGAGCTTAAAATCTATATGCCTTATAGAAGAAATCAAAGTCTACGTAACTTGATTGGATAGAAAACTATATTTATTGGTTAATGACTTTTAATTTTTAAATTTTTTTGTGAAAAGATAAAGAAAATGAAAATTACTTTTGTCTTTTACAAACAAAACAATTTTAAAGTTGATTTATATATTTTAATTTGCAAAAGTCAAGTTAATTTCATTTCTTTATTATGTTCATTTTCTTGTTCTATTTTTTAATTTTAGGAAATAACATTTTTTTATGCAAGCAAAAAGGATTTTTTATTTTATGAAGCATATTTTTAATTTTTAATTTTTTTAAAAAGAGAATTTAAGGAAAGCTCCTAAATCTTATAGAAAGGAATTAAATTTGTTATTTTATATTTTTATTTATTTGTAAAAAGAGACTTTTAAAAAATTATTAATTTAAAACAGTAATTTTTGAATTTAGAAAATTTTATTTAATCTTTTTATTTTTTAAAGATTAACTTTGAACTTTAAGATATCATTTTTGTTTTTGACTTTCTTATTTTTTAAAAAGAAAAATTTTTAAGGAAATTTTTTAAATAAACTAATTTTTATATTTTATTTTCAAACAACTAATTTTTTAATTAAAGAAGGTTAATTTTTGAAATTTAAAATATTATTTTTATTTTAAAGAAAAAATCTTAAGAAAAGAATTTATTTAATTTTTAAGAAAGTTTTTTTCATATTTTCATTTTTTTAAACCTTAAAGGAAAATAGATCATTAAACTCCAACTTTATTTTTTAGTAAGTTTTTGTAATTTTTTTAAAAAAGACATAAATTCATTTGACTTTTGTAAAATCCTAACTTTTTGAACCCTTTTTAAGATATTTTTTAATAAGAAAATTCATTTGATTCTCTAAAACTCTTTTTTTATTAACCTTTTTTTTATTTTAAAAGAAATACATTTGATTTTTCTAAAAACTATTTTTTTTGGTAGAATCTTTTCTTTTCTTTTTCCTTAAATATTATTGAAAACAAAATTAATTGGATATGGGTTATTGGAATCCAAAATTTATTAAAATATGATTACGTAACTTAATAAGTATATGTAGAGACTGATTGTCATTCATGATCATTTGATTGACTTTGCCTAATAAGACAAAAGGTTCCACATAGTGTAATACCATAATGTATTAGCCTTAACTAATCTTCGCTTAGGCTTAATTCCATATGATTTTCAAAGAAAAAGAGCAAATCGTGACATTTTCCTGCTATGTATTAGGGTTTAAACGCTCATAATTTGTCTTATGGGTCCCATGAACCCATCAATCACATACTCTACTCAAACTCCATTCATACAACTCATACATATCCTCAAACAACTCATGAACCATGGATATAAAGTCAAAAACCCAAAAATGTAATTTCTCAAAATGGGTCTAAAAGTTAGATTTTTGGCTTTAACTTTGAAAAATCATAATTAATTCTAAAAAAATGAAAATCAAGCAAACTAGAGCTTTCTGAATAGCTCTAGGTGTTAAATTTACACTAAAAATAATTTCCAACCACAATATCAGCGTTTGGACCATGTTTGACATCGAAAAAAAGATAGAGGTTTGGCTGTCCCTGGTACTGATGTAGCTTGCTATCATGAACTTCAAAAATTCATAACTAATTTTGAAAAAATTCAATCTAGGAAAAATATACCAATTTGGAAAGCTAAAGATGTTAAATAAAGGGAAAAAATAAGTTCAGATCATTTTAGTAGCCTTTGGATCTCGAAAACTGATAAAATAGTAACAAAGGTCGGATGGCTTCCCTGATGCTAACACAGAACTTCAGAAAGTTATTTATCCCTCTACAGATATCCAATTGAGGTGCTTCTAATTGTTATAGGTCATTGTAATTTCTAGTTTATGTTCATAAAATTTTATGACAATTGGACACCTTTTGGTCCATGAATGACACAGATTTAATTTCAAACCCTTGATAACAGTGCATTGACCAAACCATCAAAGATTCTCCAAATATTTCCTAGACCTTCAAATATTATCCACTTTAACTTCCCAAAAAGGTCTTAACAAACTCTAGATGTATGCCAAATTTCATATAAAAAAGAGCTCATTTGGTCATACTTTGACAGAGCTCACAAATTTAGCAGTTTTGACACCATAAATGGTTTAAAATGGGGGTAAATGGTCTCTTATATACTCTAGCACCTCTTGGGCAAGTTTTAAAGCATAAATATAGCATATATGAAATGCCTAAGTGGTCCAAATCATTATACATCTCAAACTTACCATGCTACGGGCAAAAATATACTACTATATATAAGCCACAAAAGAGCCAAATCCCATATTTTCATTACTTTGACTTTATACATGGTTCATATATCATTTATATATATTTTTACACTTGCTCAAATATTTACATCTCAAAAAGAATAGATATACATAAGCACTTTGGCTTTCCTATACATCAAACTATGTGTGAGTGTGCAAAAGTGGCAAGAAAAAGCCATCTATGCCTCATAGCCTCCACTCTTTAGCTCTTATGAGATGAGAGAGGGAAGGAGGTGAGATTCATAGAATCTTAATAGCTCATACACTCATTCAAGAAGCAATCAAGTCATATAAACAAGTCAAAGCGTGCAAGTAGGCATCTAACCATTCACAATCATACAACACATAATTTACATGCCATTAATATCATATCAATGCCAAGAATAAGCTCTAGGGACTTTTGGTCTAGCTTCACCCTATTTTAGGGACTTTTGGATGGCCTCACCCTTGGTTTAAGGACTTTTGACTTAGTCTCACTCATCCATGAGACTTTTGGCCTTGTCTCACCCATCCTCAGGGACTTTTGGCACTACCTCACCGATTACAAAGGACTTTTGTCACAACCTCACCCGAGTAATTTTCACAACCTAAAACATAAGCATATTGGTACCAATGTATGAAGGCAATATCAAATGGCATGTCTCACAATACAAGCACATACAAAAGCATACAATGACTATTACATATCTAAGAATGTAACAAGAAAGAATGGAAAACTATCTTACAAGCCAACATAAGCCTTCCTTTTTAATTTCTCTTCTCCCTTCTTGGTCTCACAATCACAACTAGATGAAACTGCTTCTTTTGATCCTAGACACAACAAATAACATGTAATTACTCTCTTATAACTCAAATAAACACTCTAATTCAAGGATTTCTTGCTTGCTCTAGGTTAGACTTCCTTCCTCTCTCAAGCTCTCAAGTTGGTAGAACCAACATACTCAAGGAAAGCAAAGAAGAAGAAGTTTCAAGAGTGATTCTTTTTTGCCTTCACCTTCCTTTTTATTCTCCACTTTTCCTCTTCTAAACCAAGCAAAAAAAAAAAAACTAATTCAACAATCAAAACCATAGAAAGAGAGGGCAAAGAGAGAAGTACAAAATTGTAAGAAAGAGAGCTATGGAAATCTCAAGTTTGCTTACCTTTTCCTTGTTCTTCCTTCTTTTTCTTAGTCTCTCTCTCTCTCTCTCTCTAGCCCTTTTTTCTGTTTTGGATGAAGCTTAGGTCGGTTAAAAGAAAAGGAGGGAATCTGGATTCTTTAAGAAGCAAGATTCTCCTTTTTCACGCTTTTTTGGACTAACCCTTACTATAGCAGAAAATAACCATCGCTATGGCGAGCACGTATCAGTCCCAGACCCTATTCTCTTTACGGTGCACGCTATTGTAAAGAAATCCTTAGTTTTTGTATGAGATGCCTGAACTCGCTATAGCTAGAAGCATTCTTGCTATAGTGAACAGGCACATTAGTTATAATTAGGCCATTTCTCGCTATAACCAACAGATTTAGAAAATTTTCAGGGTTTAGAAAATTTCAGCAATTTTTTGGTTGTTACACATAGCCACTGTGAAAAAAATAAAAGAAAATAAAAGTATCTACAAGCATACCATATCTTGTCAATGCGGATACTTTTGTGTACCTAATCAAATAATCTTATTATTCTAAGAACATATCACATCACATTAAAAAGAAAAGTTAATGAAGCATCTCTTCCAGCCATCCTTTGAATTTCCTTGCATAGCTTTTTATACATTTTACTACACCAAGTCATAAACAGTAACTACATCCTATATGTTTGAATTAGACTAACTTCCATGGTCAATAAGCATTTGCAATAATACAAGATCTAAAATTCATGATAAGTCTAAAATCCAGGCTTAATTTGATAAGTTTAATTTTAAACTTTCCTTTTTTTTAAAGGACAAATCACTTTAAAAAAAAGAGAAAGCAAGCAACAATAGAAAAATAGTTTAATCACATTCTTGTCTAATTATTTTCATTCAAAGTTTTATTTTGTATTCACATTAGTCAACATGAAATACTAAAAAACCATAATTCCATATATCACACTAATCAAGCATCATAATGGAAGTTCATAGCCATTAAAAATTAACATGTCATTAAAGACATAGTAAGATTTATCACCAATTGAATACTAGGCATTGGAACTTCATTCATAAAGCCCCTAGCCATGTATTGTCATAGACAACAAAGATTAAATCCAACACAATAATCAAAATTATAGCAAATGGAATATGACCTCTCCCATTATATTAATTCCAATTATTTCTAAATGCTTCTTCACTTACTACAATAAGACCAACTTGAGTTACAAAGCCAAAATAAATGGAAATAAGATCTCAAACAAAATTTTCAACATTAATCTCTACCCTTCCATGCAACATAGAACATAACAACCCTAAGCCATTAACCAAAGTGGAAACAACAAAAGTTAGCCAAATCTTATTTAACATTCATCTTACATAGTAATGCCTTTCAAAATTAATGTGTGCCTAGATTCAGCCATTGTTATTAAACTCACAAGTTCACTTATCAAGTTTAAGTTTTTACTTAAGAAAATTGTGTCAACTTACTTGTAAACTTAGGCTCAGTGCAAATTTTGTTTAACTCGCCTTTGACTTAGATAAACTCAATTAACTCAATATTTTTTGAATGAAGTTTAATAAGTTATCATATAACTAAGTCAAACTGAGTTCAGAAAAAATAAAAATTCTTAACCCGACCCAATCTAGTGAAGAAAGATACAAAAATAGTATTTATGTATAAACTTGAATGGAATTTCTTTATTGAAAAATATGAATTATGAAATATAAAAAAATTTAAATTAGTATAATTTGAATTGTAATTAAATAAATTTCTTTTAGTATATTGTATTTTATATATGATTTTTAACAAATATAAATTTTTACGAGTTTATGATATGAATCTATGTTATGAGTTTATCTTCCTTTTATAAGCTTATCTAAACTCGTGAATTTGACAATCTTGGATTCAACTCTAACCCAATCACACAAGAACTACATGGCACAATACAAATGTTCAACCATAGCTTATACAGAATATGAAAAGCATCAAACAAAGCAGCAATGCACGTTAATCCAACAATTTTCAGCAACCCATCACATTAAGCTACATTATATTGGAAAAATTGAACATATGGCATACAATGAAGCCTACCTCTAACAAAGTTTGAAGGTTCAAATTTTGCAGCCTACGTCTTGGATTCTCTTTCTCTTTCTCTTACTTAACCTTCCCTGATTCTGATCCATCAATCCAACTCTCTCTTCCTGTGCTCTTTCTTCCTTTCATCCACTTCAATGTCTTTCTTCCACTCCAAAGGAAAAGGACCTCTGCGTTAACGTCATTCTTCCCCTCAAAAAGGAAAAAGATGTCTAGTCACTCCTAAAAGCCCTTTTCCCTCCTAATTTGAACCCATTTTATAGCAAATTTGATTGTGGATTTTCCTTCCTTCTCGAGCGTGTTTCTCCCACCATCCTTACATAGTCACACAGCTATTGAAATGGTGTTCTTTATGCTAGCCTTTAACATTTTGGAAGAAACCAAAAAGAGACTGGTCTAGCGGAAGTGGAATGTTAGGGTTTCTATTTGTTGATTTTGTTTTTTTGCTTTTTTTTAAGTTCATTTCATTTTTTTCATTTTTTTATTATTTTATTGTTCTAATTTTTTTATTTCTTTTTTGCATATTGGGCCAGTTAGGTTTAGGTTATTTGGGCTTTTGAGATTTGGTTTAAAAGAAATGGGTGTTTTGTTTTTCATTTTTTTGTACTCTTTTTTTTCCTTTTAAAATTTTCCTCTTCATCTTCTTTTTTTATTTTATTTTTATTCTCTTTTTTTTATAGAGATCAAAGATAATATTCTCTAAAAAATGATTATGATTCTAATGGTTTTTATTGTTTATTTGTTTATTTTATTTCTCTTTTTTTTAAATCTCTTTTTTTTTCCTTTAACTTTTTCTTTCTGTATTCTATTTTTATTTAATTTTAAAATTTCCTTATAATCTTTCCCTTCTATTTTTTATTTTATTACTTTTTTTTCATTTTTATTAGTTTTATTTTGTGTTTTATTTTTATATCTATGAAATATCTAGACAAAATATGGTGTTCACACCATTTTATTTTGATTGCTATTTCCTTTTGCCATACTTCTTGTTGATCCAAAAGCTTGGGATTCATCTTCTAAAGATTGGTTTGAAGCTTTTTTAAATTTTGAATGAAATAATACAACCTTTAGGCTTTTAACTCTTCACATAAGAAAAGGTCAACAATTCCTAAAAAAAAAGGGGGAAAAAGAAGGAAAGTATTAAAAAAAAGCTTAAATTCAGTTTAAGTGTTCTAGTATCAATAATGACAAGAAAAAATTTTGGCACACAAATCTTTGATAATAGTGCAAAATACTTGTTGCTTTCAAAATATGATTACTCGTACAAAATTACACATATCACAACAGTAATACAATGAAGAGTAAAATATCACTCTCATGAGGATTTGTTATACAAAAAATATGTCAAGTAATAACATTTAAACCTTAACCTAAATTAAGTAAGTTAATTACAAGTATGTGTAGAAACTAAATTAAACCTATGAAAATTGGAAGAAAGACTAAATTTAAATTGCGAGGCAATTAGGGAACCTAGGATTATTAATCCTCCAAGTATTTCATAAAGACTTAACCCTCATCATAGTGCTATTAAAGATAATATATGTTAGCCTTGGGTTTAACTTCACCTATAAGCATTTTTCCAAATCTCCTATAGGTCTTTGTCTAGCTAATTTCACAATCCCGTGTGAAATTAATTCAAGCAAACATTCAGTAGCATAACTCTTAATTTAGCTATGTGAGACTAATGAGTATATCCTTATCTCATTAGCAAAACCATTCATTTATCCTATCAAGTTTCAAGTACCCGCACAACTCAATTCAAGGCCTAATTCTAATATCTCTTTTCCAAGTTCAACTAAAATATTTTAGTATTTCGATTGGTGGCCAATCAACTAGAAAGAATGAAGTAAGGATCTAAAGAGGGAAAAACAAGCTCTAATCCATAGAAGGTTCATAATAATTCTAGATTAAGAACTTTATTTACTCATTACAATATAATCCATTATCAAAATTAGAGCAAATATCAGAGATATTAAGGAAATACATAGAAAATACAAGAAGTATTAAAAACTAAAGGTGGATATTGTCTTCTCTTAAAACCAATGATCTCCTTGCTTACTTGAGTCACTAATATGCTCCTTTAGACCTAAAAGTGCTTAGAATGTTAACTCTCTTTGCATAATGGAGATATTAACATTAAAACCTAGCAAAAAGTGAAGCAAAAAGTGCCATTATTTTGAGCTTTTTGCTTCAAGCAAGCTTTTTTTATGCATTTTGACTCTAAGCTTATGAGGTTCTAGCTTTAAGATGATTCTAGCCTATATTTTCTTGTATTTACAACCTACAAAAGTAGTCAAAGTATGATCAAATCTTGTTCAAGGCATAATTAAGCTAAAACTTGTCATCTATAATTTCAAAATTTAAATATGGAACTATGAACAATAGCTATACACATTTTTCCTAAAATTAGTTATTTTAACCTTAAAATTAGTCAACCAACTAGTAACCTCCTAGCAAAAATGTGCAAAATAACATGAATAAAAAAGAGTTAGTATGAACCATGCACTTGTCATGTTTTAATTGGAAAACATGCTAGTAAATATATAAGCAACTGCACTTAAGTATAATCCTTTTTTTGTTTGCTCATGCTGAGTTAACATTTTTGTGTTTGATGTGAGAGCCAAAAAAGGTTGTACTCTTATATATATATATATATGAGTGTATATATATATATATATCTTATGGATTAGTTATTGCAACACCTAAGAAACTTATTTTGCACAATTTTATTTTGTGAGCTTACATTAATGCATATTTTGTTTTCTAAACACGGGTTGCCTAATGGTCCGTCAAGATATTATAGGTCTAAATTAATTTCTTAGTGATCATAAAGCAGTTGGGTCCAAAACACATTTAATATTAAGTGTGGTAAGTGGTTAAAAATGTCACCTATTAGATTTTACTAAAATTCGTAATGTGAGCTATTCTTATTAAGACACTATTTTAAGATTAGGCAAGTTCCCCTCTCTAACCATAATTTAGTGAGCTTCCTTATCTAACTATATCAAGCTTAGGGCCCTAGAGAGGAAAATCTAGCCATGCTAGATCTAATAGCAGCTATGGGAAAAACCAGGTATGCTCTTAACTAATTCTGTATTCAGTATTCTAAAATTATGCACTAGATCTATATTATTGTTAATTCTATTTAATTGGAATTTTTCAGAATTAAAACATAGCAACTTAAACCCATTTGACTCCATAATAATAGTTAGCAAAGAAAAACATGTGTTCATTTAATCCTTTTAACTTACTAGAAGTTTCAACATGAGAGCTAAAGAATGTTCATCGAGCCAATATTTTTTAATGTTTCTGCAAATGACCAAAGTTCAAATATATATATATATTGTCTTTGTCTTTCTTGTATAATATGGGGGCCTTTATTTTCTTCATTGGACGTCAGAGAATTACCATAGCATATTTCCTCTTAGCACTGCTTGAGACTTGGCTAAGGGTGATAATACTGTTAATTCAGCACTATCTCTATTAAGAAAGTATCAATATCAGCGGTAAGTTTAAATCCTTCAGAGTTTTGGTGATTTTAATTGCTCTTTTCATATGGTTATAAATACCTTAAGATCATTGCAGCAATTATCCAACGGTCACATTTGAGGTTAATCTTAGAGAACTTAATCTCCGCATTGATGCTCATCATGATAGCTATCATGGCTACTATATATGTTGGTTTTTCTCTATCATATTTAATAAACTTTCTTCATCATACGCCTTTTGAATCTATATTTTGGGTTGCAATTGTCTTTAACATGACAAAATTTTGATATATTTTGTCATGCACTAAGGCAAGATGCGGAAATAAGACAATTTGTAGTGGCTTTTAGCATAATAAAGTATATAATTAGGAATTCATAGTTAGAGAAAACCTATTTGTTTAAGAATGAGGTGAGATGGGAGAAGCATTAAATTGGGGGTTGCTTCCTTTCTATTTAAATTGTGTTTTGGAATCTTAATAAATTCCCCTTTGCTATCAACTATGTGTGTAATGACGCTTCTGACAGTTGGTAAAAACTATGATTTTGATGTGATTTATGTATAGCTATGCCTTTAAATAAACTACTTTTATAATAGAACATGAAAATTATACGGTGGTCAATGTCTTGATTTTATCATTTCCAAGCTTTGCACTTGTTTTCAAGTTTCTATGCACTTGTGCCTTTCAGCCTTTGCATATAAATGTGTATTGAGAGAAATATGAGCTTTACTAGAAATGAATCCAGTAAGGTTGTATTTTCTTAGAAGACATTGCAAGTGGAAAGGATGTGATCACTAGCTTTCTTCTTATCTTTTGTTCGCATATTTTGTTTTCTTTGTCTGTTCAAGTGGAATTTAAGGGAGATTTGTAAGAGATAATGCAACTACCACTAGCCAAAAGGTCTTCTTATCTTTCAAATTTCAATGCCAAATTGGTTTAGCTTCAACAAAAGTCCAATTGTATAGGTCTATATATTTGTTAATACACGTAGGGAAAAAATTTTAAAGCAAATTAAAAAAAAAAGATATAACGACAGTTAAAACTGCCGCTAAACTCTATATCAGCTATCAACACCATGGACCAACATTAAACTCGATTTAATGGTGGTTGTCCTTGCGTTCGATAGGAACCTTGTCGAACCATATATGACAGATGGTTGGCGACAGTTTGAGCAACCGCCGCTAAAGCTAGGTAAAAATTGCCTTTAGGATACTTTTTTTTTTGGTAGTACTTGTTGCAATTATCTTTTTTTTTTTTTTCTATCAGATTTATTGTAAACATATGTTTTATCATATCCTATCCCATCCCAACTTGATCCCCGCAGGGTTTAGGTATGGGAAAAAAATTAAAAAAAAATTGTGGGAGTTTGTAGCAAGGATGGAATAGGTTATAAGTGAACAGGGGTAAAAACTGGGAGTTAAAAACTTGCCTTGATCCGCGCCATTGTTATCCCTACTTACACAATCTTCTCCATTTTTATAAATTATGCACAACCCTCTTTTAAAAATGTAATTAAAATGCATAAAAGGATACTGTTGATTTATTTTACTAAAAGTATAACTTATTAGAAAATATATTTTTTAAACTTTTATTTCAAGATTATATATTTTGGTTGAAAATCATACATTTAAATTATTTTAAATTTAAAATAATGATTATTTTATATTGATCAAATATATATTTAGTACTTGTTATATTATATAAATAATAAATATAAGAGTATTTTGGTTACAATAGGAAAGTATGACTAATTTTTTATTGCAAGGAAGGTTAACATTGTAGCACTTCTTTTGACTTGAAGGGAAAGGAGTTTAATTTTTCAAAACAGTAGGGAAGACTATATAATTTAAATATCTCTTAAGGGAAAAAAACTATTAGAAAATTTTCAGATGATTGAACTTATTAGAATTTGATTAAAAGGTCGTCAATTCAATTCTCTTTTTATATGAAAAAAAAATTATTTAATTTCAAACTCAAATCTTTTTAAAATTGACAAAAGTTAAATATGCAACTCAAGGCATAATCATTTCTCATTCATTCTGAAAATTGTAAATAGAGCACAGTGTGCCACTAACATCTTGTGTATTAACTTGATTTAGGTTTAGAACGATGAAGTTGCATGGGGTTGGCAAAGAAGCAGATCAAATAACAAAATATAATTGCTGCCGTATGAAGTACCAGGCAAAATATAATGGGTGATCTTGACCTTTGAGCAATTAGATTCATTCTCTTTCTCTAAAAGGAAAACATATAATCATTCCCTTCAAAATTCATTTAATCAACATACGTGCTGTAGATGCTCAAAGCCCAAAGTGCAATAGTCAGAGCACCAAAGGGAAGCTATTGTGAATACATTGGCTCCACCTGAATAGAGGTAAAGTTGAAAGGCTAAAAGAAAATTAACTTTAGGTGACATAAGATGATACTTGAACTTTATTAGTTAACAACTAGTCTTGTGAGATGAGTTCTCATCTTAGTCAAGTTAGCCGACTCAGTGGGGAAAAAAATATTACCTAAAATACCCAGAAGATTAAAAGTGAAAGTCACTAGAGCAGCCTAATCTTGCTTTCCTTCAAAATATTGCTTTTGCAAGAAACCGGTTCAATATTCAGCTAAGACATTACTGTCTAAACAAATTCAATCAACATAAGGCTCTAAAGCAGCATAATCTGGCTCACATAAGACTCTGAGTAAATCATAGATGAATGGCTTCACATATTAATATTTCTGCTAGTATATATAGTCTGTAAAATTAATTAGAAAGACAGATACATGAAGCCTCCTTCCGCAGTAAGTAAAAAGGTAATTAATTCAGGTTGCTTATGAACCTAACGTTTGGCTTTTCATATGGAAAAAGGAGAATGACTCGAGAGTTCATGATACTGCGAAAAGGTATACGGTGTATATCCTGTTGAGCATGCATTATCAGCCAGACTGGAGTGACGACTGACGACTGACACGAGTATCTAGTTCATCCGTGTGGTTTTTTTCCACTCATACGTTTCTTGCCTGTGAACAATTACCCTACTTTTAATATGAATGTCACTGTCGTTCGTTCTGTCATAATTATTTAGTTGCACAGACACTTTAAAAAGTAGTTAAATTTTTGGGCACTCATATTAGGTACATATATATAATACTTAAATTATCTAGAGATATTTCAAATTTTGTCGTGTTGCAATATCTTCATTGTTTGTGTCTATGCTTCAAGGTTGTTTTGAAGTTCCAAATTTTCACTGCTAGTAGGGGTGATTATTGGTCCATTAAGTCTTAGAGCCTGCTCTAACCCGACTTAATCGAATAAGGTTGGACCAAACCAAAAATATAAATGAACAAAATTTTAAATAAAAGTATATTGGGTCGAGCCGGACCACAAACAAAGACATATTTTACCCAATTCGCCCTAATAATTTTTTTAAATTATCAATATCTTGTCATCTTATATATATATATATATATATTATTCTTATTTCATCTCATTCTCTATACATACTACAACTTTCATTACTTACCCAAATCCTCTGTACTTTTTAATTGTTTTTATCATTGATGTGCATACTTACTGATATTTCTTTTGTTAAATAATGAAAATACACATATTTATCTAAGACTAATTATGCTAGTATAATTTGTATTTTGCTTGATAAAACTAAGCTATTTTTTTATTATTAATAAAAATATAAAGATTCTGAAAGTTCATTATTTTGAAATATATGTTTATGAGTTTGTAAAAAAATATTTTTATATTACAAGTATCAGTTTATAAAAAAAAAACCCGAGCAGCCCTAACTCGCCTTAATCCAATATAAAACTAAATTTGTTTAAGTAAGGTTGGGATATGGGCACAAAAATAAGTATCGGGTCTCTAAACCTGCCCATGAACAGCCTTAACTACTAGACTCAAACTGCAGAAGTTTGGGAGCCTGCCTTATTCTGACCAGATTTAGAGCCGCTTTGTCGAACATATGGAGCAGTTTTCTTGTTATTTTTAGTGAACCTTATCTTGGAAGAGTCGTATATTAGTTCAACTCAAAATTCTACATGGGATCAACTCTCTCTACGTTGGTGACGTAATTATGATGGTAGATTTAGCATCACTGTCGACGCAATCCCTTGTTAAGTCACCTCACATCTCTTCACAGGCTAAATATATATATTCTATGGATTAATTCGTGTGACACTGGCTAGCACATTGATCAGAGAAGCAAGAAACAAATACCCATTTGACCATCTAGAAACGTAACTTCGGCATTGCCTACTTTCCCTTTGCCCACAAAAATTAAGTGCATTTTTTTCGGATATTTACCGATAAAAACATTATACATAAAAATTTTTACTAAATATTTTATAATTGGATATTTTAAAAAAGCTTCTTCACATTTTAATTTTTTTATTAGAGAACCTAATAGCATAGATATAAAGAAGTACCCCCCACTCTCTTCTCAAGTAGCTAGTCTCATACATTCTTATAACAAAATCAAACCTTCAAGACTAATTAGTATAAGCATATTTGCTTATAGCTAGCTATACAAATCATGGGTAGAAGAAAACCTATCCATGGCCTTATTTCTAGTTCTTCTTGTTCTCTTGTTTTGGCTGTGCATTCTACATGTAGTGGCAAGGCCGCTTAATAAAACGCCAAATTCAGGGTATCTCTTTGGAGTCATCACACATGGTTGTGAGGAGCTCAATGTCAAGCTCAGCCATGGAAGGTCATAGAAACGAGAATATTGGTGTTTGAACATTAGAAGTCAACAACTCTGGTCCAAATCCCCCTGGAGAAGGGCCTCCTTGGACAAGATCGATACCATGAACTCCATGATTACAGCTTCATAAAAAAGAAGAAGAAGGGGGGGTGTTCCTGGTTGCTTAATTAACTATCAAGGTTGTTGTTGTCTTTTTTCGTTTGGTTCTTTTGTTATTGTCTTTGTCATTGTCAAGTTTGGTCAACTTTGAGCTAGGTCAATTCTGAGATGATATATTTTAGTTGTCCCGTGGCCCTTCTGAATAATGTAAAAGACGATATAATTGCTTTTTTTTTTGGGTCAATGTTCTTATTTTAATCAATCTTAATTAGTGACATTTCTCTTATTCTTTTTTTTCTTGCTGTCTTTTTTTTACTAATTATCAATAGTGAATAAAATTCTTTGCTAACATTTATTTTTTCAATATTGCGATAAACAAGTGTTCAGAGATTGAGCTTAATGTGCCAATAGTTTTCCCTCCGTACCAGTTCAAACAAAGAACTCTTGGAAATGAATACTTTAAGCCGTTGTAACTTCTAACTGCTTTGCTGTTTTGACCATGGGGTCTGACTTCTGATCAATGCACCCAAAGGGAAATTATGTGGATAGAGTGCAAGGAACATAATCATATGATCATGTAACTTAAAGTCTTTAATTACAAGATTGACTAGCTAGCATTTCAATTCAACGCAAGGGTGGATCCCCTGTAGTTAGGGGGTTGATTGCAGGGGATGAAGTCACTGTTTTTAAGTTTTTTTTTTTTAAAGAGATTACCAATATTAAATAGAAAGATAAAAATTGCTATTGTAAAGACAATTTTTAATTGCAAAAAAAAATTACACTTCAAAAAATTTAACCGGCCAATATAGTTAAAAATTTTTAAGTGCAATTTTCTCTCATAAATTTTGTCTTTACAATTATAAATTTTATCTTCTGTCTTAATATTTATAACCCAAAAGAAAAAAAGTCAGGAAACGATTACTGCATCCCTTGCAATTAATCCCCTAATTGCGGGGGTTCTGTGTTAATTCAACGTACCCTCTCCCTGAGTCCATCCATGTCAAGCTCATATAATTTCCCCACGCTTAATCCTTTCCTAAACATAAAAAAGGAAAAACAAAAGTTTAATGTAAATAAGAGGGAAAGTTTACTCCTGATCGATGGCCCTTTCTGTTTGATTAAGTTCATGGTATGGTAATGTAACTAGCTTCATTCTTGTTAATGACATGATCAGCCTAATGATATTTGATGCACGCTGTGGACCTAATTAAAACATAAATAGGCTGCAAATTCATTCATTTATGGCTTCAAAAGTTTTGCCAGTATATTTTGCAACAATCAATGAGAGACACAAAAATAAGCTTACGCAGCAATAAAAGTAATGAATTGACGTTGTTATCATATCCTAAAGTAGGGGCTTATCGTATGAAATGGAGAAGATTACATGACTTAGTTGAGAATGCATTATCCACTATGAGTAGTTGAGTGATATAGCTGAGAAGCGTGTGGTTCATATATCCGTGTGATTCATTTCACTCATCAATTACTTGCATGCATGAACAATATTTCTAATCTCAGTGTCACTGACTTTGGTGCCATTCCAATGATTTCGTTTAATTTGCTTTAAATTCCAAATTTCTACCATTTTCAAGGGCTTGGGTTGTAGAATGCCAGAAGCTTGGGAAATTAAACTGTCTTATTTTGACGAAATTCAGCGACTTTTTAATTGTATTGTCGGCCATATAAAGCAGTACTTTTCTTTTTATATTGATTTCTATATTTACTTTAACGGTTCCAAAATGATCACAAGGGTTCACTTCTCTGCTCTGATAACTTAATTTGATGGTGAACTAATTAAATTGAGCTTTACTCAATCTTGTAGGGGCAGATTTAACCATTGGCACATCGAAAATTGGCTATTTCATTAAATTTTTCTTTGTATTTAAACCATAACACTTGATGTCTCTTTTATATTTAGTGATTATGAATATAGAATTATATTATGGTTAGCAATAATAATTTTTGACCTAATAATTTTATTATGATAATTTAAAGATGAGATAACGTACGGCCATCCTGAATCCTAACATTAAGATCTTCTATATATATATATATATATATGTTATATATATATGTATATCTCTCTCTCTTAGTTATTGCAACACTCAAGAAACTTAAACCCATTTCACTCTATATTTCCTGGGCTATAGGCCCATTTTAAGAAGTAAAACTATATAGGCTACCCAGCTGGCAATTTTCCACTGTAAAACCTAATTTTTCATGTTGATTATGGCCTACGGTCACTTGTGCCGTCATTGAATAGTTTAACACAATCTGTGTGCTCTGATCTTAACCACACTATAAATAGAAGCGCACATTGCATCTCCCTTTCTCACGTACTCATACAAAATTAGGAAGATACAAATTTAGGGTTCAATATAATCCCATTTACTCGTGTACAGCCATGGCTGGAAGACTTCAATCTTTTGCCTTCTTTCTTGTTCTCATTCTCTTCTGCAGGTTGAGCATCATGCATGGGATAATGGCACGACCATTTATTAATAGTTTAGGGCATCCTGATGCAAAGGAAGAGTCAGTGGGTCGCTTTCTAGAGTCACCATACAAGGTTGTGAAGAGCTCAATTTCAAGCTCAAATATTGTGGAACGTCAACCATATAATATGAATGTTTTCCCAACTCAAATAGAACTTGATAACTCTGGTCCTAGCCATGGTGGAGAAGGGCATTATTAGCATGCATCACATAA
Organism: Erythrophleum ivorense; assembly: GCA_026724425.1. NCBI lineage: Eukaryota > Viridiplantae > Streptophyta > Magnoliopsida > Fabales > Fabaceae > Erythrophleum > Erythrophleum ivorense. The sequence continues at coordinate 345,818 of JAIUCV010000430.1, forward strand.
GGAGATTGGCCCATATATAGAATGAGATTTCTCTTTCTTCTGTTCTTAGTTTATCTTAAATAAAGCCATTAGGCATGATATATCAATAATAAGTCTGGATAGTTTGTAAGAACTGTCAAGTTCAAACTCTGATGTTGTGGAGTTCTAATAAAACCTCTTAAAATAGTTTTCTGTATAGTTAATTGCTTTTATGATTGTTTGGGTGTGATCAGTGTTGTTTCTGGCCCCTCTGAAGAATGTAATCTCTTGTTGTTCTACAAATAAAAAACACAGCTTGTGTGGTGTACCTTAATTAATGAAGCTCTTCTAAGCTTTTATTATGCTTTTATTAGATTATAAATCAATGGTACCGAAGTTAAAGCCATTATGTAATGATGCAAAATTTGTTTGTTTAGTAGTAAAGGCACTAAATTTAAAATTATAGGGTAATTCAAAATCAGTGACATGGCAATTAATTAGTAGATATTGTGCTACGGAAGCGTACATGTAAGTATATATATTGCACAACTAATACAATGAAGAGTAGAATATCGTTTCCATGAGAATTTATTATTAAGATAATTGTTAAGTATTAAAATTATGCACTCCAATATAAATCAAGCTAACAATAAATGGAAATGAAAGTAATACTAAATTAAAGATATAAAAATAAAAAAATAAAGAGAGACAATTTCAGACTAAATTAGAAAGTAAAAGGTTTAAGATTATGATTCCTCTTAGAACTTTATAGGAAACTAATTAACTTCTTTATACCTTACTCTTAATAATGATCTTTGCTAGTTTAAGACTCTAATTTATCTATAAGTATTTTCTAAATTATCTATAGGCATTCCCTTCTCTTTAAGAAATTAGGGATTTTCTCATAAAAAATTATCGCAGAATTTATATTGTAAGAAATTTTAATAGAATTTCTCACAAAATTTGTCATGGTTTATAATTTTTTCACTATTCTCACAGTAAATTCTTGTAGTTGCTTTTTTGTGAGAATTTGGAGAGAAATACCATAACAAAAGTGTCATGGTACAGCAAGACTAAGGCGCTAATGATTCTTATAGAATTTTTCCATAAGAAACAAAAGAAAAAACAAATATTTTTAATTTTGTCAAAAAAATACCATTAGAAATATATAGAGAATTTTGTTAATAGTTCTCATGATAAAATATTGTGAGTATTCTCGCATTATTTTATGGTGAGAAACAAAAAATATGAAAAAAATTTTAATTCTCACAATTGAGTATTATTAGAAGTTAAAAATTTGCAAAGATTTTTTATTCTCATGGTATTTTATTATGAAAACAAAAATATTTGGATTTTTTTTTATTTTTTTCTCATGGTATTCTTCTATGAGAATTACTGTGAGAATTTTGAAAATTTTTTATGAAATTTAAAAGGAAAAATGTGATTGATTCTTATAGTCTTTTTTCTTGAGAATAAAAAAAAATTTGAAATGTTTTTATTTTCTCACTATATTAATTGCTGAGAAAAGACGAAAAAATAAAAAAAATTTAAAAACTTTTCATGAAAAAATTTAACAAGAAAATCACGCAAGAAATGCTTTATTAATTGGATCTGAGGGTTTATTCAAATGCAATCCACTTCTTGTGTCTTTTCCATTTGCATCTCTGACTATGCCTTCTCTTCTCATGTTTGTTTTTGACTTTGGCCATTGTCCAATAGCTATGTCACCACCAATGACATATATACAACAACTCACTGCAACCCTTCCCTCCATTTGTCACACGTTAGCTCTAGAGTAGGGCATTAGGGTGCTAAATCCATAGAGGTGAGCTCTCTTTCATCCCTTCCAACTTTTTCTGCACTTTCCTCTCTTCTTTCTTCAATTTCCTATCTTATTCTCTTTTAAATGGTGGCCATTGATGTTGGGGAACTCTCCTTCATTTCTATTATTATTGGCCAAATATTTCAATGTAACAATTCCTAAGTTTATTGTTGATTCATCTTTGCTTGGAAAGCTGAATGGGAATATCGGCAATGATTGGTGATTATTGTTGATTCATCCTTTTTCTATTGAACATTCCTAGGCTATATCCATTACATACTACCAAAGATATATGCTTATGCTCCCAGTTATTCATTATCAATCAATTCTAAAAATATAAAAAAAAAATTCCAATTACCCATAATTTTTTTATTTTTATGATTTCGCTTATTTCTTGATAGACCTTACACTACAAAAAAAAAAGACTTAATGACAACTTTTAGTGGCGACAAAAAAAAAATATCACTAAAAGTACACTTACAGTGATAAGTTATTAAATTGTCGCTAAAAACTGTCATTAAAATATTATTCCTAATTTTGATGAAATTTTTAGTAGCGACGAAATAAAGTTGCCATTAAAATTGTTTAGTGGTGACTAAAAGGTCACTGCACACTACTTTTATTGGCGACATTAACATTATTGCCATTAAAAATGATGGCAACATTTTGGTTCAACTAAAAGCTTTTGCACAAAAATTTCAGATCTAAAAAAAAAAAAAGATCACCACTAAAGGCAACTTTTAGTCATGGCCTCAAGTCGCCACTAAAAGTTTTACATAGTTTTTTGAAAATTTAAAAATTTTGTTGACAAACTTTTAATGATGATCAAGGTGGTTGGTGCTAAAAGGTAATTTTAATGGCAACTAATGCAATCATCACTAAAAGTTTTGGGGTAAAATTTTAGACCAATTAAAAATTTACATTTTTTGGACCAAATTTTTTTTTTACCAAATTTAAAAACTTTTAAGCCAAAATTTTCAGTGGCGACGTAAAAGATTGCCATTAAAAGTAACTTTTAATGGAAACTATCCATAAGCAAAATTGGATTAAAAATAAAAAAGAAACATAAAAAAATGCAACGAAAAGAGAAAAAGAGAGAAAACTAAGTATGGAGGATTGTCTTTCTTTAATCTTCAAGCCTTAGCATTCCTTTTATCTAAATTTTACTTCCAAGCTATCCTTCTATCTCCAACAAACCCAAAATGATAGTTAAGCTCAAAAGGTAAGGTTTTATCTTTAAACTTAGCCAAAAGTTGAAGTCCCAAAATGACTTTGTTTTGTTTTGGCGAATGATGCCATCGTCCCAAGACAAGGTTGTCGTGACATTGTTCATATTCTATTTGGGCCTTGTAAAATTGTATAGAGGTACTGTGGCACCTCAACTTTACTTGAGTTTTTTATCTCCTTTTCACGTCTTGCCCTTGAGCTTTTGAGGACTAAGCTCACAAATAACTCCGGCTTATAATTTTTTTGTATTTACAAACCTTAAAGAAGGCCAAAACATGATCAATTCTTGATTTAACAAAAAAAAAGTGAAAACTTGTTGTCTAAAGTATAAAAACTAAGTGTCAAGCTATATACATTACTATGCATAATTTTCCTAAAACGAGATGTATCTATGTTAAAATCAAACATTTAAGCACCTAATTCTTAGTAAAAAAACTATGCAAAATAATATGAATAAGTAGGAGTTACCATACCCTCAAACTTGAACCTTTACTCATCCTCGAGCAAAGTAAATCAGAAAAAGAAATTAGAACGCCTGTATGCCCAATCAAAATTCATATCTTCTAAAATCCTCATGTGCTATATCAAAAAACATCCTCAATTGGAATATCAAGCAAATCATACTAGTAACAAAGTTCAAACCATAATGTTAGCAATTCCCACAATTTTGAAATATGTGTGTGTTTGGCTAAACAATCATTCTCATTTAGGTGTTAAGATTAACTTTATGTACTCTAAAATGTATAAAGTAACTTAAAATGTAGGGACTTCATATATCTGCCCTTTTCCTTTCTCTTCACTAAATTAGGCATCATCTAACCCCATGATCAATAAGACTTTAAAGCTTGTAATGTTGCTAAGATTATGGCTAACAACAATGGATATAAAAAAATGCAAAATCTTTGAGAAAATTTTCATGATAACATAATATAAAATGAACAAGAATCTTCTTATTGTATTTTCTATTTTTCTTCCTATTGAACCACTTTTCCTTTTCAACTTACTAACACTCCCTCCAAACTTACTCCCTTTTGACCTCATACAATTTTTGAACTTTATTTTGCTCCTTTTTCTTTTGGTTGAATTTAAATATTAACAAGACATATACATGATTTCTAGTTTAGAAAAGAGGAAGAACAAAATCCATAATGCTTATACTTATCTAGCACATAAACAATTCATAACTCTATAGCCTTTTCAATTAACCTCAAAGCTCCTTTTCCAAAAGTAAGTATGCCATAATTATCTCAAGAAAAATGAAAGTCACTAGTATTTTAGGCTAAAAAAGTTAGGTAATAATGTGGGTAAATCACATAATTTATATGGTTTTTCAAAAATAGGCTCAAATAGGGTTTAAAAGAAATTATATTTATATAAAGGTTAGCCTTTGGAAGCCACAATTGCAGCAAATAAATGCCTGAATCATCTACAAAAGTCATGCAACACCTAATGGTTTGTTTTAAGAAAATATAAGACAAGTTCTAGAGCTTTAGGGTTAAGATTGAGTATACAATTTAATTTACACAAAATTTTCTCCTAACATGTGCATTTGGATTTGTTTGGCCAAATAGTGTGCAAAATTTTCAAAATTGTAGAAGCACTGATAACATTAAAAATTTGAACTTAGCACAAAATACAATTAGTGTTGAATTCATGCTACACATACCTCGATACAACATTATAATAATTGGAAACAAGCATAAATTCCATCAAGCAATAGGTAACTAACTCAAGCAAAGCTCAAAAAGAGAAATGATAAGTTAAAAGTTCAAGAACAAAGCTTTTCATGTTATTTAATCCTAACATCCAAAACTAACCCCTTAAACTTAAAGTCAACATTGTCCTTAATGTTGAAAAGTAATTAAATCAAGAAGTAAAAGAAGGCATAAAAGGAGACTCCTTTAAAATATAGCTCTTTGAAATCCATACCAAATTCACAGTGCACTCGAGCTATACCTAGAGGGATATTTCTATTTATTTTTTTTATATCAACAACACAAGACAAGGAGAGAGGATGAGATAAAGTAAAAGGATAATGTAGACTATAAGAAGAAATAGTACATAATGGAAATGTAGAAATCTAAAAACAAAAATACAACAAACATATGACAGTTTCAAAATAAAAACAAAGCAACTAAAATAAAAGGTAGTTACATGGATTGATCAGGGCAGGAACTGTAAGGTCCTCCTCTTATATAGGTTCATCTGTAGTAGGCAAGCTTTGTAAAAAAGCTAGTGGTGGTGGAAAAGGAGCGATCTCTATATCATGGTGTTCCATAAACTATCTCCAAGCAACATTATAAGTGGAGATACATTAATAGTGCTAGCAATGCATCTCCATGGAGTGACGCTCTATCTAAACTGCCTAACGTCCTAAGTAGAATAATACTCCTCAAGCAAAGCATATATATCCTCTAACATTTGCTGTGAAGGTGGCCTTAATGTAGGAGGTTGAGGAGGATAAGATGAATGAGGTAGAGGCTAATAAGCATAAGAAACCCCTTTAAAAAGAGTGTTGCCTAGCTTCCCAATCAAAGTGCCATCTAGGGCTTACTTTGGCTGAAGATGCTCTTTATGGTTATCTCAGGGTACTTTTATTTTTGCACACAACTTTGTGATAAGATGTAGATAGGCCAAGCAAGCTAAAGAAGATAGGGACACCTTATAAATGTTAGAGGTGATGACATATGTAGCATCGACTTACCTTCATGTTATAATGAAATAGATGCCTACTCCTTTGTAATGTCACTAATGTGTGTGCCAAGAAGTAATATGGCACACATAAAGTAGGCTTAAACGTCTGCATCCCTATTCAAATTTCCACACTAGATGGATGTTGGGACCCCTTTAAGGCCTTTCACTAGGCTCAACTTGGACATGTAGTAATGTTGGCTATGTCTTCTAAATTAAGCCCTTCATTTTCTTCTATGAACCTTTTAAGCTTATAGGTATCAATGATTAGTAGGATATAAAACTATTTAATTGCCTCAACCATAACCAAAAATGTGTGATTTACATTTTTACAAGCTTTAGGAGGTATAAAGGAAGCATTTGCATTGAACTCCCAAACAATATACATAATGGCTACTTGTCAATTAGCACATGATTTTCTCCATTGTTGCATGTAAATTTGCTCTTTAATATCTACCTTATGGATAGTGAAGTTGTTACACCCTTTCTCCAAAATCAATGTCCTATGCATAGTGATGGTAGTATATTATTCTTCAACCTTAAGGGACACAAATTTGGTTCTGTCATGTATACTAGAAGAAAATGATGTTTTTGCTTTAGCCTTTTTCTTGAAGGGCCATTTGAAGTACCTAAAAAGAGCATTAGTAAAGGTAACTGCACTAGTTCTAGTAGCCCAAGAACTAAAATCAATCTAATATAGCAATTAATTACTAAACATTGAAGTGGAGATCCACCCTTATGAACATTAAATCTATCAATAAGTATGCAATCTAAGTCTAAGAGAGCCTAAGCCTACACTAAGAAAATCACCATTTAGTATTCACTAACAATACATAACTTTACTTTAAAACAAGAATTGCAAATCTAATAACCATCAAGGTTCAATAGTGGCAATGTAACATTTTAAACTCATGGTCAAAGCAATTAAACGTAGTTCCATAAAGCTTTCAACCTCTTTCATTTGGCAAAGCATTCTCTTTAATGATCATGAATGCCCATTAAAAAACAATTTCATCATAGAACAACAATTAATAGCAATGTGCACTAACTAAATTAGGGATGAAACCATGAGATCTTGACTCACATATCATGGCATGTCATTAACAATGGTAGCATACAAAGAGAAAGTGGTATAGAAAAATAATTTAGCAATCAATTGAAACATACATATAATATTCCTTAAGATGATTTCATATGAAGAGATAGTGAACTTCAAGGCAAACATAACAATAATAATGGTCTATTACATTATGTATCTTCAACATGTACCAAAATCAATGACAATGTCATTGAAGGCTATCATCCTTATGCATATTCAAAATAGCAACTTGAGCTCGTAAGCAACATCATGACAATTATTGCACAAATAATACTTAGAGAAATTTAGACAGGTAGAGATAAGCACCCACATATGCTATAGCATACCCATAGCCATAAACATGTTATTTCTTAATTAATCCTTACTCTAGAATGCAATTTTTAGTCTTATTAACACACAAAGATAACATAATAAGAATAATGGATCATGAAGCATTTCTTTGAGCAACTTGCAAGCACATGCCAAATCATGAATGATAGCACACAATTCTGTAACATAGCAACACACAATGTCATATTAGGCAAATAATATATTGATCAAGATGCATAAAGCATAAATAAATCATTAAGAAAATTGATCTAAATCAAACCAATGAGCCCCAAATAGTCAACACTTAATATTCATAACCATATATCCTAAGAGACAAGAACCAAAAACCTTACTTAAAAAGCTTGGAGTGATAGCTTTTTAAATGACCCAATGTAAAGAGCATACCCAAGTGAATCCCACAACTCAAACAAAGTGGGAGACAAATGTGGGGTTTAGGTTATTTAAATTTTTGGGTGAAAGGAAGATGGAAGGAGGTGGTGAGATTAAGCCAAAGATGAGTGGGGGTTTCAATATTAGAGGAGGAAGGGAGGAAATAGTGGGAAAGTGGCAACTGGGTGGTGTGATAGACTATGGAAAAGATGGGGTGTTTGTGATAAGAATCATGAAAGGGATTTGGCAACAAGGTAGAGGCAAGATGAAGGGGATGGGTGGCTAGGGAGGTATAGAGGATGGATGGCTATGGTTGTTGGAAAGAGAGATGCGGAGGAGGGGTTTGGTCAATGTGTCACAGAAATGGGTCAAATTAGGGAAGATGAGAATAGGTAGGGTCAAGTTAGATTTTAGAAATTTATTTTTAAAAAAATTGACAACACGTGCTATGGCATTTTAGCATCACACCACTATGCCATGCATTCTAGAATCCCCTTTAAAATACTTTTTTTTTACTGTGACACTTAAAATTGGAATTGCAGCATCTACTGCTCTATCAACACATAAATTTTTATTAACAATGCCATATATTCCACTCTAATCCTTATACCTTAACCATGCAATTTTAACATAATTAAGAGCAAAAAGAGTGCTAAATAAGTATAGTAACAATTTTAAAGACTTCCTTTTCATCAGATGTTTTTCTCTAAACTCTTAGGTCCAAAAATCTCATGCAAGCTTGAGGTCTTATGTCTTGCTTCCTTGGTTCATGATCCACTTACTTAGGCTTAAGGACCTTTCCATTTGACAAACAAAAATGCACAAGTGTATATAAACATAGCTAAAAACTAAAACTTGGGTAACCTCCTGATAAGCACTATGTTTAAAGTCCTTAGCCTAACTTTTGTTCAGCTTTATGTTGCATCTCCTAAAGTCAAGGTGGACTTTTAACAATTCACTTCTCCTCTATAATAATGATAATAACCTCCTTAGATGCACTCTAATTTAAGTCCTTTGATGCCATGGCTTTGGATTCTTTACTTTTGATCTTGAAGGCATTGATTATGATGTTATGGTATTGCTCTTACTTGTTTAGTTCCTTTAATTCCCAAGTACACTAACTTGGCCTCTATTGATTATCATTGAAACTCTGATTTCTTATTCCTTTTTCTTTTAACTTCTTGCTTGCCATTTTTGTGCTAAACTTCTAAAATTTGCAAACATATAAAAAAGTCTTCACTTTTTCCCCCTTTCTTTAGTCTTTATTGATTACATTGCTAGAAGATTCAATTAAAGAGTTATTCCAATACCTACATATACTTGACTGTCCATCATGTTAACTACACAACATTCCTCATGTTCATTAAGAGTTTTTGTTTTTTGAAATGGCTTCAAAGTTACTTCTTACTCTTCAACCCTTATGGTCAATTCTCCTCTTTAAACATTTATCAAAATTCTACTAATGGCTAGAAATGATTTACCTAAAATGATAGGTATGCCCTTGTCTTCTTCATAGTCCATCATGATAAAGTTAGCATGTAAAATCAATTTATCCACTTTCACTTAAATATCCTCAATTACACTATTAGGATAAACAAATGATTTATTTTCAAGTTGCAACTTAATTATAGTGGGTCTAGTTTCTCCCAGTCCTAACTTTTTAAAGATAGACAATGACATTAAATTAGCAATTGCTCCCAAAATCACATAATGCACTACAAACAAAATTTTTACATATGTTACATGGGATGGTTAAACACCTTAGATCTTGTAATTTTGGATGCACTTTAGTTTTTACAATACTGCCACATTCCTCTATCAAAGCCATAATTGCAAATTCAATATGCCTTCTCTTATTTAACAATACTTCCTTTATGAATTTGGTATAACTTGGCATCTATTCAAGTGCTTTAGCAAAAGGAATGTTGATGTCTAAGTGCTTGAGCATGTCCAACAATTTTTGAAATTGTGTATTCACAATTAGCTTTCTAAACCTTTGAGGGAAGGGCAATGATGAAACAAACATAGTTTGAGTTTATCCTAACTTTTCTCTTTTGTCATAGCCTAACCTCATATTCATCTTCCACATTTTCCATTTTTATGCTAAAATTTAGTGAACCTCTGGCAATTTTCCACCACTCCACACTGATATTGCTTTACATTCCTCTTTATCATCTTTTCTTAGGTTTGGCATGGTGTCACTTAAGAGACTTCCTTGTTGCCTTGTGTTTGTAATACTATAATGACTTAACTCTAACTAATCTCCCTCTAGGCTTGATTCCATATGATTTCTCATGAAAAGGACTAAAACCGTGGTATTTTAATACTTTAAGTTAGGTTTAGATGCTCATATTTTGTCCTGTGGGTCCTGTGAACCCATCATTGATATTCTCTACTTAAACACCATTTATACAACTCATATATAGCCTCAAAAGACTCATAAACCATGGATATGAAGCCAAAAACCAAGAAAGTGCAATTTCTCAAATGGGCCCAAAAGTCAGATTTTTGGCTCTAATTTTGAAAAATCATAACTAATTTTAGAAAAAATGAGAATCAAGCAAACCATAACTTTCTGGAAAGCTCTGGATGTTAAATTTACACTAAAAATAATTCCAAGCCACAATCTTAGCATTTGGATCGTGTTTGACATCGAAAAGAGGTCAGAGGTCTGACTGTCCCTAATACTGATGCAGCTTGCTGTCATGATTTTTGAAAATTCATAACTAATTCCACAAAAATACAATCCATAGATGTTAACTAGGGGGAAAAAATAAGTTCAGATCATTTCAGTAGCCCTTGAACCTCGAAAACTGATTGAACAATAATAAAGGTCAAATGGCTTCCTTAATGCTAACACAGAACTTCAGAAAGTTCTTTCTCCCTCTACAGTCCTTCAATCGAGGTGCTTCTAGTTGGTATAGGTCACTGTGACTATCTAGTTTATGCCTATAAAATTTCATGACAATCGGACACCGTTTGGTCCATGAATGACATAGATTCATTTTTGGACTAGTTGCACAGTACCATGACCAAAACCATCAAAATTTCCTAACTTCAACAATTCGCCAAGTATTTCTTAGACCTCTAAATATTACCCACTTTAGCTTCCCAAGAAGCTCTCAACAAACTCTAAGGGGCATGCCAAATTTCATATCAAAAAGAGCTAATTTGGTCATATTTTGACAGAGCTCACGAATTTGGCGGTTTTGGTATCCAAAATGGTTCAAAGTTAGTCCAAATGGCCTCCTACATGTTCTAGCACCTCTTGGGCAAGTTTTAAAGTATAAACATAGCATATATGAAATGCTCAAGTGGTCCAAATCATCATACATTTCAAACTCACTATGCTATAGACAAAAATACACTACTGCAGATAAGTCACAAAGGAGCCAAATCTCATAATTTCATTGCTTTGGCTCTATACATGGTTCATACAATATTCATACATACTTTTACACTTGCTTAAGTATTTACATCTCAAAAATAATAGGTGCATATTCATTTTGGCACCTTTTTATATTAAAGAACTAAAATAACTATATAACTCCCTAGGCATGCTCAACTAGGTTCCTTGGTGTGCACTTTGGTTTCCTTGAGCGCCACCTAACATGTTTAGATAAGAGAGGGAAGGGGGTGAGATTTATAGAATCTCAATAGCTCATACACTCATTCAAGGAAGCAATCAAGGCATATAAACAAGTCAAAGTATGCAAACCATTTACAATTACACACATGATTTTCATGCCATGATATCATATCAATGCCAAAAATAAGTTCTAGGGACTTCTGGTCTCGCCTTACCCGAGTTTTTTGGACTTTTGAATTGGCCTCACATTTTGTTGAGGGACTTTTGGCACAACCTCACCCATCTCAAGGGACTTTTGGCACCACCTTACCGAGCAATTTTCACACATAAGCATATTGGTACCAATGTATCAAGGCAACATCAAATGGTATGTCTCACAATACAAGCATATACACAAGTATACAATGACTATTACACATCCAAGAATGTAACAAGAAACAGTGGAGAGCTACCTTATAAGCTAACACAAGCCTTCCCTTTCAATTATTCTTTTCCCTTCTTGGTTTCACAATTACAACTAGATGGAGCTGCTTCTTTTGAGCCTAGACATAATAAAAAGCATGCAATTACTCTCTTAGAAGTCAAACAATTACTCACAAAGGCTAGGAGATTAAAGCCCTAGTTTTTTCCTTCTTAAATTTTACTAACTCTTCTACTAATTCTTGTGTATTTTCTCAACTTTCCACACTCTAATTTAAAGATCTCTAGCTTGCTCTAGGTCAAACTTCCTTCCTCTCTCAAGCTCTTAAGTTGGTAGAACCAACATACTCAAAGAAAGCAAAGAGAAAGAAGTACAGATACATAAGTTCTAGCCTTCTTCAAGAGTGGTTTTCCACTCTCCTTCTTTTGAACTAAGCCCAAAACCCAACTAATCCAACAACTAAAACCATAGAAAGAGAGGGCAAAGAGAGAAGAATAAGATTCTAAGAAGAAAAGCTATGGAAATTTCAAGCTTACTTACCTTTGCCTTGTTCTTCCTTCCTTCTCTTGGTCTCTCTCTCTCTCCACAGCCATTTTCTCTCTTTTGGTCGAAGCTTAGGTTGGTTAGAAGAAAAGGAAAGGATCTGGACGTTTTAAGAAGTAAAATTCTCTTTTTTCATGCTTTTTCGGACTAACCCTCGCTATAGCGAAGATTAACCCTCGCTACGTCGAGCACATATAAGTCTTAGACCCCTGTTTTCGCTACGACTTGCACTATTGCGAGGAACTCTCTGATTTTTATATGGGATGCCCGCACTCGCTGTAGCAAAAACACTCGCTATAGCTAGAAGAATTTTTGCTATAGTGAAAAGGCATTCTCGCTATAGCTAAACCCTTTCTCGCTATAATGAACAGGTACATTCGCTATAACTAGGTCATTTCTCGCTATAGCTAGCAGACTTAGAAAAATTTCAGGACTTTAAAAATTTTCAGCTTTTCTTTTTTTTCTTTTCTTTTCTTTTTTCGGTTGTTACGGTGTTCATAGACAAGACTAATTAGATTACTATAACACCATATTAATATAGCTTTTAACTCATGGCATACTTGGTATATGCTACATATTTGCATGAAACTAGCACTTTTTGCCATGGTATTTTGAGTAATTGAAAGCTTATTTAATTCATTCTTGGCCTTAGGAACTGTGTGGGCATGCCAATTCCATTATCCAATCATAACATATCTATTCATATCAGAAAATCACAAATTAATGCACAAAGCTCGGATTTTAGACCATACATCATAATATCATAATCTTGCTTTTGAGTTACAGGGCTAATTTTCTCGTATGAACTTTGAAAAATCATAATTAATTCTAGGAAAATCAAAATCGTGCATGCTATAGCTTTTTGGAAAGCTCTGGATGTTAACTACTAAAAATGATTCTAGACCAAGACAATCGCATCTAGCCTCTAAAAATCGATAGAATAGTAATCTAGATCATACTTTTAGACTGATGCAAACCTTAAAATTCAAAAATTTATAACTCTCTCTATATTTAAAGAACTTGAGTGATCTCATTGGCTATGGAAAGCTTATGATGTCTAGTTTATGCCTGTAAAATTTGATGAACATTGGACTTCATTTAGTTCACAAGTGACACAAGAATACAAATTGACCATATAAACAATACCCTCGACAATTTTTGCATAATTTGGCCTACTTTGAAAATTTATAATAAATTTTTTAGAGCTCCAAATTGAGTTCTTTTTAGCTTTATAAAAAGCTCTAGATGAGACCTATTTTCTTGCCAAATTTTATACAAAAACTCATCCATCTGGTCATACTTTGGTTTAGCTCAAGAAAATGGTCAATTTGAAATCCATAAAGGGATAAAAGGCACCAAATGATTTTTTACTCAATCCACAACCATTTGAGCATATCCAAAAGTATAAATATAGCCTATGAGAGCATCCTAAATGGTTTAAATCATGCAATCAAAACCACCATCCTAGTTGCTAACATACATATGTACACCATAGGCCTAGGATGTCAAATTCTCATATAAGCATACATTTAACTTCAAACCCCATTCATACATGATCATTACATACATTTACACATGTTTATACATTTACATCTCATATACATCATAGAATTAAAAACTTTAACATCAAATTATATTAAAAGCTATTCTAATGTTAAAGTATTGCTAATCATGCTCCTTGGCCCTTATTTTTGCTTCCTTGACCTTCACCTATACATGGTTAAACAAAGGTGGGGGAAAAGTGAGATTCAAAAAGTCCTAATAACTATTTACCCTTTCAAACATACATAAAAGATGCATTTATATGTCAAAGAATTCATACATGGTATTTAAGTTACTAATAAACATACATAAATCATTTTCCTTTTCATATAAACTTATACATATCAAATATAAGCTCTCAAGGGCATTGGTCCAGCCTCACCCAATTTTTTTGAGACTTTTGAATTTGCCTCACTCACTTTTAAGGGACTTTTAACTTAGCCTTACTCTTTTTAAGACTTTTGACTTTGTCTCACTCATTCCTAAGGACTTTTGGCTCATCTTCACCCATGTTAATGAACTTTTGGCATAACCATATCCATTAAAGACACTTTGCACTCATAAATATATTTCAAGAAGCATAATGGTACCATCACATGTAACTAATGGCTATAGACATATCTCATAGTTCAAACATACACATAAGTACTCAATGACAAGCAAACATCTAAACAATGCATGTTAGAAAGGTTAGAGAGTTATCCTGTATCAAAACTCACACACTTTTTCCTTTATTCATTCCTTCCCTTTTTCAGGCACACACTTGCACTTAAAAGAACCTTGACTTGCTTAGCCTAGACAGATCAAATAAGACACAATTCAATCATTAAAACTAATTCTAGCCTTACATAAACCCTATGCATACTTACTTTGTCTAAATTATCTATTAAGAAAATTAGAGTTAAAATTTAAAATATAAAAAAAAATTGCAAAGGAAAGAAGAAAAGGAGATGAAACTAAGTATAAATGCTTGTCTTCTCCCCAACCTTTAAGCCTTAGCATTCCTTTACTTTAAATTTCACTTTGAAGTTTTCCTCTTCCTTTTAACAAACCCAGAATGATAGCTAAGCTTGAATTGCAGTGTTTTGTCTTCAAACTTAACCAAAAATTGAAGTCCCAAAATGACTGCATTTTGTTTTAGTGTATGGCATTAAGATCGGGGCATGTTGTCATTATTTGCCCTATTTAGGCATTGCAAAATTATATAGAGGCACCACGGTGCCTCAACTTCTACTTGAGACTTTTAGCTTTTTTTCTTTTTGTTTCCTAGCTCTAGGCTTTTAGAGTTTAAGCTTTTATATGACTTTTACTTATACTTTTTTGTATTTACGACCTACAAAGAAGGTCAAAGCATGATCAATTCTTGATTTAACCAAAAATAAGTTAAAACTTATCATATATGGTATAAAACTAAGTGTGGAGTTATATACATTACTATGCACATTTTTCCTCAAAAAGAATATGTATGTACTTTAAAATCAAACTTTGAGCACCTAATTCCTAATTAAAAAAAATGTGTAAATTAACATGAATAAGTAGGAGTTAACAAAGATGCCAAGTATGTAGATTACATTTTGTGGCAATTATAAAATTGCTTGAAATTGCATTAAAATTGCTAAGAACTGTAATCATTTTCTAGCTAGTTTACAATCATTCTAATTGCCTCAATTTCTAGTGGTTTTAGAAAACTTTTAGAAAATTTTTATATAGCAATTCCTTTTTTTTTCAATAGTGTTAAGAGCCTATTTCAAACCATATAAAACTTTTCTTAGTTTATAAACATTATAAGAATCCTTTAAGCTTTTAAAACTAAGGGCTATTTAACATAAGCTTCCTCATTTAAATGGCTATTTAGAAAAGCACTTTTAGCATCCAATTGATATAGTTTAAAATTTTTAAAACATGCAAATGTAAATAAGATAATTATAAACTCCAATCTAGCTATTGGAGCAAATTTTTCCTTAAAGTATGTTCCTTCATTTGATTGATCTTGAGCAAATAATCTTGCTTTATTTTTGATAGTATTACCTCCTTTATCTAGCTTATCTTTGAATACCCACTTTGTGCCTATGATAGAGTACCATTAGAAATAGGAATTAATGTCTGCACTTGATTCTTTTCAAATTGGTTTAGTTCCTTTTACATTGCCATAATCCAAGAATCATTTGCTAGGGCTTCATTAACATTTTTAGGCTCTATCTGAGACATGAATGCCATATGATTCAAGCTTTTATAGGAGGATCTAGTTCTCATTCCTTCTTTGGGACTTCATATTGTAACAGCCAGGAAAATAAAGAAGAAGAAAAGAAATGAGAAAAGAAAAGGAAAAGAAAAAGCTGAAATTTTTGAAGGGCTGAAAATTCTAAGTCTTCTCGCTATAGCGAGAAATGGCCTAGCTATAGCGAGAATGCCTTCTCGCAATAGCGAAAATGCTCCTAGCTATGCGAGTGCGAGTATTCCATACAAAAACCAGGGAGTTGCTCGCCGTAGCGACGCCATAGCGAAGGCAGAGGTCTGGAACAGACACGAGCTCACTGTAGCGAGGGCAATGTCTCGCTATAGCCAGTGTAGTCCGGAAAAGCGAGAAAAAGAGAATTTGACTTTTTAAAAGCTTCCAAATCCCTTCTTTCTTCTTTTAACCGACTCAAGCTCACTTTAGGAGAGAGAAAAGGGCGGAGGAGAGAGAGAGAAGCTTAGGAGAAGAAGAAAGGACAAGAAAGGTAAGGATTCTCATGGCTTTTCTCTTCACATGTTACCCTTCTCCCCTTCCCCCCTCTTTCCACGGTTTTGGCAGCTAAGATGGTTAGGTTTTGAGCTTAGTTCAGAAGAGAGAGAGTGGGAAACCACTCTTGAGAGAGATTAGAAGTATATAGTCTTCTCTTTCTTGCTTTCCTTTTTCTTAAGAGCATGAGAGTTTGAGAAAAGAGAGGAGATAGCTCATGGGTTCTAGTGAGAGAAAGAAACCTAGTTTAAGAAGCTCAGTAGGGTTGATTAGAAAGAGATCCCTAGCTTAAGAATCAAGTATTAAGGAATTAATTCCATGCTTCTTGTGTGGTTAGGCTCAAGAGAAGTTCTCCCATCTAGAAGTGGTAGTGAAATCCACAAGGGAGGAGACAAGTGAAAGAGGAAGCTGTCAATAGCTAATAAGGTAGCTCTCTCCACCTTCCTTCATGCGTAATTGTATGTTTACATTGTCTTACTTGTATGTATGTATGATATGAGCTATGAGAAGTGTGTTAGCATGATGATATGTTATGTATTGAAATGATGATTATGTGATTGTTTTGGTTTGCTTGAGGAATGGAAAGGCTAATAACCCTTTAGCCATGGTGAGGATGAGACAAACCCTTAAGTTGGTTGAGACAAAGTAAAGGGTCTCCCAAAAGTGAGGTTGACTCCCAAAGAGTAAGGGTTGAGTCTAAGAACCTCTTAAAAATGGGTGAGGCAAGTCCAAAAGCCACAAGTGAGTGGGTGAGGCTAATCCATATACTTGGCAAGCTTCTAAATGTTATGTATGGCCTACTCACATGTTGAGAATGTCTTTCTTTTATGCATGGCCAATTCACATGTTTCAAATGATTTTAGTATGATTTTATATGCTAACATGCCATACATGCACCATGAGACTTGTTTGCATGCTATATATGTATGATTGAATGAGAGTTGAGCTACTGAGATTCTTTGAATCTCACCCTCCCTCTCCACCATCCAAACATGCTAGGTGGACTAAGTGAAGCTAGAGATGGGAGCCACCAAACTTGAAGCTAGGGAAAGTAATAAAGACTTGTAAAAGAGCATTTTTGGTTACTATGTTGTATATGAGATATGAAATGTAAATTGATAATGCATATGATGTAGTCCCTAAGAGTATTTGCAAGACAATGTATGTATGATGATTTATATATGAGAATGGGACCCATTTTGAATGAAGAAGTAAGTCTTGAATGTGAAAAGCTCCATGCTAGCATAGGCCACATGAGTGCATAAGTGGGCATGGGGTAGTGAGTCTCTCCAATCTGGGTTGTTAGACACTTGAGCCATGATTGATGACCCTTATAGATGCTTTCTCATGTGCTCAAGGAGTCATAGAGGTAGAAGAACCAAGATTGGACCCCATGAGCCCCACTTTTGGCCAAGAAAAGGCCTTTTTACACATGATGTCAAAGGCTAACAATATGACCTCTTCTTGTTCTGAAATTTGACATGTTACTAGATCATGTTTAGAGATTTTTGGAAAGCTAGAGTTCATATCATTTGGAGGTCTATATCATTTTCTATGATTTTTCAAAGTTGACATCAGAAATTCGGATTTCAGAAAACACTGTTCATTTGGTCAGTTTGAGAATCGGGTCATCCGAGGGGCAAACGTAGTCCAATGGCTACGAAATTTTATACACAGAAACTAGATGGTCACAGTGACTTGTAGGAACTAGAATCACCTCATTTTGAGGTCTAGAGAGGAAGATATTCAATTTCGAAGTTCCTGCCCAGCATCAGGCACCCAACCAGACCCGAAGTACTGTTTCATCGGTTTCCGGGAATTTGGCTTAGTGAACTGATCTGGAGATATTTTTTCTCTCTAATTAACATCCACATATTTCCATAGAGATATCGTTTGCAAGCATTGGATTTTTTTGGAATTAGTTAGACAATTTCAAAGTCCATATCAGTAAACTGTGACAGTAACAGAACCCCCTCTGACCAGTGGACGAATTTCAATGTCAAACGCATTATATGTGAGATATTGAGACTTCTACATATTTTTATATAAAGTAGACGTATTAAGCTTTCTAGAATGACCAAGATCATGTAGTTACGATTTTTCTGTATTTAGTTCTGGATTTTCAAACTTAGCCCAGAAATGAAACAAAATCTGCCAAGAACGAAAATGCATGTCTCATATCCCTTTTTGCTTTCCATGAGTTTAAAGCATATGTTTGGGATTGAAACAAGTCTTAATAGTGCAATTAAGCATGAGGAGGCATAGAAAGAGCTCACCCGGTCCATGTGACTTCAAAGTAATTATCTACCCATGCATAATGCCAAGAAGAAAGAACACCAAGGTAGAGTTAATCATCTCCCTTGTAAGCTTAACATGTGCATATGAGTATGAGGGCATGATGGGTATGAGCTAGAAGTTAAGGTGTTACACATATGGTGAATTCATCTGGCTAGAATGAGGAATGTCTCCATTCTCTAGGAATTTTGCTTCGATAAGGAACTATATACTTTTCCATTTTCCTCTTGCTAATTAAGAACTACTTCATTTTCTTGTCATTGATCAGAGGAAATTTTGAGTTCTTCATTAGGTACTTGCTGAAAGCATTGTTCAACCTATGCCCTAACTAGTTCCTAATAAGGAGGTTCTTGCAACTTAGATTGCCTTATACAAATATCTTCCTCATTATTAGGTCTGCTTGGAATTAGCACAAGAAGGTTAGATTCATCAAAGATAACATGGATAGATTCTTCATAGTTTTGGATCTTTTATTACATACTTTATAAATTTTGCTTGAATTTGAGTATCCAATTAAAGTTCCTTCATCAATTATTGAATCAAAATTTTCCCAAGTTATCTTTCTTGTTATTATGAATAAAACACTTACATCTAAAAGCATAAAAATAGCTAATATTGGGTTTCTTTCATTTCCAAAGCTCGTTACGAGTTTTATTCAAAATTGGCCTTATTGAGCACCTATTCAGAATATAGTAAAAAGTATTAACTATTTTAATACAAAAATTCTTAGAAAGGTTATTTTTATAAAGCAGTGTTTTAGCCATGTCAAGTAAAATATTATTTTGTTTTATCCATTACACTATTTTGTTGGAGTTATAGTTATAAAAGCAAAAAAAATTCTGACTTATACTAAGTTTATTACAAAACTCTTCAAAAAAATTATTTTTCAAATTCCTTTCCGTAACCACTTCATAAAGAAGTAATTGAATATCCTTTCCCATTTTGAACTTAGCCATAATGGCTCTTAAACTTTTCAAAATAATCATTTTTATAAGTTAGGAAAAAGACCTAAGTAAGTCTTGAAAAATTATCAAAGATTACAAAACCATAAGATTTACCTTTAAGGCTTTGTGTCCTTATTAGACCAAATAATTAAGTTCATGTGAATAAGCTGAAATGGTCTACTAGCTGAAAAATATTCCTTAGATATGAAAGAGGATATAGTTTGCTTCCCTTTTTGACATGCTTCACAAATTTAATCTTTCTCATACCTAAGCTTTGGTAAACCAACAACCAAAACTTTAGTTGATAATTTAGATATTAATTTCATGCTAACATGACCCAACCTTGTATGCCAAAACCAATTTTAATTTTGTTAAGATGCAAGACATGTTTAAAAAGTAATATTATCAAAATGCTATATGTAGGCAATGCCATGCCTTTTACCATCGAGAAAAATTTTACTCTTTTCCTTATAAAAAGATAGTTAATGTTTAGGAATGAAAAGCAACTTTATGTTTGAGCTTGATTTGTTCACCAAAGGAAAATTGGCTTTTATATGGCCATTTTTATTACACCTATAACACTTGAGCGAATCTTTAGGTTTTTCATGCTTTAGAAAGCTTCCTTTCCTTTAATTGTTCATGAATTTTTTCTTGTAGAGGCTATACATTCTTCTAGTTAATAGTATCATTTCCTTATCATTAAAATGATCAATAGGAAGCTCATCTTTTTCATCTTAAAGAGAAGCCTTTAATGCAATACTCTTCTCCTTCTTTGAGCTTTCAACTCTTTTATATAGATAGCTACCTTTATAAGCAATTAGGTTTCCTTTAAGCTCATCAAACATCATTTTCTCTAGTCTCCTACTTTCTTAAATTGCAACAACTTTTGTGCTCCAAAGAGAGATTAGATCCTGAAGACTTTTCAAATGAGATTTTTATTGTGGTAGCACTTTCTAAGAGCTTTGAGGTTATTGATAATTTTTCCCAATATTTGAAACATGCATCTCCTCTATGTTTTCATCTTCTTTCATTTTAAATAGCATGTATTTATGCACCAATGTATCAATCCTTATTTTCTTTACTTTAGTGGTTTCTTCATATGTTATCTGAAATTAGTCCTAGATTTCTTTTGTGGTGTTGCATCTTGAGAGCTTCTTGGATTATTATGCATTTATAACATAGAAAATATTGTTAATTACCACATTTTTTTATGGTGCTACATCTTGAGAGCTTCTTAAATTATTTTGCATTCACAACACAAAATATTGTTGTTCCATTCACTTCGAGGCTTTTTAACTATCTTGTCATCCACCTTTCCTCATAAAAACAAAAAGACTATTCTTAATTATGTCCCACACTTGTATATTAGTTGACTGGACAAAGATTCTCATTCTATTTCTCCTATATTAATATTTTGTTCCATCGAAATATGGAGGCACATTTATTGAGTGGCTTTCAATAGTAGGAAAGTGACTCATCTTCTAGATAAGATCTTTTCTCTAGAATTGTAATTCTATAAAACAAAAACTAGTGTTTTAATACCAATTGTTAGTCTAGAAGTAATATAAGAAGGGGTTGAATTAGATTTTTAAACTTATTTTTACCTTTTTTTTCTTAAATTATGATTCTTATTTAAAACTTTAAATTCTTAATTAATTTTTCAAAATAGATTTCCACTCATTTAGAAAAAGCTTTAAATAGATAATTAAAGAGAATTGGGAAGATAAAAAGTACACAACTAATTTATCTTGATTTGAACTAAAAGAGACCCAGGTGTAATTGTCAAGCACAAAACAAATGATTTTTATTATACTGGGTAATCTCTAAAGTTACAAGAGAATCCTATAAAAAAGCTTAGCTTCCTAGCTAGCCTTCATTAAAATATGGTAGGATATAAATATATGCAAACAAGGTAGCTAGGAAACTACTATATGCTAAAACCTTAAGGTAAACCCTCATTTTTTCATATGCACAAAGTATTGTTATGGGCAATAACATAAAGTATGGAAGTGGCTTTTTTATAAGAATTTAGTGACACTTTCTTTGATATAAATATGTACATAAAACTATATATATTGTTTTTCCATAACATATTACATATTCTTTTCATATGTGTAAGTCTATTTGATGCAAAATAATGGTAACCAAACTTTTGGCAGTAGAAATCTTAGTCACTAAAAGCATCAAATGACTCTATAATGCTCAAATATGGATTTTCACCATTTCATCTCACAATTGTATATATGACCAATTTGTTACATCCAAGATAACACGTAGATAACGATTAAATTCATAGAATTAGTCATGGTCAATTTGATCATATAACATATGATAGAGCTTAATTTTTAAAAATTTATAACTTAAGTTACACAACTCCAATTAACACAAATTAGGTGTTCTTAGAAAACTTATGATATGGAATTTCTATTGTAAAAATTTTAATTCAAAATAAATCTATTTGGTACCTTATAAGACATGAAATTATGGATATAATAGAATGAACAATAACAGGCTTGACAACTATTTAAGGCCAAATTTAAAAATTCACCAAATATTCTATGAAACTCCATAAGTTATTATCTTTAGATTTTTAGAAAGCTCTAGATGTTCTTTAAATTCTCACCAAATTTCATCCCTAAATTCATTCATTAAGACTATTAAAGATAAAAGGACATTTTGTAACATCTCGTTTTTTTAAACAACAGACATAAGTTAATTATAAAAGGAATTCTTTTAAATAGAATGATTTGAGATCAAATAAAATTAGAGCAATAATCTAAACCTCAAATAATGAAAATATAAGACCCAAGGTGCCCTGAAAACAAAGCCAAAATAGCTAAACGAAAATTGACAGAGTTGCAGTGGCATTTTCGTAATTTTGGCACTTTTTAAAAAAACTAACATGAGGGATTTTTAAATGAAAAAAATGAGTTTCCTAAGATTCTCAGAGGCTTTAAAAACTATAGGAACCCTTAGAACAGTTAAAACCCTTTCAGTTTATGTTTTAGAATGATAGTTAACCCAAACTTTGACATTTTCGTTCGGGAAGGTTTTAGATCTAATTTGAGTGATTCCAAAAAAAATTTATAAGTTAGATAACATAAATTTCATCATAGAAAAGATGATTCTCAAAATGGAGTTGAAACGAACCCAAACAAAAAAAACCAAGTTAAGGGACTAAATTGTCATTTTAAAAAAATGTTATGATGTGATTTTTCTCCTTATAAGTCATGCCCTCTTCCTCTCCTTCTTTTAATCAACATATGTTCTGCCTAAAACCAGAGAAGAGACTAGCTTCATGAGGCATCCAAGAAGGGAGGACGAAAAGAAAGAAAAACCTAGGAAAGGGTAAGAAAATTTATGGATTTTCAAGCACCTTCCTTCACCAAACTTATTCCTCTCCTTTTCCTCTTCCTTTCTATGGTTTTCATGACTCATATGGGGCTATTTTAGGACTGGTCTAGAGGATAGAACTCATAATTTCAAGGAAAAACTTAAAGCAATAGAAGAAACTCTTGAAAATGGCTTGAATATAAGGTAATTCCATAGCCTTTCATGCTCTCCTTGTTTGCTCTTCCTTCATTGAGTTTCAGCCAACTTAGAGCCTATTCTTTAGGGGATGATTTTTTACCCAACCAAGGAAGAAACATAGGTTTTGGAGTGTAAAGAATAAGAATATGCAAATAAATTCAAATAAAAGGCATTACAAATCAAGTTAGCAAGACTAGGGATTTTGTTGCACCATGATATGTAGGAAGCTTCCTAATGATAATTTAGGTTATCTAAGAGTATGAATGAGTTCTCAAGACACCTAAGAAGCCTCACATGTGCCAAATCCCTAAGGAAAGTGAAGCAAGCTCTGTGGATGCCATATGCTTGCATTGTCTCAGCCAAAACAAAACCATGTACCTAGGGAGTGTTTTAAATTGTTCTAAGGCTAGGAAGGGACTAAAAATGATAGAATCCAAAAGAAGCCTTGGAATAAATTTAGAAATCATATCTTGTGAGATGGAGGTTTGGGTTCCATTTTAAGGCATTATGAAGTAGCTTATAGTTAGACTCCTTAAAATGAATTTGTGATGACTCCAAGGAGTTTAAATGGAGTCAAGAGGCCTAGATTCAATGAGAAATGGGAGCCAAGATCCTAAATCCCAATGGTTGCTTCATTGTATCTTGTATGGAACCATAACGAAGTCATGTGAGAAAGTAGCTATACATAAAGCTTGCATAAGGCTAAAGCTTGCTCCAATAATTTAAATATGTCTCTTTTGATGTGTCTAGGCTAAAAGAGTCAAATGCTACCTAATTCCATGAGCTTAGCCAAAAAAAGGAAGACAAATTCAAGAGAAAAGTGCGTGACATTGACTTCAAGGTACCTTTCTCACATGCATGGCTTGAATGTTTGTTTGTTTTTAAGTGCTTGTGTGTATGTTTGAACTATGAAATATATCTCTAGCTATTGCTTACTTGCTATGGTATTATTATACATTTTAAAATGAGTTTATGAATGTATTTTGGCTTGAATAGGTATGGTGATGCCAAAAGTTCCTAAGATTAGATGAAATAAGGCCAAAAGTCTCAAGAAGAGTGAGGCTTAGTCAAAAGTCCGTTGAAAATGGATGAGACAGTTCCAAAAATCCTTAAAAAGTTGAGTGACATGACCAAGATAATATTTTATATATGTTCATGAGAAGTTTGTATGACATGTATGCATTCTTTGACACACACACACATACACATATATACATCTATTATATATGTTTGAAAAGGTAAAGATTTATTGAGATTTTTTGAATCTCACTTTTTCCCTCCATATGCCTAATCATATCCAAGTGAGCCAAGTGGACCAAAGAATGGAAGCCAAATATCTTGAAGCATGACACTTTGACAAAGAAGTAGAGAAATAGGCATTTAATGGCATTTTGATATCAAGAATTGTATCCATATGATGTATATGAAATGTAACTATTTGAACAAGTTTAAATGTATACAATTAGGATGTATGTATCAATCTTGAAACCAAATGAAGGTATATGTTAGAGATTGACATACTAGTACCCTTACATGCATGTGTATAAATGTTAGTGGCTTGGTGAGATTTAGGTCCATGGTGATTTGGATCATTTGGCATGCTTTTATATGTAATGATTATGCTGTTGCATGTGCCTAAGTGGCTATGGAATGAGAAGAAAGCTTTTTGGTACCTTGAGATACCAATTTGGATTTCAAAAGTGACCATTATGTGTATTGAACCAATGTCTGACCAAATAAATGAATTTTTTTCATAAAATTTGGCCAACAAGTAGGCCTCATCTAGAGCTTTTCACATAGCTAAAAAGCACTCAATTTGGAACTCCAAATAATTTATTATGATTTTTCAAATTTGGCCAAATTATGGAGAATTGGTATAGTTACTATTCATTTAGTCAATTTGCTTTTCTATGTCACACTTAGACCAAATGAAGTCCAATGTTTATAAAATTTTTCATGCATAAACTAGATATCATAAGCTTTCTATATCTATTGAGATCACCTCATTTGGAGCTCTATAGAGGGAAAGTTGAATTTTTAAAGTTGTATGATAGCACTAATAGTGTAGCTCAACCTTTGCTACTATTTCATCAATTTTTGTGGGTTAAATGTCATTTTCTTGATTTAAACTATTTTTAATCATTAGTTAGCATCCAGAGATTTCTAGAAAGTTATTGTATTCATGATTCAATTTTTTTAAAATTAGTTATGAATTTTTAAAGTTTACATCAGAAAATTGTGATAGCACACCCGAGAGTAACTCTCCATTTTTCTGGTGCATGGTTCCAAACCCAAAATGTATGAGATGAATTGTAATATTTATTATCTATATAGATATATTATGGATAGAAAATGATGTGGATAGGTTCAATTTGGATAGGTTCACATGGTCCCTAAAGCTATGAATCATATATATAAATATGGCTTTCCAACTATGCAAATTTTATGGGTGAAAATGCATGCTCCCTTACAAATATGAACCAATATACCAAATGTAGGTTGGAATAGCCTATATGACTATTGTGTAAGAGCTAAGAGGTTAAGGTATTATACATTTTATGGCTCAAATGATCAAAATTATGGCTTTAAATAGTACTAAATGAGCTATAAAATGTCATTTCTCACTATGAACAAATTTCAATCCTTATATGCTCCATGTAGCAATGATTTAACATAAGAAATTTTCCTTGCAACTAAAAATCACTATGCCACATGCAAGAATGTACATAAATCTCATAGGAGCTCATATGCCAAATTATGTTTTATCATGTCATACATATATCAAAAGTTATATAATCATGGTCTACTACTTTTAAATATGTTTGCAATTCAATACATCTAAAACATAAAATTACATGACAACATATACAATAATACATTCTAAGCTAATTTCTTTGCCATAATGTCCTCTCTAGGCCTTTTTCTCTTCTTTGTCTTTACTTTGCACATCATCTGGCCATAGTTAGTGGAGATAGGGAAAAGTGAGATTCAAAGAATTTCAATAGCTAAACCAACATTCAGATACATATATGATTGACTTAAGCATATGGAAGCAAGCATGTATGTTGTGCAATCATAGTCAAACCATACATAAGAGAGCAAATCCATGCTTTAAGGTTCTCATGGCTCAAGTAAGAGCAAATCCATGCTCTAGGAATTTTTGACCTAACCTTGCTCAACATCTACAGACTTTTGGTTTAGCCTCACTCAAAATCCAGAGACTTTTGGCCTAACCTCACCCAACATTTAAAGACTTTTGATCTAGCCTCACCTATCAAAAAGCTACCCTAATCACAAATACAAATAAGTGTCATGCAATTGTATATTTTATTCAAACAATCAACAAGTCATATAATTGCAACCAATATACACAAGTAACAAAGAACTTAAGCAAACCAATCACATATATAAAAATGAAGGAAAAGCTACCTTATCAATAAACTCAATTCAATTTTCCTTACTCTCCTTTTCTTGATTCCATGGCCTCATACACACACTTGAATGTGGTTTTACTTTTTTAGCCTAGACACATTAATTGGAGCATAAATTAATTAATTAAGATATATTCAATCTCAATTTAACCATATATGCATAACTAAGGCTTAAAGTATGGCTTTAAGTCACTTTGGATGCCTTAAGGAGTAACTTTCAAAATTCAACTTCTAGGTTTTAAAGTTTACTGCATATGATCTTTATAATTCCAATAGAACTCATTAAAGCCATCAAAAGTATAATTAAACATGCCTAAAGCCACGTGGTCATATGAAGCATTCTTGAACCCTAATTTTTCACTTAAAGATAGAGTTTTTAAATTCATTCCAATGGTTCTATTAGCATTTATATTTCATATTTAGACTATTCATAATCTTAGAATTAAAAAAATAATTCCCTTGGCACCTAAACCTCTCCATGCTGCGAGACACACCCATGGTGCCCAATTCTTGGGATTTTGTTTGCTTCTTAAGGAATTTAATGGTTTCAGGATCTCCACAATTTATTTCTAACTTAATTATGGTATTAAAGGGATTAATTAACTCTCTTAGGGTTTTGAATCTTTCAAGGACAAAACCAAAACCCTAGGTGAAGCCATATGTCAATCCCTTAGTCTTTTATAATTTCTATTTACATATTCTTATTCTTCACCCTTCAAAACTTTTAGTATCATTAAGTTTTCATCAAGCTCAAGTCTCCTTCCTTTATCTTCTCTCTTGGCCAAACACATAGTGGGCTAGGGTTCCAAGAATACAAAATTTTCCTAGCTTAGATCATACCTTGCTTTGATGTACTCTTAATGAAAATTATTTTGGTATAATTGGTTTTCTCAAAAGAGTTGCCTCACTCAAGAGTTTAACTTTTTGAGAAACCAAAACTACCATGAGAAAGAAGAGAATGAGAATGAGAAGGTTTATAACTATGGCATAGCAAAATTTAGCACAAAACCTTACCTATGTGGCTTGGAATTCCCTTCTCCTTCTTCCCCTTTTCATGCCACCTTAAGAGTTGAAAGTTGTTGGCCAAAGTCTGTTTTAAGGGTGGGAGAAAATGATGACACATATATTTATATATTCTATGGTATTAAGACTTTTTCAAAAGTACTAATTTTGCCTTTACATTTTAATTCTACTGTTTAAGCTCATTTCTTCATATTTTCAAAAATCAATAGTTCCACATCAAAATTTAGACTCTCCTCTTCATTAAAAATATCTACTTAGAAGTTACAAGGACTTAAAATAGTCTAAAAAAGTCCAGTTAAAGTTATAGTCAACTGAAACCCTAAATTGTACACTATCAGGGATTTAATCAAACTAACCTTATTTTGTTAATCTACTAACTTTGTTTCATCATATTATGATGAGGGATATTTATTTCCCAAGTAAATTTTCATATTCTCTAAATCTCTAAATTTTCTATCAATTAGGCCCGCATCAGTTCCTTTAACCTTGATTGACCTTTTCACTCCTTGTGATCCTCTTTTATTAATCCTTTCCATTTTTTAAGAGCTATATATTAATTTACAAAACATAGGATATTACATATATTGCTATTGTTTAATTCAATACAACCATGAAATAAAATCTGAAGTCCATACAACTAGACATTATGAAATACTTTAAATGAGTGTCATTACAAGAAAAATAGAAATTAGCGACGAAATTTTTTATTGCTAAATTTGGATAATTCTGTCACAAATTAAATTCCATTTCATTGCTAATAAATTAGTGACAGATTATTTCTGTCACAAATTAATTAGTGACAGAAATAATCTGTCACTAATTTATTAGCAATGAAATGGAATTCCTCCACTAATTAGTGACAGAATATTCTATCGCTAAGAAAAACTCTATTGTGAATTGTGAATATAGGGTATTCTAAATTTGTGATGGATTAGTGACGAAATTTTTCATTTACAAATTTTTTTGTTGGTAATTAGTAATGGAATTTTCTGTTGATAATCAGCGACAGATTAGCAACGGGATATTTAATTGCTAATTAACAATGTATTAATGATAGAATTTTCAGTCGGTAATCAACGACAAAATTTTTCATAGGTAATTAACGATGGATCAACGACGAAATATTTTGTTGTTAATTATTGACAAAAAATTTCGCCACTAATCCATCGCTAATTTTTATCACTCATTTAATTTTTTTATTATATTATATATTTTTTAATATAATCTTAATATTACTTTGCTACTTATCCAATAAAATACAATAAAAGTATAATAAAAGAAGGTCAATTGGAAATAATGCTATTATTTGTTAAATAATAAAATCAAGGTATAAATGTTTCTTCCTATCTAATAAAATAAAATAACACAACAATATTCTATAAAAAGTAACAAATAAATTAAAATGATCATCAATTAAATGTTTCTAAAACAAATCATAACAATTTTTAACTTAAAACACACAACTCAAAATAACATGAAGAGAAATAAAATTATATTTATAGAGGAAGGGCATCAGGCTTGTCTTTTCAACTACTAATTCTTTCGATATAGGATATAATGAGGCATAAGATAACCGTGATTCAAGTTGTTGCAACCTATTAAGTGTTCGTTGATGTTGGTCTAGTAGAGAAAAGATGTGTTGATTCTACCCTTTAAGCTCTTGGTTCTCCAGTGTCAAAGGTGTTGTCTCTATGGTAATTCTTCTACATAATTCCTTTTCAAAATCTGAATGGAGTCCTAAGTTATGAATGGAAGAAGAAGTCCCATGAGAACAAATAGCATCAATATCATGAGCCTCAGATTTTACCCCAAAGATGCGACCCTTCTTATTCTTACCACCAACTACCTCTAACCATAAAACGACTTCATCATCATCTTCTACATCATTTGATGCTATGCCTATTGAGTCCTGATAGAAGTTTTGGCATTCTTAAGCCTCAAATAATCAACCTATTAAAGGAAGCAAAGAAGGACAATTTTACAATAAAGAAAACAATGACAATTCGTCCAAAACCAAAAATATGCATGTGTTTAAGCATCTTTTATGTCATATAGTATCAATAAGAAAAGTAATCATATAATAAAGACTATGTATCTTGAAAATACAAATATATTCTACCATCACAATCAAAGCTATCAAAGATTGAAATTACATGATTAAATAAAAAATAAAAAAAATTCTAATGACAAAACAAAAAATGAAGACTCACACTATAGCTATTCAGGCCTCTTGTTATCAGTACAAGTCCAATGATAATCAAAATAAAAAATGGAGGCTCACACTATAACTAGTCAGTCCTCTAGCCATTAGCACAAGTCCAGTTACAATTAAAACAAAAAAATAAAGACTTACGCTACAGCTAGTTAGGTCTCTGGCCATCAACATAAGTCTAGTTACAATCAAAACCAAAAATAAAGATTCACACTATAGCTAGTAAAGACCCCGACCATTAGCACAAGTTTAATGACAATCAAAACAAAAAATAAAGATTCACACTATAACTAGTCGGGCCTCTAGCTGTTAACACAAGTCCAGTTACAATTAAAATAAAAATAAAGATTCACTCTACAACTAGTTAGTCTTTCGACTATCAACAAAAGTCCAGTTACAATCAAAACAAAAAATAAAAACTTACACTATAGCTAGTCAGGCTTCCAGCCATCAACACAAGTCTAGTTATAATCAAAATAAAAAAATCAAGACTCACACTACTACTAGTTAGGCCTCCAGCTGTCAGCATAAGTCCAATGACAATGAAAACAAAAAATAAAGACTTACACTACAGCTAGTCAGGCCTCTGGCCATCAGCATAAGTCTAGTTACAATCAAAACCAAAAATAAAGACTTACACTATAGCTAGTCAGGGCTCCAACTATCAACACAAGTCCAATTACAATTAAAACAAAAAATAAAGACTCACATTATAACTAATCAAGGCTTCAGCTGTCAGTATAAGGCTAGTTATAATTAAAATAAAAAATCAAGATCCACATTATTACTAGTTAAGCCTCTGGCCATCAACACAAGTCTAGTGATAATGAAAACAAAAAATAAAGACTCATACTACAGCTGTAACGTCTGATTTTTTGTAAAATATCAAAATGAGTTAATTTTCAAAGCAAGTCCCCTAAGATGAGTGATTCAAGGCCAAATAAAATTTGGATAAGATTTTAAATAATAAAAAATGAGGATTTGATCCTTGAATTGCCTAGAAACTAGGGTCGAAGTGATTCAGTGGTATTTTCGTAAATAAGTACAATTTTGGAAAAGCACCTAGGAAGGCTTTTTAAATGAAAATTTTGAGTTGCCCAAAATTCTCAGAGGCCCCAAAAACCATAGGAAGCCCTAGGACTAGGAAAACCCCTCAAGTGTATTCTTTCCGATGTTGGTTGACCCAAACTTTGATTGATTCGTTCGGGAAGGTTTTAGCTCTGATTTGAGTGATTCCAAAGGCATTTTACTAAATTAGGAACTTAAATTTTATAATAGAAAATATAGTTCTAAAAAAGGAGCTAAAATGAAGGAGAAACGAAAATACTATTTTGAAAGGGCAAAATTAGAATTAAAGTGTTAAAGGAAGTTTCCAAATTCTTCTTTATATGCCACGTTCTTTCTCTCCTCTCTAAGATCGACTTACTTCTGCCCAAAACCAGAGGAGAAGCTGCCCTTCTTAGGCGCACAAGAGAAGGAGGATTTTGGGGGAAGAAATTCAGAAAAAGGTCAAAAACTTTAAGAAATTCCATATCCTTCCTTCTTGAAACTTGTCCCTCTCCTCTCAAGCTTTCTTTCTATGGTTTTAATGGAAAGTTTGGTACTGTTTTGTCGGCAAAACAGGGAGGTGAATTTCAAAATTTGAGGAAGTAAGCCAAACAAGTGGAAGAACAATCCAAATGAACCAAGAAAGTAAGGTAAAATTTCCATTCTTTGGTAGCCTCTTCCTCTCCCTCACCCTTGTCCATTTCGTCCAGCCAAGAGCCCACTCTTTAGGGGCTGTGTTTTGTCCAATTCATGGAGGGATTAGAGGTTTTAGATGGCGAGGATTAAGAATGAACTAATAGAATCAAGAAAGGGGCATTAGGAAACAAGATGGAACCATTAGGGATCCAAATGCTCCCTTACAAATCTGATTTAATATGAATGTTCTTAGGCTTAAATGAATGTTTAAATGTGCTCCTAAGATCCCTAAGAGGTCCCCCATATGACTCTTCCTCCATGAAAACAAACAAAACCTTATGGAAAGTCATGAACCTAGAAGTCGAAAAAGTATAGAGCACTTAAGGGGATTGTAAAAATTGATTTAATCCATAAGTTCCCTTGGCTATTTAAGTATTTCCTTGACCCCCTACAACTCTTAACAACATCCCAAAATGGTTTCCCTATCAAGGAAAAATCAAGAAGCTATTAAATCCCATTTATGCTCTAAGTTTCGGCCAAGTAGGGATGGCATAGCTAGGGAGAGTTTTAAATTTTTTTCAAGCCCATTTTTGAGTCATATATGATGAATGAATGTGAGGGGAAGCCTTGGAAAAAATTTAGGAAGCTTAAAGAATGAGTTGATGCTTTAGGTTCCATATAAATGACCTAAAGAAACAACATGATGTTAGACCCTTTGTTTTAATGATATGATGACTCCAAGAGGCTTAAAAGGAGTCAAGAATCATATTTGAAAGTAAAGAATGAGGCATAGAAATCATTTAAGGGATGTTGCTTCATTAGGTGCCATTATGGACCATAATAAAACCTATAGAGCAATCTAATATTTCACTAAGTTATGTAGTCTTAGAATATGTTTCATGAACCTAATTGGCTCCCATAAATTGTATCTAGGCCAAGGGAAACCATCTCCACCAATTTGTAGGTGTGTGGCCAAAAGAGGAACTTAAATTCAAAAGGAAAAGTGTGTGACTTTGTGCAAGGTAGCTCTCTCCACCTTCTCTCATGCATGGATGTGTGTTTAGCTTATTTTAGAATGTGTGTATATGTATTTTCAAGCTATGAAAAGTATGCTAGCATGCCTTTATATGTCATGATTCTTGATGTCATGTTATGTTTTCAAATGACTACATGATGTTTGTATGAGTTTGCTTGAGTGTGGAGAGGCCAAGAACTCTTCCCTTTGGTGAGGATGAGCCAAGAACCCCTGAGCTTTGTTGAGACAAAGTAAAGAGTCTCTCAAAAGCAAAGTGGGCTCCCAAGAGTATGGTTGAGTCTAAAGTGCTTAAAGAATAGATGAGGCAAGTCCAAAATCCATGAGGAGAAGTGTGAGGCCAATCTAAACACTTGGTAAGCTCTTGAATATCTTGTATGATTTGTTCATATGCCAAGTTTATTTTTTAAATGTCCATGACTTCAATTTTCTCCATGCATGCATTTGTAAAGCTTGCTTTGCACATATTATGTATGATTGAATGGGAGATAGGCTATTGGGATTCTTTAAATCTCATCCCCTCCTCTTCAATGCTCTAATATGCTAGGTGGACTAAGTAGCTATGGTGAAGGGAGCTAACAACCATGAAAGAATGAGATTGACAAGCCTAGGCCTAGCTTTCATTCCTTTTGAATCCATAATGATGTTTCACAAAGTATATGATATTGTAAATATACCATGACCCTTGAGACATGTATAAATACACTATTATGTGATGTTTATGTATATGAATATGATGTATGACCTTTAGCATATGTTTTCAGTTTGTAATGCCAAAGTATGAGAATTGATAGATATGTGTATAAGTGGGGGTTGAATGGCCAAAATGAGATGCATGAGATTTGGAATCATTTAGGCAGCTCACACAAGTCTTAAATATATTTTTAGACTTGCCCAAAAGGTGCCAAGACTAAGGGAAATTCATTTGGCAACTTTGGTACCTTATATGGAGCCAAAATTGACTATTATGGAACCCTAAGTCACTTTTTGGCCAAATGAGTTAGTCTTGATCTAAGATTTGGCATGAAATTAGGTCTTATTAAGAGATTTTTTGGAAGTTAAAGATTATAATTTTTGGAGGTCTACAGAATATTTGATGATTTTTCAAAGTTAGCAAAATTTATGTTTCTGGTTTGTTGCACTATTCATTTGGTCTGAAATTAAACTCTATCACCTAAAGCTCAGATGATGTCCAATTGACATGAAATTTTATACAGAGAAACTAGACAATCATAGTAACTCATGTCAACTAGAAGCACCTCATTTGGATGTCTAAAGAGGAAGATATGAATTTTTAAAATTCCTGTCCAATATCATTAAATTTGCCTAACCAAAAGTACTGTTCCATCAAATTCTGAGGTCTGGGCTTGATGAACTGATCTGGTAACATCCACAGCTTTCTAGATTGGTATCATTTGTATAGATTAGATTTTTGTGGAATTAATTGGATATTTTCAAAGTTCTCTACAAAATTCAGTGGCAGTTCTAAAATTTAATCAAACTTTTAGACCATTTTGGATGTCAAACGCCCTCTGTGATAGATGTTACGGTTTGGGCATATTTTTAGTGTAAAGTAGACATCCAAAGCTTTTCAAAATGACTAAAATTGCATGATTTTGATTTTTTTTATATTTATTTATGATTTTCCAAAGTTTGGTCAGAAAGTGGAGCAATTCTGGCCGAGAATGAAGCTCCATATTCTACACTCTATTTCGATTTCCATGAGTTATAGATATGATTTTGTGATGCAAATGACTTATTTTGATATAATTAAATATGAGGATATATAGTATGAGCTCACAGGATCCATGTAACACCGATTGCAAATTTTTAAATATAGCGCAATGCGAAAAAATTCATGATTTTTATCCCCTTTTTCATATGTTCTTGTGAAATTGATGAAATAAAGCTTATGAATGGCATGAAATGAGTTAGAATTTATGGTGTTACAACAGCTAGTTAGGCCTGTAGCTGTCAACACAAGTTTAGTGACAATCAAAACTAAAAATAAAGACTCACAATATAACTAGTTAAGCCTCTGACTATCAGCACAAGCTCAGTTATAATCAAAATCAAAAATCAAACTCACACTAAAGGTAGTCAAGTCTCTTTAACACAATCCTAGTGAGAAAGGAGAATATAAACATATACAGACATAAACTTCAACTGCTCTATGATCCACCAATTGACCAGTTACCTCATCATAATGCGTGTGCTTGGACAATTCAAACATTGTAGATGGTTTTTCAAATGCTGAAGTCTATAGTTATTTATTAATGTTAGTTATCTCATGCATTAAATAAATGATAATTACATTTGAATTTAAATGCTTACCACCTCCTCTTATGCTCAATTGAAAGCCTTTTATGTTGCATGCCTTCTATAGTAGATGTTCTATTATTTTTAGCTGTCAGGCATACATTTTGTTAATTCATAACAAAAAGATATATAAATAGGGTAGCAAAATTTTTAGTAATGCTCATAATTAATATTATTGTATTTATTTATTTTACCTAGATGTATTTATCTTTAATAGGTGGAATTTATTTTAAAATGTTCAATACTTACTTTCTACCATTTAAAGTTAATTTTGCAGCTCTTATTCCTGTAGTTTTAATGTATAATAATAAATTAATATAAAATGAATCAAATAGAATTTATTAAATGTTATAAATTTTTATTATAGGAAACTAGTACACTGATTTAGATAAAAATAAATAAATAATTTTTTATCAATTTCATATAAAATTTAGTTAATTTTATCAATTTTTAATCGATTCAATCAATTCTTGGCTAGTTTTCCTCTTGATCAATTTTCAGGATCAAATAAATTAAAATTATGAATAATTTTTTAATTTTTGGAGGAACTGGTTAGTCTAATCCCATTTTTTAACCTACATGATTTTTTTTAAAATCACTCACAATCCTAACTCTATTCTTACTTAAACTTCAGTATTAGTCACAACTTCTAGGCCTTTTTTGAAGCAAGATATATAACTTACACTCTTTATCTATTTGGAAACATTTTGATTAAGATAGATTCAAATCAAACTAATTAAAAATATAATTATATTATTAAATAATTTTATTAAATAGTACATTTGATATAATGTCTATATATAATTAATTAATTTTTAATAAGTTAAACAACCTAAAAATTTCTCATCCACTTCTATGTCGGGATTGTGGTCTAGAAAAGACAAAGCAAAAACACGCATCCTATAGTTTTGCAAATTTCATTTGCATTTCCACTAGTTAGTCACTACATTATGAGTAGATAAGTTAAATAATTCTTATCCTATGATCATTGACCAAGAGAGTCTATTTTTTATTTTCATTTTTTTTATTTGTGACTCATTTTCCTTTTGCTCGTGAATCCCTCTTTGCTTTTGGTTTTGGACATGAACACTGATAAATGATAATAATCTGGTTGTTCTGAAACAATGCAAGTCAAGTCAAAAACCAACTCGCTTGTTATTCCAATAAGTATATGTAATTCTATTAATTAAAACTATGGTTGCATCTATAAAAATATTGTAATTTTCTTGGTACAAATAATATGCTCATTTAAAAAAAATTATATTTAATAATTGTTAAATATGGTAAAGATGAAAAAGTACAAAATAAATTAGTATTGTTCATTTCTTAATTTAAAACTTTCATCCTTTAAATCTTCCACTAAAAATCTTAAGAAACATTGGCCATCGTTATCCACATATTCCAACTTCTTAGCAGTGAAGGTCGTATTTAAAAATTTTGTCTATTACCAATTGCTCTCGAATAAATTATACTTTTCTTTCTAAGAATAATGTAAATTGCACAATTCATTATTATAAAAATATTACACAAATTTCTTTAAAATTAAAATATTACTAAAATACCCTCAAGAAAAATATCAGTCTTGTTTAATATAACTTATATAAAAATATATGTTAAACTTTTATTTTTGATGTTATTTATTATGTTCAAAGCTCCAAATTAATTTACTTTATAATTAAATAATTAATTATTTTTATATTAGTCAAATACATATTATATAATTATTATATTTCAGTGATAATGAAGATCAAAGCAATTTGGTTAAAATAAATATAATTATAGTTATTTTTTATTCTAAGAAAAATAAGTGTATCCTTTAACTTTGAAAATATTAATTTTCAAAGTAAAAAAATTATATGGGAAAAAAGAATAATTTATCTTTTTTTTTTTTGGAAGTATCAAGCTTACTAATGCCAATCATGACGTGACTTTTTGTAACAATCATTTAAATAAATGTTAAAATTCAACAAAATGTGGTGACTTTATTTTTTTAAAAAAATTATATTGTACACATGATCAATTTTATCAATAACTATATTACAATATACATATATAGTTAAAATGATATTTGAAAAAAAAAATTCCACTTGCACACATCACTATATATACATCTATTTTGGACATTATGCTAGGGATGATGCGACCGAGAGCTCGACCATACTGTGGCCACTACTCAAAAAAAATTATTTTTTATTTTTATAATTAAATTCAAGCAAATAAAATTTATAGGTATTCAAAAAAATACATATTATACCTATTATTATTTTTAAATTTATATATTATTTAATTATTTACAAGTACAATAGCTAATACATAAAATAAATAGAACTAACATAAATTGGCCAAAAATAAAAGAGAAATTATGAAACTTGGTCTTATATATCATTGCATCGTGCGACGCAGCACTATAGCATTATGAAAAAAATTATAAAAATTAAGTTAGAAAAAAGCCATGTATGACAGGCACAACACACAGCAGATTCTCTGCACAGCAATGAATAAATGATTTATACTCAAAGATTACACATATTTCAAAGGAAAATATCAATCCTACTACTTTAAGCAGAATTGTCCAAATAAAGTTGGTCCCTATCAATATATAATAATTTTACGCTTGGTTAGTTATCCCTGCCCTTTCATTTTGTGTAATGTTAGCTATATTCTTATAATTATTACTTAATAATTTTTATTTTTTTTATTATTTTCCTTAAAATAAAGATACAAAATTTATTTTTTTCATTCAATAATTCATTCTATTCATCTTTTTTTTCTATATATCAAACAAGTCTTTTATCTATCTTTTCCTCAACTTTGAATGTTAGTTGGCTAACTTTCCTGTTAAGTTTCATTAGATTTTTTTTTTTTATAAACAACTTTATTATGTTAACTATTTACTGTATAAGGGAAGCGTGGAAACGGAAAAAAGATATGATGATTTTATATTCTTAAAAACATATATTTTTAAGTTTTGATATAATTAATTATTAAATATATATACTAATATTTTACTAGATAATTATCTAAAATTTTAACTTATTTAACAGTTAATAGTAGTAAATCTTTTAAAATAAGTAAAATATAATGCTTTATTAATAATATTTAATAATTAATTGTATCATAATTAAAAAAACATGTATGCCCAAAAATATAAGATTATCACTGGGAAGAAAAAAAGATATTTGAATTACTTTTCTATGCCTTAAGAGTTATGTTACAAAAAAAAAAAATAGATAAACAAAAGTCATTGAATAAAACCCTATTTGAGTATCGCTTAATTACCACTGTCAATCCAATTGGAGAATTAAATCATTAATTTACTTTAATTTTTAACAATAATAAAAGAAGAGAGAGAGAGAGATTTAATGAATACGAGTATTAAAAAGAATACAAAAGAAATATTAAAAGGCAAAAAAATGAGTGCAAAGAATTACTTGTATGTGATTTTACTCAGCAAAGCGGAATTAATTATACGATCATTGTAACACCATAATATTTTTAGCCTTACCTTTCCACTAGTGGGCTTTATACATGTTGCATTAAGAAAATTGATAAAAACAATGCAAATAAATGCATTACGTAAGGCTTTAAAATCTTTTCTTTTATATTCCATGGACCTTGTGAATTTTTAAACATCATACCCTACTCATAATCTATCTATACAAGTCATAAACATCATAAAATATCTCATGCAATTCGGATTTGGACCCCCACACATCAGAAAATGCATGTTCAATTTCGGGACCAGATTTCAGTTTTCTAAAATAGAATTTGAAAATTTATAATTAAATCTAGAAAAATTGAAATCCTACAAAACATAACTTTTTAGAAATCCTTGAATGTTAACTTTATGCTAAAAATATTTTCAGGGCATGAAAACATCATTTGGACCACGTTTAACAATAGAAAATCATCACAGGTCCAACTGTCCTAAAGTTCTAATACAGTTTATTGATATGGATTTCAAAAATTCATAACTAATTCCAAAAAAATATAAATCGAGTAAAATATACTAATCTGGAAAGCTAAAGATGCCTACTTTAGGGGGAAAATAGCTCTAGATCAAAAAATGGCATTAAGCTAATGAAAATCAATGGAACAGTGCTAAGAGTCCTACTGCATTATTAACAATAAGTTCCAAATTCAAAAATGTGTATCTCCCTCAATATAAATCCAAATGAGGTGCTCTTTATAGCTATGAAAATCTTATAAGGTCTAGTTTATGCTTGTAAATTTTCAAGGCAATTGGACTTTATTTGTCTCATGAATGATAGAAGAGAAGAAACTGATTATATGAACAGTGCAAATGCTAAATCTAAGAATTTTTTCAACTTTATAAATTTATAATTTATTCTCTAGAGCTCCGAATAACATGGTTCTTAACTCTTCAAAAAGTTCTAGATGAAACTTAGAACCATGCCAAATTTCATGGGAAAATTCCTCCATTTGGTTAGTTTGTGACATAAGGTACTAAAATGAACTTTATAAGCACCAAAATAGGTCAAAATGTGTCCAAATGCTTTCCTACCCTATCCATGACTTCTTGAGCACATGGGAAAGCTGATGAACAGACCTCTAAACATGTCTAAAGGGTCTAAAAATCCATATCTCACAAATTCACTATCCCACTTATTTTATACATAAGAGTCTAACATTCACATTCTTGCATTTCAATGTCAAAACCATGTCATATCATTCAAATGCTATCTATTCTCATATATACATCACATATCCATGTAATTACACATGTTCAAAAGGTTATACAGCACATACATCATGGTATACATCATTTGACATCATTATAGTTACAATCAGAGCAATTACAACTCCATTGTCAATCTCCTTGCTTCTATGCGTGGTGGCTCTCATTTCCTTACTCACTTGATCCACCTAAGCATGTTAGGTAATGGAGAGGGAAGAGTGAGATTCTAAGAATCGCAATAGCTCTACTCCCTTTCAAGCACACATAATAGATGCAAATTCAAGTCTAAAAATGCATATATGGCTATCTTAGAACTCATAAATATACATAGAACATTTCTTACATTTAAGAAGCCACATATATCATATATGGGCTTGCTAAGACAATGGTTTAGCCTCATCCATTCTCTTTGAGACTTTTGGACTTGCCTCACCTACTTTCAAGGGACTTTTGGCTCATCCTTATCCTAACTAAAGGACTTTTGGCTTCACTAAACTCATATAAGTCGAAACATATTCATAAAATCTCATTTAAGCACATAAATTAAACATCATGGTACCATGACATATACATACTTGCCAAAAATATTTTCATAGCTTAAACATGCACACACATATTCAAAGACAAGAAAACACCTAAGCATGCTTGAGAGAAAAGAGAGAGAGCTACCTTGAATACTAGAACACACTTTTCTCTTTGAAATTTCTTCCTTTCCCTCTGCCAAACACCTACAAGGAGGTAGAGCTTGATTCCTTTGGCCTAAACACATGAAATGGAATCCAATTACACTCTTCGAACATTTACTAAAGCCATACACATTCTTGAATAGCCTTGGCACTCATAATGTGCAATTATGGTTCCATAAGGCACCTAATGAAGCAACCTTAAGAATTCACGATCTTGGTTCCATTCTCTCCCTTAATTTTTGACTCTTGACTTTATTTAGACTCCTTGGAGCCATCACACATTTATTTTAAGGAGTCTAACTATGTGTTGTGTAACATCCAGTATGTTGTAAAAATATTGAAATAAGTCAATTTAAAAAACAAGTCCCCTAAGATGAGCGGTTCAAGGCCAAATAAATTTTGGATAAAATTTTAAATAATAGAAAATGAGGATTTGTCAACAACAAAAAATAGAAAATAAGGATTTAAGTCTAGATTTGTCCAAAAATCGGGGTTAGAGTGATTCAAAAAATTTGTCGAAAGGCCAGTGACATTTTCGTAAATTAGTGTAATTTTGGAAAAATATATAGGAGGAATTTTTAAATAAAAATTTTGAGTTACTCAGGGTTCTCAAAAGCCCCAAAAACTATGGGAAACCCCGAGACCGGTAAAATCCCTCCAGTATACTTTTTCTAATATGAGTTGACCCAAACTTTGACTTATGCGTTAAGAAAGGTTTTAACTCTGGTTTGAGTGATTCCAAAGGCATTTTATTAAATTAGGAACTTAAATTTTATAATAGAAAAGATGATTCTTAAAAAAGAGCTAAAACGAAATTAAAACAAAAATGACAATTACAAAGGGCATAAATGAAAATTTTAGAATAATTAATTCAAGAACTTTCTTCTATTTATGTCCCACCTCCCCTTCTCTCCTTAGCCGACTCTCATCTGCCTTAGACCAGAGGAGAACTCGTTCAAGAAGGGTGCACAAGAAGAGCTAAAAAGGGAGGAAAAAAGGAAGGCAAAAGGTAAGAAAATATTAGGAATTTCATGCTTCTTCTTGAAACCTTCTTCCTCTTCTTTTAAGCTTTCTTTCCATGGTTTTGGAGAGTAATATGGTTCTGTTTTAGCCTTAAACTAGAGGGGAAAAATTTAAGTTTCAAAGAGAAAGCTAAAGCAAGGAGAAGGACTCTTGGAAGGAGCTTGAATTCAAGGTAGCTTCTCCTTCTTTGTTGCTTCTTCTTCTTCTTCTCTTCTATTGTGTGTAATGCCTAAAGATAGAACCATGAGAGGGAGAGAGTTTCTATTCTAAAACTAGTGAGTTGTCATTAAATTAGGCTATGGGAACTTGGATTATGTAAAGAAATTGCAAGGAAACTTAATGAATTTTAAATTTGGAAAGTGTAGAACTCATGAACACAATATAAAAACTAATTTGATTCTTGAATTTTCTTACATGTGTGAGTGTTTAATTCAGCTCTTAAGACTCTTAGAAACCTCCCCAAGTGGCTCTCCCATCAAGGAAAAATTAAGAACTCCAAGAACCTTTTCTTTGGAGCTAGGTTCAGCCAAGGCTTCTTAGATAGGCTAGGGAGTGTTTTAATTTGTTCTAACCTTAGTTTAGGACTCCATATGATGTTAGAAGATGGTAAGAACCATTGGGAAAAATTAAGGAGCCATGGAATGGAAGATGGAGAAATGGTGTTCATAATGTTGTTTTAGGAAGCAACTTAGTTTTCCAATTGTGTAAATGATTGTGTGATGGCTTCAAGAACCTTGAATGGAGTAAAGAAGCCTAGAAATAAAAAGAGAATGCAGTATAGAACTTAAATTACAAGGGTTGCTTCAATAGGCCATTAATGGACCC
Source organism: Erythrophleum ivorense (assembly GCA_026724425.1). Lineage (NCBI taxonomy): Eukaryota > Viridiplantae > Streptophyta > Magnoliopsida > Fabales > Fabaceae > Erythrophleum > Erythrophleum ivorense. Next base: position 387,835 of record JAIUCV010000430.1, read on the forward strand.
TTTATGTGAACCATGGAATCATTTATTTTTTTAAGAAAAAGTATAGTGTCTTGGTTTGCTTCAAGAGTGTAATTGTGTGCTATTTATGATGCTTAGGCCAAGAGAACTCCAATCCACCTAAGTGTGTTTGTGGAACCAAAAAGGGGAACGAAAAGGATCAAGAAAGGCTTGCATCAATTCAAGGTAACTCTCCACCTTATTCTTTATACATTCTTATGTGTATATGTATGTCATTGTGTGTTTGCTTATACTCTTGTGATTTGGAACATGCCACTTGATGTCTTGATACTGCATTGGTACCAATGTGTATTTTTGAATGGATTGGTTGTGAGATTAGCTCATAAGGGTAAGGTGATACCAAAAAGTCCCCTTTATATGGGTGAGAATGTGCCAAAAGTTTCAAGGCATGGGTGAAACTAGGCTAAAAGTCCCTAGAGTATGAGAATGATTTGATGTATAAATGTGACATGGAAATGTGGCATTACACACTTTATGTTTATACACTTATGATTTTGATGTATGTATGCTTTGAATGTATGTGTGAATGGGAGTGTGAGCTATTGAGATTGTTAGAATCTCACTCCCCTTTCCCTCTCACTCTTAAAATGTCTAGGTGGTGCTCAAAGATAAGAAAATGCAAACCAAGAACAATGAAAATCCTTACTTTGCTTATTATGTAGTTTAATTTGTAGTTGAATGTCAAAGTGGCTTTGTACATATTATTTTTGTGATGTAAGACCTTTAGAAAATGTAATATGATGTATGGATACTATATATACTTTATGTAGCATGAAAGCAATAGAAATATGAATTTTGAATCATGAATGGCATGTATGTATTAGTGTATTATTAGGTGTGAGATGGTCAAAATGAAATTATGAGATTTGGGACCACTTGGGCAGTGTCTGCAAGTCATATTTGTGCTTTTAAACTTTTCCAAGAGGCGCCAAACACTAAAGGAAATCATCTGGACAGATTTGGTACCTCAATTAAATAAAAATTGACCAAATGGATGAGGTATACCATTTGTTATCCAAATAATCTCCTCTTGATTTAAAATTTGGCATGCATCTAGAGCTTGTTGAGACCTTTTGGAAAGATAAATTGGGTAATTTTTGGAGGTATACAGAATATTTGATGAATACGTTAGGAAATTTTTCTGATATGGTCACTGCTACTGTACACATGGTCCAAAAATTGTCTTATGTCAATCATGGGCCAAATGATGTCCAATTGCTATGAAATTTTATAGGCAAAAACTAGACCTTCCTAGTGACTTGTGCCAATTAAAAGCACCCCATTTAGATATCCAGAGAGAAAAATATGAATTTTTAAAGTTACTATCTAGTACCAGGCATCTAGTCAGACCTATGTCACTGTTTGATTAATATTTGTGGTCTAAATGAACCTATAATGGTCTATAATGATTTTTTCCCTCTAGATGACATCCATAGCTTTCTATATTGGTATCATTTGCATATATTAGACTTTTGTGAAATTAATTGGACATTTTTAAAATTCATATCAGAAACCTGTATCAGTACTAGTACCCAGTCGGACCTTTGTGCCTTTTTCGATATCAAACAGGGTCCAGATGCTATGTTCATGACTTAAAATTATTTTTAATGTAAATTTAACACTAAAAGATTTCCAGAAAGCTATGGCATGGTAGATTTTGATTTTTTTACATTTAGTTATGAATTTTCAAAGTTTTCCTGAAATCTGCCATTGTACAATCTGTGATTAATAAAGAGATTTTTGAGGTTTTTGATTTGAAAACCATGGGCTGCAGGATAAATTGAGTTACTTATGATTTGTACCAATACTAAATGACTAGGGAATGTTGTTGGTTAATCCACGAGCCTATATGACACAAATTAAAATTTTAACCCTAATGTTGCGTAACAAAAATGCATTATTTTTATCCTTTTTCCTTACTTTTACCTTATGAATGTACACCCACCAATACCCCGAATGGAAAAGTATGATAATGGAATATATGTGGTATGACATATTGCTTCATTATGCTACAATATAGATCATATACTTCCATCACACTTTCTAGACTCTCTAGACTTTTTCCAAGACTTCTTCTCATACTCTTCCATCATATAAAATACAATTCTAAGCTTGAAAGAAATTAAAACACTCCTTAGGTGCTTCAACCCTCTGAGGCTGAGACAATGCTTTCCTTGGCACCAATAAAAGTGATTTTGTTTTCCTTGATGGGAGATGCATATAGGAAGCTCCCTAGGGGTCTTAGGAGCTCATACAAATACTCACTTAACCTTAAAAACTCTTAGATAAAATCAGATTTTAGCCTAAGTTCTTGAATCCCTAGTATTATTATCTTGCATTTCATTGACTCTTTGTTCTCTTTGCATATTCTTGTTTCCCACACTCTAATTCCTAAGATTCATCCTTGGTTTAGGTTAGATTTTACTTCCTCTTAGTGATTCTCTATGAGGCCCAAAAATCATCTCTCAAGAAGCAAGAAGAAGAAAGCATGGAAAGCTAGGATATCTATCTTGATTCAAGCCCTTTCTAAGAGTCTTCTCCTTTACTTTGGCCTTTCCCTTGAATTTTGAACTCCTTTCCTCTGGACATGGCTTAAAACAGAACCAAATACTTTAATGAATCCATGGAAAGAAAGGTGGGAAGAAAGGGAACCAAGTTACTAAGGGAAGAACCATGAAAAATCATCATTTTCCTTATCTTTTCTTAGTTTCTTCCTCCTCCTCTTTCTCCTCCTTGGTATGCCACTTCCAGAGCTTTGGGGATCTAATTTCAACCAGCTAAAGTTGGTTAAAATGAAGGAGAAGAATCCTGGACCCTTTAAAAAGTAAATTTCACTTTTTTACATTTTTTGGGAATAAATCTTGTTATAACAGGAAACATCCATTGCTACGATGAGAACTTATTAGTTCTAGGTCCCTCTATTCTTGCCACAACTTGCGCTATTGTGAAAAACTCCCTGGATTTTTTATGAGTCACAAACTCACTATAACGAACTGACATTCCTACTATAGCGAATAAGCATCCTTGCTGTAGCTAGAAATTTAGAAAAATTCTAAAATCTTGAATTCTCATTTTTACGAAAACTCAGACGTTACAATCATAGGCACTAGCAAAAGTAAAATCAATAAAAATAAATAATTGACAAATTATTCGACATGTGGCTCCAATTTAGCAATTAAATCAGTAATCATCATCAATTGTACATCTTTATAATTACTCAATCTAGATTCTCTAAAAAAATTTTATTACAATATTTTTATAAAGTTTTAAAAAAAATACAAGAGCACCTCATTTTCACTTTTTGTGCTACTCTCTCGTCAAATTCTATAACAATTTAATACTAAAAAAATTTAATGGCTTTTTTACACATGATCACTTGCTTAATTGATTAGAGGATAGAGTAAAATAGTATGCAATAATCAATAAAGAAAAGGAAAAAATTAATATGAAACTCCTTTTATTGTTGTTAATTTTTTTATTAAAACATTAAAAAGACTATAATTCTTAAAGAATAATGAGTTTTCTTCTCTTTTTTTTTTGGCATTTCCACGTAATGTCAATTGCAACTACAATCATACAGAAACATTAGAATACTAGTTTTATCTACAATAAAATATAAAGATAAGAGTCTAGATGCTATCATTTATTGTCCAAGAAGATAATACATCTTTACTGTGATTGTGGATTTAACCACCTCAACGGTCATGATTACTGGATGGATCTCCTGCGCTGCAATTGAATAATCATTGACTCTATTTCAAAGGCCTCCATCTTGGTACAAATGTAACTTTGATGCCCTACTTCCGACCAATCCTCCATCTATGCAAAATCATATCACAGATAGAAGCAACAAGTTTTTAAAAACCTATGTCAAATAAATGTATTTAAAATATAATATTGATAGATAATGTTAAAATTATAATACACATTCCTTACAAAAGTTAATAATATTTTAAACTGCTTAAAACTAAATTAGGGGGTTTTTCCTTCAATGTAAGAAAGTGAACCATTTAGCAATAAGTGGCATTTTTTAAAATAAATTACACATATCTTTCTTAAATTTTGTTCATGTTATATTGACTATATTTTATTTTTATAAAATATATAGAATTCTCATAAAACAAAATTTCACCTTATATTTTAATTTAATTTTATATTTTTTATTAAAATACTCTCTATTAACATAAATATATATTTTAGTCTTTATTTTGCATTAGTATTTATCTTAAATAAAATTATCTATTTTGATCATCTCATAATATAGGTTTATTTTTTTATATTTGATTAATGATTAGAAAACTCCATCAATTAGATCAAGAATAATTAAAAAGAAACTACCAATGAATGTTATATAAGTAACAAAAAAATTTCATATAATAAATATATTCTTTGATATTATTTAAATTAAATTTATGTAAATTTTTATTAGATACTTAATGAAATTTTAATTAATTGCTGGATATTTATTAAAATATTATTAATTATTTATTTCAATTATCTCATAAGAGGAAAGGGATAATTTGCTTTATTATTAAGAACAATGAAAATTAAAGAAGTCATAAATGAGGGTCTGCGACTTTGCGTATTTTGTCTTTTCAAAAACTATCTTTTTAACTGAAAATTCAACAATGAAATAGACTTGTGTATTTTTTTTAAATGATTAGATAACTCATGAAATAAGATAAAAACTACATAAAAAAATTATCAATCATTTATATATAAAAAAAATTGCAGTTAAGTGACAAATATATTATTTTATATTATTTCAATTGAATTAATACTAATTTTATGTGATAATTATTTAAATTTTAATTCATATTTTAACTTTATGAAAGTAATATTCTTTTTAATGAGAAATTATATAATTATAATATAATTATCTCTTTGGTTTATTTTTAATTTTTATTACAAATTACATAACTCATAAAATTGGATAAATAACAAAATAATAATAATAATAATAATAATAATAATAATAATAATTGATATATAAATGAAAAATAACTTAAGTGACCAATATATTCTTTGAGATTATTAAAAGTATATTCATATTATTTTTATGAGACAATTATTAACATTTTAATAAAAGATGTACAAATTTATTTCATAAATTAGTTACTAGAATTTTAATAAGAATTAAATAATTACAATAGAATTATCTATTAGTTTTTTTAATTCTTAATTCATGATTAAATAACTCTTAAAATTGATTGAGAATAGTTAAAAATAAACTTTTAACTATGCATTCTTCATATCTTTTACCATTTTACTACATCTATTAAATATAAAATGATAAATGTGTCAAGTAAAGTTAGGAAATGAATGAGAAAAAGAGAAATTGTATAATTACCACTCACTCTTATTATTCCTCTTTTTATCTCTCTTTAAATTTACCTTATACATTTATCCTCTCAAACAAAAATGATCTAAATTAGCCAAATTCTATGTCAGCTAATATTGCATTGTATGGCGCATATTAACCTAATTGGCTTAAAGTTATTGGGGCATATTGTTTTATTGTTTATTTTTGTTATATTGTTTGTATGAATATGTTTCATTTTTAATTTTTTAAATCTCATTATCTATGTTATCTATCAAAAAGATTTATTTTTCCCTTACTTATTACATTATTACTTGATTTAAATTTTGTATTAATATCTAAGAACAATTATCCATGATTAAAAATTAAATTTCTTATTATTATTTAACATTATTAGTTGGTTTACATTTCTTTTAATATTTAAGACATTTTTTAAAAATGAAAATTACCCATAATTACAATTTAAGAATACTTAATATGCAACTATTCTATTATTCCTAAATTATATTAAGGATCCACTATCATACCAAAAAAAGGGTTCACAAATAATAAATAATAAAGCATTAAGCTTGAAATTAAAAATTATTAATGAAATTAAAAATATATTTATACGTGCAAAATAATATATATTAGTTTTGTCGTTTCTTATATTATATGTATGTCATATATAATTTTTTGTTACATAATTGTCTTTAGAAAAATATGTACATATATATATTCAAACAATACATAATATAACTGTTATTAACTTATTATTAACTTATGGAACAATAAACTAAAGTTTTAAGGTAATACTACTTCTAGTTGCAATTTTGTAAAACATAGTGATAATTTGATATATAATGAAAACTTCTAGCAAATGTGGGACCTTACCATATTATCTGAAGAACATCAACTCTTGAGGGAAAAAAATTAATCCATCAAAAAGGAAAGTTTGTAATGAGACTATTAATTAAGATGGGAATGTTTACTAGAAAAATGAGTCCCCTTCAGGTGGGGGCTCTACAAAGCAAGTTAATAATTTAACATCAAATGAAAACTCTTTATAAATGTCGAATCAAATCATTTGCTGAACACTAACTCTTAGGAAAAAAAAATCTAAATGTCAAAAAAAAGTTTGAAGTAAGAATATCAAAACTTTTAGTAGCAATATAAAATTACCACTAAAGTTCTTTTAGTGGTAACAAGAGCAGGTCGTCATTAATTTTTTTGGTGTAACAATTTCATATATTTTACAAGCCCATGCCAAAAGTTTTAATGGCAACATTTTTATTCTTGCCACTAAAAGTGTTTTAGTGGCAACATATTATCATCATCACTAATAGTTTAACACAAACTTTTACAAAATATTAAAATTTATATGCTAAAACTTTTAGTGGTGACAATATTTTATTGCCACTAAAGGTATTTTTAGTGACAACATAACAAGTCATTACTAAAAAATTTTGCATCATTAATTTTTTTTTTCAAATTTTGTACTAGAACTTTTAATGGCAATTCACCTAGTCACCACTTAAAGTCGCCGCATATTTTAGTGGCAACATGACAAAGTTGCCACTAAAAACATTCTCATAAATTTTTTATATTTTAATTGTTTGTCTATAGGCTTTTTGTAGCGCAAAATGGATCGCCACTAAAACAATTCTTTTTGTGGCAACTACATTATGTGTGACTAATGTCACCACTAAATATATATTTACCACATATTTTGCACAAGACAACAGAATTTTGTCTGACACCTTTGTGGCGACTTATGTCACCACTAAATATATATTTACCAATTTTTATTTGTCGCCACTAAAAGATCTTTTAGTGGCGACCTTGTCGCAACTAAAATTTTGCCCATAACATTTTTATGCAAAAACATTAGTTTTAGGCATTTGTCTCCATTAAAAGGTTGTTGCTAAATATTTACAGTGACAACAATTTTCGTTGCTACTATAAGTTCTTTTACAATGACGCATTCTAATTTAGTGACAATCTTTAGTGATAATTTTTATATGTCGCCACTAAAAGTATACTTTTAGTGTTTTTGGTTGCCACTAAAAATTGTTACTAAAAATGTAGTCTTTTGTAGTGATCATTTACCTGGGAGTGATGGCTGACATGAGTATCTAGTTCATATATGTGGTTTATTCTACTCATCTGTTACTTGCATGAGAACAATTTATACTTACCCTACTTCTAATATGAATGTCACTATCTTTCGTTCTATCATAATTATTTAGTTTGTATAGATATTTCAAAAAGTAGTTATATTTTTGAATATTCATATCAAACACATATATAATACTTCAAATTAAATAGAGATATTGCAAATTTTGTTATGTTGCAATATCTTCCTTGTTTTTATCTATGCTTCAAGGTTATTTTGAAGTTCCAAATTTATACTAATATAGGGCTTAAATTGCATAAGTTTAGGGGCTTGTCTTATTTTGATAAGATTTAGAGCCACTTTGTTGAACATATGAAGCAACTTTTTTGTTATTTTTAGTGAACTTTGTCTTGAAAGAGTCATATAAGATAACTTTAACTCAAAATTCTTCATCGAATGTGGTCTCTCTACTTTGGTGATGTAAATGATGGTAAATTTAGAGTAATTATGGATGCAATCTCTAGTTAAGTGTTAGAGAAGTTGAGAATAGTTATAATAGAATATAGATTCTATTATAACCTTCCTTACACCTTCCTCATATTATAAATACATTGTCTATATCATACAGTGGAATAAGAAGAAAGAATTCATTCTGTTATCCTTGCTTCTTCATCTTTCTTTATATCTGTACAAATTCCCTTCTACCTTTGCATTATCCTAACATGATATTAGAGCCATAATCTTGAAGATGCTAAGCACTTCAAGTTCTCAGATTATATAAAAGAGGTGGTGTCTTTCATACATATCATCTTGCTCAAACTTGATGATAGCAATTCTCTGTTATAGAAATAGCAAATCTGTTCTGCAATTTGTAGCTATGAATTTTTGAAATATATTAATCCGAAGATTATACCACCACCAAAATTTCCTCTAATGATGATCAAGAGAAAGGCATTTATAATCCAGAGTATTTCTAATAGGATCATTAAGACCCTTATGTCTTGGATGCTTTCCTCCATGTCTAAGGAAGTTCTCACTCAAATAGTCAACTACAAATCTTCTACTCAAGTATTTGAATGAATACAAATGCTCTTTGCCTTATAAACACATGCCAAGATCAAACAGTTGAAAACTTAACTCAAGAACACGAAGAAAGGGTTAATTTCCATTAGTGATTACTTGTTGAAGATTAAAGCTTTAATTGATGCACTAACGGCAGTTGGATCTCTAGTTTCATCCTCTGATCATATCGATCATATTTTTGAAGGGCTTCTTAAAGAGTATGACCATTTTATCACCATAGTTTCAACAAGACTTGACCCTTACACTATTGTTGACATTGAGTCACTACTTCTTCCTCAAGAAGCTCAAACTAAGAGGAATACAAAAGTAGTTGTAGGTTTCAACGTCTCTTTGAATCTTCCTCAAGCTTCACGAGGTGATCAAACCACTTTTAATAGAAGAAAAGCCAGATCACTTAATGGCAGTAGTGGTCGTGGTTCTAGAGTTAGTAATAACATATATGCGATTACTTATTAGTTATGTGGGAACAAATATGTGATTACTTCTAAGCATTGTCTGTTACTGATCTTACATATCAGTGTTTTGGTTTGAAGTTACAAATTAAGGATTAGATAGCAACCTTACTTGCCACCTTTAACATAGTTGCTGACCCTGCACGGTATCTTGATTCTAGAGCTATTGATTAGATAACCTTTGATAAAACCACTACAATGAACAAAACAAACTTTAATGGGCCAAAGCATGTCAACATCGAAGATGGATCAGGTTTAGTAATTTCTATCGCAGGACATTCATATATTAATTCTCTATTCCCGAACCATAATTTACTCTTGTCTAATATTCTTTATGTGTCTCTGATCACTAAAAACTTGTTGAGTATTTCAAAGTTATGCCATGATAACACACTTTATGTTGAATTTCATTTTACTTTTTGTTTTGTTAAGGATTAAGCCACTAGATAAATATTGCTAAAAAGAGAGCTTCACAAAGGTCTTTATGCTACTACCAGTATAGAGTTCAAACATTTACAGCAACACAATCCCATCATTGCCTTGGTTTCTCATTTGAATTTAGTTGAAAGTTCTCGTAATATTGCCAATTCCTCTATTGCAAACCATGTATACACTATGTTTAGCTTGTGGCATGATAGATTGGGCGACCCTTCAGCCTCTATTGTAAATAAAGTACTCACTAGTTATAATCTTCCCTATGGTAATAAAAATGATTTTGAGTTTTGCAAAGCCTATTGTTTAGGCAAATCTCATAAGCAACCCTTCTTCTCATCTAAAAAAAAGTACACAAAACCACTTCAACACATTTATTTCACTGATGCCTTTAGCAGCTTTACTTGGATCTATCTACTTCAAACCAAAGCTAAAGCCTATACTGCCTTTTTAGCCTTTAAAACTATGGTTGAACTATAATTTAAGACAAAAATTAAAACCTTTTAGTCAAATTAAAGGGGTAGAATTTCATAAGATTTCTCAATACCTCACCTTTAATGGCATACTTCACAAAAAAAGCTATTCCTATGTGCATGAACAAAATGGTGTGGCTAAACATAAAGATAGACACATCACTAAAATGAGTCTCACTCTCCTTGCTAATGCTTCCTTACCTTTGGATTTTTGGCTTAAAGCCTTTCAAACTACTATCTATTTGACTAACAGGCTATCTTCTACAATCTTAGGAGGCATTTCTCTATTTGAAAAACCTTATAATACACAGCCAAGTTGTGATCATCTCCAGACTTTTGGTTGTGCTTGTTACCTTCTCACATGACCATATAATCAACACAAAATGGAGTATAGATCCACTAAATGTGTCTTTCTAGGATATAGTTCTTCTCATAAGAGACATAAGTGCTAGTCTTCTAATGGATGAATTTTTGTTGCCAGAGATGTCCACTTCAATAAATTGTGTTTCCTTCATCTTCCATGTGCTCCTATAATACTTCTACCTTTGATAATCATTCTGTTTGTACTGTACCCTCTAAACTTTATATTAATGTCCTAGATATTGTTGCCTTTACTCATGCCAATGTAGGTACTATGGTCCTTACAAATAACTCCCGTGCTTGCTCCTCAAATGGTGCTACTAGTTTAAATCTTGATATATCTACTGTAGCACCTATAACTAATTCCACCTCTCCCAGTACTATTTAAGAAGTGGGTAATGCAAATGACCTGTATATTGATCTTTCTTGTGATTAGTTATCTTGGCTACACATATGATGATCACTAGATCCAAAAATGGTATTATCAAGTCCAAGATCTTGCTCGAACAGATTTAGGTGAAACAAAACGTTCTTCAGTTGTTGAAGCTGTACTTTCCCCATAGTGGAAGTAAGCCATGGAAGAGGAGTATATTGCACTATTAAGAAATCAGACATGACAGTTAGTTGAACTACCTCCAAATAGGACAACTGTTGGTTGCAAGTGGTTTTATAAAGTGAAACAGAACCCAGATGGCTCATTATTGAAGTATAAAGCACGCCTTGTATCTAAAGGCTTTCATCAACAAGATGGAAGTGATTTTAGTGAAGCATTTAGCCCAGTTATTAAACCAGTCGCCATCAGGACCATCCTTTCTTTGTGATGGAATATTCACCAAATTGATGTGAATAATGCTTTCATAAATGGAGTTCTACATAAGGAGGTCTATATGCAACAACTAGAGGGATTTGAGCATTATAATAAGTAGCTAGTATACAAGTGAAATAAGGCACTCTATGGTCTCACACAAGCTCCAAGAACTTGGTTTGAGAAACTTGCTTCAACACTATTCCAGCTTGGCTTCATCTTGAGCAAATGTGATCATTCTTTATTCATCAAAGCTTTAAAAAAATCTACCATCTTTATACTTATTTATGTAGATGACATATGAATTATTAGTACCTCATGTAAAGAAATTTCAAACCAGATAGCAGCCTTGAACAATGAGTTTTCATTAAAGGATCTAAGAATGTTGAGTTATTTCCTTGGCATCGAAGCAAAAGCCTTACCAAATGGTTCTCTTCGCTTGACTTAGGGAAAATATATAAAAGATATACTTGCAAGAGCTAGAATGTCCTCCTCCAAAGGAACACATGCAACTATGACTACTAGTCTCAAGCTTCACAAGGAAAGGGAAGATAAAATGGAAGATCCTTACCTTTATAGATCAGTAGTAGGTGCCTTGCAACATGCTACCATAACAAGGCCAAAGATAAGCTTTGATATCAATAAGGTGTCTCAATTCATGCAGTCACCTCTTAAGACTCATTAAACCATGGTCAAGAGAATTCTTCGCTACTTGGCTAGCACCCTTGATCATGGACTTAGACTTAAGCCTTGTAAAAATGAAACCATCATGGCCTATTGTGATGCAGATTGGGCATCTGATTGCAATGACAAGAAAAGTACAACTAGTTTTTGTATCTTCCTTGGTAATAATCTTATGTCATGGTCTTCTAAGAAGCAATCCATGGTTGCTCGCTTAAGCATAGAAGCAGAGTACCAAAGCATGGTAGTAGTGGTTGCAGAGGTCTTACTTTCTAAACTTAATGTTCAATTTACAACTCCTTCATATATTTTATGTGATAATTTGAGCTCTGTCACAATGTCAACTAATCTAATTTTACATGCACGAACCAAGAATATAGAGTTGGACCTTCATTTTGTAAGGGAAAAGGCTATCAAAAAGGAGATTATAGTAAAGCACATTGTAGCATCAAGTCAAGTCACAAATGGTTAAAGGCCATATCTAGCTCTATATTCTCATATTTTAGAAGTTCTAATGTAGAAAGGTACATGAAATTAAGGAAGCATCTTCGAGAAGTTGAGACTAGTTATAACAGAATATAAATTCTATTTTAACCTTCCTTTCACCTTTCTCATATTATAAATACATTGTCCATATCATACAATGGAATAAGAAGAAAGAATTCATTTTGTTATACTTGTTTCTTTGTTTTTCTTTCTATCTGTGCAAATTCTCCTCTACCTTTACATTATCCTAACATTAAGGCACCTCTCATCTTCACAGGCTATATATATATATATATATATATATTCTATGGGTTAGTTCACATGACACTAGCTAGCAGATTAATCAGAGAAGCAAGAGACAAATACCTATTTGACTATCTAGAATGGAGCTTTTACATTGCCTACTTTCCCTTTAGCCATAAAAATTAAGTGCATTTTTAAGATATTACTATTATTTTTTTCAATAAAAACATTATACGAAAAAATTTTTGCTGCTTAATATTATATGATTGAGTATTTTAAAAAGAATAAGTTTCTCTATATCTTAAACTTTTGTTAAAGAATCTAACAACAAACATATAAGAACCTTAGAAAAAAATTTGATATCACAGACTTATATATAGCTTATTTGGTGTTGGTCAAGACAAACTTGCTCTGAATAACTCTATAAATAGAATCACATGCCACTCTCTTCTCAAGCAGCTAGTCTCATACATTCTTATAACAAAATCAAACCTTTGAGACTGACTAACTATACCAATCATGGGTAGAAGAACCCTATCCATGGCCTTACATTTAGTTCTTCTTGTTCTCTTGTTTTGGCCGTGCATCCTACATGTGGTGGCAAGGCCACTTAATTAAGGGCCAAAGGGTATCTTCTTGGAGTCTTCACACAAGGTTGTGAGGAGCTCAATGTCAAGCTCAACTCTAGAAGGTCATAGAAATGAGAATATTAGTGTTCGAACATTAGAAGTTAACAACCCTGGTCCAAGTCCTCCCGGAGAAGGTCATCCTTGGACACGATCCATACCATGAACTCCATGATTAAAGCTTCAAATTTTTTTTCTTTTGGTTTTTCTTTTTGGGGGGGGGGGGGGAGAGGGAATTCCATTTTTATTGAAATATTTTGTTCTGGTTGCTTAATTAATGTTTAAGTTCAAGGTTATTGTCATTGTCTTTTTTTCTTTGGTTCTTTTGTTATTGTCTTTGTCATTGTCAAGTTTGATCAACTTTGAGCTAGGTCAATTCTGGGATGATATATTTTATTTGTCTCGTGGCCCTTCTGAATAATATAATATCACCTTCAATATTATCGTAGTACAAATCTTTTTTGAAAAAAAAAATTCATTTGCTACGGTTGGATTAACATAATGTACTTAGTGTCAATAAACTCCATGTGAATCGTATTAGTGTCAATAAACTCCATGTGAATCGTAATTCAATATTCACACTTATAGTTTTAGGGACAGATTTCTGCGTATCAGACTTCTAATTATGTCGAACAATCCTACTAATGTTAGCCAAGGATTTTACATATATATATATATATATATATAGTATCTTTCGCTACTCAAATATTGTAAGTTTTGACTTCTTGCATTCATCCTTTCAATACCAGAAAATGAATAACAGATTAACATGTGTAAACTTAAGGTTTTCAATCATTATAGTGGCATGTATTTGTTGGTTTTCATTGATTGTTTAAAATATATTTTTATATTTTGGTTACAAAATAGTACAAAACCTTAAGAATTGAGAGAGGGTAAAAAGGGTGAGGATGGTTGCCGATCCAAATACATCATATTCATTTAATATTTATGTCCAGAAAAAGTGTCATTTACGTTAACGCTCTTAACCACTTTTAAGCATATTTTGCCATACACAAAAGAACAGATAATCACTTTTTTTTTTTGGGTCAATTTAATGACTCTCACAAATTACTTGAAGTTCTTACTTTAATCACTCTTAATGACATTTCTCTCATTCTTTTTTTTTCTTTTCTGTCTTTTTATTACTAATTATCAAAGGTGAATAAAATTCGTTGCTAACATTTTTTGGCATCATCCTTTTTTTTTCAATATTGAGATAAATAAGTGTCCATAGGTTGAGTTTAACGTGCCAATAGTTTTCTCAGGGTAACAGTTCAAATAGAGAACTCTTGGAAATGGAAAACTTTAAGCTGTTGTAACTTCTAATTGCTTTACTGTTTTGACCATGGGGTCTGGCTTCTGATCAAAAGATCGTATGACCATGCACAAAGGTAAATAATGTGAATAGCGTGCAAGGAACTTAATCGTATGGCCATGAAACTTTAAAGTCTTAAATTAAAAGATCGACTAGCATTTCAATTCAACGTACACTCTCCTAGAGTCCATCCATGTCAAGCTCATATAATTGCTCCACGCTAAATGCTTTCCTATAAAAACAAAAGTTGAAAGTAATTAAGAGGGAAAGTTTATTTCTGATCGATAGCCCTTTCTGTTTAATGAGTTCATGGTATGGTATAACTAACTTCATTCTTGTTAATGACATGATCAGCCGAGTGATACTTGATGCATGCTGTGCGCCTAATTAAAACATAAATAGGCTGCATATATTCTGCAAAAATCAATGAGAGACACAAAAAATAAGCTTAAGCGGCAATAAAAATAATTAAGGTTGTCGATCATATCCTAAAGTGGGAGCTTATCGTATGAAATGGAGAAGATGACACTACTTAGTTGAGAATGCATTATCCACTATGAGTAGTTGAGTGATACAGCTGAGAAGCGTGTGGTTCATATATCCATGTGATTCATTTCACTCATCAGTTATTTGCATGCATGAACAATATTTCTAATCTCAGAGTCACTGACTTCGCTGCCATTTGCTTTAAATTAAATTCCAAATTTCCACTATTTTAAAGGGCTTGGGTTGTAGAATGCCAGAAGCTTGGGAAATTAAACTGTCTTAGTTTGACCAAATTCGGAGACTTCTTAATTGTATTGTCGGCCATATACAGCAGTACTTCTTTTTATATTGGTCTCTAACTTTACTTTAACAGTTCTAAGATTATCACAAGGGTCCACTTCTCTGCTTTGATAACCTAATTTGATGCTGAACTAATTAAATTGAGCTTTGCTATCAATCTTGTTGTAAATTTTTACTATTGACGCATTGAAAGTTAGCTATTTCATTTTTTTTTTTGGGTATTTAAACCATAACACTTTATACCTCTTATATGTATATATATATATATATGAATGATAATATTATGTTATCAATAACACTGTGTTTCTTAATCATAATGTAATAATAATTATTAATTATAAAACAATATTATATTAAATAATTACTTAAAATATTAACTTATTTAATAATTAATATATCTTAAAAATTAATTTAATTTTTTTGTGATTAATAATTAAAATTATAATAACAAATCTATTAAACAATACAACAATGTTAAAGATTTTTTTTTTTCTGAATTCCGACTGCTATGATATTTTTTTTCAACATTTACATGATATTTGACTAACTTTCAAATAGATAAAAAATCTCAATAGCTAAAAAGATGATGATAATAATGATAATGATAATGATGACAACAACAATAAAAAATCTGTATGAAAAAAGACTAATAAAAAAACTGGCTTTGTCAGCCTTGTGAATAAATTGACTAAAATTTTAGAATTATAATATCTTAATTATGATATAAATAGAAGGTTACATAATAATAATAACAATAAGAAATAAGAAATATAAATAATGAATATTATATGTAAAATATTAATATATATTAAATATTAAAATAAGTAATATATTATATATATTTAGATATATAAATATATATATAATAATTTATAATAATTAATTATTATATATAATATAGGCAACTGAAATTTGGTTGGCCTAATTTTAGTATTTTTTTAATGACTGAATAAAAATAAAATTAAAATTTTAAACCCTACCAAATTTTTCTGTCCTATCTATATATAAATTTTCATTCCTCAATGAATTATTTTGGTTTTAGTTCTGCCTCACTTTTTTCTTCTACTCTTCTCCTTTCGAAGTTATCTTTATCATCTTCTCTTCTGCACTTTTTATGGTAAAATCTTCAATTTATGTTGAGTAGCTATTACTAAGTTTCAATTTTCTGGCAAGATATGCACTCGTATCTTCAATTTATTTTTAGTAGATATTTAAGATCTTCAATTTTTTGGTAAGATCTTATATGTCACTCTTGAATTTCCAGTTGCTTGAGGATATACCAAAGCATATCTTTTTTTTTTCCCTCTTTTTTTTCTGATCTGATATATATGTTGAGTAGTTGTTATTAATAATGCATAGCTTCTTATAGAAATTGTTCAATATGGACAGGTATCTAGGAAAGAAGTAAAATTTTTAGGGTGAGGATATATTCATCATCTTCAAGTTATCTTCTAAGAGGAACTAGAGATCCACATACTTCTAGGTCATGAAGACCAAAAATCCAGAAGAAGAAGAAGAAGAATGTACTCAAACTAACAAAGAAGAATGTTAATGATAAATTTAAAATATTAGTAATTAAATTAAAATAATTATTAATTATTAGTTTATTATATGAAGACAAAAAGAACAAAATGAAAAAAAAAAGACTTAAAACTAATTAAAATGCAAGAAGCAAATGAAAGATAGTTGTTTGAAAAAAAAAAAGAAAAAAGAAAAACTGCCACACTCTGCAAAGCAACAAACTTTGCAAAATTAATATTCAAGTCATTGTGTTCTCACTTAAAATTAGTTGGTTATCAATTACCTACTAGCAAAAAATTGATTGACTGGGCGACTAATTTTTCAATAAAAAATATACTATTTCTAATTGAATTTGCTTTTTTACCAATTGACACTCCAATCAGTAAATGCCATTTTTATTGCAGTGAAAATAAGTAAAATATTATTTTATATTTAATAATTATTATGTCATATCTGAAAAATATGATATTTTCAAAAACATAAAATAGCTACTCTTTATATGTATTGATTATGAAAAAGAAAAGCATATTTTGATTAACAATTATAATATTTGACCTAATGATTTTATTATAACAATTTAAAGTTGAGTGAGATCACAATCTAATTTTTGACCTAGCGATCCCGATGCTGACTCCTAACATTAAGATCTTCTGCATAAATATTTCTTACGGATTGGTCATTTCAACAGTAAAGCCCATTTGGCTACAGTCCCATTTGGCGTTGAACTATAGTCGATGCTAGCTAGCCAAACGTAAACCCATAGATTGTGTTGAACTATAGTCCCATTTTCAGAAGTAAAACTCCAAGATATATAGGCTAGCTAGCTAGCAATTTTCCACTGTTAAACCTAATTTTTCATGTTGATTATGGCCTACGGTCACTCGTGCCGTCAATGAATAGTTCAACAAAATCTGTGCTCTGGTCTAAACCTCACTATAAATAGAAGTGCACCTTGCATCTCCCTTTCTCATGTACTGATGCAACATTAGAAAAATCTTACAATTTTAGGTCTCAATATAATCCCATTAACTCATATATAGCTACTTACTAGCTAGCAGTTATGGCTAGAAGACTCCAATCTTTTGCCTTCTTTCTTGCTCTCGTTCTCTTTTGCAGGTTGAGCATCATGCATGGGATAACGGCACGACCACTTATTAATAGTTTAGGGCATGCTGATGCTAAGGAAGAGTCAGGGGGTCTCTTTCTAGAGTCACCACATAAGGTTGTAAAGAGCTCAATTCCAAGCTCAAATATTGTGGAACGTCATGTTTTCCCAACTCAAATAGTACTTGATAATTCTGGCCCTAGCCATGGTGGACAAGGGCATTAGCATGCCCAACCTAGCTATATAACCGGCTGCATGAGGAGAAGGGCGCATATATGGAAAGAGATTTCTCTTTCTGTTTAGTTTATCTGAAATAAAAGCCATTAGTCGTGATCTGAATAAAAAGTTTGAATAGTTTGTAAGAAGTGTTATGTTCAAACCCTTCTGTCGTCGTGTACTAATAAAACCACCAAAATAGTTTTCTATATAGTCACTTGCTCTTCCAATCATTGTTTAAGTGTGATCAGTGTTGTTTCAGGTCATTAGGGTTGAGATCTTAAGTTGTCTCCTGGCCCCTCTGAATAATGTAATATTTAATTCTATATACCGTTATAAAATACATATATAGTTTTTGTTTGGTGCACCTTAATTAATGAAGTTTTCTTTTAAGTTTTTACTATGCTTTTACTGGATCAAAAATCAATGGTACGGAGGTTATTTTTTTTATTTAATAATGAAAGATTTGATTAGTTAGTAAGCTTGTAGATTTAAATTTCTATATCTGTCATTAAAAAAAAAGAAATCAGTTACATGGCAATTAATTAGTAGATTATTATAGAAAAGGAGAAAAAATATAAGATTAAATTAATGATTTAATCTTAAAAAATTATTCTTTTTTCATTTGGATCTTCCATGGATGAAGCATCTTCATTTAGTCTCCCAATCAAAGTGGTCTTTCCATTGGGCAAAGATATAGTCACTCAATAGACAATCTATCATGGCAATAACAAGACTTGCTTAGGTATCATTTTCCTCTAAACAGCATATTGTTTTGCCTAATTTCTCAAAGCCTACCTAGTTTAATAAGATGATAGAAATTAGATAAAACAATGCTATTTAGGGGAAATAACATCCAGGCAAGTCTAGATTATCATTTAACAACTATATAAGCTCTTGTTTATGCCATGCTAATTAATTTATTAAGTGACCATATTTTTTCTAATGGAGAAATTATTTTAATTGGGGATAAAATTAAGAGGTTTTATCTTTGAAGAATCAAATTAAGAAAAGATTGATCTTTATAATTAAATCATTAATTTAAAGTTACCTTCCATTTGTAATTTTGCGCTTTGCATCCCCTTGTAGAATGCAATTTGTAAGAGCAACTCTTACAACTAGTTTGGAAGACTGATTAGAAAAACTATAATGCGATTCGAATATTTAAGGTTGGCAAATCAAATGAATGGGTGTCTATGACCATCAGTGATATATAGCTTTCCTATCCCTACCATGGATGAACTTTTTTGGAGCCGCCTAGTTTTCTAAGCTTAATTTAAGGTCTAGTTATCATCAAGCCTTAGTGAAACCAAAAGACAAATATAAGACTATTTTTTGCGCCTATCTAGATCATTATGGATGGCTAGTAATGCCTTAAGTATGACAAATAGTACAGCCACATTTCAAACCTTAATGAATCATGTTTTTCATCCTTTTCTTAGAAAATTTATCTTAGTATTTTTTGATGATATATTGGTTTTAGCCTTTGCATCTACAACATCTTTCTATCATACTCCAAAATTCACACCAATAACAATTATATGCTAAGCTTTCTAAATGCTCTTTTGGCCAACAAATAGTGGAATATTTGGGCCATTTTGTTTCTAAAGTAGGACTAGCTATGGACAATTCTAAGGTTTAAGTAGTATTAAATTGGTCTATCCTAACTTCATTTAAACAACTTTGAGGTTCTTGGGCCTCACAAGTTATATTATCAAATATTTATCAAGGTTATGCCACTTTAGCTGCACCTCTTACTCAATGATTACAAAAAGATGCCTTTGTAGTCTATAGCAGCTCAAAATGCTATTGATTCTCTTAAAAAGGCTATTACTAAGGCACTTGCTTTGGCCCTCCCAAATTTTCTCAACCTTTTGTAATTGACTATAATGCTTTAGGAGTTGGAATTAGGCTCTCCTTAGCCAAAACGAGCACCTCAATGCATATTTCTCCAATAAATCATCCATCAAAATGCAATCCAAACTACATATGTAAGAGAATTGTATGTTACAATAAAAGCTGTAGCTAAATTTTTCCATTATTTGCGAGGTCATTTTTTGTGAAAAGAACATATCAAAAGAGCTTTAAAAGTTTAATTGATCAAGTTATACAAACATTTGAACAACAAGAGTTGCTACATAAATTGATAGGATATGTAGTGTTGATAATAAAGCTGTAGATACTCTTTCAAGATCTTTTTATATGGCTTATTTTGTACCACAATTCATAAAAATTAGAATTATGAATTATTAAATTTTATTTCCCCTAAATGAGTGATTATGGACCTAGGAATAGTCCATATTACAATATGGACACATATAAGTACATTAAAAAAATCAAAAAGAATGAGAAGTATTTGGATTAGCCTAAAGATGTAAGGGATTGAACTTCCTCATTTATCATTGGTCTTAGGTTTGGTCATCATACTCCGAAATGATGTTTAGTGAACCTCATTCATTGAGGACCGTAAAGAAAAATTTAGAAAACCAAAATTAAAACAAGAAATTGGTCATTTAATCAGTGTACATCAAAGACAGTTCTAATTACAAAACATTATGCTGTCACAAATGTAGATGAGCTACTTTACTTTTTCATATTTTTTTCCTTAGAAATACAAAAATATTTTATGCATAATGCACACAAATAGAGGATTTGCTTTAAGTTATTAATCAAATATGTAAGGCATATTTTCCAAAATATGCTATAGTGACCTTTACAATTGAAAATAATCCTGTTATTGCCTAAGACAATAGGAAATAAGTCTATGATGGACAAAAAAAAATCTAGCTAGATCATATTTATTGTTCCATCAAGATGATCCTAAAATTTTTTTCATAAGATTATTTAGACGTTTGCTATATGGATTCCACAAGAATGTCATTACAGCTTTGTTTTAGCATAAATTCTACACTTTCTTTGTTAAATAATGTTTTAATGCCATGTTAATTAAGTTGCAAAATGTTAATTTTAGCAATCTCCATCTAAGGTTACAAAAAGCCCATTTCAACTTATCTTTAATGTCTTCTTTCTCATGCATATTTGGGACCAAAAAACGCAAGGTCCATCTATTGAAAATCATTAATACAATTCTTGAACTGGTTCATGGATCTTTATTTAAGTTCAGCACCCTCTCTGTTATCTTTAACCAAAAAAAAACACATTAAAATAACCAAATAAAAGCCAAGGATCCTCTATCCTATTAGCAAGCATCAAAATTTTATTCGAGAGATCACTTCAAAAACAAGGGTTAGAATCACCATAAACACTAATAAATAAAAAGATGCTTTAGAATTTTTGAAACTAACATAACCATGTAGAAATTGAACATGTGACTAAATATAATTTACCTTCGCAATTTCTGCATTCCATAAGTACCAAATCCTACCTATAAAACTAGAGACCTCCACCCAGATCCAATCTATAAAGCCCAATTTACAAACCACCTTATCCACTTTAACCCCATTAGATTCTGGGTTCAACTAAAACCAAAAAAGGAATATTATTGACTTAGCTCCTTTATAATTCTAACAAAAAAAATGCATTAAAAAAATGGAAGTCTTAGGAAGGCCTCACAAGCCTTACAAACCATAATGGTACACTCTAGTGTCCTTAAAAGCTTTTAACAATTTGTCTTTGTCGTTGTCCATTAAAAACTACTAAGTATATTTAATAAAATTACTACTTCAGCTAGGTCAAGGGGTTTACAAGGAACACAAGAGCTATTAGGCGAGCTTTACTACTTCACACCACTACTTCTAGCATGCTTCACCTCATCAACACATACTAGTTTATTGAAAGAGGACTTCTTACTTAGACTAAGTGGTTTATTCATGTTCTTATACCCTTTGGACCCACTTTGGAAATGTTTCCTTACATAATCTGATGCAACCTTGCATTAGGCTTCCTTTTAAAATCTTTATAAGACCTCTTGAAACTTAGCTTTACACTATGAACAGGCTAAGAAGCAACCATGGGCCTCCATTTAGTATGCTACACTATTTGGGCTATGTTGATTTTAAAGGCCTTATTAGCTAGAGACACATTCTCCTTATTGTGAATTGTCAACCCCTTAAAATGAGGTCTATGTAGGAGAGATGAGCTTAGGGGTTCCTTAAGATCATGGTCACACAACATGTGAACTGCACCTCCTACCAAATTTGAAATAGGTAAAGAACTTTCCTTATTTAAAGCATTGACTAGTTAACCATCCACAAATGCCTTACTTTCTAAATTTACTAACGTTGCATATCTTGATGAGGAATGATTGTTACTATTACACAATCTATGCATAAACTAACGAGATTGAATATGGTGCACAGAATCCATGAACTTCATCCCTAGATACCATGATTTTTTGTTTCTCTTCACCATCATCAAAGGGTTGTAAATCTCATTGACAAAAATGCTTTGATTTAGAGTTATCGAGTTTAAAGGTGATCATCGCCTATTCTAATCATCAACTGCATTTCCATTTATCACTATTGGAAAGCAATGCTCAATTGGACAAGCTTCTATTTTGTGACCATAACAACCACACCCAAAGCAAATAAGGCTAAAACCTTCATATTCCATTGTAAAAATGGAATTTCTAGTGATAAACTTTGGGATTAACTTCTTCCTTAAATCAATTTCCACATTAATGTAGGCAAACCAGCCTCTCTCCATCTTTAACTCCTCTTCCTACCTTATAGACAATGTCTTAATATCAACCTTGAGTGTTTTCCCAATTCTATTGCCAAGCCTCCATAGAAAATGTTCATTGTAAAATTGTATAGGTAGATTTAGAATGCTAACCCATATAACAATTCTACCAATGCTATTAATCTTTAGATCAAAATCTGGATACCCTCTCTAAATGACCAAATAATGTTCCATGATCACCTAGAGGGCCTTGTTAAGGACAAATTGATAATGCTTAGGATTAGAAAATCTAGCTAGAAAATAGTTATTCTCTAGGTAAATCAATTCAAAGTTTGAAATATTCCAATGTTTCATAAGCCTGGCTTTCAAGATTCGATAACTAAGTTTCTTTATCAATAAGATCAAAATCAAAGCCTTCTTCTATAGATGGCGTTAATCTTTTCATTTCTTCTCTTTACGCACTAAATCATTGAGCGCACCTTTATAAGTTCTTTAATTTCTTTTGAGAGCTCTAAATCACCTTCCTTGTCAAATCCTAGTCTTTTATCATCCTTAAGCTCTATAAACTCACTGTTATTGATAATCACACTTAGAGAGGTGTACAAGTGTTATATGCAGAAAATTAAATAACACAAAATTTTGTAAATATGAAAGTGAAGCAAGTATAAAATGCAGCAAGCAAATAGTAAATAAGTGGAGTGAACTAATGCATACCAACAAAGTAAACTACTAGAACGAGCTGTATGAATGTGGAGTATGCTAGTCTATGTAAGTGAAGGATCCTCTAAAAGCAGAGGATGCAAAATATGTAGTAAATAAAATAAGATAAAGAGAGAGAGAGAGAGAGAGAGAGAGAGAAACACTACAAATTTTATCCTAGCTCAACCCCTCAGTCAACTTGAAAAGACTCTAGGAAGTTGGTTTCATGTGCTCACCACTAACACAAATTTTACAAGCTCATGTTAAACTTAAATTAGGTTTTCTATGACTCACCCTCAACTTAATCTCTCAACCAAAGAGTTATAGATTGTAATATAAAATAACAATTTTCCTCTAAATAAGGATTTCTCTAAGCTTAATAAATGCTTTTTACAAGCTGATATACCAGAGAATAAGAATATTTTCTAAAAAAAATGATTGCTTTCTTTTCACACGATACTTAAATTGGTTTTCTAGTTAGTTCTCTTCATTTAAGCCTTCCATGTATTTATAAATCTTCAATGTTTTTTAGTCATTAAAGATGGAAAGATGATAGTAACGTCCTTTTGACTAGAGCAGAGAGAGCGTGTCTCCAACATTCATGAACTTTCTTTTTAGCACAACTATCAATATAAAAAGTTCTTCCTAAGCAACCCATCTTGTCCAATCTTTATAAATGCGAATAAATGCTTACTTCATGGGTTAAAGAAAGATTATCACCTTTTCTTTATAAAAGAGAAGTTGCAAAAGAGAAAGAGGCAGAAAGAATGAAACAATTATATTATATATTCATTTTGTCTAACCGAGAGAGATAGAGGTTTTGTTGCATATACATTAATATTTTTGTTTTTAAACAATAAAGAGATGAAAATGGGCTTTTACATGAATAAATTTTAACTTTGTTATCATTAATGTCATGGGTCTAAACAACTTTAAGCCAACAATCTTCCCCTATTGATGATAACAAGACTACAACAATGCAAAATTAAGATTCATGTAAAGGCTCTATATGCTCCCCTTGAATATTTGCATCCTTTTAGTAAAAAAATTAGTTTGCCTAAGAGTGCAAAGTACAAAGGCAAAAAATATGGTGCAAAAAGATTCAATAGAGTTATAATCTAAGAACATCAACATTATAAATCATTATTGAATTTTGCATGTAATTCTCTCTCTTTTTGTCAACAACAAAAAGGTAAGAAAGCAAAAAAGCATAAAACAAATAATAAAAGGCAGCAAAAGCAATGGATACAAAACATAAATTCAAAATATCACAAACATATTACTGAAATTATAAAGAATTCAATAATCACTAGCTAGTCCAAAACTTGTAAAAAGTTTTCAAAAAATTAAAGTGCATCTCTAAGTTGTTAACCTAAATGATGGAATGCTTACCCTGTGGAATCAATGGAACGAAGAATGGCAGTCAATATCTTGAATTCTCTACTGTAACACTTATTTATCCTCTTGAAAAAAAAAATGCTTAGAATCATGTAGTTCAATAGTAACAAAGTCAAGTTACTACCTTATAGCCCTATGACTACTAATCGTGTTTTGTATAGTGCCAACATCCATGGCCATTCGATCAAAATCATCCTTATATTCTTGCACATTTGAATAAGCTAAAGAATTTTATCATTAAAAGATGGATGAACATAGGTGGGAGAAGGAGATGAAAGTGAGAGAAGACGAACCTAATGATTTGTGTGAGGAAGTGTAGGTAGAGGAAGTGTAAGTGAAGCAGGGTCAATTAGAGTTAGGAGTGAGAAAAAGGGTTTTAGTGAAGGAATGGATTGAGAGGGAGAGTTATGATGAGTGGGGAAAATAAGTGAAGGGGATAAAGATTAAGCAAGGAAATCAAGAACGAATGGTGGACAAAAAGATGGAAAGATGATGGGTGGAGGAAGCACATCTTCTTCAGAGTCAAAATTTTGAGTCACCTTAACTTCTTTCTTTTACACAAGGAACCCATACTTAATGAAGGGGGCATAAAAGATTCTAGAATATGCACTTGAGTAGTGGAGGGGGTACCAAAGGTGGAAGGGCTTCATCATTTTGCATTGGAAAGGAAGTATTGATATGGAATTCAAAAGGTTCCTCAATTAGTTCTAACGGAAGGTAAACTTCAACTAGTTGTTCCTCTAGAGTAATCTTAGCAACTTCCATTTCAACGTGTTCCTATATAGGTTCCTCTAGTATAGGCTCAGGAATTTTCTTTTTTTAGAAAAAGAGGCTTTAATGGACTTCTTTAGGACAAGAGGTGGAGGAGCTTGTGGTAGGCGTATTTAAAACTTGGCACAAAAAAACTTCAAGATCAACCTTGAATTTCTCCACATCATAGTTCTTTATTCCATTCTCTGTTAATTGGTGTATATTTCATGAACTTGAGGATGGCAGCATCATAAGTCATAAAAACTATTTAATAGGCGTATCCTTCAAAACTTACTCCTTAACCTCTGAAAATTCGAGTGAGGAGCATCTTATAAGGCAGACTTATAACTTGTGAAAAATAATTAGTAGCTTTATCCATATATTTTAGTATCTAGTAGATATATGTATTTATACTTTGCTAGGCTGCTAGATTATAGACCCAAAAAAGATCTCTTTGAGACAGCATATCCAAAGTTCAAATGTAAGGAAACACGGTAGTTCCTAAATATGTGTTGCTACTCAATAAGAAAAAGAAACCATCTAAACATTGATTTTTCTACCAATTATTAGGTCCTTCCCTTCAACTACAACTTCAAATACATCAGCATACATTGCTTCCATTTGGACAAGCCAAGAGTGTCCAATAAAGAAATATTTGGGGTTTCCCTTAAAAGATACTTCAAATATCTTTTATGAAGTATTTGCACCCACAATCACTATTTTTCCATTAACTAGTGAACTTAAAGCCTTCCCTTTTTTGATAACATGCAAATTTGTATAAAATTCTCAAACTAAGTCATCATAAACTGGTTCATTGATAGTTACTAAAAGAGTCCATTTCATGGACTTAAAATCCATTTCAATAAGGCAGTTCAACTGGATCAATTTTGTAAAATCTACATAGCCACTAGTAACAACAAATCTATGCATAAAATTTGTAAGATACCTTTCCAAATGTTTTTTTGAGCAAAACTTAGGTAGCAAATGCTCAATAGACTCTCTACTGGGTTCTTTATCCCTAATCTTTTTCTTCCTTTTTCCCTCAATTATGACTAATATTTCTTTGAAAAGGTTTCTCAAATATTGATGCCCATTGATTTTTTTTGAATGCTTATGTATTTCTCCCTCAATCCTATCTAGGTATTTGCCAACATTTTTCTTTCTTTTGAATTGAGGATTTTGGGTCGAAGATCTATTCATTTCTTCCTTCTTCTACTTTGCTATCTTCTTCAATCTAAGTCTTTCTAATGCCTATTAACACTTATTGTATTCCTCTTTAACATCGATAATACTTTAATGGAGATAAACTACTTTTGTCTTTGAGATCTTTAAAGATGGAATGTGAACTGGTTTATCTATTTGTCTATAAACTACTTTAGGTTTAGGATAGAAAGTTTTGAGGGAAATGGAAGAGGCTCAAGAAAATGATGCTTCATTTTTTATACTAAACAATTTTTAAAAAAATTTGTTATTTAGGCATTAAAAAGCTAACCATCATTAATGCTGATCATTATTAAAGGGCAATCGTCATTAATGTTAAACCTTGAGATACATTATTTTTTAAAATAATTAAAATTTTGACAATCACCTTAGATTACATGTGTCACACCCGAAAATGTAACTGTAGTGCATTTAAGATAAAAGAATTTCAAAAATTTTTGAAAATCAAAATCATATAGTAAGTAATAAGAGTCGCAACTAAAATTTTATTTTTGAAAAGAAAAAATTTAAAAAAAAATTATTTGAAAAATGAAAAAATGATTTACGAACCACAAAATGGATTTAGGAGTCGATTGTGAGTGGGGAAGGTGTTAGGCACCCCACATCACCCATTACTAATAACGGTTACCCTAAGTTAGTTATGCAAAATTATCATGACTTTTAATCTATTTTAATCCTCCCTAATGAATCACATATAAAATAAAAAATTAAGAAATTAAAGAAAAAAAATTAAGAGTAAAAAAGGAAAAGAAATTAAAGAAATAAAATTAAAAGCAAAATAAAATGAAAGAAATTAAGAAAATAAAAATTGAAAGAAAATATTTTATTTACAAAAACGAACTTAACATAGAATAAAAGCCTAGGACCTACGTACCCTTCGGGGGAATCAAAATCAACGTAATTCGAATTTAAAAATTGTATTCAGATAGTGGGTGTTTTATTTTTGTTTTTTGTTGTTTTTGTTTTTGTTTTTATTTGTTTTTTCGCTTTTGTTTGAATTTTGATTTTGTTTTGTTTTTTTTTATCTTTAATTTTGTTATGATCTATTTTTTATTTTTTTCCTTATATTATTTTTATTTTTTACTTTTTTTTTGTTATATTTCTTTTAGATTTTCATTTTGGGAATGACATTTTTTAAGCATTATTTAAGCAATTTAATGCTTTATTTATTTATTATTCTATTTTTTAGTTTTTGTTTTGTTTTTTTTTTGTCATTATTTTCTTGTTTTTTTCTGTTTTTTGTTTGTTTTGTTTTGTCATTGTTTTTTTTTTTGTTTTTTTTTTTGTTTTGTTTTGTTTTTGTTTTTTGTTTTTATTTCTTTATTTTATTTTATTTTATTTTTGTGTTTTCTTATGACTTTAATGATTTTTTTGTGAAATTAAAAAAATGGTTTTTCCCTTTTCTTTTTCTTTTGCATTTTTAAAAATTTTTATTTGATTTTAATTTTTGACTTTCTTAATTTTGCTTGTATTTTCATTTTTGACCTTTTTGTTCTGATTTCTTTTTTTCTCTTTTGTTTTGTTTGGTTTTTTAATTGATGTTTGATTTTTTTTTGGTTTTGTTTTGTTTTTTGTTTTACTCTTTTTTTTAAGGTTTTGATTGATTTTATGTTATTGATCCTTTTTTAATTTTTTTGATATATTTTTTATAATTTTTGTTTTGTTATTTGATTTTTTTTAATATTTTTTTTTCTTTTCTTGATTTCATTATTATTTCATAGTGTTATATACTTCTTATTCTTGATTTTTTATATATTTTATTTTATTTTGTATTTTGGCTTTTTGATCATATGTATATTTTTGTTAATTTTTTTATTATTATCTTTTATTAATTTCTTTATGATTTTTTTATTTTTTGGTATTTTTATAAAATATAATTTAATTAATTTTTGTGGTTATCAAACAAAAGTTGAAAGAAAGTCTAAGGTCTACAAAGGGGAGAATTAATTTTTTTTGTTTATATATAATTTTTATTTTATTTTCAAAATGAAAACTTAAGAATGCTTGATTCCTTAAAATTTAGCATTGAATTTGAAAAGCTTATTTAACTTATAAACCCCTTCTTTTTGTTCTTTTTTTTTTTTGTTTCTTGTTTTATCTTATCTCCTTTTTCTTGAATTTTTTTTTTGAAAACAAGATTAATTGAATAAGGCCATTTGAACCCAAAACTCGTAAGTAAAATATATATATATATATTCATAAACACCAAAGAGACTTTATTATCACACATAGCCCTTAGATTTATTCTTATGTGTCTAAAGAGATATAAAATCTCACACAACTATTCTAAAATAAAATAAAATAAATACAAAATCAAAAAAATCCAAAGCAAACAATAATTTGTGAGAGCGGGTGCTTGGTGGTCAGTCAGAATTCACTGTGTCACTCTTTAAGCGTATACAAGGGTAAAAGAAGAAATTATACAACTAGGACTCAATTGACTCTTATTCTTTTGGTTGGATTGATGATGAACTTGGTAGATGCTGTCCTGCCAAGCCTTATGTGATTCTACCTTCTCATTCCCCTGATTGAATTGATGAGAGACTCCCCTAAGCGAGCCATATTCCCTATATTGCTCCACCCCGTCAAGTCCCAAGAATGATAACAGACTTTCTGCCACAACATAAAATAGGAAGGACATGATTAAGGTCCTATTAAGGTCCATAAACAACAGGCCCATATTCAAATGAATCGTCTAGCATGTAAGCCCATAAAAATCCTGCACCCATTAGATGGTAATGAAAGAACCTTTAGGAAATGATGAAGAAACATAATTAAGTTTCATGGACAAAACCCAGTACATACACAATCTCACAATAATCTGCACCAATAATTGATACCCATACCGAAGGCCCAAAAAAAATCAAAACGTAAGATTCCAAACAAATATAAATTGTAAAGGCTCTCATCCATTATCTCAGTTCACCCATCAGTAATGACATTCAAACAAGAAACTAAACTAAGCAACCCCTGAACCTAGGTAAACTAAAAATATGGACTAGGAAAGATATTCCAATCCCAGCAAAAATAACAACTGAGCCATCCACAGCAGCGCCGAAATGCCAATTCTAGCATGTTTGGATGGGCATTTGCAAGAAGAAAACCATAGTTTGCAAGGAGAAAACCACAGTTTGCAAAAATTAAAGAATTGGTGCTTCTCTCCAAACGTGATTTTGTAAAACATATC
This sequence comes from Erythrophleum ivorense, assembly GCA_026724425.1. Lineage (NCBI taxonomy): Eukaryota > Viridiplantae > Streptophyta > Magnoliopsida > Fabales > Fabaceae > Erythrophleum > Erythrophleum ivorense. Next base: position 417,748 of record JAIUCV010000430.1, read on the forward strand.
CAAACATGCACTTCCATGTCAAGTGAACTGAGACTAAAGTGAAATGATACTAAAGTGAAATGATATAACTATGTGTATGTTTGGTTCAACTTTTTCTTTCCTCAAAACGTGATTTTGGCCAAAGCAACAAACGTGTTTTCTCACTTTTCAACCCTAAACCAAACATGCACTATAACTTTCCGCAACACATTAGAACAAAACCATATCATATTTTGATGGCAAAAACAAACCAGAATGAAGTCTAGTCCTGTAACAAGCAAAGTGAATACAGTAAGGCCACGTTTTCTCTTAATAAACCATGAAAGCTCATATATCTTCCCTCACAAGACTCTCCAGTAGCCTAAACTAAAGCACACAACAAGGACTCTATAAATTATCCATGCCTAATTTTGCAACAGGATGTACCATGGCGGGCTTAATATCACCACGTAGTCAACAAATGAAAATTGATATAAGTCTCCCAAATGAATCAAATGCAGGAATAATCACAGGATTTCATTAGAACAAAAAAGGAATATATGGAAGTCTCTGAGAACCCCTTTCAGGTACGCACATTTAGCACATCAATTTCAAGCTCAGATAACACAAAAAGAAGCAACATTGAAACCAGCAATCGAAACAATTTTCAAGCCCAAGCCATACAATAAAAAGCAAGACCAGAAAAAGATCAAGGGAAAGCTCATCTTAAAAGATAAACCAAAACCATCTAGCCGAGCAAATTATTGAAACTAAAAGGAAAAGCTATGGAAACTTATCTCCATTTTCGTTCCTCCATCCTATTCTCTCTCAAATTGCTATCTGCATTCCTCAAATCTGATTCTGCTCTGTCCAATAATGGTATGAAGGAAGACCTTGCTTAGATGACCTCTCCGTTTTCTCCGTACATGTTCAGGCCATCCTCTCTATTCGGCCCCGCAGCTTCTTCCTTCATTCTCACGTTCCCCTCACTTTTTTTCTCTTACTGAATCCTCTTTTCCCCTTTTGTGATTCCTACTCTCAAATCCTTCCCCTCAGCCTCGCACCCCCTCAATCTCTCACACCAGAACGTTGCCCTCCTTCTCCTGCTCTCCTCACTTCATCTCCGTCACTCCCTGATTCTCTTCTACTCCCGATGAATCCCCCTCAATCTTCGTTCTCCTTCTCTCTTTTTTGGTTTTTGGTCTCCAAAACCCCATACCCAAAATGTTCTCTCTTTCCCTATTCTCTTCCACCCCTTCTCTCAGTTTCAGGCCTCCCCTTTCAACTTCTCTCCCCTTAAATCCTCCAGTCGCCTTTCTGCTTCTCCACTAATCCCTTAATCTCTTCTCTTCTCCATCTCTCCTTCTCTCAGTTCTTCCTTCTTCCTTTCTTTTTTAATCTCTGACGCTCCTCCTAATCCTTTCCTCTGAATCTCAACCCCCCTTTTCTCGCCAAAAATCATTCATCCTTTTCCGCGATTCAGAGCGTGACCCTCGCCCTCTTTTCCCAAACGCGTTTGTGTTTCTCCGGGGGTGTTCATCTAAAATATAAATAAGATAAAATTTTAAATAAAATTATATTAAATCGGGTGGATCATAGATGAAAGTATATTCTATATAACCTACCTTAATAGTTATTTTTTTTAATTATTAACATCTTGTTATTATATATATATATATAATTCTTATTTTATTTAATTCTCTCTACGTATTACAATTTTTATTACCTACGTAAACCTTTCTTATTTCATGTATATACTTATTGGTATTTTTTTATTGAATAATAAAAATATACATATTTATTTAAAATTAATTATGCTAGTATAGCTTATATTTTATTTGATAATACTAGATTATTTTTTTATTATTGATAAAAATATAAGAATTTTAAAGGTATATTATTTTAAAATATATATCTATGAGTTTGGAAAAAGATATTTTTATATTACAAGTATTAATTCATTAAAAAAAATCTAACCCGCCCTAACCCACCCTAAAATCGAGCTTATTCGGGCCGGACCATAGGTATAAAAACAAATCTAATATCTTAATCAGACAGAGCATCAGGACAACTAGATGTTCGGTCTGGCCTTACCCATGTATAGCCCTAGTTTCTCCCCTTCTTATTCGCTCCCCATTTGCCTTTTTCATTCCTTGTCGTTTTTCTGCCAAAGCTTTTTTTTTTTGGTTGCCTCGTACAACCACCTTGTGATGGCAGAGAAAGAGCCCCAGCCAGGTGGGGGAACCATCCGTTTTTTCCAATTGGGCTAGGGTTCCTAGGGCCTGGACATGGGCTTCTATTTTTTACTTTTTTTAGTTATTTTTTGATTGGTTTCGGGCTTTTTAGTGAATTAAGTCAGGAAAAGGTGAATTCTTTGTTTATTTTTTTCAGATTTTTTAATTTAATTTTTGAAATTTTTCTTGTTTAGTTTTGGACATTGAGCTTCAAAATTTGCTATTAAGCCTTAAATCCTATTATTTTATCCTCTCTTTACTATTATATTTTTTTGTTTGGTTCTTTTTTTCTTTTTTAATTTTGATTTAGCTTTGATTTTCATTTTTTTTTTATTTGGGTTGATTTTTTTTCAAGGATGTTGGGCTTTTTCTTGGACGTCCCTTTTTGGTTTGAGTTCAATGGGCCAAAGACAACAAGATTTGAGATTTATTGAAAAAAAGAAATACTCTCTCACTTTTTTTAAAAAAATAAATGTTCTTGATTTTTTATTTTTTTGATCTTGCTTTTAAATTTACCTTTTAAATTTTTTCTATCCTTTAATTTTTTTTCTTTTTTCCAAATTTTTTATTTTTTTTAAATTTTTTAATTTGATTTTATTATTATTTTTGAAACCTACCCGAACAAAATATAATGTTGACAACATGGCAATTAACTTTAGAGCATTAAGTTTCCATATAATAAGTTTAAAGATACGCATCATGCAATAGCATAGATGCATAGCACATTCAATTTAAAGAATAAAAAGATACATTCATTGAGCAAAGTTATAACAATGTGTAAGAACAAAAGTGAAGTAACCAGCAATATAAGTTTAAAGGAGTAGTAAATAAGGTGGAGGAAGCAAGTAGCTTAACATGAAAGAACAGATAGAAAATATCATATATTATCAATCATTCTAAGTTCTTTTCTGAGATAGACAAACCTATTTCCCAACAAGAGTTTAATGAATATATTAGCAAACTAATTTTCAATTTGTATGTATTTTACATCCACATCTCATCATTCAATGTGATTTCTGATAAAATGTTGATTTATTTCAATGTGTTTAGTCCAAGAATGATGAACTGAGTTCTTTGTGAGGCAAATTGCACTTATATTATTACAAAATATGGGAATGTAGTTAAAGCTCATAGAATAGTCTTCTAGTTGCTATTTCATCTACAAAAGTTAGGTGCAACAACTTCCAACAATTATATACTTAGCTTCAGTGGTAAAGAGACCCATAGAACTTTGCTTTTTATTGAACTAAGAAATTAAAATGTTTCCTACAAGTTGGCATCTACCATTGGTGCTTTTTCTATCTAATTTATCTCTTGTAAAGTCTGCATTTGTATATCTAACTAGATCAAAGGAGTTACTTTTAAGATACCATAATTCATAATTTTGTATCCCCATCAAATTTCTAAAAATATGCTTAAAAGCTGTGAAGTGTGATTCTTTAAGATTTGTTTGAAATCTTGCACACTGACACACACTAAACATGATATCTAGTCTACTTGCAATTAAGTAAAGTAAAAAGCCAATTATACCTCTATACTTTTTCTGTTCAAAATCTTTATCATTCTTATCTTTATCCAAAGTGGAAGATGGATATATTAGAGTTCCCATTGTTTGGAATTTTGAAAACTATATTTATTTATCGACTCCTTAATATATTTAGCTTGATTAGTGAAGTTTCCTTACTTTATTTGCTTGATTTGTAATTTAAGAAATAAATTCATTTCTCCCATCATACCCATATCAAATTCACCTTTCATAAGTTTAGTAAATTATTTACATAAAAATTTATTAGTATTGCCAAAAATTATATCATCTACATAAATTTGCATAAGTAAGGAATCATTTCTATGTTTCTTAATGAAGAGGATATTGTCAAGGTTTCTTATTGAAAACTCATTCTTTAAAAGAAAATACTCAACCTTTCATACCAAATTCTAGGAGCTTACTTCATACCATAAAAAGTTTTAAAAAGTTTAAACACATGGTTGGGTAACTTCTTGTCCTCGAAACTAAAGGATTGCTTAACATACATTTGATATTATATATAAATCCATTCAATAATGCACTTTTAGCATCCATTTGATATTATTTAAAATTTATGAAAGATGCATAAGCAAGCAACATTCTAATATATTATAATCTGTAACTAAAGTATAAGTTTCATCAAAGTTTATATCTTCTTATTGAGTCTAACCTTGGGTCACTAATCTACATTTGTTTCTTATGACATTACTTTACTCATCTAACTTGTTGTGAAGCACTTATTTTGTTCTAATGATGAAAGCACCTTCTACATATTCCATTAAACTCTATACTTCATTTCTCTCAATTTGATATAGCTTTTCTTACATGGTTATAATCCAATTTTCATCATCCAATGCTTCTTTGACTATTTTAGGCTTAATTTAGGGTAAAAGTGCAAGGTTATTACTACTATTTTTGAATGAGGATCCAGCGCATAAATCTTCACTTAGGTTTCCTATAATATACTGTAATGGATAAGTGGGGGAGTGTCTCTATTCTCTTGGCAGTCTGATGTCTCCTAGTATAGTTTCTTGCATATTTAATCTTTAAGTATTAGCTGGTGGTTTAAGAATCTATGTCCTCGTTGCTATTTTCCCCAAAATGTTAGAGTGGATTTTCTTTTGAAGTCTACTTCTCACTCCAAATTTAGAGTTCACTTCTATTAGGAAGATGGAGTTTACTCTAACTTTTATCAACAATTCTAAAGTGGCTGAAGCTTACATTCTACATTTAGTTCTTTTCTTCCACTTGCTATATTTGAACTTAGTTGTTGATTTCTTAAATGATTTACTTTTAAAATATTCGCACCCTCATCTATATTCCTTATTTTTCTCAAAGCAAGATTAACTTCATCAAATGCCACATGCATGGACTCTTCTAAATCATAGTTCTCTTATTACACACTGTATATGTTTTACTAGTTGTTAAATATCATAGGAATATGCCTTCATCACTTTTTACATGAAATTTTTTTAAGTTATCTTTTCCATTATTATAAATAAAACATTTACAGCCAAAAGTATAAAAATAATTAACATTAGGTTTTCTACCTCTTTATAATTTATATGGAGTTTTCTTAAAAATAAGTCTAATAAAACAACGATTCAAAATATAACATGTAATATTTATAACTTCAGTCCAAAAATATTTAGGAAAATTATTGCTAATGAGTATGGTGCTAACCATATCTTGAAAAGTATAGTTTTTCCTTTCAACAATTCCAGTCTATTGTAAAATTCTTGATACTAAAAAATAATGATTAAAATCTTGCTCATTATAGAAATTCTTGAACAATTCGTTTCCAAATTCCTTACCATGATTACTCTGAATACTATAGATTAAATATTCTTATTCTCTATGAACTTTTTATAAAAGATCTTAAAATTTTTAAAAGCTTCATCCTTATTAAAAAGAAAGAAAGAAAACCCAAGTGAATCTAAAGAAGTCATCAATAATAACAAAAGCATAACTTTTTTCTATCAAAGTTTTAAATTTGTGTGAGACCAAAGATATCCATGTGTAATAATTGGATGACTTGAAGCAAGTGACAAATTCCTTTAATTTAAATCTAGATCTTGTTTGTTTTCCTAATTGGCATATGTCACATAAGTGATCATTTTCAAAATCAAGTTTTAGGAGACCTTTTACAAGATTAAGCTTAGATAGTTTAGATATAGTATGTATAATTATATGGTCAAACTTTCAATGCCATAGCCTAGGATCATTATAGATAGAGGAAAGACATATCATATTCTTTGAGCTCAAATTACTTTAGTTAAAAATGTAAATGTTTTTAAATTTTTAACCTGCAAACAAGGTTTTCTAATCATTATAGATAATATAATGTATGGATTCAAATATTACTCTATAACCTTTAGCATAAAGTGGCTTATACTAGGTAAATTATGTTTCAAGCCAACAACCAGACAAACATTATCTAAGTAACAATTTTTTGTTAGTTTAACCTTACCAATACAAATATTCTTATCCTTTCCTTCATCCCTAAAGGTAACACATCCCCCATCTTTCCTTGTGAAGGATAAAAATTATAATGGGTCTCCAATCATGTGTCTAAAGTAGCTATTGTCCAAAAGCCATTGATGTTTTGATATCCTTCTTTTTGGGCACACTTGTAAATTTTTCAACTTTTCTTAGGTACTTAAATCTTTTTAGGTTCTTTCATAGTAGTTTTAGGTGTGATAGTTCCCTTTGGAACCCAGATTAAATTTCTCTTTTTGGATTTATATTTATAACATGCATGGCCATCCTTGTTATAAAATAAATAGAAGGTGAAAGATGCTGATTTAACAAAGAAATTTTTATATAGCTTTACATTTTCCTTTTTTCTAATACCCAATACCTAATTCATCAAACATAAATTTTTGTTTACCTAAAAGTATATTTGGCTTTTTTTCTTTTTTACAAAATTTGCTAAGTCTTTTGTTAGAATATCAACTTGTTAATTTAAGCCTTTGTTTTCTACAAGAGCCAATTTCAATTTGGTTTCAAGAATATGAATATTCTTTTTTATTTTGGAATTTATTTAAAGTTGATCCTTATTTTTTTTTATAATAGATTCTTAAAGTCAGTAAGATGCTCATTAAAGGTTTCATCAAGTCCAGCATAAGAAAGAGAATTTTCGTTTTGTACCTTACAATCTTCTAATGCCATAAAGCACATATTTGATATTTCTTACTCCAACTCTTCCTCATCATCATAATTGATGCTCCATGTTGCCTTGGCCTTTTTTTTCCATAAGATTTGATGCCTTTCTTCTTCATATATAGACTTCTAATATGATTTATCCACTTTTTCTATATTCATGACATGTGATTTTAACTTTTCCTTGTTCCTCTTTCTTGTAGTTATTTTTTGAAATATTCCCTTTATTCTTCCAAAGCTCCTTCTTCTTTGTAACATACTTTTCTAGTCTTTTTGAAAAGAAAGCTATATCTTGAGCATCCAGCTCTCCATCATCTTCTTTAATAAAGGCTTCTTTAATGACAATAACTTTTAGAGCAACTAAGTTTCTTCTCTACTCTAACCCGTATCTTTTAAGGTGATTCTTCTCAATTGCAATAAGTATATCTTGTGGTTCATCATAAGATAATATTGGTAGATTTTTATTTTCAATGGAGTCAACCCTGGATTGTTATCTTTGCAAAAGACATATGAGGATCTTGCGATTGAGTTCAAGATCAACGTATTTTTTATCGAGAGCTTTTAGATAACCTATAAGTTTGGCAAACCTATTATATATTTCTTTAATATATTTGTTTTCTTTCATGTAGAATAGTTCATATTCATATACGAGCACATTCAAGTTGCTCTTTTTAACTTTCGAGGTCCCTTCATGTGTGACAAAAAGCTTCTGCCGCACTTCTTTTACAGTTTCATAGCTTGATATTTTGTTATATTTTAATCTGCTAAAGCACAAATTAAAATGTTTCTTGCTCAGTTATTGCATTGAATTAGTTTAATATCATCCTCTGTGCATTAATTTCTAGGCTTATCCATGATATCACCAATCATTAGATCCATCTTCTTAAACATCTTAAGACCATCTTCAATGACTTCTCACACTAGATAATTAGTAAAATGAATATATATTCTCATTCTATCTATCCAATATGAGAAGTGTTTCCCTATAAAATACAGCAGTCTGACAACTAAGAATCCCTTTTAGAAGTAAGCTCCCTTAAGATTATGAGTATTCTTTTTTTACAATATTAAACAAGACCCTTTCTCTTAGCTATTAAGCACAAAAATAAGTGAGATTAGTTTTGATACCAATTGATAATCATACCTAGAAAGGGTGAATAGGTGTGATATATAAAAAATTAAGTAATAAAGAATTTTGCAAATATAAAGTGGAGAAAGCACAAAGTAGAGTGAGCAAATAATAAATAGGTGAAGCAAACTAATATAGACCAACAAAGCAAACTAATATATGCTAGTGGAGTGAGTATACAAAAGTGGAGCATTGTAACACCATAATGTCTTAACCTCATTTAATCTCCCTCCTAACTTGATTCCATATGATTTCCCAAGAACAAGTACAAACCGTGGCATTTTCATGCTTTAAAACGGGGTTCAACCGCTCATAATTTATCTCGTGAGTTCTATGAACCTATCAATCACATTCTCTACTCAAATTTCATTTATACAACTCATACATAGTATAAAATAATCCATAAACCATGGATATGGAGCCAAAAATCAAGAAAATGTAATTTCTCAAATGAGCCCAAAAATCAGATTTTTGGTTCTAACTTTAGAAAATAATAACTAATTCTAAAAAAATGGAAATCAAGCAAACCATAGCTCTCTGGAAAGCTCTGTACGTTAAATTTACACTAAAAATAATTTCTAACCACAATCTCAACATTTGGACCATGTTTGACATCGAAAAAGAGATAAAGGTCCGACTGTCCCAGGTACTGGTGCAGCTTGCTATCATGAACTTCAAAAACTCATAACTAATTCTACAAAAATCCAATTTGGGCAAACTATACCAATTTGGAAAGTTACAGATGCTAAATAGAGGAAACAAATAAGTCTATATCAGTTTAATAGCTTTTGGACCTCGAAAATTGATAGAACAGTAACAAAGGTTGGATGGCTTCCCTGATGCTAATACAGAACTTCAGAAAGTTATTTCTCCCTCTACAGACCTCTGATTGAGGTGCTTCTAGTTGTTATAGGTCACTGTGGATATTTAGTTTATGTCCATAAAGTTTCATGACAATTGGACACCGTTTGATCCATAAATGACATGGATTTATTTTCGAACTAGTTGCACAGTACCATGACTAAAACCATCAAAATTTCCTAACTTCAACAATTCGCCAAATATTTCCTAGACCTCCAAATATTACCCACTTTAGCTTCTTGGGAATCTCTCAATAAATTCTAGAGCCATGCCAAATTTTATATCAAGAAGAACTCATTTGGTCATACTTTGATAAAGCTCACAAATTTGGCAGTTTTGGCACCCAAAATGGTTCAAAGTGGGTCCAAATGGCTTCCTACATATTCTAGCACCTCTTAGACAAGTTTTGAAGTATAAACATAGCATATATGAATTTTTCAAGTGATCTAATTTATCATACATTTCAAATTCACTATACTAGGGGACAAAATGCACTATTACGTATAAGCCACAAAATGGTCAAATCTCACATTTTCATTGCTTTAGCTCTTTATATAGTTTATACATCACTCATACATACTTTTACACTTGCTCAAATATTTAAATCTAAAAAATAATAGGTTCATATTCATTTTGGTACCTCTTTACATTAAAAGATCTAAAATAACTACACAACTTCCTAAGCATGCTCAACTAGGCTCTTTGGTGTGCACTTTGATCTCTTTGAGCTCTGCCTAACATGTTAAGATGGGAGAGAGAAGGGGGTGAGATTCAGAGAATCTCAATAGCTCATACACTCATTCAAGGAAGCAATCAAAGCATATAAACAAGTCAAAGCATGCAAATCATTCACACTTACACAACATATGATTTTCATGCCATGATATCATATCAATGCCAAGAATAAGTTCCAGGGACTTTTGGTCTAGCTTTACCTGAGTTTTGTGACTTTTGGATTGGTCTCACTCTTGGTTTAGGGACTTTTGGCTCCACCACATCCATCTCAAAGGACTTTTGGCATTACCTCACCCGAGCAATTTTTACAATCCATATCATAAGCATATTAGTACTAATGCATCAAGGCAACATCAAATGACATGTCTCACAATACAAGCATATACACAAGCATACAATGACTTTTACATATCCAAGAATGCAACAAGAAAGAGTGGAGAGCTACTTTATAGGCCAACACAAGCCTTCCCTTTCAATTTCTCTTCTTCCTTCTTGATTTCACAATCACAACTAGATGGAGTTGCTTCTTTTGAGCCTAGACACAACAAAGGGTATGGAATTACTCTCTTGGAAGTCAAACAATTACTCACAAAGGCTAGGGGGTTCTGTATAATAAACCCTACAAAGCATAAGAAACTAGGGGTTCTTTTTCTCTCTAGAATTTCACTAATTCTTCTTCTCTTTTCTTTGCATCTCTCAACTTATCACACTCTTTTTCAGGGTTTCTTACTCATTCTAGGTCAGAATAAAGCTTTCTTACTTAACAACCTATGGAAAGAAACCTTAGAAGGAGAAGAATAGAATCAAGAAGAAGAAGCATGAAGAGCTTTAAAGGTTCTTACCTTTCTTCCTTAGCTTCCCTTCCTTCTCTTTTAGTTTCTCCTAGTTTCCCTCTCTCTCTCAATCCTTTTCTTTGCTTTGGATGAAGCTTAGGTCAGTTTAAAGGAAAAGAATGAATTTGGACACTTTAAGAAGTCAAATTCTCTTTTTTCAAACTTTTCCGGACTAACCCTTGCTATAGCGAAGAATAACCATTGCTACGATGATCACATATCAGTCTCAAACCCCTGTTTTCGTTATGGCGCATGCTACGGCGAGCAACTCCTTGGTTTTTGTATAGGATGCCTGCACTCGCTATAGCTAGAAGCATTGTCGCTACAGCGAACAGGTATATTCGCTATAACTAGCTCACTTCTCGCTATAGCTAGAAGACTTAGAAAATTTCAGGATTTCAAAAATTTTTAGCTTCCTTTTTTTTTCTTTTCTTTTTCTGGTTATTACAAGCATGTTGGTATATGCAAGTGGAGGATCATTGAAAAGTAGAGAAAGCAGAATATACAATAAATAAAATAAGATAAAGAGAGAAAGAGAGAGAGAGAGAGAGGTAAAGAAATACACTACTAACTTTATCCTAGTTTAGCCCTCAGGTCTATGTCTAGTCCCTTTAAACTTTAAGGATTTTCCTTCCATCAATTTGAAAAGATCACAATAAATTAGTTTCATGTACTCACTACTAACACCGGTTTTACAACTTTACCTTAAACATAATTTTTTACTACTCATCCTCATCTTAATCTCTTAACCAAAGAGTCATAAATTGTAATATAGAATAACAATTTTCTCGTTAAATAGAGATTTCTCTAAATTCAGTAAATGCTTCTTACAAACTAATATATTAGAGATTAAGAATATTTTCTTGAAAAAATAACTACTCTCTTTTCGCACATTGCTTAAAATTAGTTCTCTACATTTAAGCCTTTTTTATATTTATAGATCTTCAATGTCTTCTAAATTTTCATGATTCTTTTATGATCTTATTTCTGATTCCCTTATTGGACAAAAGGTCCATTTATAGACAATAATCGCATTAGAGCAGGTATAGTTTAGTAGTAAAAGTGCGATTTGTTCTATAGATCCCTGACTAGTTAAAAGATCTTTCATTTGATTCATATTCCAATCAAAAACTTTATTTCTTATCTTAAAAGGGTTTAATCCTCTGTTAAAGATGTAACAATGATAGGAATGGCTTTTTAAAGCATGTCTCTAACATTCATAAGCCTTTTTTTTAGTAGCAACTATTAGTATAAGAAGTTCTTCCTAAGCAACTCATTTTGTCTAATCTTCATGAATGCTATTAAATGCCTACTTCATAAGTTAAAAAAAGATTATCACATTTTCTTTATAAAAGAGATAGTTGCAGAAAAGAGAGATGCAAAAATAATAAAACAATTATACCACATTTTTGTTTTGCCTAACTGAAAGAGATAGAAGTTTTGTCGCTTGTACATTAATATTTTTGTTTCTAGATAATCACTATTCTAGAAGGAATGCTTTGTTGGCAATTATTTTTAGCATTCATTGGTAGATAGTAACCGCCAATAATGAAATTGCCAACAAAGCTAACCAGCTTTTATTGGTGGTTAATTACACACCGCCAATAAAAGATTTCATTTTTGTTGGCAGTTTTAACCTAATCGACAAGAAAATATTATTTTTGTTAGCAGTCATAATGTAACCACCAATAAATATCTATTTTTGTTGACGATTATGAAAATAATTGCTAACAAATATAAATTTGTTAGCAATTTTACTTTAAACTGCCAACTTTTTCTTTTTTCTTTCATCATACAGTTTATGCACCTGGAGTGCCATTTGGCATTTGGTTTATCCCTATTCTTTATTTGATTCAAGCTATCAATATTTAGAAACTTAAAACAATAAAAAAAAAAAACTCTTATTCTTTTAAGAAGAAGAATTATAAAGAATAATTATAGTCATTTAATTAGAAAAAATCTTATTTCTTTGTATTAATCAATCAAAGAACAATTACAATCAATAATCAAATTAAAACAAAGCTAGAAATTAACACAAGTTAATACTAAACTAACAAATATTGTTGGAACACGTATTAAGACTATTCTTCTCTGGGTTCATATATTTGAGTATCAGAGTATTCTTTACAATATGAATTCGGGAAATAGTGCAAAATGAAATATGAACAATTGAAGTTAGGTAATTGGAATTTGACGATCAAATTTTAGAAAATTATTTTAAAACAAATTTTGTATCAAAGAAAAATTGGTAGTATAACGACTTAAAAATAAAAATTCCCTCGGTCTTAAACTCTCTCTTTACAGCTAATAACAACAAATTATATACTAATATCACTAAATACAACTAGTAACAAAAAATTACTAGCAAAATAAGCAAAATCAATTCAAAGATTAAAAGTATAAATATTAAGATATTCAAGGGGACACAGAAGGATATTGAAAAATAAAAGAAAGCATACATATTTAAGTCAATCTTTTTCTTTTTCTAATTTAGACTTTTTTCCCCTTCTTTAGAATCTAAATACTTTCTTTATGATCATCTCTTATATATAAGGCATCATCTTCAATGGAATCACTTTCGAGCGATATCCCCTAAACATGGATCATCCTCAACATTGATATCTTGACCATGTTGAATATCATCTTTGTCATCAGTTATTATGTTTGTCAACAGAACAATGGATAATTTCTTACTACCAAGATCAAGGACATAAAACACTTGTTGGACTTGGGATGCAAAAATAAAAGGCTCGTCTTTGTACTCCACTTTATTAAGATCCACTTGAACAAACCCTAACTCATCAATCCGAAGGCCGTTTTTATTGTCAACCCACTTATAACTAAAGATCGACAATCGAAACAAAATATAGTCCAACTTCCATATGCGTTCAATTATCCCAAAGTATGACATGTTCGAATAAATAGGATTTTTATCTTTAGCACTAGAAATATGCACAAATTGAGCTATAAAAGTTACACCACTATTTTGCATTGTGCTTCAATTATCCTATGCTTTTGTATAGAATGTGTAGTCGTTGATGAGATAACTAGTGTAAAAGAGGACATGCATGCTCGGATCTCTTGCCAACCATTTCCATTTTTCAAATATTGCACTAAGATTCACATCTAACTCCCTAAAAATGTGATTTTTAAACCAATCTATAAAAAGTTGATTATGTTCTTTTGATATCCAACTTTTATTCTTATTGGGATTCAAACTTCTAAGTGTATCCTTGTACTTCCACACATATGGCTCAACCTAATCAGAGTTGTGCAGAATATATAGGTGTACTTGCTCCCACTGTGTACTTTAGATGCTAACTATTTCATTTCCCATAATCCCTTCCCTAACAGTTCTTCCCATGTGTCGAGATACCGAAGCTCCAATATTATTGACATTGGATAGGTATTTGGTACAAAATTCAATAGCTTCTTCCAGTATGTACTGTTCAACAATGCAACCCTCTGGTCAACTTCAAATTTTTACATACCCTTTTAATATCTTCATGTAATAATCAACTGGATACATCCACCTCAAATTAGCTTGGCCACACATCTATGTCTCCCTAACCAAATGAATAGTTAAGTGAACCATCATGTCAAAAAACAAAGGCGAAAAATACATCTTAAGCTCACACAAAATGATCACAATTTGTCTTTGCAATGCCGACAATTTTGCAGGCTCAATCACTTTGCTGCATATGTACTTGAAGAAGAAGCATAGTTTAGTGATTGTCTCTCTTAACTTTTTGGGCACAATGAAGCGTAAAGCCACCAGAATCAAATGCTCTATCAGAATATGGCAATCATGAGATTTGAAACCTTTCAACTTTAGATCTTTCATTGATACAAGTTTTTTAATGTTTGAAGAATACCCCTCTAGAATCTTGACTCTATCATGAAATTCACAAAAAATAATTTTTTTTTCTATATAGAGTATGAGCCACAAGAGGTAGATAAGTATAACATCCCTCTTTCACCAGTGCCAATTCTCTTCTTATTTCTAAAGTAACTAAGTCTAATCTAGCCTTGATGCCTTGGTCTTTCCCAACACATTGAGTAACGTACCAATTATAGTGTCACATACATTTTTCTCAATATGTATCACATAAAGAAAATGCCTCACATACAAGGACTTCTAATATGGCAGTTTAAAGAAAATAGACATTTTTTTCACCCACTTGTCCCAAAGTGTCTTGCAAAAGGTTTGCCAAAATAGTTATGCAAATCTTTTATCTTCTCGTATAGCTACTCACCAGTGAAAGGCAAAGGTGCACTACCTTCCTCTATATTCACATTGAAAGCTTTTCTCTACCACCTATAATGATGTCCTAGAGGCAAAAATCTATGATGCTCGAGGAAGACATTCTTCATACAATGTTCCAACTGCATGGAATGTGTGTCCTTCTCACAAAATAGGGCATTTGCAACATCTTTTGATACTGTATCCTGACAAATTATCATATGCTCAAAAGTTATTGATTGTCCCAAATAACATAGCTCACAAATTGAATGTTTCCTCCCTATATGCATTATATACCTCTGCTCTTGGCTCCTACATTAGTTTTAAATCTTTAATTAGAGGAGCCAAATATACATCTATATCATTCCTAGGTTACTTGGGCCCAAAAATTAGCATAGACAATATCATAAACTTACGCTTTATGTATAGCCATAGAGGTAGGTTATAAGTTACCAAAATCATCGGCCATGTACTGTGGGTACTACTTTGGATACCGTGTGAGTTCATTCCATCGATAGCTAATATAAGGTATAGATTTCTATCTTCTTGCCCGAAGTCAGAGTACTCATGATCAATTTTTTTTCACTGTGGAGAATTTACATGATGTTGAAACTTACCAGCTTGAATCTCTTCATTCGCATGCCAAGTCAAGTGCTTTGCATCTTCTGCACTACTGTACATGCATCTGAATCTGGGTATGATGGGAAAATACTATACTACCTTCACCGGGCATTCTTTCTTCTTATATTATGAGGCATTAGATTAAAGATACTTCTCTAACGATGCATATTCATTTCAAAATAAAATACAATCATTGGGACAAGCATGTATCCTCTTATAGCTCATGCCAATAAAGCATAACATTTGTTTAGTCTCATATGTTCGATTAGAAAAATCATTATCTTCTGACAGCATATCTTTCAAAAGAGCAAGCAATTCTATAAAACTCGTATCACTCCATCCATTTCCCACTTTATATCTGTGCAACTTTAATATTGCTGACAATCTTGTGAATTAGGATAACTAGAATACAACGGCTTTTTTGCATCACTTTTTAACCTCTCAAACATTTTAGGACAATCCTGAAGATCCTTTTCAACCACATTTGCTATCTCTTCAAGATGGTCAGCCTTATATATACTTGTGTCGAACTCATTTAAGGCATAACTCCTACTATACTCCCAATTACTATATGCATCCTTTGTCTGGCCATGCTTTGTCCAACATGTATAACTTTGGTCAATACCATTACACACTAAATGATTATCCAACTTAACTACACTACTTTGCTTCACATGGTAGTAATTTAAACAAGGGCATATAGTTTTACACGGATCTTTTGTATGCTTAACTACGAACCTAATAAACTGTTTCATTCTATCCTCATATTCCCTAGACAATCGATTGGTAAACATCCATCTCCGGTCTATACCTTTTGGATCTAATAAGAACTAATTTGAGTAGAATGTGGTTAGTGACTCCTAATATACTTGGACTCCTACCTATAACTCTACTAAATATTGTCTAATTATAGAAGCTTTCAAATTATTCTTTTATTTCAATCTATATGTTAAAAAAAATCGACAGCATAATAACTTAAAAACGGAAGTTTGCCAAGCTAAGCCCTTTCTTCAAACTAAAACTACAATATTCCAATACTCCATAATAATAGAGCAATAGCAAGAAGTGTTAAGAAATTTATGCTTTATAATTTTCAACTATGCAATACACACAAAAGCCAAACAATCAACTAAGAACTTGCTACTTGATATGTTCTGCACACATTTTGGAAAATGTTAATGAATGAAGTATTTATGACATGAATAACAACTAGAAATCATTTGAAATTAAAGAATGAAAAATAAAATTTACATACTAGGTAGAAGGAGAGATGAGAAATACCTTTGTATTTCTAAGAAGACAACGAGCAACGAGAAATAAGCTACAGAAGAGGCTGAATGAACTAGTAGGGTGCGAAACTAATGCCGCCAATGTGGAAGCCACAAGAAAAGGAGGAAAGCTGCCAAAATTGAGGAGAGAATCACCAAGGAATGGCGCCGAAAATAATAGGCTAGGGTGATGGAAGGTTACGACTACATGTGAGCTTTTACCTAAAAAACACTGGAAACAAGGTTTTATGAATTGTTCTAACAAAAAAAATAATTTTAAAATGACCTTAGTTGGTAGTTTTATTAAAAACAACCAACTTTAATAGACTTTAGTTGGCGATTATAAAAACACTGCAAACATTAATCAATTTTTAGTTAGCAGTCAATACAAAATTGCCAATTAAACTCAATTATATTTTTAAATATTTTTTTAATAAAAAATTGTATAAAAAATTGCCAACTATAATCATATAGTTGGCAGTCTTTTAAGAACCACTAACTATATTCATACTTTTTTTGGTGGTTTTTTTAGTAACTGTTAACAAAAGTGTTTTGTTGGCAATTTTTGGAGAATCATCAATATATCTTATTTTTGCAGCAATGAATAAAGAAATAAAAATGGGCCAACAAAAATGAGTTTTGACATGAATAAATTTTGACTTTTACTATCATCAAAGTCATCCATCCAAACAACATTAGGCCAACAATTATCAACCCTGTTATGCCCTAGAACAAATCTTTGTACAACAAACATGGTCTGAAAATAAAGCAGTGTTCATGTTTGTATGGGGTTTCATAGAGGGCCCAATTGACGAATCAACCATGCTGGTTGCATCCTTAATCATTCCTTCATCTAGAACACGATTCATCTTCTCCTCTGATTTAAGCTTATTTATGCGCCTTTCAATCTGGACGTCCTCCTTTTATTTAAAAATATTTTTATTAATTTAAATAAATATTTTTAAGTAAAATTTCATTTTACAAAATTTTTCATAAAAAGTAATTTAGTTAAAAATTTTAGATTTTAAAATTATTTTAAAAGATTTTAATATAAAAAATTTTAACTTGAAACCTTATATTATAATATTTTTGTACAATTTAAATTTAAATTTTAAAATAATTTAAAATTTAAAATTTTTTTAATATAAATATTTTTAATTTATTATTTTGAGATGTAATTTTTTTTAATTTTCTAATTTTTGGAATTTGAAGTGACAAAATTAATGCTATTGGGACGATAAAAATTTCTTCTTTTACTTAAAATTAATTCTGCATACCTTTTGGATGCACATCTTTCACGAGACTCAACATTTGACCACATTAAAATCATTATTTTATATCAACGCTAATGTTCATCTTCAAATTTGACACATTTTTGTTTCAGGACACCAATATATATTCTTATTTTTATTTGATGGATATTGTAATTAAAATAATATTTTATTTTTAAATGCTTTAAAATTATTTTTGAGATATAGATACATAAAATTTTTTAATTTTTTTAATATCTCAATATGCTATAATGAATATTAATTATTTTCATATATTTTATATTCAATTTTTGTTAAATTATTAACTTTTTTCATTTTTCAAGTAAAAAGAAACCGAAAAAAAAAACTGATAATATCAATGTAATGGTTGAGGCTAAAATTAGATGGTCCTCCTTTGGTGAAAGCACAGAAAAATTTGAAATCTCCTGTAAAAGATAATTTTTAAATTGTTAAATAATGTTATATATTTGTACAATAATTTTAATTAATATAATGTAATGTAATACATACTCAGTTAATTTTTTGAAAATTTTATAAAATCACGTCAAATTAAAAAAAGGAAAAGAAACTTCATAACTAAACTAATATATATATATATATATATATATAAACGTTGAGAAAAGTATAAATGAGTTTTGACTTAATCGTCTTTAAAATTAAAAGTGTTCAAATTCAAATTAGCTAAACTAACCAGAAAAAAAAAATTTAAGGTTGACAACTCATATAAAATACAAAAGTTTACCTAAAAAATTAAGTCAATTATAATTATGCAATTACAAATTTACAACTAAGAAATGGTGTGACGAAAAAAAAA
The DNA here is from genome assembly GCA_026724425.1 of Erythrophleum ivorense. Lineage (NCBI taxonomy): Eukaryota > Viridiplantae > Streptophyta > Magnoliopsida > Fabales > Fabaceae > Erythrophleum > Erythrophleum ivorense. The sequence continues at coordinate 436,402 of JAIUCV010000430.1, forward strand.
CGGATTTTGTAGCAAAATATATCCACCAAAAACCCCAAGACGACTTAGGTAATTGATTGATATGTGAGCCAACGCGAGTATAGGAATTAGCTTGTTTTTGTTTTTTGGGTATAAAACAGAGAAGAGGGAAAAAAAACTAAACAGGATTAAAACGACGGGAGACACGAAAAGAAAAGACATGGCAAGTGAGGCATTGATAAGTAGGGCAGTTTTTCTACTTTTACTTGTCGGAAATTTTTTCATACAATACCCTCAATAATCAGGATTTATTTTATATAAGCGAGATCTATTTCATATACTACATAAGGTTCTAGCTGTTTGCATGTATGTGCATCTAATGGATCTAAAATTTTTTCAAGCCTACTACTTGAAAAAGTCGTGCAAATAATATATACTTTTTTCCAACTTAAAATATACTTAAATAACACACACACACACACACATATATATATATATATAACAGTTTTCGCCCATTTTCATTTTACACATGTAAAAAGGATAATTTAGATATCTAATGTAAAAATTATTTTCTAGTTAAATAATGATTTAAGAATTGAATTGATGTGCAATTTGTTATATCATTAATTTTTTAATAAAAATATAATAAGTATATAATTTTTTAATAAAAATATGATAAATCAATATTTTAATTTGAGAATCTATAATTATCTTCAAAAATCATATACTTATCATATTTTAATAGAAGAATTTTATGTTTGTCATATTTTGATCAAAGAACCTGATAATAAAAATATAAAAAATTACACTTAAATTTTTTTCATGATTTAAATAGTTGCTTATTCCGTTAAATACTTTTAATTGCATGTCATAAACGTTAATATTAATGAAATAAAGTTTAGATAAAAAATACTTCTATGATTAAAAATTCAATGAAAATAATATTAAACTAAAATAAATTATCTTCTCTTAATAAGCACCATTATCCAAAATAAGATATGTGCTAGCTTTCTGTATTTGCTTGCACTTAATGGTAGTAGGATTATGAAAAAAAGTTCAAACTAATTATAAAGTTATCTTTACCATTCATAAAAGAAATTTAAAATATATATAATAATTAATAAATATTAATTTTTTTTGGGGTTACAAGAGACGCGCAAAATCTTGAAAATAGGGATGGGAAAAGGAGTTAGATTCTAATTAATTTAGTTACATTTTTATTTTTAACAATTTTTTTCATTTAGTAAAGAAGACAAAATATCATATTTAATTGGATCATGCTCCAATTTTTTTAAAATAATAATATCACACTATAAATTTTCTCAATATTAATTTGAACTTTACTCAAAATATAGGGCAACCCTATTTTATCGTGTGGATTAGTGTGTGTCTATGTAGTGCAATGTCATTAAAAAAATTCACATGATCAGTCGGATTAATCGTAAAATTATGGATGGACAATGAATGAGAAAGTGATGTTAAAAAAGGCAAAACAATTTATGAAGAGCCAAATTAAAAATTAATCTATAAAAATAATATCTCAAAAGAGTCGTAGACGTCTGAACTTCTGTATTAGCCATATGAACTAATTTTGTTTGCTTTTTGTTTTCAAATTTGAGCCATTGAATTTGAAAACTGCTAGCCAATCGCCTTGAAGAGTTTTCATTTATTACGTAAAACATGGCAATGTCGTGGCTCATGCTCTTGCCAGATTTGTGGGCCCTATTTGGTACAATGACAAAGAAAGAAATTGAAATGGAATCATTTGCCTTGAATCATTGGGTAGGCTGAAAGGAGGACGAAAATGGGAATTGGACTTCATAGAACTTTCTAATCTGTTATGTAGCAAGTGGAGCAAAGGTGATCGCCGATTTCGCAAAATGAACTTGTTGCCCCTTTTAATCATATTGCCGCCTCGTCAAATATCTGAGTCCATCACTTCTACTCCATTTGTGGCCTTCATCGGTGTGTAGTTGGTCTCCTTCGGAGTCATTACCAAATCTTGGTCCTTCACTATCGCAGTCGTAGTTGGCCGCCGTTGAAGAAGTTGATCAGCATTTTCGCTACACACACAAGTATACCAATGAATTGGTTTGTATAGTTGAATGTGCTTGACAAACCAGCCATGTCTTCGGGCTGATGGATGACCATAATTTTGTGCATGTATAGCTTCCTGACCACACATGACAGACTAAGCAGTGGCATGTATATCAGTAGGGAGAAAAGAAAAACTGGTCATTTGTCATGCACATTGACAGGAATGGGACTCAGAGTATCGAGTGGGGGAGAAGAAAAGAAAGAAAAAGAAAAATGAGAGGAAAAAAGGGATTAAAAAAAGAAAAATTAAGACAGAATTTTTTCATTAAATCAAAATAAAATGTAAGGACACTTGTTTATATATACAAATAATAATAATTAAAAATAATTAAACTATATAATTTAAATTTTAAAATAATGTATATAAAATAAAATAAAAGGTAATTTTGTCATTCTCTCCTTTTATCTTTCTATTTTTATATTATTTTTTTAATTTAAAAACATATTATTTAACTGATGTACGGAAGTTTTGTTCAATAAATGTTCGGGCTTTTTAAGGCCTCTTTCCAAAAAATTTGTAAAAAAAATAGAAATAAGAGCCATTGAGGACCCTAAATAGATGTGTCTCATTAAAGTCGTTTGAGATTATTAGCAATGCAAGGTAACTTGATTAAAGTTAAGTAAATTAAATTAATAGGTTTGAAATTCCCTTAACGTCAAGAGTTTAATTAACCTTTTGAATGAGTTTTTGCTTATTTCTTGATAAACCTTATTCATAAGCTAATCTTTTACACCAAAGTATTGGGGATATATACTTATAGGTGTTAATCTAGACAATGGCCCAACTAGCCTAATGTTCAATTGAGTTGGTCTGAGCCAATTGAAAAAAGAAATAGATAAGATTGGGCTAGTCATAGTCTAGCCTAGGCTTGTTTGACACATAAATAATATAAGAAAAAAATCAAAATGAAAAAAAAAATTTAAGATTCATTTTGAAATTTTAGCTAAAAATTTTGAAACATATTTTATAAATTATAAATACTAAAAGTATTAAGGCTATTGTCAAGTTCTTCTTAAATATAATTATGACATTCAAATAAAAAAATAAGATAAAAATAAAAATATTTTTAGAGTTAGAAGCAAAAAAAATTTAAAATTAAAATAGTAAACATGTGTTTTTAAAGAAAATCAACAAGTCAAACTATCTTTAGCAATTGCATTACATCCATCTTTAAAATATGCTTAGAAATAAAAAAGAAAAAACTCCAATCAAATCATTGAATTTTAAGTTATGGATTTTTGAACTTTCACCCTTTTCACTCGCATTTTCTTGCTTTTTCTTTCTCTAGGCTTATTTTTTGTTTTATTTCTATTACATAGAGTTTACAAAAATATATTAAAACGATTGATCATATATAAAAAATGATTAAGTAATTATAAAGATATAAACTTTTAAAATTTTAAAATCTTTTAAATTAAAAAAAAAACCAATCATAACCCAACTGCCCAACCTAGCCAAAGATTGAGCCTAACCTAAGTTGTGCCACATGCCAAATTCTTTTTTTTCTTTTTTTGACTTGATTTATAGTGAGCCATGCTAAATCCCAACTAGGGTGGGACATGTGCATTCTTATATTTGCTAAAGGTTTAATAAATGTAAACTCTTTGAAAACAATTCTTATGTGGCATTTTGTCAAATAATGTTTTTGAATAACCTATCATAGCTATTAATTAAGAAAATTAAATTAATAATAGAAAAATATAAATATATTTAAAACATATTGTATCAAAAATTATGTGTTTTAAAACAATAATGAATTTATGCAGAAATAAATAAATTTAATCAATCATATAAAAAGATATGCGAAGACTTTAAATACGTTCTTAATTTTTTTTTTGTAATTAAGTTAATTTACATTTCTTTTATTGAATCCACCTAAAAATCTTCACTTTGACTCGGAAAGGATCCCCTACATTTAGTTATTGACTCCATGGGATATATTCAGGCGAAATCTGGCCGTCCATCTCATCTGGCTGTTGCACGCTTGCCACGTTGCCAAACTTCAATCTCCATCAACAAAAGCGGTGTTTTTTGGTTAGGTTTCATGAATGCTTTACCATTATGTGCATTTTCAAAGGAATATCGCCATCGTCATCCCCTAAAGCTATGATTTTCGCCATCGGTTTGTCCAGCTTCACCACTATTTTCGCATCTCCACATCTAGTCCTGAGAATTTCTAAACATGGTTTTCTTTTCTGACTTTCTCTCCAGATCCCAACAAAAGAGCATTTGATTTTCTCTTATAGTTTTCACAAACTTCAATCTCCAAGCTCTTTTCTGGTTTTCTAATATGAAAAGGTTGCCTTAGACTTTATTGGATCCATTTACGAAAATCCCTATTTAGTTCTTGTTCCGACCACTTTTGTAGTGATTTCCTCGATCTGATCACGATTACTATGAATTTACATCAAAGTTATATGTATAGTTGGGTACTTGCCAATTGATAAGCGTTAACCATTTACCAAAATTCCCATTTAGTTCTTGTTCTGATCACCTTCGTAGTGATTTTCTTATTCTGACTTTGATCAATATGAATTTACAGCAAAGCTATATGTATAGTTGGGTACTTGGCAATTGATAATTCTTAAGTTAGGTATTCGGCAATTGTTCTGATTGTAGTTACTATGATTTTAAAGCAAAGCTATATGTCCTAATTATTTTCTTTTATTTGTCCAGTGCACCTTCCCCCTCAAGTATTTGGAACTCTGGCAATTCTGAGTATCAAGTGGTTATGGTTACTGTTGCCCAGATTGATCCTACTCAAGCTATGTAACAGCGAAGGACATACCAAAATGCCCTGTTTTGTGTCTGTCTCAGCTATGGAGTCTCAGCATTTTTAATTCAAAACACACTGTTTATATTTTTTCTTTAAAATATCGCCACGTGTCGCTTTCCAAAGCAACCAATCAAACCAACAACCTAAGTTGTCCCTAAATGCACCAAATGCATTCAAAACCCAAATGTAAAGGATCCGGTTCGACTTTTACTTGCGCATTTTACTCTATTCTATGATGCAAATTTGTGTTTTATATGCATTGATATAGTTGTTGGTAATATTTTCTTAATGCGTTGATATAAAACGTGTTAGTAACCAACTTTCCAATTATAACTTCTCAGATCAGCTTATTGTACTAACTTCTCAGCTTATAGGGTCCATTCCGTCATCAGCTCTTGGGAGATGCAGTAAATCATATGAAGCTAGGGACTGGTTTGACCAATAGTGATAGCTAGTCAGATACGAAAGGGTGGAAAGGGGTGGGAGAACAAAGCGGATCGGTTTAACATCTTTTCAATGTACTATAAAGTAAAATTTTTCATCTCCTTACCACCATCGTGAAAAGAAGTTACAGGCATTAACATTTTTGTCAGTGACTTTAAAAAAAAGATACAAGATTAAATATTAAGTTTAAAAAATAGAACATAAAATAGGATAAGAAAAAAATTACATTTTTATTTATTTAAAAATTTATATATATAATTTAAAAAGTCAAAAATTTAAAAATAAAATAAAAAACTAATAAGATATATATCTTTAATTAATTTTAAAATATTTTAAATTATCTGAGAGTTAACTTAAAGTTAGTTTTAATAATTAATAGAATAATAATAAAAACTAATCAGATATATATATCTATTTCAAATTATCCGATAGATAACTTAAAGTTAGTTTTAATAACTAATAGAATTTTAAAATATAATAATAATAAAAACTAATAAGATATATATATCCTTAGTTAATTTTAAAATATTTCAAATTATCCGATAGATAACTTAAAGTTAGTTTTAATATCCAATAGAATTTTAAAATATAATAATAATAAAAAAGATATATATATATATATATATCTAAAATCTAACATATTCCTTATTTTTCACTCCTCCATCCGTTTGCTCTCTCTCACGTCGCCAGAAGCCTTTCTTCAAACAATTCTAACTTGTTCTTTCAATCCCTCTTCGAGCATACATTTCCACACCAGGTATGAGAGTAACTTTTGTTCTTTGTCTCATACGATTATATATATATATATAAACACACCTTACGCACTATTCAATAAAAGTGATATGCAATATGCATCTTTTCGTCCTTTTGTGAATTAAATAAATATATATAGTTATATATACAACCTTCATCCCTTATATATATATATATATATATATTCTTATGCAGAAACACATCCTTTCATCCCTTTATTTTTCTAAAATAAATATACATATATATATTTAATTATATTATATATATATATATATATTTGTAGGTATGTATATAATATGAATTTAGAAATATAAATTTAATATAAATTTTTATACATAAATATATGTGTGTGTGTGAATTTGGGAATATAAATTTAATTTATATTTATATACTTAAATTATAAATTTTAGATGAGAAAATTAAGATTTAAGAATTTAGAAATTTTTGTAAATTTAAGTTAATATAAAATTGACTATTCTAATAAATTAATTAAAATATAAATAAATATAGATTTAAAAGAGAATTTTAAGTTCTCTATGATAGCTTTTAAGTTTCTAAAATAGTTTTAGAGTAATTTTAGAGTAGTTTAAGATAATACATAAGTAATTTTGAATTATATATTGATGTTTTGTTTATATGTGTGACTTTTGTAGATTTTCATTAAAAGCTCTTACTGCTTAGAATTTTTTGCCGTATGATTACTTGTGAGCCAAAAGAGAACAGGTAATTCGGAGTTTTTTTATATGTATGCAAACTGGTTTGTGGTTGAAATTTTAATTAAATAAATAAGTTTATCTTGTTGAGCATGGTACATGTAAATAAACTGTATGGGATTATGAAACGGCAAAAGTAAATGATTGTGAAATTAATGGAATTGCTAGAATCCTGTTAAATATGCTTGCAGATATAATAAAATTCTGACGTAGTATTTTATTTTTCAAGCATGCTTGAAAGGTCGAATTATTGATGTAAAATTTTAGAGTATTATATTTCTTTCAAGTATGCTTGTCAATCTTGTTTGATATACTATATGGGGTTCTTTATTTTTCAAACATGCTTGTATGAATTTTGGATAAATATAACATGCATAAATGATGGGTTAAGGAGATGTTGGTGAGGCAAACCACGTGGTCATCATATCATATATATATCTCACCAACATCTCCTCAACCCATCATTTATGCATGTCATATTTATCCAAAATTCATACAAGCATGCTTGAAAAATAAAGAACCCCATATAGTATATTAAACAAGATTGAAAATTATACTTGAAAGAAATATAATATTCTAAAATTTGATATCAATAATTCGACATTTCAAGCATGCTTGAAAAATAAAACACTACGTCAGAATTTTATTATATCTACAAGCATACTTAACAGGATTCTAGCAATTCTATTAATTTTACAATCATTTATTTTTACCGTTTCATAATCTCATACAACTTATTTACATGTACCATGCTCAACAAGATAAATTTATTTATTTAATTAAAATTTCAACCACAAACCAGTTTACATACATATGAAAAAACTCCGAATTATCTGTTCTTTTTTAGCTCACAAGTAGTCACACGACAAGAAAATCTAAGCAGTAAGAGCTTTTAATGAAAATCTACAAAAGTCACACATATAAACAAAATATCAATATATAATTCAAAACTACTTATGTATTATCCTAAACTACTCTAAAATTACTCTAAAACTACTTTAGAAACTTAAAAGCTATCATAGAGAACCTAAAATTCTCTTTTAAATCTATATGTTTTTTATATTTTAATTAATTTATTAGAATAGTCAATTTTATATTAACTTAAATTTACAAAAGTTTCCAAATTCCTAAATCTTAATTTTCTCATTTAAAATTTATAATTTAAGTATATAAATATAAATTAAATTTATATTCCCAAATTCACACACACACATATATCTATGTATAAAAATTTATATTAAATTTATATTACTAAATTCATATTATATACATACCTACAAATATATTTATATATATAATATATATAATTAAATATATATATATATTTATTTATTTATTTATTTTAGAAAAATAAAGGGATGAAAGGATATGTTTCTGCATAAGAATATATATATATATATATATATATGTGTGTGTATATATTATAATTACATATATATATATATATATATATAAGGGATGAAAGTTGTATATATAACTATATATATTTATTTATTTCACAAAAGGACGAAAAGATGGATATTGCATATCACTTTCATTGAATAGTACGTAAGGTGTGTTTATATATATATATATATATATATATATATAATCATATGAGACAAAGAACAAAAGCTACTTTCGTACTTGGTGTGGAGATGTATGTTTGAAGAGAGATTGAAAGAACAAGTTAGAATTACTTGAAGAAAGGTTTCTGGCGACGTGAGAGAGAACAAACAGATAGATGAGTGAAAAATAAGAAATATGTTAGATTTTAGATATATATATATATATATCTTTTTTATTATTATTATATTTTAAAATTCTATTGGATATTAAAACTAATTTTAAGTTATCTATCGGATAATTTGAAATATTTTAAAATTAACTAAGGATATATATATATATCTTATTAGTTTTTATTATTATTATATTTTAAAATTCTATTAGTTATTAAAACTAACTTTAAGTTATCTATCGGATAATTTGAAATAGATATATATATCTTATTAGTTTTTATTATTATTCTATTAGTTATTAAAACTAACTTTAAGTTAATTCTCAGATAATTTGAAATATTTTAAAATTAACTAAAGATATATATCTTATTAGTTTTTTTTTTACTTTTAAATCTTTGACTTTTTAAATTATATATATATATATATAAATTTTTAAATAGGTGAAAATTTGACTTTTCCCTTATTCTATCTGTACCCTACTCTTTAAGCTTAATATTTAATCTTATATCTTTTCTTAAAGTCACTAACACTTTTTGAGGATGTTACAATTCTCCCCTCCTAAAAAAAATTTTGCTCTCAAAATTTAGAGGCACTCAAAACAATCCAAGTCAAACAAATACACATATATAAAAGCACACAAAACAACGCATACCTAAACAAACAAGTGTAGATATTATTGTTTTATCTTTTCTTTAATCTCCCAAGTTGCATCACCGAGAGTCATTCCCTTACACATGACCTTTACTAATCGAATGATTTTATGTCTCAGTTGCTTATCCATAATATCCACAATTCGTTCTGGGTCAGCTTTATATGTCATATTCTTTCTGACCTCTATCTCCTCAGGTTCAATGATATGCGAGGGATCTGGTTGATACTTCTTCAGTTGAGATACATGAAAGACATTATGGACATTTGCTAACTGAGGGGGTAATGCAATTCTATACGCCACGGGGCCTACTCTCTCCAAAACCTCATAAGGACCCATGAAACGAGACGTTAGCTTATTAGCTTTGATCGACCTTCCAATACCAGTCATTGGTGTGACTCTTAGAAAAACATGGTTGCCCACCATAAACTCCAATGGTCGCCTCCGTTTATCAGCATAGCTTTTCTATCTGCTTTGAGCTGTGAGTAATTTTTGTTTGATTAACTCAATCTTTTGAGTAGTTTGGTCCACCAAATCAGGACCCAATAAGCTCCTCTCACTCAACTCTGTCCAACAAAGGAGAAATCTACACTTTCTCTCATATAGTGTCTCATAAGGCGTCATCTGAATACTCGAATGGAAACTATTGTTGTAAGCAAACTCTGCTAGTGGAAGGTGACGATCCCAACTTCCTTTTAATTCAATTGCACATGCCCGTAACATATCCTCAAGAGTTTGGATGGTCCTTTCTGACTGTCCATCGGTTTAAGGATGATAAGCAGTGCTAAAATTCAACTGAGTCCCCATAGCATTCTGTAGCAATCTCCATAACCTTGAAGTAAATCGTGGGTCTGGATCTGACACAATACTCTCTGACACCCCATGTAATCTGACTATTTCATCTATGTAAATCTGTGCCAACTTTTCAAGTGGGTAGTTAGACTTGATAGCTAAGAAATGAGCCGATTTAGTCAAACGGTCAACGACTACCCATATGGCATCATGTCCTGAGGTGATTCTAGGTAAACCCATGATAAAATCCATGGTGATACTATCCCATTTCTATTTTGGAATCTTCAGATTTTGTAATAACCCTGGAGGCTTCTGATGTTCAATTTTCACCTTCTGACAAGTTAAACAGCGAGTTACAAATTCAATCACTTCTTTCTTTATACTTGGCCACCACCAATCCCTCTTTAAGTCATGATGCATTTTTGTTGCTCCAGGATGAATGGTATATTTACTCTTGTGCGCTTCCTCCAATATAAGCTTCTTTAACCCCTCATCGTTAGGAAGGCATATCTTTCCTTTATACTTCAAGATCCCATCGTTTCCAACCTCAAAATCTTTACCTCTTCCTTCCTCAACTTCTTCTCTAACCTTTAATAGAAACTCATCCTCTAGCTGTACTAGCTTTACCTCCTTCAATGTTACACTCTCAATTGTCAATGCTTCCATGGTGGCGATCAATCCCAATATCTCAATTGGGGTATTTTAGACATCCTCAAATAATTTTTGCTTTGGAACCATCGTTTGGGCTGTATGGATAGACTTCTTGCTTAAAGCATCCGCAACAACATTACCCTTTCCAGGATGATATTTCAATTCGTAATCGTAATCTTTTAAGAACTCCATCCACCTTCTCTGCCTCATATTAAGCTCATTCTGGTCAAACAAATATTTTAAACTCTTATGGTCACTAAAGACTTCAAACTGGGAACCATAGAGATAATGTCTCCAAATCTTCAAAGCAAACATTACTGCTGCCAACTCCAAATCATATGTCGGATAATTCTCCTCATGTGGCCTTAGTTGTCTTGAGGCATAGGCTATAACCTTGCCATTTTGCATTAAAACACACCCAAGATCTTTCTTAGAAGCATCCGTATATAATGTAAAAGTTTGTGTAGGGTCTGGGATTACAAGTACAGGTGCTGTAGTCAATTTGGTCTTCAAATCCTGGAACGCTACCTCACACTTTTCAGTCCAGACAAATGGAGAATCCTTCTTTGTCAACTTAGTTAGTGGTATGGCTATCTGTGAAAATCCTTTGATGAACCTCCTATAGTAGCCTGCCAACCCTAAGAAACTCCTGATCTCAATAACACTCTGTGGTCTTTCCCAGTTTAATACTGCCTCAACTTTGTAGGGATCTACAGACACCCCTTCTGCCGACACAACGTGGCCCAAAAATTTTACTTCCTTGAGCCAAAATTCACACTTGGATAGTTTTGCATAAAGTTTATGCTCCCTTAACACCTGTAATACTATTCTGAGATGCTCCTTATGCTCTTCCTCATTCTTAAAGTAGATGAGGATATCATCAATGAAAACCACTACAAATTGATTCAAATAGGGCCTAAAGATCCTATTCATGTAGTCCATGAAAATCGCTGGGGCATTGGTTAATCCAAATGGCATAACCAAGAACTCATAGTGCCCATATCTAGTACGGAATGCAGTCTTTGGAATATCCTTAGTTTGAACCTGTAACTAGTGGTAGCCTGATCTCAAATCAATTTTGGAGAAGATAGCTGCTCCAATAAGCTGATCAAGCAAATCATCAATTCGAGGTAAAGGATACTTATTCTTGATGGTTACCTTATTCAGTTGGCGATAGTCGATACATATTCTCATACTTCCATCTTTCTTCTTCACAAATAATACCGGTGATCCCCAAGGAGACACACTGGGCCTAATGAAGCCCTTATCCATCAGCTCCTCAATTTGTTTCTTTAGCTTTGCCAACTCTAATGGAGACATCCGGTAGGGAGCTTTGGAAATAGGCTCCGTCCCAGGCACAAGATCAATGGAAAACTCTACTTCCCTCTCTAGAGGCAAACCTATTATCTCTTTAGGAAATACTTCAAGAAACTCACTAACTACTGCAATCTCATCCACGCCTTCCTCTACTTCTGCTTGAATAGAGAAAAACACAATATAGGCTTGACAACCTTTGCGAATACATCTCCCAACCTGCATAGAGGATAACAATTTTAGTCCATTAGGAAACCTAAGAGAGACTGGTAGGAAAACAGTCTTCCTCTTACAGTCAATGATAGCATTATTGGCCGATAGCCAGTTCATTCTCACGATAAGATCAATACCCTTCAAAGATAGACAAACCAGATCGATGGTGGATGTCCTACCATCGAATTCAAGCACGCAATTTAAAGAAGCTTGGGAAGCTTTCACCGAAGCTCCAGCCGGTGTAGAGATAATCATATCAAATGGCATTTTATTGACATATAAGTTCAATCGCAGAACACAAGCATCAGACATAAAAGAATGTGTTGCACCACAATAAAAAAGAGCTTCAATTTCAAAGTTTTGAAGTTTAAGAATACCTTTAATTAAATTAGGCGCTTCATTCGCCTCTTGTTGAGTCATTGCAAACACTCTGCCTGGGATGGTGGTTTTAGTCTCATTGACTCCTCGCGAGCTGTCTTCACAGAATCTAGAGATATGACCTGGCTTTCCACATTTATAATAAATTAGATACCTTCCTTGATGTACCTTCCCACACTTTGCACACTTTTGGTTATTAGCTGTGCTAGCCGTAGGAGTGGTAGAACCCCTATAAGAATTTTGTCCCCCTATAAACTGACTCCTTAGAGGTCCATTGAATTGACTTATCGGAGGTCCATTGAATTGACTCATTGGAGGTCCATTGAATTGACTCTTCAAAAGTTAGTTAGGTCGCTTGTTTGAACCATTAGCACTATAATTATTCCTTTTACTGACTCTCCCAATAGGTCTTATGAATGAAGCAGACCTGGCCTGGTATTCCTTCCTTTTCTTCGTTTCCTCTTCCCTCATTCTTCTAGCAGTGATGCGAAGTTTAGTGCACAACTCTTCGAAATCTTGTATTTGAAATGGTGCTAATGCTGTTCTCAACCTGGGCTTAGCTTTTTCCAGTAACTGCTCTGCCATCCATTTAGGGTCATGGTGCTTCTGGAGGTAGGTACTATATTTGGACAATTCTAGAAAACGAGTTATGAACTCCTCCTCATGCATATTCCCCTGTTTAAAAGCATGAAACTCTGCCTCTCGTTCGGCTCTAAGGGCAGTAGGGAAATAATGTTGAAAGAATTGATCCTTGAATTCTTCCCAAGTGATGTCAACATCATCCTTAGGCTTGGTGCTATCCCACCATTGTTGGGCTGCTTTTTGTAGCAACTGCTCCGCAAGTCGTACCTTCTGTTGAGAGGTGCATTCTACAACTCTAAATATCTTTTCTAACCGCTTTACCCATTCCTCTGCTTCAACTAAATTCAATTTTCCTTCAAACATGGGAGGATTAAATTTCCTGAAACTCTCCCAAACTTTAGTGATAGCAGCAAGTTGAGATGGAAGGCGCGCCCCAGTACTACTACCAAATTCGTGCATGTTATGGCCACCCTCAGAATAGGGCTCACTGGCCTCCTTATTGAAAGGGTCATTCACATTAACAAGGTTATCTTCTTGTCCTCTTATTGCAGCTAACACGTCTTCATGCCTATTCACTTGTTGTCCTATATTCCGAACCAGATCCCTTAACTCCCTCAAGATAGCATCGTTGTCTTGAGGTGGAGGGAGATTTTGAGGTGGAGGTGGTGGGTTAGAGTTGGTTATATGGGTGTTCACCATTATTCTTTACTCTTATGTAAAACAACTAAAGAAAGTTTAAGTTAGAAAATACAATTTATATAAATCTAAACTCAAATAAAGGGAAGTGCACATGCTGATATTTACTTGCCATGACCTCTAAACAAGAAAAATTAAACAACAAACAAATGGCCACAGAACATGATGAAAGAAGTGATTGAATTTGTAACTCGCTGTTTAACTTGTCAAAAGGTGAAAATTGAACATCAGAAGCCTCCAGGGTTATTACAAAATCTGAAGATTCCAAAATAGAAATGGGATAGTATCACCATGGATTTTATCATGGGTTTACCTAGAATCACCTCAGGACATGATGCCATATGGGTAGTCGTTGACCGTTTGACTAAATCGGCTCATTTCTTAGCTATCAAGTCTAACTACCCACTTGAAAAGTTGGCACAGATTTACATAGATGAAATAGTCAGATTACATGGGGTGCCAGAGAGTATTGTGTTAGATCAAGACCCACGATTTACTTCAAGGTTATGGAGATTGCTATAGAATGCTATGGGGACTCAGTTGAATTTTAGCACTGCTTATCATCCTTAAACCGATGGACAGTCAAAAAAGACCATCCAAACTCTTGAGGATATGTTACGGGCATGTGCAATTGAATTAAAAGGAAGTTGGGATCGTAACCTTCCATTAGTAGAGTTTGCTTACAACAATAGTTTTCATTCGAGTATTCAGATGGCGCCTTATGAGGAACTATATGGGAGAAAGTGTAGATCTCCCCTTTGTTGGACAGAGTTGAGTGAGAGGAGCTTATTGGGTCCTGATTTGGTGGACCAAACTACTCAAAAGATTGAGTTAATCAAACAAAAATTACTCACAGCTCAAAGCAGATAGAAAAGCTATGCTGATAAACGGAGGCGACCATTGGAGTTTATGGTGGGCAACCATGTTTTTCTAAGAGTCACACCAATGACTGGTATTGGAAGGTCAATCAAAGCTAAGAAGCTAATGCCTCGTTTCATGGGTCCTTATGAGATTTTGGAGAGAGTAGGCCCCGTGGCGTATAGAATTGCATTACCCCCTCAGTTAGCAAATGTCCATAATGTCTTTCATGTATCTCAACTGAAGAAGTATCAACCAGACCCCTCGCATATCATTGAACCTGAGGAGATAGAGGTCAGAGAGAATATGACATATAAAGCTGAACTAGAACGAATTGTGGATGTTATGGATAAGCAACTGAGACATAAAATCATTCGATTAGTAAAGGTCATGTGGAAGGGAATGACTCCCGGTGATGCAACTTGGGAGACTGAAGAAAAGATAAAACAAGAATATCCACACTTGTTTGTTTAGGTATGCGTTGTTTTGTGTGCTTTATATATGTGTATTTGTTTGACTTGGATTGTTTTGAGTGCCTCTAAATTTTGAGGGCAAAATTTTTTTTAGGAGGGGAGAATTATAACATCCTCAAAAAGTGTTAGTGACTTAAAGAAATGATATAAGATTAAATATTAAGCTTAAAGAGTAGGATACAGATAGGATAAGCGAAAAGTCAAATTTTTACCTATTTAAAAATTTATATATATATATATATATATAATTTAAAAAGCCAAATATTTAAAAGTAAAAAAAAACTAATAAGATATATATTTTTAGTTAATTTTAAAATATTTCAAATTATCTGAGAGTTAACTTAAAGTTAGTTTTAATAACTAATAGAATAATAATAAAAACTAATAAGATATATATATCTATTTCAAATTATCCAATAGATAACTTAAAATTAGTTTTAATAACTAATAGAATTTTAAAATATAATAATAATAAAAACTAATAAGATATATATATCCTTAGTTAATTTTAAAATATTTCAAATTATCCGATAGATAACTTAAAGTTAATTTTAATATCCAATAGAATTTTAAAATATAATAATAATAAAAAAGATATATATATATATATTTAAAATCTAACTTATTTTTTATTTTTCACTCCTCCATCCGTTTGCTCTCTCTCACGTCGCCAGAAACCTTTCTTCAAATAATTTTAACTTGTTCTTTCAATCCCTCTTCGAACATATATCTCCACACCAGGTACGAGAGTAGATTTTGTTCTTTGTCTCATATAATTATATATATATATATATATAAACACACCTTACGCACTATTCAATAAAAGTGATATGCAATATGCATCTTTTCGTCCTTTTGTGAAATAAATAAATATATATAATTATATATACAATCTTCATCCCTTATATATATATATATATATATGTAATTATAATATATATATATATATATATTCTTATGCAGAAATACATCCTTTCATCCCTTTATTTTTCTAAAATAAATATACATATATATTTAATTATATATATATATATATTATATATATATTTGTAGGTATGTATATAATATGAATTTAGGAATATAAATTTTTATACATAGATATATGTGTGTGAGTGAATTTGGAAATATAAATTTAATTTATATTTATATACTTAAATTATAAATTTTAGATGAGAAAATTAAGATTTAGGAATTTGAAAACTTTTGTAAATTTAAGTTAATATAAAATTGACTATTCTAATAAATTAATTAAAATATAAAAAACATATAGATTTAAAAGAAAATTTTAAATTCTCTATGATAACTTTTAAGTTTCTAAAGTAGTTTTAGAGTAATTTTAGAATAGTTTAAGATAATACATAAGTAGTTTTGAATTATATATTGATGTTTTGTTTATATGTGTGACTTTTGTAGATTTTCATTAAAAGCTCTTACTGCTTAGATTTTCTTACTGTGTGACTACTTGTGAGCCAAAAAAGAATAGGTAATTCAGAGTTTTTCCATATGTATGCAAAATGATTTGTGGTTGAAATTTTAATTAAATAAATAAGTTTATCTTGTTGAGCATGGTACATGTAAATAAACTGTATGGGATTATGAAACGGTAAAAGTAAATAATTGTGAAATTAATGGAATTGCTAGAATCCTGTTAAGTATACTTGCAGATATAATAAAATTCTAACGTAGTGTTTTATTTTTCAAACATGCTTGAAAGGTCGAATTATTGATGTAAAATTTTAGAGTATTATATTTCTTTCAAGTATGCTTGTCAATCTTGTTTGATATACTATATGGAGTTCTTTATTTTTCAAGTATGCTTGTATGAATTTTGGATAAATATGACATGCATAAATGATGGGTTAAGGAGATGTTGGTGAGATATATATGATATGATGACCATGTGGTTTGTCTCCACCTCGCGCAAAGTGGTTGGCTTTTTGTAGGGCCCCGTTCTTCAATACTTACTTGGCCGAGTTTGTAAAAGGGAAACGCGGGATAGTGACACCTCTTGGTTTAGTCTTTTAAGGAGGGAAGCCATAGTCTGGGCTTGGGCTCTGTACTTTTGGCCGGGTACATCTCGAGCACCGGAGTAGCTTTGGTCTGTCCAATGTGTGGGTTAGATCGTGGATAAGCCCGTGGCTTCAGTCAGCGGTATAAGGTTGGACAGAGCAATAAGGGAGGTTACACATATTGCATTTTATCATGTTGTGCATATAATTATTTCGAATTATACCTTATGATCTTTTGTATTAATAATTAATAATAGTGATGTTAGATTTGCATTGAGACCTATTGGATATGATTGTTAGTTTGTATGTACATAGTAAGACTCTGGGTTATTGGGACGTTAGTGCTCACCCCATTTTCTTAATATTTTCAGGTGAAGGGCTGAATAAGAGGCAAGGGAAGTTACCAGAGGAGTGAGCTATTGGCTTTTATACTCATCGAGCTCATGCTGGGTTAATATTTACTTTTTTGCCATGACCATAGGATATTTTTATTTGGTTTTACTATTTTTGAATCTTAAAACATTATTTAGCTAGTAGTTTGATACTTATAAACCTTTAAATTTAATTTTCTAAAATATTCTAATATATGTTCGAGATGTGGACTGTGAGTTCCTATGTTTTGAATTAAATAAAATGGGTGGAGCCCTTATTGTTATATAATAACTTGAACAGGTATTATTGCTTAATAGGGTTGAGCCTTTTTAAGTGAGTATTAACTAGCGTGAGGCGAAATCTCAAGAATTTATAACTATATAAGTACTTGACATATATTTAGGGGATTGAGTCCCTAGCCCAATGATTATTAGAGTAGGTGTTACATTAAACATGACTAACATCTTCTCATTTGTATTAATTATGTGAAATCCACCTAGTTAATGATACATGTATAACAACATTTTGAAAAAAATGTCATCGATAATTACATCAATGTACTCAAAATATAAAATTCCACGTTAAGATCTACCTTAACTTAAATTTTAAAAATTATTCAAGAGCCCTTTCTTTTGCATAGTAATATTTATAATTATCAAAACCAAATCAGAATAAGTCAAAAATTAGCACAGAACTAATTTGGTTGACCCATAAAATTAATCTATCAAAAAATTGACTAAGGATTGGATGAATAGGCTAAAACAAGATCAGTTCAAAGTTTAACTAGTTTTAAATTTTTTTTCAATTCTTTTTTTTTTCATTTTCGGTAAATTTAAAAAATTAAAAATAGAAGAAAATAAGAAAAATATTTTTAAAACAAAGAAAAATAAAAAAACATATAAGAAAACAAAAAATATATACTTAATTATTTTTAATACTTATTTTTTATTATATTTTATCTCATAACAACATATTTTTTAAATATGAAAATATTTAATCAAAATTTACTTCTTCTTATTAATCATCATTTAAAATTAATAATTAATAATATTTAAATTTTATTAATATTTATTTATTACATTTTATAATACATAAAAATTTAAAAAAATATATTTAATTTTCACTAATTTTATAATATACTACGAGTCTATATCCTCTAGTAAGATGGGTAACATCTGAGCATCCAATTACCACGTGACAAGTGGAAACACACTTCACCACCGATTCTTTTTTGGCCATTTTCAAGTCACCCTCTAAATCTTTCCCTTTTTCGATTCACACCTTGTCCATGGCGACTTTGAAGGAAGAAAACAATGAGCTTCATGTGCTAATGGTGGCTCTTTCAGCCCAGGGTCATATCAACCCCTTACTTAGACTAGGCAATAGCCTAGTTTCCAATGGCCTCCATGTTACACTCGCCACCACCGAAGTAGTCTACCACCGCATGTTTAAATCGTCCTCCACCACCACCGCCGCCGGCACCTCCGCTACTGCTGCTGCCGCGGCGGTTCCCGCTTCTATAACTATCAACGGAATCCAAGTCTTGTTCTTCTCCGACGGCTTTAACTCCGACGACGACCGCAAGAACGCCAATCTAGACCAGTCCATGGAAAGGATCGAAAGATTCGGACCAAGAAGTCTCTCGAACGTGATCAAACACCACTTCTTTGTTGGTCCTAAAAAGCTTGCTTGTATTATCAACAATCCTTTTGTCCCATGGGTTGCTGACGTGGCAGACGAGGCAGGAATCCCCTGTGCTTGCCTCTGGATACAACCATGCGCCCTCTACGCCATTTACTATCGTTTCTACAATAATCTTAACCAGTTTCCTACTCTTACGGACCCTGAGATGGTGGTGGAGTTACCAGGTTTTCCATTGTTACGACCAAAGGACCTTCCTTCTTTCGTTCTTCCATCGAACCCTTTTGGAAGCATCGCGAAGTTATTCTCGGAGATGTTTCAGAACATGAAGAAGCTGAAGTGGGTGTTGGCAAATTCGTTCTATGAGCTCGAGAAGGACGCCATAGATTCCATGGCTGATCTGTGTCCAATTCTACCAGTGGGTCCACTAGTCCCTCCATCGTTACTCAGTGAAGATGATCACCGTAAGAATTTTTTTTAATGAACCCTGATATTTGGGATTTATTTTATCAAATAATATTATTTAAAGGTTTATTAAATTATTTAAATGTTTAAATCTTGTGGTTAGTTGTTGAAGAGATTTTTTTTTTCAATCCATAAATCATATCTACTCAGAATGATGTAAATGTTGGAAAGAAATGGGTGCCGAGCGTGTTACTTAAAACGCGGTGGACTTCAAAGTATAAGTGGGTTATATATATATATATATATATATATATATATATATAGTATTTATCCATTTTTTAAATTGATATGTCAATTTTTTATGAGATTTAGAGGATCAAAATTTGTTCTTGAATAAGTGAGTGTATTGATATACCTTATTATACATTATAAACATACAATAAAAAAATTAATTGGTAAGTTCTTTAATAAAAATATATTGAGCAATTTTTTTAAAATATTTCATCATCACATAACTAAGTGTTTTAAAAAAATTTCTTCATATGAAAGTGTAAAAAAATAGTAATTTAATATTTTTTAACTGATTAAATTCAATGTTTGCATATATAACTAGACTAATGTTTGACTATGTGTCAACATTAATATAGTGAATGTATCTAAAGAAGCTTCCTTCATGTATGTAAGTTTAGTTGGTTGTAGTGATCACCTAATATCATGTATACCCATTATATAATATACTTGTTATTTAAAGATAAGTCAAGTAATAAAAAAAAGTGAATTTAAGTAAATTCCTCTTTCGTAAAGATAATATTTCCTCCTCTTTCTAACAAAAAATCTGATAGGCACCTATAAAATTTTACCTTAATGTACTTCATTAGAAAATACTCGTACTTTCAATAATGGTACTATTTAGTGAAGTGACAAAGGGAGCAGAAATCAATGATTCTATCTCTACATTATTGTTATCTTCGCAAGGCATCATGGATTAAGTTATGTTATTCACTGAATTATGTGAAAATTATAAAATTCTAAAATCATAGACATTATGAATTTATGCTGAATTGTTTTACATGAATAATTATACTTTACAGATCAAAAGCAAGATGTTGGTCTTGAGATGTGGAAGCCACAAGATTCATGCATGGAGTGGCTTAGCAATAAATCTCCATCTTCAGTTATATACATATCGTTTGGGAGCCTCGTTGTGTTATCTGCAAAACAAATAGAGAGCATAGCCGAGGCTTTAAAGAAAAGCAAACGGCATTTTCTCTGGGTCATTAAGGTTTCAGAAAAAGCAAGCTCAGATGGAGCAGGAGAGCTTCCACCAGGGTTTCTAGAAGAAACAAAAGACCAAGGAATGATTGTGGCTTGGTGTCCACAAACCAAGGTCTTGGTTCACCCAGCCATCGCTTGCTTCTTAACTCACTGTGGTTGGAACTCTGTGTTGGAAGCCATAACTGCAGGCACACCCATGATTGCTTATCCTCAATGGACGGACCAACCCACTAATGCTAAGCTTATTTCTGACCTTTTTCATATGGGAATACGCCTCGAGCAGGACGGTGACGGGTTTGTTGGGTCCCTGGAAGTGGAAAGAGCTATTGAAGAGGTTGTCAGAGGGCCGAGATCGGAGGAGATTAAGAAAAATGCAGAAAAGCTAAAGCTGGCGGCAAGGGAGGCAGTGGCGGATGGCGGCTTGTCGGATCGGAATATCCAGTTATTTGTGAATGAAATTATTGGCAGAAGATGATCGGGAAAAAAAAAATCTCTTTTAAGAGTTATATTTTTATTTTGTCGGACTATTTTTTTTAATTTAATCCGTTAATTATTAAAATATTTTTATATTATCTTTTTATTTTCTTATCTAAAAATTTATGTCAAACTTAATAAATTGCTAGGCGCCTGAACATTTTATAATTTTGCATATCATTAAATTATGCATTAGATTGGTCATTGCAAGTTTAACAATCTACACTTTTTCTTTTATAAATATTCAATGCGCAGATTCTCTAATATTTAGCTTTGCTAGGCGCCTGAACTTTTTATAATTTTGCATATCAATAAATTATACATTAGATTGTTCATTGCAAGTCTAACAATCTATACTTTTTTTTAATAAATATTGAATGCGCAAATTCTATAATCTTTAGCAGTATAAAATTTTAAGTTAATTTTTTGGATAGAAATAGAATAGAAGGATAATACTAAAAATGTTTTAATGATTAAAGATTAAATTAAAAATTATTTAGAGAAAAAGGCACCCACCCCTGAACATTTTCCTCTAGATAATTAATGGTTCAAGAACCGAGTCTCCGATGTTAAGAGGAAAAAGGGTGGACCAAGTTGGGACCACCCAGGCATTGTGAATGGTGTAGGCCCTATAGCGCGCGTGTTAATTTTTATTGCGATGCTTGAGTCAGTCGATGACAATTTCAAATTCTTATCGTGTAGTTAATTTGGCTTTTTATGATGATTATTTCACGTGAATTGACTGGACACAGAAACGTGATGCCAATTATTTCACAAATAAGTTAAAACTCCCACGCCCAGTTGGATTATACTGACGTAAAGGTCAGCATTTTTTTTTCAAATTATTTATTTGTAATATTTATTATATTTTTATAATAATTATTTAATGACTTTTATTTTAATTATTTTTTAAAACAAAAATATATAAATTATTTTTAATTTATTTTTATTCTATTCTTTTTCTTTTTATGTACTAAATAACCTTTAAAATAAATTAAAAATTGATTGATTGGCGCAATAGAAGTTAGAAAAAGAGCCTTTGCCGTCGAACTTTGAAGAGACTCCAATTGGAAAAATACTCTTGCAAGATATAAAATGTGCGGTATATGAAGTTTTTTCTTTATTTAATTATTAAGTTTCATTCTTTATCTTATTTATTTATTTATTTTGATTTAATTCCTTATATTTGTATTTTAATTTAATTTTTTAACTTTTAATTTATACTGTTTTTGTTCTTTAAATTTAATATTTTAAAATAGTCCTTAATTTTTTTAATGCTCTAAAGCGATTTTTTAACTTATTTTTTTAATTGAAAGTTATTGAACCAAATAAAAAACCAAAACAAAAAATAAAGGAATAAATTGAAATAAGTGATTAAAGTAATAGTTAAACCTTTTTAATAAAAAGATATGTATTTTTCTTTTTAAACGGGAATAGTCTTCTACAAAAGATGCAAAGTGTAAAACAACCAAAATTTAAAGATCAGAAAATAAGTAAAAAAACAACCTAACTATGTGAAGGAAGCTAAAAGCTATTAAGGATAAAGCAAGGTCATTTAGGAGGATGGGATTCTCTTTGTTCATGAAGCCTTTTTTAATATGTTTGGATGGACGTTTGTAAGAAAGAAATCATGATTTGCAAAGAGAAAATTATGATTTACAAGAAGTAAAGAATTTGTGTTTCTCTCTAAACGTAATTTCGTAAAGTATATCCAAACATGTACTTTGAGCTCTGATTTAAGGTAAAGTTTATCATAATATTGTTAATTTTCTTTTAGGCATGAGGATTTTTTTTTTCCTCGTGAACTTTTTTAGATTAACTAATTCTTGTGTGACCCTTATAATGCACTTAAGATATTTTGGTTTAGACTGGTTCTTGCATGTCCACGAACAATTATTAATTAGGAGGTTCTATGCAGCTTAAAGTCATCATCATAAAATAACTTAAAGAGATTCTACTCATCCTGTTCTAATCTCAACCCTTTAGATCTTTGTTTTTTAGCACAAATATGAACCCCTTGTGTATCTGGACAAGTATCTCTATAATGTTGCCGATCATTGGATGTGGGACAGGCACCTACGTTGATTGGGCGTTCGTGCGTTCTCAATTTGTCTTACCGTCAAATCATCCCGGTGGGTTGGGGCATTTGGTAGGAAGGAAAATGAAAGAGAAAATGAAAGTTTGATAAAATTTTAACTTTGTTTCTATAAATATTATTTAATATTTTTTATTAATTATTATTTAATTACTAAAAATAAAGATATTATAAGTATTTTTATTTATAAAATTATTTTTTATTTTTATATTTAATTTTTCCGTATCAAACGAGTTACTGTGGCTACAGAGGTGAATAAGTTATTGGAGGAAAAACGAGACATCGACTGAGCATTCAATCAAATGAACGGGAAATGGATCTTTTGAAATAATTTAGTTTTTGAAGTGGTGAGGTGCTTCACGTCTTTTTTTTTTTTTTAACGTATATATATATATATATATTTTTTTTTTTTTAAATTTATAAAAGTTTTTGACTTCAGAGGAATTTAAGGAAAGCAAGAGTCTTTGAAGAGAAACCTTGAGGATCAAAAGGTGATCTTTGATGGTAAGCCTTAAGAAGTTCAAGGAGGCGGTCATCGCCAATATGAAAGAAAGTTGGCTCGCAAGACTTGAAATGTCAAGAAACGACTTCCTCGTTTTGTATATAAATTTTATTATGATAAAAATTTTAAAAAATAAAATATAAGAAAAAAGTTATATTTGATAAGAATAAAAAATATATATTTATATTTAATTATTTGGTTGAATAAAAATAAAATAAAATGACAAAAATACTTTTATTTTATCTACTTTTATGTCACAGCCATGATGTTGCGCCTACTATGTGTGTGTATATATATATGTGTGTGTGTGTGTATTTGGTGAGAATAATACTATTTCTATTCTATGTATTTTTTCTCTTCTTATTTATCAAAGCGTTTTCTTTTTGACAAAATTTTTATAATTTAATAATATGTATTATATAAATTTTTTTTACAATAAAATAATTCAAATTATGTATATATTAATAAAATATATTTTTAAACATATATTTCTTATATTAAATAAAATTATTTTTCAAAAAAATATTTTATAAATTATTATTTTAATATATGAAAATAATTATTTATTTTAAAATTATATATATTATTTTGATAATTTATTTAAATATAATATATAAATATAATAAATATATTTTAATTATATTAATATATTATCTAGATAATATATTATATATATAAATATATTATAATATTATATATATTTTTAATATATAAATAATATATACCCCCCAACACACACACACACAGATACATGCAATTTGGTGGATGGTTTTGTTTTTTAAAATTTTAATAGTAATTTTTATACAATTTATTAAATTTGATTTTAAAAAATATTTTATTATTTTTAAAATATATTTATTATTAATTATTTTTAGAATAAATTTATAATATTTTTTAAAATAATATCATTTTTATTTTTTATTTTATAAAATAAATAATTTAAAAATAATAACATACTATGTCTCTAATATATTATAATATTATTTATATTTTAATATATATTTATATATATGTGAAATATAAATAAATATAATATATATATAGCTAACTGAATGTCAATCAAAACTTTATTTTTAACTAACATTTGGTTAGACAAAATTATTTTTTCAATAATGTTGCAGTTGCTTTTAGGTGCGCGCAAGGCTCAGTTGCTCCAACTTGGTCCAAGCACTATTGGGACAAGACTGGTCGAAAAAATGAAAAAAAAAAAAAAAACTAAAACAAGAGGTAGATTTTGGGACAACTTTTTGATCTCAGTTTGAAGTGTGTGTGTGTATATATATATATATATATATATATGAACTAAATTAAAAAGATTTTTTAAAAAGATTTTTTTAATAATTTTAACTAAAAATTTTTAAAAATATTTTATAAATTATAAATAGTTAGATGGGTCAATATCTACACTAAGGCTTTTTTAAGTATAATTATCACATTCATGTAAATAAAATAAAATTAAAAAATATTTTTTTTTGAAATTTTAACTACTATATTTGTGTTTTCTTCTTATTTTCTCCCTTGAACATATATTTTTTCATGTCCATTGCATAAATTTGAAAAAAACATAAAAAAGTGGTTATATACCTATAATAATTAAGAAAATATAAAAATAAAAATTTTAAAAAATTTTCTTTAAAAAAAATGGCTCATTGGCTTGTCCCTAACTTAGTCTAGCTCAATAATAACTGGGTCAGGTTCGGGCAAAGCCTAACTTGAGACAAAAAATTTGTTCCAATGTTGAAATTGGGTGGGACTCGAGCTAAAGCGATTCCCGGCCTATCTTGTCTTGACCCTGCACACTCTTAATTGCATTTTAAAAATTCATATAATTTATTATTTATAATATTAAATATAATTAAAATTTATTAATTTTATTAGTTTTACAATTAATTAGAAAATTATTAAAATAATTTTTTTGACTTTCTAATTAGTTAAAAATAATAAAATAATTTTTTTAATTAAAAATAATGAAATAATTTTTTTTCTTAATCTTAGAGTCTCTCTTATTAAAAAAATATTATATAATAATTAAAAGTAGAATCTAAATATTATTTTATTTAAAATTATATAAATTAATAATTAAAAACATAAAAAATAAAATGTTTTACATAAATATAATTAAAGTATTTTTTATTTATTGAATATGAATGTTAATTTGTACCTAGAGAGGCATTAACGACATTTTAAAATTTTATCTTCAAAATCATTTATCTTCATGTGTTACTGTACAAATTTTAATGGATTCCATTTCCATCGCACTTTCTTATTATCAAACATAAAAAACAATGGATTCCATTTTATTTTCCATTTCTTTCCACTGTACCAAACAAGGGGAATGTGATAAGGAGATTCGTGGTTACATTTGTAAAACATATAAGGAAATTATCAATAGATTTAATATATTAATGAGATTACATGAATACTTTTACAACTATAATTACGAGAAATAATTAGTTATGTATACATATTTGACTTCTCCTTATTGAGTTATAATAAGATTAGTTAATTCTTCCTTTAATCCAAGCTGTTAAAAAGGTTATTATGAAAAAGTATATACTGAATTTGGGTTAAAAAAAACCTACTTTTAATTTAAATAGTTTTTTTATTGGATCTTCTCATTACAAACTTTAGTAATTACTAATCAGGTCTAAATATAATATTTAATATATACTTAACCTAATTATTAAATGATTATTTTAATAAATAATATTAAATCTAATATTTTAATAGATCATTTATTAATTCATATATTTTAAAAAATAAAATAAATAAAGTAATTAATATCAACCACACAGAATATTCCAACAACATGCGCTTTACTTAGAGGATCTGTCTTGCCCAGATGCAAGTGCTGAAATTTCTGAAGAAGCAAATTCTGACGTTGATTTTTCGGGTGATCATGTGTCTCTGCCAGCTATTGGTGGCACCTAGACTATTCACATGTCTTTTTTCAGTGACTTTATTAATCAAAAGCACTCTTATATATATATATATATATATATATATATATTGTGTTTGTATCCGAAATATATAATTTTATAATTAAATTTATACTTTTAATTAAGGTATCTAAACATAAAAAGGTTTTTATTTCTCGTAGAAGCTCTATCAAAGAGAAGTAGAAAACTCTACTTCCTTATTGAACCTTGTTTCGGACTTTAGGGCAGGTGACTATACTTCGCGACACACCACATCTGTGGTAGCTTGTTGGTACTTTGTGGCGTAACCAGGTATTTCTTCTCTTGGCCCATGCATCCTTGGATATACATCAAGAAATATGTATGCTGCTGAGATTACTAGGGATGACCCTCCTCTTCCAAGCCATAAAAGATTATTTCAAGGGAGAGATAGGATTTCATATGTTAGAAGTCCATCTAAATGTACCCTTCATTTGAGTTAACCCTTGTAGCATTTAAGTTATTAACTAAAGCTATGCCCAAAAAAAAAATCAAGAAGCTCTAATTTAGCAACTAATTAATTCATGAAATAAGGTTTTTACTTCTCATATACTCTACTTAAAAAGTACGTATTTTAAAAGGGATTAAATTTAAATACAGTTCAGTTTCCAAAGCGGGAATCTAAAGCTTGATGTTTGTCCGCTGAGCATAGTGGAGATGGCAACAAAGCAATAGCTGCATATACATTAACACAAAGCTTTGCAAACCGGAATTTGATTTGTATTCATGAAAGGCCTCAGGAAATATAAGAAATTGCAGCTTTGGATGCACTTGATTTCTGGTCGAAATTTCCAATATATAATGTTCATATGCAATTTTTTATACTTAAAAAATAAGATCCAATAATATAACTAAATCAAACCAAGAGGCACAGAGAAGGTACAAAAATAGAAGAGCAGCTTATAATTACAAGATAACTCTTCTATGTACATAAGAAACAACGAGCCATATAATATAAAATATATATGGCCAAACAGAATTAAGAATTGATGCATGTAGACGTATCAAAAGATTGTATATTTGGAATGTCTAACAACAGACACAAATATTCTGGTAATTCAACTTATTTTTGTTTTTTTTCCTTAATTTTTTTTCATTTAATTTAATTTCGCTTATTAACGACCTAGATCCCTACTTTAAATTTCAATTCACTGCACTTTCCGCTGTGGCTCGGCCTCCTTATTCTTAATTTCTATGCTTCTCTTCCTTATTTCATCTACAAATGCTTGGATATTCCGATCAGAGGAACCGCCTTGTGCCACCTCCGCCTTCTTCTTCAACTTCAACACGCTCTGCTTTATCTCCGCTGCCTTAAGGCCCATCGTCCCCTCCATCAAACACCTCTTAACCTCGTCCCTTTTGATCAACTCATTGGCAGCCTCACCCAGATACATTCTAACTCCAACTTTGAACACATCCACTAAGTACTTAGCGTGAGTCACTTGGTCACCCCGCTGTGGAAAAGCCACTATTGACATCCCAGAGGTAGGAGCTTCCATTGATGAGTTCCACCCCCAGTGAGTCACAAAGCAAGCCACCAATGGGTGGGCCAGAACTTGCTCTTGTGGACTCCACTTGACCACTTTGTCCCCAACTTTCTCTAAAACCCATCTGAAAGCACATGAAGCCCAAGCCCGGAGTCTTTCTGAGGAGGCTTCATGACCCAGAGAAAGGAAAGCTCAGAGCCCAAAAGCCCATAAGCGATCTCGTCCACTTGTTCTTGCTTCAGCTACACCACGCTACCAAAGGATATGTACACCACGGAAGATGGAGGTTTCGAGTTCAGCCACTCGTTACAGTCATCGGCTTTCAATAGGTCGCCTCGAACGGTGTCGTTTGGTGCTTTGGGGTTCTTGAAAAAAGGCCTTACGGTCTTAATGGGGCAAATCTTGGACATGTACTGAACATTCTGAAACTCAAGTTCCTCAAAGCTGTCCTTGAGGATCCAAAAGGGTTTTTCCAAGTTCCTATATTGTCCCATAATGGCCCTCCTCAAGAAGGGGTATGGAGTTGTAGGGTACAAGAAGCTAGGGACCTCATCGTACCTTAACAAGGGCAAACAACGTAGCTGAACGTTAATTTCGGGCTCAGCTTCAGATGGGAAAGGAACTAACTTCTTGTAGTAATGGTAGTAAGCGAAGAAGCAAGGACAGGATTGAACCCAAAGCGTAGCAGAAGGGAGGCCGAGACTTTCTGCCACGTCTGACACCCAAGGGATGATGGGGTTATTAATAAGGCAAGAGACGGACTGGTTTTGCTCTGTGTGGTATTTGATCATGCGAGGGAGAAGTCCCTTGCCCACGAGCTCGAGTTGAGGGAGATATTGGTCCAGGTCTTGGCGCCTTGGCTCGTCCTTGTCCCAGCCGTCTTCGAAGGACTCGAACCGTATGAAGCCGTCCCCGACGTGGGCCTCCTCGTCGAAGATATTACTGGCTTTTCTCATCTGTTTTCCCCAGCTTTCGGGTGTGCAGAATGCGACGATCAAGCCCTTTGAGGCTAAGTGCTTGCCGAGCCTGAGAAGAGGGTTCACCTGGCCCTGGCGTGGGAAGGAGACCCAAAAAAAAAAAAAATGCACAAGAGAATTAGTGCCCATTTGTTGTTCGTGGATGATCAGCTAACTGGCTGAACTGATTGGGTTGAGCCACCTTTACGACCTAGCTATTTTGCACCAGGGATATTTATAACGATCAATGATTCAACGGAGAAAACGAGAGATAGTTGTTCATAGTGTTCATTAGTCCGGCTGGAGGGACTAGTGCAACCTAATCTAATTGAATTAGGTGGAGTTGAGCTAAACATATAAATAAATAAAATTTTAAAAAAGTTATATGGATTAAGTCTAGCCATAAGCAAAAGTATATTTTGTTTAGATTGACTTAGTTGTTATTTTTTTTATTTGGTAGGTCATCAATATCTTGATATTTTATACTTTTTTATTTTTATTTTATTTGATTCTCTCTTAAGTTATAACTTCCATTAATTATCTAAACTTTTCTTGTTTTTTAATTGTTTTTTTTTTGTTGATATACTTGCTTACTAACACTTCTTGTATTGAATAATAAAAATATACATATTTACTTAAGGTTAATTATATTAGTATAATTTATATTTTACTTGATAATATTATACCATTTTTTATTAGAATTATTTTACTAATGAAAATATGAGAATTTTAAAAATTTGTTTTTTGAAAATCTATGCCTATAAATCTGCACAAAAATATTTTTACATTATAAATATTAATTCATAATAAAAAAAAATTGGATAACTTTAATTTAATATAAAATTAGACTTATTCGAGTTGGATCAAATCACAAATATAAAAATAAACTTGATATCTTAATTAAACAAAGTATCAAATTTACTAAATATTCAATCCGACCTTATCTTACCTCTGAACAAACTTGTTTATTTTATAGTACTTTCCAAGAAGAAAATGGAGAGTTGTTCATTTTATAAAACTAGTTGGTTGGCAGCAAACTTTCATACTCTAGGCAGGGCATGTGGATTAGGATGCAAGGGTTGGGGACTAGATTGTCGGACGTATCAGATAGATAGCTGGCCATTGATTGGAAAAAAAAAAGTTAATTAAATAAAATAAAATATTTCTTATAATTTAATTAGACATCTCTTTCTTTTTCCTTTCATTATGAATAACATGACTGCCCCTAAAACCAAAACAGACATATACGGGACAACTATAAAATCATACTTGTAGTGCTTATTTTTCTTTCAAAATAGAAATTCAATTATATAATAATAGATATGAAAATATTTTTCTCAAAACAAATTTGACTGTGATGTACTTTTTTTAGCTTTAAAAAAATCATTAATAAATTTTTATGATAAAAGTGAATACGGTATCTAAACAAATTCTTAGCGTGAATATTTGATCACCTTTCCCCAAATGCCCTGTTCAAAAGGGTTTATTGGGCCCGTTTGTGTGAGAACGGAAAGGAAAGGAAGAGGTTGAAAGAAAATTTGGCAAAATCGCTATTTTATTTTTAAAATTATTATTTAATTATTATTTAATATTTTTTATTGATAATTATTTAATTATTAAAAAATAAAAATATTATAGATATTTTTTATCTATAAAATAATTTTTTTTAATTTTATATTTAATTTTTTACATACCAAATCAATCATAAATGATCAAATAAATAACATACTCTTCTCCAAAAAAATACTATCAAAACGTACATTCATTAGAACAAAAGAAATAAATAAAACTAATCTTTGTTAAACTTTTGTTGAATTATACTTAACTCCTTTTTAATTTATTGTTTATTAATATAATTAATATATATATAATGTGTGTTGATTTAAAAATAAAATTACTTATTTATTTACTGTTATATTGAAAATAAAATCAAATTTATAATGAAATTTGTTATCAACTTATATGTATTTATTTTTATATTGAGAATAAAATTATAATTTTATATTGTGTAAAAAAATCAACTATAAAAAATAAATTAAAAAACCCTACAATATACATTAAAATATCATAAAAATTCAAGTATAATTTAAATATATATATATATATATAAATAATTTAATCAAACCTTCAAAAAAAATAACATAACTGTTTTTGATAATACTTAAATGATCCGGCGGTTTTAATAATGCTGTCCCATATTTACGGTTTATGGAGGCCCAATAAAATGAAAGAAAAGCATTCCGCTTTTCGACCCAGCAAACATTATGCACTCTTCAAAGTATAAGCACATGTAAAGAATATTTTCAAAATTTTAAAGCTAAAATTTACATCATCTCCTAAAATTTAGATTCTAAATAGAGAACCACTTAACTTTTAAGATTTAACAAAAAACCTCTTCAAATTTTTATTTTTATGTATAGAATCTCTCTTCATTAATAATTCTCTTAAATCATTAATAAAAATTGTCACATTAGATATTTTAGACCACGTGTTATCATTAAGCAGCCAATAAATGTCCAATTACAATGCCCTTCAGTCAAGCGACACACCACCACCAGGTGCTTTCCCTCTTCCAGATCTCTGTGATCTGTAGTGCATATCTACATGCACTCTGTATATGTAACTTAAACGCAGCGTTTTGGCGTTTTAATTTTTTTTAACCTTAAATCAATCCTTATCATTTTTTTCCCCTTCCTCTGCATTTAAGCTAAACGCAGCTAGTGCCCCGTGTTTTGCATTCAATCAAACGTGTTTTCCCCTTCCTCTGCCGACGCAGCGTTTCAACCATATCCTTCTGATGAAATTTCTTCCTCTGGTCACGATCTTGTTTCACACGAAAAGCTTCCCACCAGATGCCCTGTCGCCTCTTGCAATGTAGTTAGAGGATTTCACATCGTGGAGTGCATCACCATTATGGATTCTTTTTCCTGGGCTTCGGAGTGTGGAGGTAGCTTCTTGTTTGGACGATTTCACAGCTTAGAGGCAGCTTCATTTTTTTTTTTAAGTTTGGTTGCCGTATTGTTTCTTTGCATTTATATATGAAACTAGCATTTGAAATTGAGGGATGAAGTGAAAAAATTTCCAGCGTTTAGAAAAGATTATTTAAAATAGAGGGATGAAGTTAAAAAAAAAAAAAGTTCTAGCATTTAAAATGCTTTAGCCTTTATGTGTGAGAAAATAGAAGGACGATTTCACAGCTTAGACACATAATCCTATAGCATAGTGTGGATGACATTTGGGGTTTGGTTAGATAATAATTTACACCTAAATAGTATCCATTTTAAGTGTGGATGACATCAGCTTAGACACTTAAATAGTATGTTAGTTTAAATATGTATATGATTAAAGTATAGAAATTTTAAGTTATTCTATGAAGTATAATAATATAACGGCTTGTATGATACACAGAGAGTGTTTCAATAGAAATACAAACTAAATAATGAATGGAATGAAAATGAGTTAATGTTTTTTGGTATGACAGATAAAGGAAATAGAATCCATTTACTTTTATTTGTTTAGTAGACTGAAAATAATGATGGAATGAAAAAACCAAAATGCCTATATTAGTTTTTTTTTTCCTAGAAAATGGCCTTATTAGTTAAAAGTATAGAAAATCGAAAATGTGGAATGATGCTTCATTTCTTTTTGCGATATCTATGCATAGTGTAGAGCTAACCCTCTAATTTCAATGATCCTTATTGTATAGAAGGATACGTGAAGCACAAATGGCCATTATGGAGAGGAGACCTTTTGTAGCATTCAAGAGAAAAACCTATCTAGTGCAATCGACACTCTCTTCGCTAATCTAGACCTTGCACTACTAAGGCACAAAAGAATGAAATTCAGAAGGAGTTACTCATCTTTTCCTTGATTTTGCATCGTGTGCAATCTTGAACTCTGTCGATGCACTCGTCTCATTCCAATTTGTGATGAGGAATTTTATGCATAGATTGTTGATTGTGTTGTTCCTAAGGGAAATTACAAAAGCGACTAAAATAATGTTGTTTATAGGCTTGGAATCACCTTGTGTTTTTGAATTAGATTAATGAAACAATAATTAGTTGATCAATGGCTTTATATGATGTAGAAGAGGGCTTCCTAAATCACTTCTTTCCACGTATGCCTTCTGTTTAGATAAGATTTGTTGAACATTTGCTAGCCAAGCATAACATGTTGGAATTATACCTTAATAATATAATCAGTGTGGTGTAGCTAGAATGTTAAAGGATGAGTAAGATCTAAATTTGCATACGATTTTTTCAATTAAAGCTTCTATTCTTGTTTCATAGACATATAACCAAAAATGGCACAAGATGTTGGTATTGTAGGCTATATAAGTATGGTTACCTTAGTGTCCTAGAGTGGTAAGGGAAAACTAAGATTGTAATGTAGAATTATAAAAGATAGCTAAGTAGTTTGAGCTTGGTTAGAAACTCTTATAGAAATCCATCACTTAAAATCTGTTTAGCAAATTGCTAAGATATGCATAGACCCAATTTAAGGGAGGGGAAGGCCTATGAGATATGGTGATTTTGATGCATGATATAAACCTATGCTTGTTTTGCTATCCTTAATGTCAAGTATTGTGTTAGGCATTAATTAGCATGCAGTTTTGCATTTTAAAATTATGGACAAATGATCTTTTAATATATACACCAAATGCGTATGATTTAGTCTTGCTTGCATAAATGGTGTATTTGATGTGTGCGCGTGTGTGTGTCATGGGTTGAGATAAAGATGCCTATGTACTTAAATGAAAATAGGATTGAGAATGATAATGAAGTTTAATGAAATGAAATGCTTTATAATTTTTTTAATAAGTTTGTTTCTTGTCTATTGGATTAGAGATTAGAAAGAAAATCCTAGAATTTTTTTACTGTAAAATTACAAATAATTGACATTACTTTTGAAACTATGAAAGTTGTGACCTTTTATTTGTCCCTTTGTTATCATTTCCCTTGTTGCTCACTTGAAAGAAAGTAATTTAGCAAACTAGAAAAAAAATTAGTAATATTAAGGAATTGGAAGAAAACAAGTATTATATATTTATAGTACAATTTTTATTTTTTTTATAATTCTCTTTCCTATTATTCATTTTTCTCCTAATGATATTTGATATTATGTAGCTAGCATTATTATCTGCTAAATTAAAAGAATAACAAAAAGAGATGTAAGGGTATGCTCAAGTATAAGATGACACTGTTAATGATGGCATAGTTCAAGATAAAATTTAGGGTGAAGTTGGAAAAGAAATGCAAAGACAGTCATAAAATTATAACAATATTGAACAATTAAACCATACTCCTTTTGAAGTTAAGACATTCATTCCAACCACAAGGTTGTCATTTTATAGGAAGTAAAGTAGAAATCTTTTTGAAGAATTTATAATTAGATTATGATTCCAATCATTGACATAAATCAAATTAAGAGATTTAACTTTGAATCTAAACGATGTTGTTTATAATGATATCTTAGATCAAATGCTTTCTTCTTGTCATCCATCTCTTTAAGGATCACATACTTTATAGCTAAATCTATTCTAAAGGCCCCACCCACATCATCTTAGCCTTCATGAGTAAGATCTGAAGCTCTTAGTATTTGATATTTATTTTAAAAAATAGAAGAATAAAGAGAGAGAGAGAGAGAGAGAGAGAGAGAATTTAGATAGAGAAACTATTAACAAACATGGAATTAAGAGGAAGCAATACATAATTAGATATAAGAAGAAAAACAAAATATCAATAACAAAGTTCATCATAAAATGGAGTATTTGATAAAAAAAGACTATATTAGCATGAATAATGAGAGAGTGCATCTTGAGATAAGAGATCCTCCTAAACCAAAAAATGAAAAGACAAACAATTAACATAACCTTTTCTTATCTCATCATACATGTATGCAGGATAAAATCAAAGACATGAATGAAAATACAGGTCTTTTTGTGTAACCAAAAGCATTATATGCTAACTACACATTATTATAAACTCAGTCTTCTTATATTTGCCAAAACCAGTAAGCTTTGACACAAGAAACAAGCTAAAAGGGTGGTTGTACATGACTTCATATACAATAAAGGAATTATAATCTCATGGTTGTTGCATGCTACCACTATCATTATTTTAAGTTAACATCAATTCACCATATTACTGAAAAGTGAACATGCTACCTTTAAGAAGATAACAACAAATTAGTCAGGAGTTGTTTTCAATCTTAAGTTTGACTTCAAACAAGCACATACAAATATAGAACATGGTTAAAAATGGGGCAACCAAAGATGTTATAGTTGAAGAGAAGCAACAAAGGTGGCTTTAAGAGGTTCAAAAGCTTTTAAATGTCAGAAGACCTACATTGTCCATTGTCTTTAAGCATGCTTTGAACCCCAAGTTATTTGAAATAATAGATTTGTATCTTGATAATTTGATTTCAAATATTAAGACTAGTAGTAGTATTATAGAATTTTTTTCTTCTTGCATTGATCTCTCCACTCTTTGAGCATCTTTAGCGATTGTCTATTTTATGAAGAAGCACTTATATGCACACAATTGTGAAGAGGCATATGTAACACCATATTTCTCTAGCTCATATCATGTTACTTTTAGGCTTCCTTTCATGCATAATACAAGAGTTCCAAGGAAAGCCATTAAAAATAATTAATTATTTTGCGTTGTGTAGCAGATAAATTTTTCATTTCGTGTCTTGTGGACCATATGAAGTCATCCATATCATTCTTATATTTAAATACACAAATAAAACTCAAAACTATCTCAAGAAGTGGCCAAGAACTCAAGCAAATGGAGTATATACATGAAAATAATAAGTGCAGCCTTAAGTTGATTTTTCAGTTTTCTCATAAATTTTGAAAAATCATAACTAATTCTAAAAAAATTGAAATCAAGTACACTATACCACTCTAGAAATCTACAGATGTCTAATTTTTGCTAAAAATGATTTCAAACCACAACTAGGATGTCTAGCTACTGAATATTGATAGAACATTAACCAAGATTGTCTAATCATTACTAGCACTGTTCCTCAATTTCAAAAATTCATATCTCTCTGCTTAGATGTCCAATTGGGGTGATCTCAATAGCCACATAAAGCTTATTATATCTAGTTTATTCATGTAAAATTTTATGAGTATTAGACAACATTTGTCTCTTGAATGACGTAGTATAAAAAACTAACCATATGAACAATATTTATATTAGTTTAGCAGAAAAATGACAATTTTGAAAAATCATAATTAATTCTACAAAACTCTAAATAATTTAGCCTTTAGTTTCCCAAAAAGATCTGGATAAGATCTATTTTTATGTCAAATTTCATGAGCAAATTCATTCATTTGATTAGATCTTGACATTAGGTTGTAAAATAGTCACTTTTATGTCTCATAAGGGTCTCAAATGGTCTAAAATCACTTCTATGACAACCATGGCCACTTGAGCACGTGGAAAAACACCAAATGATCTACTAAACATGTCTCAAAGGTTCATAAACTCAAATTTCATAAACTTATACTCTCACCCCTTAGTATATACAAGCATACACATGACAAGTCTTGCCATTCCATACCCAAAACTTACTATATCATACATATAACATCAAAACTCATACATACATAATATATTTATATATTTACATGTATTCATGAAGTTATATAACATATACAATAAAGGATCATATCATATGCCACTCATATGGCTACCAAATGGCAAAATTCCATACTTTGTTATCAATCTTCTTCCTTTAGGCTTAGTGGCTTCCATTCCTTAGCTCACTTGGACCACCTAAACATGTTGGACATATGGAGAGAAAGGGATGAGATTCCAAGAATTCCAATAACTCTTCTTCCTTTTAAATAAATACAAAGAATACAAATCTATGTCTAGAAATGCATGCATGGCTATCATGTGGCATGTAATCATTCATGAAACTTTTCTAGCATTCAAGAAGTCATATAAAACATCCATAAGCTTGCTAAGTAAGTGGTTTGACCTCACTCATTCTCTTCAAAGATTTTGGACTTGCCTCATCCTTTTTCTTAAAGGTTTTGAACTAAGCCTTACTCTTAGGAGACTCTTTGCTTATCTCAACCATTCTTGAAGGTTCTTGACTCATCCTTACTATGATTAGAGGGTTCTTGGCTTCACTCCACTTAAGCAAACCAGAACAATTACATAAAGTGTCATATGAATGCACAATAAAGTATCATATTACCATGGCATTTAGACACATGCTAAAACATTTCTCATGGCTCAAAAACATACATATACACATTCAAGACAAGGCAAACATCCATTAATGCATAAGAGAAAGAAGAGAGAGCTACCTTTGTTACAAATGCAAACTTTCCTTCTTGAATTTGGTTGCTCTTCCTTGGACATACACACACAAGAAGGTAGGACTTGTTTCTCTTGGTCTAGACACATCATATGAAAGTTAATTATACTCTTAAACTAATTTCTAAAGTTACATATTCATTAGAAAAGTTAGGTAGTTTATATGGCTCTTTTATGGTTCTATAATGCACTTAATGAAGTAACCTTAAGAAAACATCATCTTGGCTCCATTATTTCCATTCATATAAGGTTTTTGACTCCATTGAAGCCTCTTGGAGCCATCACACAATTAAATTAAGGAGCCTAGTTAGGTGTTGCTTCTTTAAGCCATAATATGAAACCTATAACTACATATTACTATCCATGGCTTCTAAAATTTTTTCAAGGCTTCCTCTCATCCTCTACCATCATATATAACTCAAAAATAAGCTTAGAACAAATTAAAACTACCCCTTGATGCTTCATCTAGTCTAGGCCATGGCTATGCACAAGGAGAGTACCATGTAAGCTTGCTTTGTTTTCTTGATGGAAGATGCATGTGGAAAGCTTTTTAGGAATCTCCAGAGCTCATTCAAACACTCATTTAGGCCTAGAAATTCTTAAATCAAAAAATTTTTTTTAAGGAATACTTGAAACCCTAACTTTTTTATCTTGAAATCTAATGACTATTTTATTATTTTTTCATATTCTTATTCTCCTCCTTCATTTTCCTAAGATTCATCCTTGGTTTAGCTGGAAATATAACCCCTCTTGGCTGGTCTTAAGTAGGGCGAAACTCACACAACAGAAAGAAGAAGGAGAATCAAGTATAGAGATAGCAAAATACCTAGTTTCCTTAGTTTCCCTTGCTTGTTTTTCACCTTGCTTGGTTTTTTCTCCTTGAATTTGAAAATCTCTTCTCTGTTCTACCCTCAAAACAGATCCAAACACCTCGCTAAATGCATAGGAAGAAAAGAGAAAATGAGAGGAAGAAGTTTACTAAAGGAAGAACAAGAATTTCCATGAATTTCTCACCTTTTTCTTGGCTTTTCTCTTCCTCTTCTCCCTTTGTTCTTGTGCTCCTCCTTCTCTTGTGTCTTCTCTAATTTTTAGACAGAAATAAAGTGAGTAGAGATAGGAGAAGAACGGGTGTGACTCTTATAGAAGGTTCAAGAGACAATTTCTTTCAAAAATTTCATCTATGTCCTTAAATCTTGGCATTTTGTTTCTAATTCATTTTAGCTTCTTATTGATAACCATCTTTTCCATCATAAAATTTAGGTTTCTAATCTTATAAAATACTTTTGAAATCACTCAAATCGAAGCTAAAACTTTTACAAACAAAAGAGTCAAAGTTCAAGTTAACCGACGTTAGAAAACATACACCAGAAGGATTTTAACTGTCCTGGGGCTTCCCATAGTTTTCAGAGCCTCTGAGGACCTTAGAGAACTTAAATTTTCTATTTAAAAATCCTTCCTATGAGAATTCTAAAATTTATCCAAAATTATGAAAATGCTATGACATTTCGTAACCATTTCGTTAATTTTCATCTTGCCATTTTAGCCTCTATTTCAAGGTTCCTCTGGGCTCCTAAATTCATTATTTAATGTTTAGACTATCATTTTAATTTTTCTGGGCATCAACCAATTCATTTTAGAAGACCCACTTTAGAAATATATTTGTTTCCGTTGTTTCAACGAAAATCAGACATTACAACATAAATCATAATTCAATTATGAATTTGATTTATAATATTAACTTGATATGTTATGATTAAAACTATGTATCTGACTTCAATTTTCTTGGTATTTTTGTCCTTTTCTCTTTATTCATTCAAAGCACATAATATATACACATCCTCTATAAATAATAATGGACACAATCATTGCTTATTTACGACCAGCTGACACCTTTTTATTCAACTTGATAGATAACATGTACTTGGTATAACTTTGTTGTATAAATTTATGTGAGAGAGAGAGAGAGTGAGTGAGTGAGTGAGTAAGTGAGTGAGAGAGAAAGACAATTATTTATTAGTAGTAGCCTAGCAGTTGACTGAGAATTGAGACCTTTAAATTTTAGCGATCACCCATAACTTTCAACTCTTCCTTACCCAGGATTTTGTTACAAGCAGACATGTGAAATTAGAAAAGAGATAAGAACCCAGTTCAAGAAGTTAGAGCGCATAACAAAGTAAAGAAAGACTTCATCCATAAAGCAAGCATTGATTATCCAAACATTAAAGAAGAGAATGCCTATTAAAAGAGTGAACCTATCAATCATCATTACAGACAACATGCACTTCTAATTATACAAAGTGACAAATGTATTTAAATTAGCTCTAAAAAATTTTACTTAAAAGATGATCATGATACAGTTAAATAGGAAGCATGTTATGTGTATTAAGTTTTACATAATATTTATTATTATGGTCTAATTGATATACACCCTACATTTGATTCATCACTCTTTATATGACATTGTCCTTTCCCTAATCATAGGACCATGGAGCATTTTGAAATGCAAAAATTTTGTCAAAGTGTTAAGAAAAAGAAAGATAGACTCATTAAGTGCCAAGATAAGTATGTGAAGAGCATGGGTTTGCTCGAAGACTATCCTAGGCATTGTCAAGCCATTCGTGAGTTTGCTGTTTGACTAACAGTGCGAATCAAGATGTTAAAGCACAACAAGCTTATTCCTTGATACATACTACATTGCTGGCATGTCAACTTAGTCACATCACTGTTACTCAGGTGGAAGCTACAAAAGACTTGAACTTTGTAGTTGAGCATATAGCTAATGCATTATACATGTTAGCTAAAAGAGATGCACTATAGAAGGAACCCACGGTAGCATCAGAGATGGCCAAAAGGGAATTATATAAAGACTTTTAATGTTGTTTTAGCTTATTAGGAGCCTTTAACAATATGTACCTTAACATCGTTTTACTGTGGTCTATGGACCGTTACTCTATCACTAATATATATGATGTACAAAAACTTCAACTATCTAAGAACCTAAGTTGTTCTTATTATCTAGTTATATCTA
Source organism: Erythrophleum ivorense (assembly GCA_026724425.1). Taxonomy (NCBI): domain Eukaryota; kingdom Viridiplantae; phylum Streptophyta; class Magnoliopsida; order Fabales; family Fabaceae; genus Erythrophleum; species Erythrophleum ivorense. Next base: position 477,008 of record JAIUCV010000430.1, read on the forward strand.
TTATCATAAAACTCAAGGTAGTAGTATTAATATCATGCCATTTCCTTTCTTATCCTATAGACCATTTTGTTCACAAAACTAAAAGCCAAACAAGTGTTTAATTGCTATTTTAACATTGATCATATTGTTGTGACTGATTTTAATAATGTTAGACTCATGATTTAATGCCCTATATCAAGTATGATTCTTGCACTATATGGATATGTTATTCTTTACATTGTATTAGGTAATTCATGTTGTATTAGAGACTGGAAAGCTTTATTCCACTTAATTTATGCTAAGCTACATTTATAATTAAGTTGTAAACTATTAAGTACTTCAGGGATTTATGCCATGTATATTATTCATATACTTTTTCAATTAAATTTAGCCTTATACCAAAAACAACATACCAATATGCCAAAAACTTGCCTATCAAAATTTAGCCCAATGAGAAATACACACAAGGTGAACACTGAAACTTTCATACCCATAATCAATGGAGTTATAACAAAATTGCCAATTTTATTTTCTTCAAAAGCATGCAAAATGAAAGTGTAATTGGTTATGGGATATATTCAATATATTCAAATAAATTGAAGGATTGTACCATCATGGAATCACATTGCATATTAGAATCTCTAGAAAACTTGTATCAACTAAATGCATCATATTTTCAGGCCACCAAATGCACATAAGATAGCCTAATCATCATAATCTGGCACATCCTTATAACAAATAGAAGTTATAATTACTTTTGTTAGCACAAAGCTACATGTAAGTTACCTAAGATATACATTGGTTTAAAAAGTTACAGTTAGTCATATCCCTAACTAGCATCCAATTACCCATACACAAAAGATACATGGCATCTATCTAAAATATATACAGGTACAAAAAGTTACAACCACACATCTACCTAATTGGCATGCATCTACACATACACAAAATAAATACATGTTAAGGTTCCAAGTCCCATACACAATGGATACACCAAAAGTTACACATCTATAGATATACATAACCAAAAGTTATCCACTGAAAATACACATTACCAACTTGAGACCATTTACCCAATTAGTTACCTAATCCAATCAGCCTTTAACATTTCTAAGATCATTGGGAAGCATAGCAACAATCTATTGTTGCGTAATATACTTAAATAAGCAGCACAAACCTCCTGTGTGGTCAAGCTGTCCACTTTAAACAAGTCAACCCATAGCTTAATGGCTTTATGATCGAAGTTTGCATCGCCAGTGAACTTGTGAATTCCCTAGCATATGTTTTCTGTAACTACCATCATGTGTTCATCCATCTTTCGACTAACTTCCTTTAATCCATCCACCAAGATCTTTGCCTAGTCATGGCTTTGTCTTTTCCTCCTCCATGTGAATGGTGTGGTGGCTTCACTAATAGTGGCATGGGGTTGTCTAAACATGCCATGTTTAAGTCTACATCCATACTCATTGGTGTCTCTACAGAGTCGTCTTCACTAATCTCATTCTCTCAAATGTCTATAGTCATTTGGGAGTTAGAACCTACGGCTTTGTCCTTTCCCCATACTATGCACAAGTCATCAAAGTGTAGAAATGGCTTATACCGAAATGGTGCCACCTTCTTATGGATTTGTGAAAGCATAAATGATAGCATTATGAGTTAGAAATACATAAGTTCAACTATAATGACTCAATTATAAATTTTCAAATGACAATTTACAAACTACAAACTAAATAAGTTATATAATAAGATTTATAAGAATAATTCAACAAAAAAAATCATTAAAACACTTGGTTAATTTCATGAGAACATTCAATGTTGGAGTTAACTTTGAATCATTTTTAAAGTTGTAATTTTCATTGTACCTCAAGCATGAGTATATATATCCCTCTAAACCTAAAGACAACAAAAGGATCATAGTAGGTCATATATTGCAAAATAGCATTGGTGCAACAAAGTAAAACTAAAATGATTATGCAAGAAAGAAGATGAATTTTGCTTGGGCAAATGGAAATTAGGCAAGAGTGTTGTGTAGCTTTGTATAGCTTGCCATATATGTAAGCTTAATGCCCTTTTCATCATCTTGTAAGGCCTTAATATTATATTGGACACTATGAAAGGAAAAATTAAAATTTGTAATAACCTCACATGTAAATTACTCTTTTGTTTGCAAAACATAGCTATGGTATATAATTTTAAAATAAAAAAAAGGTGTAGATCATATAAATCCATGGTTAGACAATGTGATATTTAAGACACTTGTTATATAGAAGCTCAAGATATAGCATTTTCAAATCTTATGCATGAGATGAGAGGAAGCCTTCCCCAATGTTTTCCTATCTGTTACTGGCATGTCTTACTATCTAAAGGGACAACCGACAATTTCTAGTCTAGAAAAGGAACTGAGACCGACCATCCTCTGACAAGCATTGGAGTTAATGACAATGAGCAACCATATAACACTTAATTAACATAACAAAAGCAAAAGTGGTAATGATTCAAACGATAGATTTCTTTTTGTTACTTAAAAAATCTATCACTAAGTTTAGAAAGGGCTTATGCATAATCCCACTTCAACTTGAAAGAAGAGCTATACCTTTAATATTTAATAATTCACTTGAATGAGTGCTTGTCAAATATGCACATATAATTTTCTTTTTCTTTTTCCTCCTTTAGTTTACTATTTTGGGTTTCTTTTGAAATGTTTAGTAATGTTCTCCAAATTGAGCTTCTATATTTAACTTCACTTATACTTTTGAGTTTTTGAAATAAAAAAAAGAAGATCCTCTATTTATTACTGATTTATAAGAAATAAAAAAACTTTTATTATTTCATTTTTTATGGTTCAAGCTAGATGTAGTGCATTTCAAACACCAAAGCAGCCAAGCTTAAGTGTTAAAAAGCTATAATATCAATTTTTTCCCTTAATTTCATCTACAGGTCTAAAGGCATGGGTGTTAAGGCTTGATATAAGGACGATTTCCATTATACACCAAATAATGAGTTATTTTATAAGAGTTCATTTTTTGTACATATATAGGACATGGTACTAAGTATTAGTAGAACTAGTTGTGAGGGCCACCAAAATTTGGTTCACCTTACACAAGTAGGCACTGTCTTAACATAAATGAGAAGAAAAATTTTTCATTAAAAAATAGATATCATCTACACAAAAAAAGTCTCAAGAAAGGTACTAAAACAAAGGGCACATCAAGCATCTTGGTAAACCTAGTTATGCTTAGTGAGATTAATAGTACATGAATCATCAACCCAAATTTTAACACAAACAATAACAAATCATCTATTATCAAACTAAAAGTAATTTTAAACAAATTTTGACCTTGACATAATCACCTCAAACAACCCTATCAGCTATAATGCACTTAGAGATTGGGTCCTAACCAGAGGCGGAGGTATTTCATCCATATACCTTGTCATACATTGTTTGCCATTCCTTTTTAAGCATTTTGAGTCAAGGTTGAATGTAGGACACACCTTTAAGGCAACATCCCAGGCTTTTTAGTTCCATCATCTCTTCTAATTGGTGTAAATGTCTCATATCAAAACCCATTGTCAGCTAGATACTTCCCTTTCGTATATAACTCCACAAGGCATTCAATAAGGAAGGAATCTTCAAATGGGTTCCACTGATGATTCTTTGAACTTTGTCTCCATCTGGTTACTTCTCCATGCTAATTTACATCCAAACATAGAAATTTTGCATGTAGGGAGAATAAAAAAAGGTTAGCAAAGAAATCATAGTGGACAAAAGTAAAATATGGAAAATAGTATGGCAAAGTATAAAGGTATAAATAACCATCAATGGTAGATAATATGGAAAGAAGTAAAATTCAACAACATAAGATGACAAACACTTTATCTATCCATATGGGATTAAGAAACATATAACAAAGTTCACAATAATTATTGCATTATAATGATCATTATCCTATTAAGAAATAAACTATATCAATTGTGGTCCCTTTGTCAAGTAAACTTATTAAACATGTTTATTGCTAGTTGATCTAGAAAGGTGCTCCATGCAATAAAAGTATTTAATGATGACCTAGGACTAGGCTCATTAATGGGTTCAACTGTCTCTAATTTAGGAATGTCATCATTCAGTAGGACCTCACAATTCTCTCAAATGATAAGGTTATGCAACAAGTAGCATTCTAGTATGACATGATTATATATCTTTATTGGGAAAACGATGGACTTTTAAGGATTGTCCATTATTCTTTCAACATCCTAAAGGCCCACTCAATCACATTATGAACTGATGCATGTATCATGTTAAAGCACTCCTATGGTGTCATTGGGTGGTGATTGTGAGCCCATTAGCTCAAATGGTATCTTTGTCTCTATATGGTGCAAGAAAACCATTATAGTTTATGTAAAAGAAAAAGTTATTTGACCTTTAGAACCTGGTTATAAGATTTAATTGTGATTTATTGCTTGATCTTAATGCAAGCATTTTTTGTTCAGCCAAAGGAACAATCATTATTTTAACCAAGTAGTATTGACTTACAACATGTCAGTTGTGAATGAGTTAAAATAGTACTTTTACAATGTCACTAAGGTACAAGTAAGGAAAATTTAATAAACAATATGGGTGTACTGTCAAGCCATGCCTTTTACTTATTACATCACGCAAAACTCGACTATCAGTTGCAAATTTGTCCCACCCTATCAAGACATAAATAAATTGTGTATCTTGGGAGCAAATGCCTAGAACATTAATGGTGATTAACTCTTTTTGGTTTCGATACCGATGCTTATCCTCTAAGGGTACATGGATTAGAATGTGTATTCCATCAACAGCTCCAATACAACTCTATAAAATTAAGTTAATTTAGGTGTAACAATAGTGCAAACCATCACAATGTTCATCTAAGAAAGGAAGTTTACCTAGAAGTATTTCCATTTGTCATTGGCCAAATTTTTGGGTACAAGCTTCAATTTTTTGAATAGCTCTCCATCTAAATGCATCATTGCATTCAACACAACATTAAAATATCTACTAATTGTTTTCCCCAAATCTTCCAAATTGAAACTCTATCACTCTATTCTTTACATAATGTGGTAAAATGTTTAAAAATATTGCCACTTACTCTTCGACTAGCATCTTTTTTTTTTAAGGTTTTAGTTTTCCTAGTATATCGAGCATGGCACATAGTTGATCAAAAGTTACTCTATTCAGCCTAAGTTGGTTATAACAAGTAGTATCACTACTATAAACCATCCTTTGAAGGCGAGCTTGTTTAGTTTTAAAATTCATAGTGTAAGGCCTTTGCCTCAGTTAAGGATAATTCAAAGCTATGGATGCCCACATATTTAGTAGCCATTTACGCTTGGCTTACATAATAAGAACAAACTATAGCAACCCATGAAAAATGACATCATGGATAATGTCGTCCATAACTATTGAATGACAATAGTAGCACTTTGGTGAATATCCATGTAAATAGAGGGCTCTAAAGCTGTGTAATGATCTAAAATGGTATAAGAAAAGAGATGTGTTTCATAGCAAATTTAATGGAAGGGGTATACTTATTTATAATAGTTATAAAATACATTTTTTAAAAAACAATACTGTAAAGCTAAGATTGGTACTACTAGTGCTTATACCAACCCTTGTTTAAAAAAACTAATGTTGTAATTCACAAGTTAAAAAAATTAAATATGTCAATCATATATCACTATAATTTCCCAAAGAAGTTTAAGTTTATTTTGGTGTTTGAAAACAAAAGAAAGGTACAAACACTTTTATAAAAACATGCCCAAAAAATAGTAGCATGTTTAGCTTCTCCTTTTGAAAAATGCACAATAGAACACTCTTAGATTTAATACTAGAACCTTTGATCAATAGAAGCCATTTTAAGAAGCCATTCCAAACTTTCAAGAATACCTTCATATTACTAAGAATGTAAAAAGGATAAAAATAAGACTAAGAACATCAAAGTTGAAATCGTGTATGAATGTGCATGACTTTTTTGGTCTTCTATAGCAATAACTTATCGCACAGGCACCTTATTCTAACACCCATACTTCTACCCCCTTATCTAATCATCTTTTTAATCACTAAGTAGCAATGAAACCTAAACTATAAATAAGACAAATCAATTTATAATAAGTAGTATAAAAAAGTGGGAATCTTGGACCTTTACTATTACACCCAATGAAACTTACAGAAGAAATTAAGTTAACTTATAAGGACATGCAAATCTTTGACATTTACACACAGTTGAATGGAATAGGTATTACAAGCAACTCAAAGGGTAAATATAGATCTACAAAAAATATATAAGTGAACATACCTTTTTGTTTGCTATTTAATCCTTGCAAGCTAAAGGAGAGCTTGCGAAGAACCTGAGTTCGCTAATGTTCACCAATGACTATTGCTCGAAACAAATGACCAAAAAAGATGAAGTGGGATTGGACAAAGCATAAATGGTATTAGGGCCTTCTGTATGATTACTAGGGGCATTATGGACTTTCTTTGTCTTTGCTCAATTTTGTGGTCACCTTCTCGTGGTTAAGGAAATTGAGATGAAAGCTTAATTTTCCTTTCCATAGAGAATTCTCCTTACCAAATGCATCAGAGAAACAAAATTCATCTCTTTTTATATTACTAAGCAAGCAGTAGAGGTTTGTGAATCTATCTCATATTATTTGTCTTTTTTCAAGTGGCATTGTGTCATAGGCATGTTCTACTAAAACTTATGATTTTGATTGGAAGGGAGAAGGATTTACAAAGTATTGATTTCAATGTAAGTGTTTTTCATTCTTTTGCTAGTTTAAATCAAAAAATAAGTTAAGTTTATATTGTTCTAAAATGAGTTTTAGGGAAATAGGTGCATCTACTTTTAATTGACCAAAGATGGCAACTTGGGTGTACAGTGGAAGCCTAAAGTTAAAATGGAATTTAATAACATAAAGAGAACTTGGAAGTTTTGGGTTACTTATGGTAGAAAAGTTGAGTTTGGAGTTAGAAAATCGTATTATAACAAAAGTAGGAAAGATGAATTCATCACTTTATGTAGATTTAGTTATTGTAAGGAAGGGCATCAAATGGAAGACAAAAGAGATTTTATGATTATTAATCCCAGGCTTGACACTAGAATAGATTGTAAGGCAAAGTGGCACTTATTGGGATAAATAAAAAGTTTAAAGTCCATGCGCTCATGGAGAAACATAATTAGCCTCTTCAACTTTAAGAAAAAACATATGTTGGCATCTCAATATAACATATCCGAAGTTCTAGTGGTTGAAATTGATTTGACTGAAGATTTCAAACTTCAATAAAAAACATCATTTCAATTAACGAGTATGTGTGTAGGAGGTAGAGCTAACCTCGATTAGATACAAGGAAGTATCTTCGATCTAAAAAACAAAGAAGCATGATATATAAGAAAGCTAGTTGTTTATTACAATAATTTCAATGACAGTTGTTGGAAAATCCTTAATTTTACCATGCACATTAGATGAACATAGAAAACAATTAACTAGTGTATTTTAGGTTGATGCAAGAATTTTCCTTGATTATGGTTACTTTGATAATGTAGTCTCTCTTGACACTATGTACTCTATTTGCTAATTTATACTTGCATCTATTATTTATAAATTTACACTCTAATTAAAAAATAAGTAAGTTTTTATTTTCCTAGTAAGACAATGAAATTTTAAGTCAAATGTAATCATGCACCAACATCATATGAACATCTTACTCAACTTAGTGTTACTAGATTATCGATGATAAGAGCATTTGATATACTTAAAAACACGATAGTGTTTTCCAATTAGTGTTCATGTTATTTTGTAATTATTACATTGTAATTATACTTGATGATGTAATTTTTTGGATTTTTAATATAGATGCCATTTAAGCATTCCATATAATCATTTGAAGAACTAGATCTTCGTAGTGATATTTTTTAGTTGTCAACAAACTAGATGAACATTCTTTATATTGAATCATCACTAGCTTTATATTGTACTCTTTTGGTCAACACTTTGTACAAATTCTAGTGTCATCTATAGTGTTTGTGTGTGTGTGTATATATATATAAACCTATTTTTTTTCATGCACAACTTTATGACAATATACCAATACGAAGGCTTTTGATAAATTTCATACAAAATGCAATTTTATTTCAATCTGTAAATTACATTGTTCAATAATACATCGAACTTGACATATCTACAACTCAAACAAATACACAGATCTATCATATTTGTACAACTCAAGCATAACAACTATGTTATAAAGCTCTATTGTGGTTGCTTCATTGTTATACTATGCAAGTCTTATAGTAGATGTACAAGGTTAACATCATGCCCCTAAAGCATCACTAGCTTCATTTGGCTTTACATGGCTTATATTGAATCTTCACTAGCTTTGTCCTAACTTGCCATTTGCTAGAATTAGTCTGTGTTATTTTGCATTAAATCACTAGCTTTGTCCCATACTAGCTTGCCTTTGTTTTACAAGCTTTTCAAGAGGGAAAAAAATGTTCATCAAGTGGACCACTATGTTAAATAAAATCAAATTATCAAGCAAAGAGAAAAACTTCAACATTTATCAAGGTAGAAATTGAACATAATTCATGCAAGTTAGCTAGAAACCTTCTATTAGAATTAAAAGCATTTGCAAAAAACCCATAGATAGGTAAATAACCTTGGGAACTTAAACATAGAAATAGTAATAGAATTTACTATTATGTAATATGCATATCAATCAAAAGTGAAATAGAAAGGCATTTTACATAAGATGCAAGATAAGAAAACAAGGTTGCAGTATAAATATCCATCAAGGCATCAACTGCATAATCATCTATCAATTAGCGCACTTGAACAAGGTAGTAGAATATCTAACATCATGCATATATCAATGAGCACATACAACATATTAGCTTTTGAAAAGTTTTAGGATTCCTAAATGGAGCTTTAAAATAGAGCCACATATATAGTTTTCTCTTTATTGGCCAAAAGATGGATTAGACCAAACAATACTTTAACCTCTATGAGAGCCAACGAAGAAGTCAATCCCACCATGCCTTACACATGTAAAGTGATTATGCATTAACTTTTTCTAAATTCTTTGTACCTCAAGCCTTATACTAAATATTCCTTAGCATATTGTATACATTTACTAAGACTAATTTCCATGATTTAGTATAAAACAAAAAGTAAACAAGCATTTTGTTTCATAAAATGATTGTCACTTGTGTCCACAATTGAAATTTAAAAATAAAAGCAAAACTTCTTGGCCTTAATAAAATGAACAAATGATCTTCAATTAAATCATGCTAGCTGCATTTCTTTCATTTTCTAACCACCAACAACAATGGTGTTTATTAGAAATTAAACAAGAATAAAGATGAAAAAAAAATTAATAGAGTCCTTCCTTAAGTGTTTGCATAAAATTATGATCCAAACTCCAAACAGAGGTCATAGCTTTAATAAACTAACTTCAAAGAAATTAGGGATAAATAGGACAAGATGAGTGAAATAGGTCAAAGATTGAAAATTTCATGGATTTAGAGATGTTTATGTTACTAAAGCAAATCATGAAACCTTAAAGAAAAAAATGGGCATGCATCTTAATTTTGTCAATCTTAATAACTTTCTACTATGTTTGAACTTTAAGCTAAAATAAAAGTTAAAAAAATGGAAAACATAGACCTTTTTATTTCAAATGAAAACTAACATTCAAAGCAACCCAAGTTCTAAAACTAGAAATTGAAAATGTAGTAGTTAGGTATAATTAAGTGAAAAAAAATAGCAATAAGTGCTCCAATAGAAGAAGAGAAGAATACTTGCATTCCTTGTAGTGATCAAAGAAATTGCCACTTTAATATTGGGTTTTATCAACAGCCATAACCAAAAATGAAATCAGGCATAACAACACCTCACTCAACCTAAACCCTAATATTGCCTTCTTTAACATCTCCTTCCTCTTAGACCATGCTGGAGTCAACATTGCCAACCCATGCATCAATATAATTATAGCATGAAAATAGAGAATATTTTAGTGTAGGAATTATCCCTCGTTAACATCTCATTGATTAACAAAGGACAATTTTCTTTGATATCCCTCGCTAATTTCATATGGGCTAGAGTACATTAAGTTCAAGCAAGCATAACTTCTAATGCAAGAGGCATTTTAGGCCTTATTACATATAGATGGAAAGCTCTTTTAGATCCCCATGTCATGGCTAACTAATAGAAATATAAACTCTTTTGCGTGGTGGAGCAATTGAAACATATGCCACACATCTAGGAATTTTAAGATAGGAAATATTTAGCTCCTGACAAAAAATTAACGATAATGGAAAGAATTTATAATAATTTGTTGGTTTGACGCAAGTTGTTTAATATAAAATTGTGTATCCCCATATTGAAATGGAAAGTATTGTTTTCATAAGCATTAGTCTAATTATTAATTGGAGACATTTAATGAATGATTTTACTAAACCATTTTCTATAAGCATGAGTAATAAGCTTTTTAACTATTATTCCACTAGATATATAATAGCTATTAAAAACCTAAAATATAAACTCACTGGCATTATCAAAACAAATTGGCTTGATTGCATAATTTAAAATTTGTGTTTTTAATTGAATTATTTAAGCAAGAAATCTTACAAATGTCAAGTTGCAAGTTGATAACAAACACACATATGACTATCTTATTGATGCATCTAATCGAAATCATGAAACATTCAAATGGTCTACATGATAGATGAATAGGCCCATATATATTTCTTTAAATACATTCTTCAATGAATTTTCATGTGAATTTTTAATAATTTTTCACACCATAATTTATCTGAGATAATCTATCCGGTTATGCCAAATAATAAATATATTTAGATTACTAAACTTTTAGTTTACTATAACCCATACTTCAATTGTACTGATATTTGTATAGTATAGATTATAAGATAAGGTAGACAATTTTTCTAATACACATTTCTTTATTCATATAATAGTTTGATATATAAATATTCAATATTTTTTTATTTATAGTCTCAAAAAGATATCTATAGTGGTGGATATCATTGAAGTTCAATAAATTTCTTTGAAACTTAGTAAAAATAACCTAGCATTAATTGTTTTGTATTACCCTATATAATATTGATATTGACATCACTTATTATCAAATGAGAAAAACATTTTTTTTATCTTTAAATACTATATGTGAAACATATATGCCTTTACTATGAATCTTGTATCTAAATATAAAATGGGAAATATCCATATTAGTTCTTTAGGAACTAAATAATATTATATTATATGTAATTATTGAAAATTAACACACATTATATTTTATATATATATTATCACTGTACATTTTTATTACTCATTAATAGTATACTTCAATATTGCTACTACATGAGCAAATTCAAAATATAAAATATGGAGTAATTAAGTTTCTCATGCATACTATTATAATATCTCTACGTTAGAAAAATCATGACTTCTTGTGTATTTATTCTTTTTTCAAATTATTACAAGGACTACATATCCATTTATAGAATATTCTATATCCAATTATTCATAAAATTGGTCAGAAATAAAGACAAACACTATACATATTTTGCAAGAACGTTTGACTTTTTCCATTAAAGTATTTTTAAGATTAATAATAATAAAATGAATTCAATATCAAATATTTATAATAAATATTTTTCTCATAAAAAATTAAGTGCAATAAATTCATAAAAATGTGTCATTTTCTTAATTCAAGTGTGTCACACATACATAAAATATTTATTTTTTCAAGTGATACATGTAAAGAATTTAATTATAGGTAGAGAATAAAAATTGAAGTATAAAATGAATACATTTTGTTTTTATAGTCCATCATAATGAAGGTTAATGGTCATATATAAAAAGATATTGCAATCGGTCCTTTCTCTTAAAATTTTAAAAATTTGTAAATAAATTGCAATAATAAATAGTGTGACCATTCAACATCTTATAACCTTTTAGACTCCATGATTAATTCTAGCCTTTTCTACATTAAAAGAATTAATAGTTATTTATCTATATAGCTTCTAAATATATTGTAATAATTGCTCATAGTTTTATTTTAATAATCATGGTTAATCACTGTTGACATTTAATAGTTAATTGGTGTATAGGCTATAAGTGATCATTAGCTTGCTTATAAATATGTTGAATTTAAAAAGTTTTAAAAGCTTTTTAGTGACATGAAATCTATAAATTATTAGCTTTCAAGATTACAGTAAAAATATTTTATAATCATTAACTCATCAAGGCATGCCACAAACTTAGTTATATATATGCATTATTCATTTAGATGATGAAGTCACCGATTATAAAATAACTAAAACCAAAAGTAATGTAGTTATTGGTCATTTAATCATTTTAGCCTTTTGGTTTCTAAGATATTTGTTAATATTAAATTGATAATTATATTATAAATATGAATAGCCTTAAACTTATGAATAATAAGAAGTTTCTTATACTTTAATATAATGAATATTAGGCTCTAAGGATTAACGCTTTACATCAATTAGTTAGAGACTTGCGCTAATAATATATTGTAAAACTGATAGAAATATTAGAAATCTAATGAGAGTAAGAGAAAAAATTAAGAGGAGAAATGAAGAAATACTTCTCATTACTTGGGTCCTCTTATTTATTGAGGGTTTCCCATGTTAAAAAACTGATAGAAATATAAAAAATTTACATAATTATGCAATATAAATTTTTTGAGGATTATAGGATATATGCCATTAAATATTAAAAAAATCCAAAAAAAATCATTTTAAAGAGTTATAACATCTATATAACTATAATATTTATAACATTTTTAATATTTTTAATTTTAATCCTTTAAAAAAATTCTTTGTTTAATAACATTTAGCAATTTTAATATTGAAGCCTAATTCCTTACTTCCGTTTCAATAGTATTTTATGAAATTTTAATATAATTTGCAAATAATCTATTTTTATTTTTTAAAATGGTATGTACAGTTAGTTAACTCAAACTTTTGAAAAAATAAAATTGAGAATAAAATGATCATGAATATATATAATATACTAATATGGGCCATCAAATTTAATTTTTTTTCAAATACAATAAGAGTATTTTGGAGCCAATTTGTTAAATTTCAAGTGTGAGTAAAATATCCAACATCAAAAAGAAATTGAATTTTAAGAGAAATATATAAATATATTAATTTTTAAATATAATATCTTAATGTTTTGGATTGTAAACTTTGAGGCCTAACATCTGAGAATATTGGATAATTTTTTTTCAAAATGTATATATTTCATCAGAGTAATTAAAGTTCCAAAGATAGTATTATATATATATATATATATATTTAATATTCTAAGGTCTCGTTTGATACAAGGATTCTTTGGTGATAGAAATGAAAAGAAAAAGATGAATAGAATACAATGGAAAGAAGTTATATTTGGTAAAAATAAAAAAAGAAAGAGAATATATTTGTTTTTGATTGTTTAATTAGATGAAAGTAGAATAAAATAAAAAAGTAAAATAATAAGAATATCCTTATTTTATATGCGTTCACATCATATCAATAATGTTGAATACTGTTTCTATTTTTTATATTTTTTCTCTTTTTATACGCCAAAGGATTTTTCTTTTTGACAAATTTTTTATAATTCAATAATCTGTATTATATCACAATTTTCTTACAATAAAATAATTTAAATTATGTATATATTAATGAAAATATACTTTTTAAAAAATATTTCTAAAAATATATTTCTTATACTAAATAAAATTATTTTTCAAAAAATATTTATAAATTATTATTTTAATATAATAAAATAATAATTTATTTTAAAATTATATATATTATTTTGATAATTTACTTAAATATAATATATATAAATATAATAAATATATGAAAATATATTATATATTTTTAATATATAAATAGTATATATTAAAAAATATTATATATATATATATATATATATATGCGCATCATTGCAACCAATTAGCCGTCGAAAATATTTCCAACTGCCAATTGCTGGGACATCCACCAATTGCTTTTCAATTGGTGTTTTTTTTAATTTTTTAATAGTAATTTTTATATAATTTATTAAGTGTGATTTTAAAAATATTTTATTATTTTTAAAATATAATAATTATTAATTAGTTTGTAACAAATTTTTAATATTTTTATTTTTTAAAAATAATATCATTTATTTTTATCTTATAAAATAAATAATTTAAAAATAATAAATTATTATGTCGATAACATATTATAATATTATTTATATTTTAATATATATTTATATATATGTAAAATATAAATAAATATAATCAAGATGTAATATATATATATATATATATATATATAACAACAACTGAATGTTAGTTGGAACTTTATTTTTGATTGACATTTGATAAGATAAAATTATTTTTTTGATTGCTTTGCAATTTTTTTTTAAATTTTGATAAATATCATTTTTAATATAAATATCATTAATTTTATTAGTTTTTAATTAATTAAAAATTATTAAAATAATTTTTTTGACTTTTTAATTAGTTAAAAATAATAAAATAATAATATTTTTTAAAATAATAAAATAAAATTCTTTATCTTGAAATTTCTCTTATTAAAAAAATTATATAATAATTAAAAGTAGTATCTCAATATTATTTTATTTAAAATTATATAAATTAATAATTTTAAAAAAATGAAAAATAACATTTATTACATAAATATAGTTAAAGTATTTTTTAATTTATTGAATATGAATGTTAATTTGTAGCTAGGGGCATTAATGACATTTCAAAATTTTATCTTTAAAATCATTTATCTTTTTGCGTTACAGTACAAATCTCAATGAATTTTGTTTTTGTCACAATTTCTTATTACACCACATAAAAATCGATGGATTCCGTTTCATTTTTCGTTTCTTTTCAACGTAACAAACGAGGCCTAAAAATAATCCACAAAATGACCTAATACATAAGAAGTTACATCTACTAATCCTAAAGATCAATAAAACTAAATCCAACAAAGCGATCCTCCTAAAATCTTTCTCACAGTCCCTCAACTTGCTAAGCTTGATCGATTAGTTCAAAATATAAAAAAAAAATAGTAAAGTGGTGAGCTGAACACGTCTAGTAAATTTTTCTACTATT
The DNA here is from genome assembly GCA_026724425.1 of Erythrophleum ivorense. Taxonomy (NCBI): domain Eukaryota; kingdom Viridiplantae; phylum Streptophyta; class Magnoliopsida; order Fabales; family Fabaceae; genus Erythrophleum; species Erythrophleum ivorense. The sequence continues at coordinate 492,150 of JAIUCV010000430.1, forward strand.
CTAATTAGACCAAGAGATAGAATTACATAAAACAAGAGTTTCATTGAAATGTTGTAAGTTTAAAACTAATAATAGTGTTTGTTTCATCTATAAATCATCCATTGAATTTCATATCCAATAATATTGATTAATATCTCTCGATTTTCACTATGAACACATTATCTTATGTGAAAGGAATCAATTATTAAATGTAACAATTTCTCTTGTGATGAGAATTGAAGTCAAATTTCACAACTTTCCCATGTACGAATGGCAATGGTCAAGGTTGTTTTGGATACGCTATGGTATCCGTCTTAAAAAAAAAGGGTACCCATGCGACATCAGATAAGGTATAGATAGTGAAAAATAAATGTCCATCGAATATTGGGCGAATGTGGATATTGGCATCAGATATGCTATATTTGTCCAATGTTGGTTTGCCATAGGTTACATGCTACAATCTTCTCAGATTAGTATTTAATTTCTCTCTCGGATCATCCCACAAGGATTTTTAATTTCTCATGTTTAGACTCAAATGGGTTCTAAATTTTCAATTTTTTGGGTGCAATCTTTAGGTTTCTATAAGTTAACTTTCTCTATCACAATCTTAATTTTCCTTGTTTTCTAGCTCAAGCTTTTTTTAGTTATAAGGTGAATTTCTATAAATCCCAATTCTACCTTTTGTTTATGTTTATTTTACATAGTTTTTTCAAATTCTAATGCTTACTTAATATAACATGAAAATAATAATACTAATAATAATTTAGCCAAGGAATTGAATGTCTAGCCAAGGGAGTGATTGAATTAGTCAAGAACATGATAGTTAAGTAGTTGAAAAAATAAGAAAAAGAAAAGGTGGGCTTAACCAATTTCAATACAAATGTAGCATGTCTTTCACTCAATGTGTTGTATTTAAACATGAAATTAGTAAAGGCATAAAATATAGATGATGGCTTATCATGGGGAGTAGTTATTAGTCGAGAAAGCTACTATCAAGTTAGTGGAGTCCATGAAGTCATTGGGAGCATAAAATGTGGATGATAGCCTATCATGAGGAGCAATTACGAGTCAAGAAAGTCTTTACATAAGGGGAAAAAAGATCACAATGTAGGACATATAGCCAAATCGCATAAGAAATTATTCAAGAATTTACTTTTATTTTTGTATTATACATCTTTGTTTTCAACCTTTATTTATCTACTTTATTTACTCACTTTATGTCCTTTATTTTTAATTTATTTCCAGCATTTTTATCATTATTTTTAACTTATTATTAGAGTTGTCATTTAGTTTTTTTAAAGTTTTTCTATTGTCATTTGTTATTACTTGAGTTTGTATTAATATTTAATCAAATTTGAAGCAACATATTGTCGATCTCTAATTTCTTCAATTCAAAACCTCCATTTAACTTGGCTTAATTACATTTAAAATCTAAGAAAACTTGGTCTTTTAAGAGTCATGCAAGGATTGAAAGAAGTTATCTAAGATTCTTTTATACAACAATAAGTTTTCTACTAATCAGCTAACAAAAATTTTAATAAAAAACCTTAATTACAAGTAGGTTCCTTATTGTAACTCTTAATTCTTCATAACTTGATTTTCCTTGTTATGAATCCCAGTTTACACCCATATATCTCATGCTTCAAAACTCATTTCATAGTAGTGTTAACCTATTTGGAAAGATAAAATTACCTACATGTAATTCATATATTTAAAAGCTTATAAAAGCAATTGGAGTTATCTTTTTTAAAAGTATGAAATTGGCTCACAATCAATGAGGGAAACTTTGCGGCAAAATTTTAGTTCATGGAGCATATTTTGTACCACTATTTCTTACTAATCCTATGACCTATGATATTGTTTTTGGAACCTATGCAAAGTTGACATTGTGTACTACAATTTTATAAAAGGGTTTCAACCAAATATGATATCATAAATCCTAAAATAGAGACTAAATTTAGTTCATCATTGTTGTTAGCTACTAATTTTATGGAATTGTGTTCATTGGACACCATTTGTGCCTTTAAGAGAGTTAAATTCTATACGGCGCTTAAAAAAAGCTCATACTACAACTAAAAGGAAATAGGATTTTTGTGATAGTTGTTTGTGGCTTTAGTAATGGTAGCAGTTGCTGCTAAATATTTTAGCAGCAATTGCAACAACAGCTGCAAAAACAAAAAGTCCATCATATCCAATACAACGACAATTGTTTTCAGCTATAGGAATAGTTGGCAATATAACGACCATTGCTATGTTCATCAATTATTTAGTGACGATTCAGTGTTAATGAATGCTAGTTATGTCGTGATATATAGTGGCGGTATAACCGCCATTATTCTTCAAATACCCTCTTTCATATAACTAAAAAGTATGTTTTGTATGTAATAATCACAACTAACATAAATTTCACATTTTGATCAAATAAATAATTAAATTATTATTAAAATTAAAATTTAAGTTTAATATATGCAAATAATAATATCATGTAAACAAAAGTCTTATAAATCAATAAAATCTTAAATGTTGTTATGATAACATTTAACAAAAATTCCTAAAGGTACTCATCAGTCTTAAATTTGCCAACGTTCTTGATTGGAAAAGGGTAAAAAATAATCTGTTATACTTGTTCGATGCCACTCCCTTGATTAGGAACCTGAATTGAAGTATAAAATGTTATTAGAAATATAAACAAAAAATTAAATTATAAAAAATAAATATTGTTCAATAAATTCATTATAATATAATTTCATATGTTAGTTTAATTATTAAGTCTTAGCCATATATGTTGTATATATGTAACACCATTTGATTAACCCAATTAAGAAGAAAGTTGAAAGAAAATTTTGGAGAAGAAAAAACAAGTTTCATGTTACAAAAAAAAGGCTAATTGAATTAGTTATGACAAGAAAATGTTCATTGGGTGAAAATTACAAGCAAATGGAACTAATATAATATTAAAAGAAGGTGGTGGTCTACAACGCATGGCAAATGCAATAGCATGCGTATACTTGAGACCGCTTCTCCTATTATGGAATCATCTCCATCAAACTTTCTTTCTATCACAAACTATGATTGTTCTCTATGCTGGCACGGCTCCACAACCTTCTCCAGAATACTTGAACTAATTCATAATACAGTTTTAGAAACAAGAAGATTCTGCTAGAATACTAATTGAGCTTTTTTTAGAAATGGGTCTACTAAGCATGAAGTTGGGACCGAAACAAACACAACACAAATTGGGAAACACCTTCGGCCTTGAATAATCACAGATTATCCTACGACAATATTTCAAAAACAAAATGAAAATTAATTACATCGACCTCTTTTATTCAATAAATTACAATATGATTCCCTAAAAACATTTTTTATGTTATTTTAAGATTTAAAAATAGAATTGTGGGAGATATGTAATATTTTGAAAACAACAAGAAAATTATTTTAACATTTTTGTTAATATCAAGATATGCTGTTGTAATTGATTTAGTTCCAAGTTTGAAACAAACTTTATAAAATTCATTAAGGTTGCATCAGGTGTATAAATATATAGATATTTAAATATTTTATTTTTTAATTAGTTTAAAATTATTTATTAAAAAATTGGGCATGACATATGCAAAATATGAAGATGGGTGTGTCTATATATTTAAATTATTTAGGAAAATTACAACAATATATTTTAATATTTGTTGTGTATAAACATCTTATAACTAAGTTTTCAAATTAACAGTCAAAAAATAAAAAATTTTCAAATATCAAAGATGACCTAAATTAAATTAATCGCCAAAAAAAAATGAAGACTACTAAATTTCACTAAATAAACCTTAACCATGGAAACTGTCAAAATTAATAAGTTCATGAATGACTCTTCTAACTATCTGTGTGGCGCCAATTGACAATTCAAATTGAAAACACATGCATATGAATTAATTACCTGGTGTAGGATCCCTAACCCTTTTGAAAAAGGAGCAGTATTGGAGAGCTAATTTTAGAAGCTTGAAAGTTCTCGACTGAGCATCTCGAGAAACTCTATGGTGTTCAAGTCCAAATATGTCAACATGTTTTGGTATATAGCCTCTAACCCTGATATAATTACAGCAACTGGTTTGATATATTTTATTCCCTTTTAATCTTTGGGACAGTTGAAGGGTCATGTGCGTAACGCGTATCACCATAAATTTTTAAGACATTAAAATTGTAGACATTATTAGTCAAGTCACTTATACTATTTTCAATCTCAACAAGAAAATATGGAGACGTCCACTATTGTTCTGCTATTAAGTTTTTTTGTTTCATTCCCCTGTGCAACTATCTCTTAGCCTTTTTTTCCCCCTCTTTTTATAAGTTTTTGTATAAATTTTCAAGCCCCTTTTGTTACTTTCATGTCCCACTCTCTTATGAGGCCCATATTAAAGTAACTATAGATAGCATTTGGAACCCACTTCTAAGTGCATTTCCTCTGACCCATTATCTGCAAAGATATTAAGACTAAGAGGGCCCAATCCCTTTTTTGTCTCGGCCTACTTTGGTTTATATACGCTAATTCAATGAAGCAACTTTCTCTTCTTGGCAACAAAATATGAAATTTTATTTAAGCCTTTGATCTAAAATGAATATTGTTTGGCTCTAAACAAACGAGCATTTCAGTAATCCCCATTCAATCTCAGAGAGAGAGAGAGAGAGAGAGAGACCTTGTTTCAAGTAGAATCCTTTTATTTTACAGAGTGGGATAGTATCCTTTTCTTTTTAGCATATATTGCTCAATTAACTAATTGGGTAGAAATATAAAGTTGATAAAGATTAATAATATATATGTGATATGTTTGCTTTGCTACTACATATGCTTAGATTTATATAACTCCCTTGTTCACTTTTAAGTTTTGTAGTTCATTATACTTGACTCTTAAATTTTGTTGAATTTTTGTTGCCGTGTTTTGCATCAAGATATTTTTTAATTATAAGCTTTTTAAAAGAAAAGAAAGACACATTAGATTTGATTAAAAGAAAACCCATGCATGATTGCACCATCTTAAAAAAAAAAGAAAATTGCTATTCATGATGAGATAGAGAAAGAAGAAAAGGGATATGGGTTGGTGAGTCTGAAGAAGTTGCACAAAAGAGATAAAGTGTCCCTCAATCATTCATTCATGTCCGATTACTACTAGTGCAGCAGTGCTATTTATAAGGATTTAGTGACTAATAAACAAAATAAAGAGCAACGCATAGACATGGTATACCAAAACATCTATGAAGATTTTACTGACTTATTAATATATAGTAGTTTCCTTCTATCATGTCAAAACAGATATTTACTCTTTTCCGTCTTTTCTTTTCCATATTTTAGACATTGGATAGGAGCAGGACACATTAGTAGTTCACCAGATCAAATCAACTGAAAAGTGAAGAAAAAAACCTCATCCAATCACAGAAGTTACCATAAAGACCCAAGGTCGTGAGCCACAATAATATGCTAAGGTTTTCCACGAGAACAATAATCAAGCATTTTAACAATTTTTGAACTATCAATTATCTAATAAATCTTAAAAAATGGGAGAACATAGAAAAGACACTTCAAAAATTGTTGAAATTGGAGGAGAAAAGCAGATATGACAATGGTGGTGGTGGGAGGTGGCTGGATGGCAGTGGCAACAAGGACCGGCGGTGGCTGGAGCGGTTGTTCTCCTTCGCGGCGCTGTAGCTGAAAGAGAAAAAGGGTGTTTTGTTTTCACAGATCTGAACTATTGGGAGAGAAGGTATTTAAGTGTTTTAGCAGCGGTTAAAACCGTTGGTTGCAATATTCATTCAACCATTGCAAAGTTATATATATATATATATATATGTATGTGTGTGTGTGTGTTTTATAATGACCATCATATCAAATTTCGACACATTGACCACAACTAGAAGGTGAAAAAGGAGATAAAATAACTTTTCTCTCTAATAACCTATTTCCCAATTTCAAAATTCAAAATTTTTGGCTATAAATGGGATGGTCTATTTATGGGAGTATATAAAAATTAACTTAGTGTGTTTGGTAGAGAGATTTAGGAGAATTTTGAAATTGGGAGATAGCTTATTAGAGGAAAAAAGCTATTTTATCTCCACAGCCAAAATTTCGTTGAAAAGTTGTTAAAAGAAAAAAAATGAAAATCTCTTTTGCCAAGATATATGATTTTATGTTGCAAAATATGAAATAAAGGAATTAAAAAATTGTCCTCCTAATGGTTGGTATCAGATTATTGTTGATGATGTTTCTGGTATTTGTATTTCACGGGCCGTGGTGGTTATGCTATACGAGCCTTCCATTTTTTAAAAAAAAAAAGGAAATTTTTTTCCACAAATAAAAAAAGTTAAAATTTTGATGAAATTATACATTAGAATAATGTTTAGAGACAAAATATTGAGTCATAACATGCTTTTTAATTTTTATTTATTCTCTCGCACCCTCTTGATTTATGCCATCTAAAACGTCTTTATTGGAGAGGTTAAGAAAACTACGCTAGAAGGAATAGCTCAGGGGTAAGGTGAAAATATAGGCAGTATGAAAAATTCGAGCCCCACTAATAGAACAACCCCCCCCCCCCCCCCCCCAAAAAAAAGTAAAGGTTAAGGCTTCTGTTTTTTCTATGATATAAACTTCCATTCTTACTTAAGTTTTCTTAGACAAGTTGTCATAAATTTCAATTTTCTCTTAATAATTAAAAATATACATTTTCATGTCTATTAAATTTAACATAAATTTATACAATTATTTGTTTTCTATAATATAAATCATTCAATTAATGAATTAAACATTTTGATAAATTATTCTCTCATTTCCTAAAAAATGTCTAAATTATACAGTTTTCTCTTTAATTATGAAAATACACATAAATTTTACTAAATTACATAGCATTAAATTATGTTTTGGGTGGTATCAAGATATAGACAATAAAATATTTGTTATATTTTATAAATAATATATATAAAAATATTATTTTGATTAGAATAAGTATAATTATAATTTATATTTTACTAAAAAAATTAATATATCGCATCTTTTAATTTTAATTAAAAAATGTAAATTTTAAAATAAAAATAAAGATAATGTAATTATTTCGAACCATTATCACTGATCACAAGTCCCAATCAGGGTCGTTTTTAATCTTATTCCTTGTCCACAAAAAATTTTGCAAAGCTGTTCATGTACTATGTGTCAAATCTTTAAACAATGGTGTGATTTTCAACCAAACGATTTATTTTAGGACAAAAGACCCTGGTGGCTCGTAGGATGTTTACCAGTCTCGAAGGTTTGGTGTGCTCCGCCGCCCTACTTAACTAAATTAGGTTAGGTTCAACTGGGTGTAAATAAAAAATTTAGGATGTCCGACCCACCCTAAGAGTCATATTAGTTTGACTTTGATGGAATTAAAAAAATAAAAAAAAATAAAATAATAATTTTTAATAAATATTTATATCAAAATTTAATTTTTTTAAAAAATAAAATATAATTTTATTAAAAAATATATTTTTTTAAAAAATATTATTTTATAATTTTAATAATAAATCAGAATCAATCTTAATGGTCATATTGGCTCGATTTGATCCAAAAAAATAAAATTATCAAAAAATATTTTTTATAAAGATTTATATCAAAATTTTAATTTTTTTTAAAAAAATAAAATATAATTTTATAAAGGTTTATATGAAAATTTTATTTTTTGTGATATTATTTTATAATTTTAATAATAAATTCTAATAAAAAAAACTGAACCACTGAATATTAGTTTGGCCTGAAAACTAAATTGGGTGAGGCTGGCTTTAGACAATAAACTTTAATTTTAAAACTTATTTAAAATTTAGTTGGGTATCAAATTATGTCAAAGCCTGGTCCAGTTTCATCCTTGGACACCCCTAGTGCCTTGGGAGAGTAGTGCTTAAGTTCTCTTGATGCGAAGATGAGTGGCCATTATTTTTTTCAATTCTCCATATCTAAACATATTCAATGTTAGGTTAGCAACGCCCTGCCATGTTCATAATGACTTGTAATACATGTGATGTTCATTTGTCATATAAAGTGCTTATGATTAGATTAAAAATTTCAATTATTGATCATAACACAATTTTATTTTTTCCTCTTTTGAAATAAACAAATTAATGATAAAATATTGCTTTAATAATATTATTTAATTAAGACATTAATTATATGCGGGAAAAAACTTTTCGACTCCGCACTCATTTTGGTCACATTAGTAAGACTTGTATCTGACATTTTTCATGTAGTAGGAAGATTTATAAGGATTGGCAGAAGCCTACCCAAGCACTACGGCGAATATAAGTGGCACGCATGAAGGCTTAATTATTGTGAGTACCTTAAGCAAGATCTATATGGATCATGCCAAACATCCCGCGTTGTGAAAATTCAACACCAAAATTTGTAATGATAAAACAACTGAGTAGTTAACAAATAATCTTAAATTCAAATCCTTATTATTTTGTCATATACCAAAAAAAAAAAAATTCAACCACCACACTCATACAGCAAGCAGAGATTCCTCTAGGATATTCTATATGCAACGCATGGTCAAGAAATTACGGTTCTTAAACTCAATCGCTACACACTTATGAACTGCAGGCACATGTTTCCAATCAACGAAATTACTGATCCTGACTTTACTCTTAGATTGCTAGGTTGATATATACCGGTACGTATCGGATGTTATTTTATTTTATTTTTAAAACTTGTATTTGAAATCTCTACAAAAAATTGTGGGGATAAAATTTTAAATGGTCTTGGTTAATGTGGGAAGTACGGTTTTAAGACTGTAAAAAAAAAATACAAATAAAGTGTGAAATTACCCTCTCTTGAATAACAGAAAAAAACCTCCTTTAATAATTAGAAATTCAATCATTGCCATTTTCCCAGACACTAATATAGAGAATGAAAACTTTGATGGAGAAGGGATTCACACAAGGAATGTTGTTCAACTATAGTAATGAGATGCTGAAGTTCAAACGATACACTTCGTCTTTTTTTTTTTTTTTCTCGGACATGTTGTAAAATAAAAAATAGAGTAAGAGACTTGCCCTTCCTTACGATTTGCGATTTTGCGCTAATTCCAAAAAAATAACATGTTGTCCACAAAAGTCATCACAGTGATCATTCATCAACACTTGCTTCCTGATGAGTGATCTTCATATTGACACTGACAGAAGAAACGATCCTCTTTACATCTTCCACAAATGCATCAAGATTCTGGTTGGAAGAGCCACCGTCGGCAATGGCGGTCTCGGCCGCCGTCTTCCACCCCAGTGCATTTTTCTTCAACTCTTCAGCCTTAGGTCCAATTGTAGCTTCTACTAAGCGCTTCTTCACCTCATCTCTGGATATCAGTTTGTTCTCATGTTGCCCATGTCCCAATCTAACCCCAACCCGAAAAACATCCACTAAGAACTTGGCATTCGTGAGTTGATCACCCCAAGCCGGAAACGTCAATACTGGAACCCCACAAGCAATAGCTTCGTTTGAAGAGTTCCAACCACAATGAGTCACAAAGCAAGCCACTGAAGGATGAGCTAGAACTTCCTCTTGTGGGCTCCACCGAACCACCTTGCCTTTATCCCTGTAATATTGAATGATCATATCAATTTATAATACCAAACGGAATAAAATATCGTCGTATTTATATCATTTTCTCACAACTTTGTATCAGTTTTGGTGCAAGACAATGATTTAAATATCTGTAAGGAAACCTAGCCAAAACAAGCAACAAATTAACCCTAAAGATTCTGTTACGCAATGAGGAGAGGATCTAACCAATAAATAAAATTTAATGACCTTTCTATCACCGGCCTAATAAGCGGAAGGCCTTATAACAATCTATTTTTAATAAAAAATATAGTTAATTAAAACTCAGAGCTAATAAAATTCTTACGCAGTTTTCTCAAGAAACCCGTCCGGGAGGACGTGAGAATCAAGTCCTAGATCTTTATGGGGTGGTTTCAGAACCCACAGAAACGAGACTTGGGAGTCCAAAAGCCCATAAGCAATCTCGTCTACTTGTTCTTGAGGCAGGTACACTATGCTTCCGAAGGAAATGTAAACCACTGATTGTGAAGGCTTCGAGTTTAGCCATTCTATGCAATCGTCGGCTTTCACTACCAGATCCCCGCGAATATTATTTGTGCCTGAATCTGATTTTGGGTTCTTGAAGAGAGGACCAACAGATCTTATGAGGAAGAATTTTGACATATAGGTTATACAGTCATGCTCTAATTCCTCAAAAGTGTCCACTAAAATACAAAATGGTTTAGACAAGTTCTTGAACTGTTCTAATATGAGTTTCCCTAAAAAGTGGTATGGGCTAAAAGGATGCAAGAAGCTAGGAATTTCGTCGTATTTAAGGAGAGGCAAAGAAGGCAAGTGAACATCTATACGAGGATCTAAATCCGAAGGAAAAGGTACAAGTTTGTGAAAGTCATGGTAATAGGTAGTCAAAACAGCACAGGATTGAATCCAAAGTACTGCAGAGGGTATGCCAAATTCAGAAGCTACATCACAAACCCAAGGAACAAAAGGGTTATTTATAATGCAAGAAATAGGCCTACTGTTTCCCTCACAATTATAATTATGCTTCTTTATCATTTGTGATACGACTTGCTTCCCAGCGAGCTCGAGCTGAGCCAAGTACTCACTTAAGTTTTTCCTTCTAGGATCATCTTCCGCCCAGCCATCTTCGAAGAACTCAAACCCAAGGAAGCCATCACCGACTGGAATGGCTTTGTCGTTGACGATGTCGTTTGCGTTTCTCAGGTCTTTGCCAGTTTTCTCTGTGGTAGTGAAGGTGACGAAAAAGCCCTTTGAGGCTAAGCGTTTTCCGAGTCTGAGAAGAGGGTTTATGTGGCCTTGGGCTGGAAATGAGACCAAGAGGGCGTGTATGGGAGCTGCTTCAGATTCAGCCTCCATTTCTTCTCTTCCGATCAAATACTATATCCCAATGTTAAAGCTTGTTGGAATAAACAGGAAAACACTGGGTGTTTATATATATATATATTGAAGAGATGGATGGGCGAAACATAAATTCTACCCACAGAATTTATTCGCTTGAATAATTTATTTGCTTGAAATTGAATATCATAATCGACTTGTTGATTTAAAATTATAGCTAAGTGCTTAAAGCTAAAAATATTTATAATTAAAAAAATTTAAAGATAAAAATTTAAATTGTACGAAAAAAATTATAATTCAAAACTTTAAATTAAAATTATTTTTAAAATAATTTTAAATTTTAAAATGTTTTAATATAAATATTTTTAATTTAGAGATCCAATTATAATTTTTTCTTATTTTTATGACAAATTATATGGTATCCCACAAAATTTATTCCTTTGAATTTGTGCATTGTAATTGATTCATCGATTTAGTAGCCTCGTCAAATAATTTTTTAATTGATTAAATTAGATATCAAATCTAATTAAGTCTGCATTGCACATGTATTTTCTTTTATCATAATATTAATTTTTCTTTATGAGTTTACCCATTTTCAATTTTCATTTTCGTTGATTTTGGATTAACTGGAGCAACAAATGGGAAAAAAACACAGAGGAGGGAAAATTTTTTAGATACAACATATATATTAAAGGAAAAATTCTTAGATACACTGTATATACTAAACGCTCTATATATACTAAGTATTCATACAATAGATTAATAAGAATTGGTATGTACCAAGTGTTCATAATAGACTAATAGAAAAAATTTCTTAGATGACTCACTGATTTCATAGCCTCATTAAATGACTTTTTTTATTGATTAAAATAAAGGTTAAGTCTGAATTAAATGTGCATTGCATATATCTTTTGTTTTATCATTATATATATATATATATATATATTGGGTATGAGTTTGCGCATTTTCAATTTTCATTATCCTTAATCTTAAATCGACTAGCCAACGCACACTTTACACCCAATGAAATTAAGTGGAAAAAGTTTTAGTATACCTTACTCATTTAGTGGGTAAAAAATTAGATATGAAAATAAAAAAATAATTTCAGAGATAAAGAATAATTTTAATATCTTTATTTTTAATGATTAAACAATAATTAATAAATAGTATTGAGTAATGATTAAACAATGATTATAAAAATAAAATAAACATTATATAATATTTTATTATTATTTTTTTCTTTTTTTCGTGCTACCAAATGGAGAGTGTTAATAAAAAAAATCTTATTCTTATTTATGAAAATATTATAAGCGATAAAATTTATTGACCAATTTGCTTTAATATACTTTTATTTATTTATAGTACGACTACATAATACAAGTAATGTATTTGGGAGGTCCTTTTTTTTTGTCAAAAAATATTTTTCACATGATATGTTAATTAAAAGAAAAATAAATATGTAACAACAATGAGTTGACCTCAAATCAATTGCATATTTGACTTAGACGGTAACAAAATTATTGTACGGAACCAATTAATATAATAGGAGGAAGGATTAATTGTAATTTTTATAAATTGAAAGATATATGATAATTACTTATGAAAAATAACAAAAGAATAATGTTCCTTATAATTCAGAATTAAAGAAAGTTCTGCAAATATGACTTCGCAAGCAGGCAAATATAGTCCCTCGAGGACACACCCAAATTTCTCTTTCAATTAATGTCACCGCCTCACTGCTTCTTGAACTATGAGCAAAAGAGACTTATTAATTCACCACCAATCCTCCTTCAATTTTTTTTAATTATTTTTTTGCCATTTTCCTCTTTTTTTTTGGTGATTTCCTGTTGGCAGTTATTTATTGCCCGACTGCAGGGGGATGTGTAGCTCAAATTGAATAGTATTAATTTGGGAGGCCTATATTTAATATAGAACACACCTCGTTTCTTAGCCACGAAGAAATATTGACTCTTGCGGAATGGGCTCTGCATTCTCCTGAGGCTTTGCGTGCAGGATTGAACCAATTATTTCTTTTGGAGGGGCATCACCATAGAACCACACCTCATTTCTCATCCACACAGTAAATATTGACTCTTGAGGAATGGGCTCTGCGTTTCCTTGAGGCTTTGCGTGCAGGATTGAACCAATTATTTCTTTTGCATGGACACCGTCGGAGTCGCTGAATATACCTTGGAATTTGATATTTTGAAATTTGCTTACCGGGGCGGGGAAGTACGAACATTTCCAAACCAAAACCATTATGTATTGGGGTGCAATAATTTCTATATGTACGTAAATAACATTTTTTATAAAATTTTGGTCTATAAAAATTGTTAGAATAAATTTACGTAATTCTTTTTATCTTATAAACTATGGATGACAGGAAATTTTAATTATAACATATAACTAAAAATTAAAATAATTTATTTTATAATTTTTTATTTGAAATATATTATTTTTATGTATAATTAGAAAAATTTTAATTATTAAATAAATCTAAAATTGCCATTTAATAATCTGTTAACAAAATAAAATATTAATGCATGGTTGACCCATAGAGAGGTTTTCAATTAAGAATCCTTTAGTTCACGAAATTGTTAGTTATAGAATTGTCAAATGAATATTGAAATGAAAGAGGGTGTGTTATTTATATTTTGTATGTTATATAAAGAAAAAGGAATACCATTATTTTAGAATGTCTGATTGCATAAAAATAATGTAAAAATAGCATGATAGAAGGAGAAAAAGATAAATATGCCTCTGCTATAGTTGAATAAAATTTTTGATTGATTTTGTTAAATTCTTCCCAAATTAATGTAAAAAAAAAGAGAGGAACATGAAGAATTTTGATCCTCTGTCATATTAAAGAAGATTATGAAAAAAAAAATTATGTAAAAGAAAGGAAAAAAGAAATAGATACAATCTATCTAACCATTTTTTTTTACTTTAATTCTTTTTACGAGATTTTCTTTATTAGGAAAGAAGATTCGAGCCATGAGATAAGCGGCAAAAGGCGAATGTATTAATTGAAAAATCTTTATGTTTACAAAAAAGTAAATTAGATTAATTATGCATAAATATATTCAATTTATATTTTAATAACTTATCTCTTAATATACATTCATTTTACATATTAATTCATAATTAATTTGATTTACAAATTTATTATAAACAAAATCTACATTGATTAGGTTTTGCTAAAAGCTTGCCTCTCATTTTACCCTTTTTTTTCCAATCCATATACTTTAAAATAAAACACTTGAAACAAGCGTTAATTAAACAACATATATGTTACTTAAATAATCACACATATATTTATACATTTAATTTATGTGCCTACTTTGTCTTGGCAAACTCATCATGTTCTATGCTACTTACTCCCCGCAGGCTATGCTAGTTGTATAACTAAGTTATATTACCCAAGTTTTCAATTTTGTTCTACTGAAATATTTGCTTTAAATCTTAAATATAAATTTGGCTCTACCTTTGGCGTCAAATGAGTCTAGGACCTTGCTTAATAATGCGCCACGTTATGATGTGCTATATCTCAAAACGTGACCACAATTTTGGCAGTTTTAATTATTTAAATTTTGATGCTATTGATTATTTAAAAAAAAACGAAGTTAACAAAAAAAACAAGGGCTGGGGAAGACGTTGGTCCACACATGAACAAATGGGCAATCAGTTTAAGATGATAGGTAATATGTTTGTGTACCGTAGAGCTTATTTATTTAAAAATATAGTTATTTAATTCAAACAACTTTTTCAAAGCATTATTACTTCTCCATTTGGATTTTGGTAATTTCCTTAAGTCACATATGCTGCCATAACTTTCTATTTTTCCAAATTGATATACTGACTTGGTTTTTATCAATTGGCTAATGGTTTACATGACTCGTAGATCGTAATGCCGTCACATCTTTTCTCAGTATCATTTTTACAGAGAGAAGATAAAGCGGAATCCACGGTTTACAAACATTTCAGAAAGCTAAGCTACCAATGCACTATTAACATCCACCACACTTTTTGGTAGAAAACTTGAAAAGCCACTATAGTTTCCCAGTGATTTAAAGAACCTAATCATATGGTCATAAATATCTTTTTTAGCGTTTAAGCTCAAAATAAAGTCCACATGACCATAGTCTTCAAGATAAAGAAGCTCCGGTATGGATGGCAATTCCTTCCGAGTGCGCGAAAAATCAGTCATATCTGCCAAAGCATCATTTCCCCCATAAGCCATCCATAGAGGCAATAATTTGGGTATGCTGCCAAGATTGAACGCCGGCGGTTTCAACTGGCCATACACTCTCAGATTTTTTAGCATTCCGTAATCATACTGAGAGAAAGTACCTTTGCGGATCACTAGTAAACAACAAATAAGGTCATTAGAGACAGAACGATTAAGAAGCCGCAATAGCACATGAATATTGATTTCTTTAAAGGAAATGGCACATAACACAACACAAGAATTTAATAGTGAACAGCTCTGAAGTATTCAAATCACTTCCTTCAGAATGTACAAAGAAAATTTATTTCAGCAAGTTCAAACCTGAAATGGACTTTTAGCATTTTCTGAATCAAGTTTAAAAGACTAGTGGAGAAAACCAGATATTTGATAAAAATAAAAAATAAAAAGGAAATTTTAGATCCCATTAGCTGGTTCATTACCAATCATGTAAATTATTGTATTAGCTAATTAAACATTGTACAGAAGTGATCTTTGGCAAGATAAGAAGCACCGATACGGGTACGCGTATCGGGTACAACACGATACGATACATGGGATACGGCAATTTTTAAAATTTTAAGATACGGGTACGGGAATATATATATATTTATATATAATATAATTATATATATATTCAAAAATATAAGGCATTAAAAAATAAAATAATCTTAAGAGTGAAAATAGTTTTACTTCATTCAAAACAATAATGAAAAAGAAAGCTCTCGTTGAAGAAACATTTTATGCAAACATTTCTCCCAATTTTAGAATGACAAAAATTAATGACGTTTTTTGAGGTTCAATAGTCAACAGCTCTATCCTCTGTATGACTTTCACGAGATTGTTATTATCAAAAAAAGAAAATATTCACTAAATTGTATTTCAAGTATCACTTCCCATCCCCACGCGTCGTTAAGTTCTCCGTCAAACGTGACATCGTCGTTGCTTCCCACTTCACCATAGCTGTGCGAACTGTCCCACTTCACCATAGCTGCGCGAACTGTCCCACTTCACTTCCAACAATTTAGTATAGACTATAGACCAACCCTGTCTCTCTCCCTCGGTTCCTTTCTTTTCAAAACGTCTCAGTGAAACAAACAGGGCATATAGGTATTACACATCAAGCCATTGAGAAAGTGCAGTGGATTTACAGGAGGAAGACGCACCACAAAACTCAGCAGCTTTTGTAACAACCGCCGAAGAAGAAGATAGAGAAACTGACGGAAGGAGGAGAACCACCTGCAACGCCGGAGAAGACGACAGCAAAACTGACGGATGGAGGAGAGACCCACAGCAAGACGCAGCGGCAGCAAGAATACAGAGGGAGGAGTCCTGAAGCTCTACCAGATCCGAACGACAAAACGAGGCACAACGGATCCTGACGCTTGACCAAAACATGCGTTTTAATCCCAGCGTTTCGGAGCCGTTTCTGAGTTGTATCCTAGCCGTTTCGAAATGTTTCTATATGGAAAGAAACATTTCGAAACGTACGGAAAAAATGAAACGCAAAGGGTATGTTTGTACCCGTACGGTACGCGTATCCGTACTGGATACATATCCGGTACGGGTACGCCTCCCATTTTGCCGTTCCCGTGCAACGTAGGGTATACATTTATGATAACAGAACATGCTTCACAATTGGCTTGCCAATTTCTAATTAATTATGGACAATGCAGTCAGTAAAATAAATATTCTAGTCCAATTCAAATTCATACATTAGGAATGAGAAATATTTTACGTCCTAAATTGGTTGAATAGATAGATGAAATAAAAAATTAAAATTAAAATAGTAACAACGACAACAATAATAATAAAATAATGGTAATTATATTTGAACAAATGAACAGGAACAATGGTTGACATGAAAACAAGTTTCCAATTCCAAATTAATCTCTCTCGGACATGGCCAATGTTATCTTCAAACCTATATTACAAGATTTCTTCTGCCATCCCTAATCTCGGACAAAGGCCAGGTCAGTTACTTGATTCACATCATGCAAATACTTGATCATTTTTATAAGAGATGAATATGATTATATGAAAATATTGAGATAATAACTACTAGTAATTAGAAAGAAAAGAGCAACAACATTAAATTGTGATTGACAGTTTTACCGAAGCAGAAACAGCAGCCACACATTTTTAGAACAGTCACAACATATTTTTCACAGAAGGTTGCCAAATGAAAGTAAATGGAGCATACTCTGGAACAGATGGCGCAAGTTTTTTGAGGATGACGGGTGAGGTTCATATTGAAGATAAAAATCCACACGTGAGTTATTGAAGCAGCAATTCTTCCCTGTAATTTCATTGAAGTGCCTTATTGAGAAGCATTAATTTGGAAAAAAAGAAGAAGCAAACAAGGAAAGATCAAGACAAAATGACAAAATGATCGAAGCAATGTAGAATATACCAAAATAGCAACTTCCCAACTATTGATTCACATGAATTACTGCAATAGTTAATCACTTAGCATTTTATCTCTATTATCTCTTAAATAGAATGAATATACTGTGAATTGTGCTCATGTCTTCAATGTAACCATATCTGTACAGTTTGATGGCATTATATGTTTCAGGGGAAGTTAGTGAAGTGGTTATATTGACATGAATTATTTAAAGGCAAGGCGAATTTGTTTTTTGTTTATTTATTTTCAATACCTCTTATTGTTACTCTACATCACAAACACTTATAAAACAATAGGAATGTCTAATTCTGATATCATGCATCAAGCATTTAAATTTTGTGATACCATGAAATTCTAGTCCACATATATAACAAACGTCACCTTTTTGTCACTTGTTGGAAAACGCAAATGACTGTTTAAAATAGCACATCCATACCATAAACGTCAATCCTGTTTTCATATTTCAGGTATTTCCCAACCCTAATTTAAGGAATAACTTTATTTCCACCATGGATCAAGCTGCAAGGCTGAGAGTTTAGCAAGCTGAGGCAACAATACACTGAAAACACGGACTCAATGGGCTTTGACACTGTCGAGCAAGTCAGTATCATAGATTATGTTTATTCAGATACCACAAATTCAAATGCAACACATTATGCAGATTCAATCTAATGATTAAAATCAGTGGATAACTATGACTTTATGATTTTAAATTCTTAAGTTGTATACTAAAAATAAGAAATTAGGAAAAATAAATAGATATAGTTGCAAAATTTCACTCCCTGATTTATGGTTAGAAGTCAGAACATCCCTGTGCTCAAATAAAATTTTGAGACCAAACAAAGAAGATCAACCGCTAATTAGCAATCACAATAGAAGAAACACAATTCATATAATAGGTTAATAACCAACTCATTGATCCATCATTCTTGAAGTTCTTGTTTTAAATTATCAATCCCTGAGACTCTGTAGTAGGAAGTATCATGTTTTCTTATAAAGTTATTACAAATCAACTTATCTTCACAAACACTTTACTGGGTGAAGGGAGGAAGAAATTGAGAAAGCCTTTCTCAGATATGGGTAGGAATATTCTCCACATATCACATACAACACTATATATATGTTAATATCAACTAACAACAAGATGCCTCAGTCATATATAAGTGGCCAAACTTCAATCGTAGTTTAAAACTGGGTCCAACATAGAACTAAAGGGCCATTTGGTTGAAGGATATAAAGGTGAAGGGAATATAAAAAATGAGTAGGTGGAAGTAGGTAAGATAGAAAATGACTTTTGTACCCTTACTTTTAAAAAGCTGATTTGATAGTTAAAATGGTATTTGATATATAGAATAATAATTATAAAAGTATAATAGATATTATACAAGTTATGTAAACAGAATGCATTCACTTTGCGGTGAACCAAATGACGCGTAACAAATTAATCCACTATCTCTTGATCCCACCAGAGAAAATGCAATAAAGAAATCTGTAACGTGGAGAATATAATTTGAAATGGGCAGATTACCACTATCACAGATACAACACATTGGAGAAAACTATTACAGTCTCCCACCAAATAAATCCCCCGGCATGAACAGTTGCAAGTACAATCACAACCTAGCATATGCACTCAAAGTCACAAAAATATAAACAGAGACATGCAGACAGAGCCTGAGGGAGAGATAAACCTGTTATTGATGTCAGCAAATCATTGCAATTTAAATGGCTATCACATATTGAATCCAAAAGACTGACTCCCCAATCACTGAACATGAGGTAAGAAAATTGCATAACGTCAGGATGTGCTAAAAAAGAAAAGAAAAAAAGAAAAAATTGAAGAATGTAAGCAAAAAGGGATGGAGAAGAAAAAGGAAAGGTTAAAAAATATAACCTTCTGAAGTTGAGTTGATGAATGCCCATGGCAAGAATCATCTGTACAAAACCAATACTCATTTCTCATCACAAAGATCAACTTCCAGTCAAAACTAACAGAATGAAGTAAGCAACACCTGATCAATGTGCATGTTAACCATTCTAAGTACGAAAGGTGCATCAACATGACCCAAGTATGATATTGGAGATAGAAGAGCTGCAGCTTCAACCTTTTCTACTATCTCTGGCTGAGTGAAGGCCGCCAAAGACATAATTGTCCCCTGAAAAGGAAGAGAAATATATAAATACAAACAATAGCAAGCACAAAATAGCAGGTGTAGAGGATGAAGTGCAACAATCATCAATACCTGTGAATGCCCAACCACAAAGAGCTTCGAGTTTGTTACTGAATGTATGTAATCAATCATTTCTGCAAGATCATACAGGGCTAATTCTTGCCAACTCCAATCCCAAAATTCCTGCAAGAGAACCAAAGTTCTATTAGTCTCATTACATGCTAGGTGAAATATATAGCAGTGTAACTCCGACACCAACCATTGCACCTAAAATAAATAGACAGTGAGAAATGAAAATATTAAAATTTTGACAATATGCAGTACAAGATAGCCCATGGTCTTTTCAAGATTAATGAGTATCAAAAATCTCATGCATGACAACTTGCTACTTCCCCATCATGTTCTCCCTAATTCTGATCATCATTAGAACTTGCTAAACCTAGAAATAGAAACTACAAAGGGAAACGATGAGTTGTCTTCTTATCTATTTCATTCTTTCGCCATTGTTTACAATGATGAATAGTCATCAGCTTCATTTGTTATTCTACAAGAAGGCAATCACAATATAACCCAGACTATCATATGGAACTGACAGGAACTCTTACATTACATAAGGCATAAAGCAAGCCACATACCTTATCCTTCTCTGATAAAGACTTATGCCCATGACTCCAGCGTGTTCCACGCACATTTCCTACCCAAACATCAAAACCATGATCTGCTAGGATGAAGCCCAATGATTGTTCTGGAGTATTAAGAAACCATGCATCGCCTGCCTGGTCATATCTCAAAATTGACATTAATGAACAGATGTTGAGATTCAATCAATTTCTTAGTAACTTCAAAATGAATTCTACACTTGAAGGGAATAAAAAGAACCCTCTTTCCCTTAATGAAGAAAGTCTTGAACAGAATGTAAAATTTTATCCCATGAAAATCATAATATTAACACTAATCAAAAGCATAGCCGAAAACTACAGAAATACTAAAGATTCGGAATGAATTATAACCTTTTAATAACTTGCACATTCACACACCTAGACATCAAATACAACCACAGTGGCAAGAAAGATAAGATGACTCTCGTGAGGAATTCAGACTTAATTTATAAGTATTATATTAGGATGTAGATTTTCATTGTAGCGCATGTTATGTGACTAATCCTGTGATGAATTAGTTTTCTTTGCAAGACAATGGAAAAATGAAAAACATGTTAAACAAAATATGGCCACCAAAAAATCATGAAATCTCAGTGAGTAGTGGTAAAATAAAAAACAAAACAAAACAAAACAAAAAGAAACTTTGAAATTGTTAAACAAAATATTGCTTCCTCATCCTAGCAACATATCTCAAACTTATGATCATTCCAAGTGAAGTTCATGGAGTTTGTTATTGTTGCATTCTGAAATTTTTATAATTCCAGGAGACAATCCTTTTGTCATGAGGTAGCTTGAGACACAGCCCTCCCTCCCTATCGTAGAGTCTTTAGGAGAGAAAAAACCAGAAAACCTTCCTTGATACTGGCACAAAACTTATTCCTTGACATCAAGAAATTACAGGGACATCCTATTCCACCCAGCCTATCACCCAGATACGCACAGACACATTTTTTATATATGTGGCACATGTGTCATTGATCTTCCAAAAGAACATATTACGAATCCTTAAACATCTATAATCCAAAGAGTTGGTTTTTCATTCCCTATAAGCAACCATTTCCTCTTCCAAAAAATTAGGTTGCGCTATCCTTTTTATTATACAATTGCATGTTTTACACACCAGCAAATTAAGCAACTGGCTTTCAGTTTTCACTTCTTTCTGGCCTAGCAAACTACATAAAGTCATTGCAAGTACGAGTGAAGGTTCCCCAACAAACTATAAAGCTTTTTTAACCAATTCATACACTACGCATGTGATGCTGACATAATTTCAATACCTCATCCGCACAAAACATAGAGCCATATATTACGCATCAAGGTCATTTTTGTCTTTTTCAGTTTCATTGATTTTATATTAAAAACAAAGTAAGCAAGCATAGCGTGAAAGTTCACCATGAAGAGCCCGTGCTGAAGCAGAACTGGAGGACCGCGTTCTCCCGCATTATCAGGACGAGAAGAAGAGACACGATGAAGAGCCAAAAGGTAACCATCCTTTGTTTGAATCTGAAGGTAAAAGACAAATCCTCAGTTAGCAGAGCCGATTTAAACTACAGATAACGGAATAAGAGTATCATGACGAAGCGAAGCAAGAAAAACCATTTCAAGCATGTAATTTCTGTAAATATTCCGCATATACTTTAAGTTTTTTCTCCTACCAACGAAATTTAGGAATAGTGTAATTAAACATTAGCTAAGATATGTTAAATTTCTACTCCGTTTTTTCTCTTTACTTGATAGAACAATATCTACTCCTTCAACTTCAGAAAACAATATTACAAATTTCCCGAAGAAAAAAAATAGCTATTTGATCAAATTTATTCTGTTCCTCAAGTGATTAAATGTCTGAATTTTCGACCTTCAAGTGTGTTTATCCTTAGCATCCTCAAACTGCTGTAAAAACTGTTCCGACCAAAGAAACAATGGCTTGGAATAGAGAATCAAGGGAGGGAAGTACCGCGATCTCGGAGCATGGGTAACCGGCGGGAAGAATGAGCTGAAGGCACAAACTCTCGTCCGGTGATCGGAGGAGGTCGTCGAACTCTTCCGGTGAAGTTTCGACCAAGTCTCCGAATATAAGAGAGACAATGGTGATTGCTGCCACTGCCGGCAACGACCCCGCCATCTGAGAGATTGAGTGGGCGGGAAGGAATGCTCCACAACCGCAGAGGCTGTGATCCTCGGAGCCTCACGGTTGGATCAATTGAACGATTGGAGTCTGTCCGATTTGACAAGTAAACCGCACGCGGTTGAGAGCGCGTTTAATTATTAAGGTCTTTCCTTCCTACACCGGATAATGTTACAGACTACTCTGATTGAGCAGTGAAAACTATGATTAATTAACAGAGAATTTTAATTTTAAAATTATGTTTCACTATGTACCCCAAAAAAATTAACGAAACCACGGAGTCCCTGGGGGGAAGGGATCTAAGTAATTAGTAAGGCATCTTAGGTTGAAATTCTTAATTTGACATTTAAAAAAAATTAAGCTTTGTTTGTTTTGTGAAAAAAATATAAACTCTTTGAAATTTTTTTAAATTTGTTATAATTGATTTCATTAGAAAATTTTTTTATTACAAAATTTTATGTGAACTTATGTGGGTTCATGGGCATGACGACAAGGCATCAATGATTATTAGACCTGATCACAGGTCGAGCTTATATAAAAACGGTCCGACCCCATAAAAAGAAGTTGAAAAAACTATGAGCTCGGGCCCTCTACATTGTTTATGATTTTAAGGTCCAGGCCTAAAATAAAGAGTCGAGCTCGGCTCGCCATATTAGAAAACACTATCAACTTTTGTTGATTGAAAATAAAACACAAGTTAATATGATTATCCTAAACAATAGTCCAATACTGAATCAAGAGACCATACATCGATTCCAATTAACTGTAGAGACTCAGATTGAAACAAGTAGAATAGTGGCCCGATTGGACCCACCATCTAACAAACAACTGAATGAAACCTGACATGTCAAAGAGGGCACCTGAAGATTATTTCTTCTCCTCCTCATTTGGGGTCTTGTCTCCGTCTTTCTACTGGTGTTGATTATTGACATAGAATCAGAGTAGAAGTGCAAAAATTGTACCATAATACCAATAGTTCATTAGTTTAACAAAAAATGTCTTGCAATCAGATAGATGCATCAATCATAAAGGCAATAGCCCTTGCATAAAGTGAATAATGTTAAAGATGTTGCCCTATCAGTATTAATTGAACTACCCAATCTATTATACTTTCTAATATTTGGTATTACACGCTTCTTACAAACAACCAAATGACGAATTAAATGTGAAGTAACTTTGTGTGATTCTGCCATAAAAAGCTTTTTGCACTAATTGCATTGAGCACTTCCATCCTCCAACTTTGTCATTTGCAACCACACTTTAGAAGTTAGTTTTTTTTTTCTTCTCAACTTAATCACATTCAGGAGAATTTTCATCCCCAAAATCTAAATTTTGCACAGCAATTTGTTCTGTTGAGGCATTGTTAGCATTACTTGCTTCTATATGATTGTTGCCATTACTTGCCATATTCTTTTTGCACTTTTGATTTGAACTTCATAAAGTTACCAAGAAGCAAAACAAACTTATAAAATGCCCTAAAACAAATAATAATTATCATTAAACACTATAATTGTCAAGATATACTAAATAATTCTCAACTAGATAATTTATCGAACATATGGTAGGCATCCAACAATCAACACAATCACTATCTTAAAACAAATCTGAAGCTTTAATTTCTGTGAACAATATCAAAACCAAATCCTATTGATTCTTTGAAAGAGAAGGAATATCATTTCCCTACAAATATCCTTTTGATTCACACAAATCTTACTAAACACATTTTTAAACAATTTGGTTATTCAATTCTTTAACTTTATAGTGGGGCATCTAATTCGAACATTCCTATCTATTGTATACTTGTGTTTCCTAAACATATATGGAGACAGAAGCAAATAATACAATTCTCAAAATATATATTAGATACCCAATAACCATACCCATACGTTTCGTTGCATTGGTTGCATTTGCATATAATGAACTATGAAATTGAAGAGGGAAAATGATGGGTTTGATGATGCAAATAGTCAATTTTATTCAAATCCAGTTAGTGAGCTTACTCATTTTTTTATACTTTATCGATGATCTGTAAATTAGAGTAACTTTAGTATTTTAGGGTCCATTATAATAGATGATTGCAAACAATATCTAATTCCATAGTTCATTGAATGGTACTCATTTGAAATATACCTTGCTATTGGTGGTGGTGACAGTTGATGAACCTGCGGGTCGAGGACGTGGTTGTTAGTGGCTGCTACAAATGGGAAACTCGAGCTTGCTATAATGCATGTGTGTGACGGTCTGCTGCGGTGCCGTGTTTATGTTTGGCTATGGCAAAATGCAGAAGCAAAATGAAAAGGGTTGTGCCGGTGTTCGTGTAATCGTGCTCGATATACCAAATGGTGGAAGGCTAGGATAGACCAGCAAAGGCAGATGGCAAAAGAAGTAAAACGAAAGAGAACAATTTCGTGGCTGTGAGAGATTGGTTTTGGATTCTGGAAGTGCGAGACAGTGAGAGTGGGAGTGTGACTGTGTGAGTGAGACCAAAAAATATTATATATATATTCAGGCCAGACTTCTCTCAGGTCAGGCTTATAAAAAAGCTCGAGCCCGACCCTTTTTTTAAACCAATTTTTTTAAGCTTTTTTTTTGGGGCTCATATATGTTTTTTTGGACTAGGCGGGCTTCTCGGCCCATGATCAGGTCTAATAATGATGTTGCTCTATGCTAAGTAACAGTTGGCAATAGTAATCATTTTTATTTTTACTTTGACTGTGATTCATTGTTATAAACTTATTAACGCATCTGTCATCTATTATGGACTAACAGCATCATGAGAGCTTATTATGGACTCAGGCTCAAATAATTTTTTTTTATAAAAAATATTTTAATGAAACAAATAATTTAAGAAAAATTTCCTTAAATTTTTTTTTCATGAAATAAACTGAGCCTATAAGAAAATTCTTCTTTAAAAAATTAAAAAAATTAGATGGGTGGACAATTTTTTTTTTTACAAAATAAACACGAGAATTTTATTTATGGTTTACAAATTTTTCCATGAAAAAGTTTTTTAAATGAAATAAATGGAACCTTACGACAAATTATATTTATTTATCCTAATTTTTATTTATAATTGCAGTCTCTTTGTAATTTATATACAGTTACGAATCAAAGATTTATGGTGAAAGAAGTTCAGTGGTTAATAGATGAGTCGAATGATTTTTTTGTATTGCGCTAATAAAATAAGAGCCAAATGATATATAATGAAAAGAATATTTTCATAACTTTATATATCTAAAGTTAAATTCTAACGTCTAATTTATATAATAAAAAGTTATTGTAAAAAATTAATAAATGATTTGGTAAATTATAACTTTTTATAGACTAAGAGATATTACAATTAAAAGGAAAATAAAGATAAATAAATATATTCCCCAAAAACTTAAAGATAATCCTCATGCCTATGATTATTCACCTTGTGTGAACAAAAGTTTTAAGTAAAATTTATTCGTTGCCTTTTTATTAGTTTTGATTTTACCAACTAAATGTTATTTTGATGAAAAAGTTAAAATAACTAATAATGGCCGTTAATTAAACTTGGGTATTTTTAAATGATAAAATTATTCTTTATATAACTTATTCTTTTCTCAGTCCCCTTAAAATGATGGGTTAATTAGCTTTTGTGAAATTAAATAAAATAATGTCATTTTGAGATTTAAAACATCTAAGCAAATCTATATCATCAATTAATAACAATGTAAACTCTTGTTAACATCATATATTCGCTAATCTATTAAAGAACTATAATTGTCTTTGGCAAAAAAAAACTATTTTAATTAAAGAATATTTAAGAAGCCAAATTGAGAGAATAATTGTCTTTAAAAATATAAATTGTTAATTTACTCATTATTTTATTTCTTTAGCTAAACTCCTTTGATCTCTTTTAAAAAAAAACAAAAAAACAAAAGGCTTATGATTCTTTTTGCATTAAAATTAAAATAAGAATCATTCGATTCCTTTCACATTGTCAAAAATATGATTTCTTCTTATTTTGTTGAATCTTCTTAGCATTTATTTTTAAATCTTATGTGCAATCATTCTCTTGGCAATACTTATCTCTGTAAAATAATAATAAACTGTTATCAACAAAAATTTAATAATTAGATATATTGTCATAATTTTAAGTCATGAAATACCATAATTAGTGTTGATTAATTCATTTTTACTAATTGAGTCAACTTTTGAAAGACATACTTTTAACTTAAGAGAAAAATGTGTTATAATTTCACAATTATAAAGTATGACTTTTTTATTTCTTTATCAATTATCTAATAGGTTTTTTTAACAATTTTTTTAGAAGGTTCAAAACATGAAAAATAAAAATGTTGTTTATAGTAACTAGTATTGATTAACTAATTATTTTATGCTAATTAATAATAAAAGTATTAGTAAGAACAAAGGGAAAGAGAAATTTTAACCTCTAGTTATAGTTGTTAAATCCAAATATCTTAATGAAAGTATTTAAAGTAGTTTGTTTGAAAAAGGGACTGATATGAAAATTTCTTATAAGATTCAATTATCTCACAAACTTTTTTTTTTTTAAGGTTCTAGTTGATTGATTCAATTTCCAAATAACTATAAGTTACAAAGAATGATGTGAAGTACTAACTTCTACCCTGAAATTATTGCCTTGTCTTCACAAAAGCGAAAATCATGTGAGAAGTTACTTTTGAGACCATAATCCAATTTTAGACAAGGTTTATACTTTTCTTGGATAATCCTTAGATTTTAGCCTACTTTTAGAAAAATTGAAAGAAATAGTTATCATCTTCTAAAAATTCTTAAACTTCTTAGAATTGAAATCCTGTATATTAACTTCATTGTGGCCAAATTTCAAGTAAAAGTTTATTCATTTGATCCTATCAACTAAGCTAATTTCCATTGCTACCATGTTTTGGTCCCAGTTTTGTACATACCCTATTTTGAGCTTACTTGAGTTATCAAATCAACTTGAAAAGTTATGAAACCTAGATCTCATCCTTAAGGTCTTAACTAAGTGTTGCTCAAATTTTATATGAAAATTCCATTATTTGGACCTTCATCTTATCAAATTTCTAAAACTGCCCTATTTTGGCTTGCAACATAGACCAACACTATTTGGAACTAAATTGAACAACCTAAGCATCTTAAAAAATTTTAAAATTTGGTATGCTAGTCCTTAAAGATGTTCTCTGAGCCTTTGCCAAAAATCATGAAGTTTTAAGAAGGATTACTAAAGCAGTATACTAATTATCCTATATGTTTTAGCACTACCATTTACATATTTACCTTCATACATATTTCTATGTTACCCCTAATTTACATACACTTTTAGAGCACTAGATCCTAACTACATTCATGATGATATATATATAGTTATCACATACTTCTAAAAGCTTACACATACTTCAAGAACAACATCTCTTTAACATAACAACAAAACAACCAAATGAAGCTTCTAAATACTTTACTCTGGCTACTAGCTTCTTAATACTTTGTTCCCTTCATTTGTCCATTTGAAAGATTTTTGGAAAAGCAATGGCAAATTATGATGAAATTATAAAATTCCAACAATTAGCATAGTTCATAAAGGTATAAATATGAGTACTTCCAAGCTTTTTGATTAACTGAAATATATTTTAGGCAAGTGCTTTAAAAACTAAAAACCAAAACATAATGGTAAAAACTTTTAGCTAGTATTAAATTTGATTAAACATGTTATATATCAAATTACTTTATGATTTGAATTGGTTCTCCCATATGTAGGCCCTTATATGCAAATAGGATAACTTGAATTGGTATTCTCAAATGCAATCTCATACCTATAAAGGGTCTTTCTTACTTTAATTGATGGCCAATCAACTTGTGGGGAGTACTTTGGATTTCAATTCACACTAAATATTATAAGGGGCGAGACCTTAAGCCATTTCGCTTCCTTATAATATAACATAACGTACTAAACAGAAATAAACCAAATTCAGTCATGCATAGTAAGTTAATACAATTTGTATCATTAATTTGTTTGAAAAGTAATCACAACCAAATTCAAGCTAATAACAAATCATAAAGCACTTTGGATTTGCCATTGATAAAAACTAAAATATTCAATTTATACTTTGCAAATTACTAATTACCTCGATGATTTGACAATGGCCTTTTCCATTCCTAAGCAACTCAATCTTCTTATCATCAACTAATTTTTGGGCAACATAATTCTTCAATCAAACAGCCACATTCTTGGTTAAATTAATAGAATTTCACAAACATAAAACTATCCAAATTTACACATACTAACATCAATCCAATAGATACAAAAATCACCAATCATATATATTTTTAGAGTTTAAGGAATTAAGCCAAAGCTATACCTCCAAGAGCCTTCTTTATGCTTCCTCTTCCTTTGTCCAAAGAATCAAGAATTCCCTAACAAAGTTTTGATTTGGGACAAGAAAATAGTCAAAATGAAGTTTAGAGAATTCTATATGTTTTTGTTTTTTAACACTAGGAGAAAGGAACCATAAAATTATCTCTTAGAGTCTCCTAAAATCTTTCTCTTTCTTCCTTCAAGCTTCTTCAATGAAGTTTTTCTTTCTCTCTCCCTGTCATTTATTTTTTACCATGAAGGGAATCAACAAAATGAATTATGAGAATGAAGGAGAAATAGACAACTTGTCTTAAGAAATGTAATAGGTTAATGGAATTCCAAGTGTCAAATGGTTAAGATTTCATATAATGAGACACACACACACACACACATATATATATATATTGCTTAATTAATCAATTGCCATGCAATAATATGAATCCCACATACTTTTGACCATTCAATTGCTAAAAGAGGGAGAATGATCTTAGTGTCACGACCCAATTCTCTAGCTATAACTAGCATATCGACTAAATCCACTTAGCTCAACTTAGCTTAGGAAGGCTAGGGAGCATAACTACTTAACCAATATAAAGATTAAGACAAGTTAAAGTTGTTTTTTTGGTCAAAATAAAAAATACTAATCATATTTTGCTTTCAAAAGCTATTTGGGAATTACTAAAAATTTGGCCGCATCTCCCCCAAAAAATGGATGTTTCCTAATATAAGCAATTTTCTATAATTCTATATTTAACACTTCTCAAAATAAAATAAAAGAAAGATAATAAAAAGAAATGTAAATATCTTTAAAAGGCTATGACCATTACAAGGCCTACATGATTGTATACCATCCAACTCAACATTTAGTGGTCACAACGCCACAAAGTCTTATATTATCATTATCTAGTAAGGGACCTACTTAATGTATATAGGAAGATTAACTAGTTTCAGAATACTTTACTTAACTACTTATTGATATGAAAAATAAAATAAATAAAGTAAAGAGTGGAATAAGTTTACTATTGACTCATTGAATGCATAACTAACAAAGTATGCAGCAGGGAATAAAATATCAATTCATACTATTCAAAAATAAATAAATAAGTAAATAAATAAATATTTCATTTAAGTAATAACCAACTTTAGAAAACATAAATTTTTTTAAGATAAACAAAACTCATTGGATAGAGTTGTGTGAGAGAGCATATCACATTACTTTGTATAGTGTCACCATACTTTACTTATTTTTCATTTCAATATCATCGTACTTTTCACATCTGAGTGTCATTGCACTTTTCTCATTTCATATTTTAGTACCATTGCACTTT
Organism: Erythrophleum ivorense; assembly: GCA_026724425.1. Taxonomy (NCBI): domain Eukaryota; kingdom Viridiplantae; phylum Streptophyta; class Magnoliopsida; order Fabales; family Fabaceae; genus Erythrophleum; species Erythrophleum ivorense. The sequence continues at coordinate 522,311 of JAIUCV010000430.1, forward strand.
TCATATCTTAGTGCCATTGTACTTTATTTATTCAATAATCTTATAGTGCCACCACGTTATTTATTATATTTATAATGCCTCAACATTTTTCATCACATTTCAAATTAATTAAGTACATCCAAACCATTATCCTCGCTAACAGTTACAAGATTCATATTATATATCATCCATTACATTTTTAAATGTATAGTATAGATCAATAATAAGACTAAAAAAGGTGTAAATAATCCATCTTTAAAAGTGCCATACAAAACATTATCTCTATAAGTATTGCACCAAACATCTCATACTATTTGATATGATGTTTAAATTTTTAAACTTCATAAATAACATATTAAGTATCTCATATTACTTAATGTGAGATTTAGAATTTTATAGTGCAATTAAGGAGAAAGAATTGCTTTCCTTAAATGCCATACTAAGCAAAAATAATTTAAAAGGAACATTATAGAAATTCTACAATAATGATAATTTAATGATTCAATTAAAGTAGTGATTTAAAATTATATTTAAACTAAAAATATAATTTTTATATAATTTATACAAATAAATCTTATCATGGAGATCAAGAAGATTCCAAGATATATGCATAATTATCAATTAACTAGGAAGAAATTAATTTTAAGAAAATTATATAAGAAAAAATTAAAATAAGAAAAATAATTTATGAAATAAATAAAGAAAAAATTTTAAATGAAGTTCCATGGTATACAAATTAAAGGAAATAACATATAGGGATTTCATCACCATTTATAATTTGCACATATAAGATAATTGTTATTCTCATATCATGTATACAATAAATTCACCATTTTTCATAATATATTTTGGAATTAAAATTTTTCAAAGGTTTAGGATTTGTTTCCTAATAATATGGCAAAATAAGAGTTATTAAAATGATATTTAAGACAAGAAATTATAAATCAAGGTACTAATGAAAAATGTCATCTTATTATTTATACACTCACCATTAATGATCAATAGTAAATATTTCTTTAAGATATAACCTTAATTGATGAGGTATCCTTGGTAATATCTAAAACTATATTAAACATAAAATTATCAACTGACTATCCCATTAATATACTATAATACTAATTTGACTAAACACAACTTATAATAACTAAAGCGTCAAATTTAATCTAAATTCTTTACCACTGCTGCTAACTCTAGATTTATATTTTTTTCAAATTAGATTCTTATAAGTTAAATTAAAGTCAAAAATTACCTTTTGAAGTTTAATAGATAAAGATCAAAGTGTGAATTTTAACCTTGAAAGATTACAGCCAAAAGTCCTAAATTTAAAATTTTACCAATGGTCAATCTTAAAGAAGAAAGATTTAGAAATTTCAAACTACCATTGAAGCTAAGATACAAGAATAATGAGGGAGAGAAGCATTTATAATCAACAACAGTGGAAAAAAAAAAAGAGAGGAAAGAGCAGAATAATAGATCCACACCAACACTTTTTTCATAGCCACCTGCCCACAATGGTTTATAATAAGGTAGTGACAGAACCTCATTGATGTTGGTATAAGAGGTGGATAATGGTTGGATAGTAAGCAGATGGTGGCTAAACAAAGCTGCAACTTGCTAAAGAAGAAGAATGACGTTATGAAGAAGAAGAAGGAATATAATGAATTGTGTTGTCATTTGTAAGAGAGAGAAAGTTTGGAAGAAAAGTAAGTGGAATTTTTTTTTATGTAATTTGGCTAAAACACTAATCCTTCTTTTTAACAATTTAAAACATTTCAGTTTAGTCCTTATGTTTAATTATTATTAGTTTAGTCCTTAAGTTTTATTAGTTTATTTATTATTATTATTATCTCTATTTTATTTTATTTTATTTATTATTATTATTATTTCTTTTCTTTTATTCTTTTTTTCCCGGTTGTTACACTAGCATAGCTGATATGAAGTGTAAGCAAAGGTAAGTTGAAGTCAAAGTGTATTGCCTTGATCAACATGCACTAATTTAAAAGGGATTACATAAGCATTATATAAGATGGGTATCTATAGTTGGGGTAATCTAATTCACCCTTACGATGATATAAAATACTCTAAGGAACTACATAGTCTTTGGAAAATATTACACTTTAGCTTTAGTTTCTCTTTTTCCCTTTTTAAATAAATCCTATTTCATTAACCTTTACTATCCATAAAGCTAACATGGGTAATTATTAAGATGTTACATCATTTTTATTATAATTCTATCATATTACGAACACATTTTGTTTAATTTCACAAAACCTAAAGTTAAGATTGGTGACAACATTAATTTGGAGCTGGGTTAATTAGCTTTTATGAAACTATATAAAACAATGTCATTTTGGAATTTAATACATCTGAGCAAGTCTATATCATCAATTAATAAAAATGTGGACTCCTATTAATGTCATATATTAGCTAGTTTATAAAGTGACTATAAATTTACTTGACAAAAAAATCATTATGATTAGGAAAAATATTGAGAGACCAAGTTAAAAGGATAAAATCTTTAAAGATTTAAATCGTTAATTTACACATTATTTTTATTTTAGTTAAACACCTTTGATTCCCTTCTTTTAAAAAGGCTTATGATTCCTTTTGACATTAAAAATAAAAATAAAAATCATTTGATTCCTTTCATATGGTTAAAAAATATGATGTCTACTTATCTTATTATATCTTCTTAGCATTTGTTTTTAAATTTTTGTGTGTAATCATTCATTGGGTAGTATTTATCTGTGCAAAATAATAAAAAAAATTTATAAAAAATTTTAAGAATTAAATAAATTATCCTAACTTCATGTCATGAAATATCATAATTAGTGTTAAGTAATTCGTTCTTACTAATTGAGTCAAATTTTTGAAATACATACTTTTAACTTAGAGAAGGTTGTGTTATAATTTTATGGTTATAAAGTATGACTTTTTTTTCTTTATCATTAACTTAATGTTTTTTTAACATACACACATATATTGAAAGAAGGTTCATTTTACAATTCAATAATATAAAAAATAAAATTGTTATTTTTATTATAATTCTATCCTATTATGAGGACATTTTATTTAATTTCATAAATCCCAAAGTTGTATCAACATTATTTAGGAGTTGGGTTAGTGAGTTTTGTTAGAAGTGGCTAGATTCCAAGAAGGGGGTGAATTGGGTTTTATAAAAACAAAATTGAAGGACTGATTTATTGTAACACTGAAACAAGGGAAAGTTGAAAGCAAAAGAAAGGGTAAAGCATAGCAAAAACCAAAAATTAGCAAATAAAGTGCAGTAAAATAAAGTTAAGAAAGAGAAGAGAAATCAAACGTAAGATATTTTATCATGGTTTAGCTGTCAAACAAGCTTACCTCTAGTTCCCAAAAATTATCTTAAGATTTTTCACCATATCAACTAGACTCAAATAGGTACTTGTAAGCCATTACATCAATCAAAACTCAAATTAGCAATTCTCTAAAGAAGCACTCCTTTTATAGAAGTTATTCACCCACTACCTATTCAAGAAATCTTTAACCTTGAGAATTCACACTCTTCACAAGCAAGAAAGAAGGTATATTAGAAAATTTCTCTAAATAAAGCAAGTTTACAATTGAAATTGAGCCTATAAAGAGAAAAGAATGATTTAGAGCTCAAGAAGATGTTACTCAAGTTTTTGTAAGTTTTCTTGGTGGTTTTGAGTTCATATTGGAACCAATATATAACATAAATCTTAGTAAAGCCATTAGAGATAAAAGGGAAGACAAAATGTACAAAAATAGCCATTAAAAAGTTGTTACAACATTTTCTATACTATTCTAGTTAACTAGTCTAATTGAAAATCAAATGTTACAACTTTGGAAGGCATTAATTGATTGTTTCTTAAAGACCAATCGATTGGTATTGCCTTGATAGTCGACCATTTGTTAAGGACTAGTTAACTAGTCATTGGCAGATAGGCTAGTCCAAGGCTTCCCTTGATAATTGAATGTTCCTTAGTGAATGGTTAACTACTCCAATCCATAATGTGTTTTTACATTTTTGAATATGCCTAGTCAATTGGTTTTGGGGAAGATTAGCCAATTGGAGATCCTCTAAAAACTTCCAAAAGATATATTCTTTTAAGCTCCTTGAAAAAAAATACATAAGTTCCAAAATTTTAAATGTTACTACAAAAAAAAATCTTAATCACAATTATTTTTTATCATAGCCATAGTTTTTACTACAATTAATAGGCTTAATCGTAGTAGATTTATTTATCATGGCTGGTTTAACTTCGGCTACCATGGTTTAACCCTAATTTTAAAATTATAGTTAAAGGAGTTAAATCACAGTTTAGTCACATTTATTAAAATCACAATTAAATTAGACTTTTTAGTAGTGATCTAAACTACTAATACATTAAAAAGAATCCAACAAGTTATATATTATCGTAGCCACCATTTGCTTATATAGGTAGCAAGAAAGTGCAATTAGAAAAAGGATATCCAAAATGAAGAATTCATTTAAACTTCATCAAACACTATAAAAGCCCTAAACACCCATATTTTCAAGTCCAAAATGCAAGCAATATTAAAGTAAATGCTTCATCAAAATGAAGAATTCATCATAAGGAAATCCAAAGTGTTGAAAAAGAAAAAACAAAGTTGATTTGTATTAGTGTAACTATGTCGATGAAGCTTTATTAGAGTTTATCCATAGCTCATGATATTTTTCATCATTTAGAGAGTAAGAAAAGAATTCTTTTGTCAAATCAAGAAAAGAATTCTTTTGTCAAATTAGCATATATAAGTTAAAACTTTTAAGCAAATATAGTATTATGAAATAGAGTTTTTCTTCCCATTTATTTAAAGTTCATGTCTATGATTTATAGGTGGATAAAGTTATTGGCAAAGTTTTTAAGATGATAAATGTAGATGATGGAAAAATGGTTAAAGATGATAATGAGTTTAAGAAAATCTTAATTGAGATATTGGGAAGTATTATGCTATAGTTAGAAAGCAATCTTATATTAGTTTCTTTATTTCAGTTGTGCATGAGTCCTTAAGCTGTTTTTCTATGGTTTTGTAGCCACTTAGTGGAACAACATAGTTACCTGGCTTAAGTACATGAACCGTAAAAGAAACAAATATAATAATTTTTCTTTTCTTTTATGTAAATTATAACTTAACTATATTGTATTTTATATACTTCTACATAATATGTCTTGTTATAATAGGCCTAAATATTCTATTTGTGCCTTATGTGTGTACAAGGATGGTGTATCTATTAGTTCAAGTCATTTTGTGCATTTGTGAGAAAACACTGTGACCTACAAGCACATATAGTCATGGACAAATATATTTATGTGTGAAAGTTGCATATCCAACTTCTTCTTTTTTTGTACCAATCAAATTAAATTGTAAAACAAAAAAAATCTTAATACATCTACTAGCAATTGAAGTTTCATTAAAAAAAAAAGTTTCACAAAAGAAAAAAAAAAGCATAGATGCAAAAATGGAGGAATAAATGGGAACTTACAACAAAATGGAAGAAGATAACTAGCAATTAATTTGTTTAAAGAAAAAAATGCATTTATTAAAAAAACTAATTTAAAAAAATTCAAAAATGGGATGAACTTATAACAAAATGAAGAAAGAGGTCTAGTGATAGAGCAGCATGAAAGGGGAAGTGACTAGAGGCTTTGCAAGGTGGGAAAGGGTTGTCTTGTTGCAAATTGGGGGTGTACATTATCATCAAAGTGGTTAGGGATAGAACTTGATGTCATATGGGTAGGGGTGAGTCTTGACATCACGACTTTGTAAGGATGGGGGGAAGAATTAAGAGATAAGAAAGATTTTTTTGGGGGTGGGGGGATTGTGTAGTTGTAAAAGAATGGGGGGCTATGAGAGGGGAGAGTCAAGAGAGAGGATGCAACTGGGAAAAGGGGTAAGGTTAAAAAAGTAAACCTTTAAATTTAACTATGATTATTAAAATTGTAATTCAACTATGGTTTAACTGCAATTTTAGTAACTATGGCTAAACCATTGCAATTAAATCCTACTTTTTTGATAGTGAATCCCTAGTTTTTTTACAAATTATACTAAGTTTAAAACTTAAAAGATTTGTTATTATCACTCTAAACTTTGACTCAGCATATTATATATTGTAATTATTCAAATTACTTGTTATCATCAAATAAATTTCCTTAGGTGCACTTAGAATATGGTGCACCTAAGAAAATCAACGGCCAAAATTGATTTTGTACAGGTGAGGTTCATGTACAGTATAGATGGGGTCTATGTGCAAAGTAAATCTTAACAATTGAATGTACAGATGACGTGGCGTATCAGGTGTATGTAAGAATTGCTCATTGTCAAATTCTAAAAAAAAAGGCAATGGGGCCAACAAGCTTGGGTGAAATTAGATAAAACCATATTATTTTAGGATCTAAGACACTTAAGCAAATCTATATCATTAGCTAATAACAATGGGGACTCCCGCCAATGTCATATATTAATTATTCTATTAACTATTTTGATTAGAAAAAACATTTGAGAGACTAAATTGAAAGCATAATGATCACTAAAGGTCTAAATAATTGATTTAGTAATTATTTTATCTTTTTTACCTAAACTCTTTTGATTCTTTTTTTTAAAGAAAAAACTTATGATTCCTTTCACATTAAAATTAAAATAAAAAATTGTTTGATTCCTTTCATGTTGTTAAAAATATGATTTTTTCTTCTTCTTATCTTATTGTATCTTCTTGGCATTCGTTTTTAAATTTTTGAGTGCAGTCATTCTCTTGGCAATAGTTATCTCTGCAAAATAACAATAAATTTTTACAAACAAAAATTTAATAATTATATAAACTATCCTAACTTTGACTTGTGAAATACCTTAATTAGTGTTGAAGTTCATTTTTACTAATTGAGCCAGCTTTTGAAAGACATACTTTAAATTTACAGAAGATTGTGTTATAATTGGATGGTTATAAATATGGCTTTTTTTTTTTTTAAATATATACCATTAATCTGATTGTTTTTTCTTAACATAAATTTTTTGATAGAAGGTTCATTTTATAAATCAATAACATGAAAAATAAAATTATTATTTTTGTTATAATTCTATCATATTAAGAGGATAATATAATTTTTTAAGAAAAGGCGGAAATTACTTATCTTGATTATGCAATATAATAGGAAAAAATGCACATATATCTTCTATACTTTAACTTATTTGCAAATAATTATCATGTACCGGAAAATTTGAATAATAGACCTCTGTACTAGAGCTAAAACATACCCTTAATCTACTTTATGTTAAATAGTTAATAGAAATTTGAGAAAGAAGGATATCTAAGTTTGATGTCACAAATAGAATATTTAGGATTCAAAATCGAAATCGCAAACGAAATCAACATAAATTATAGTTGTCTGGCTTCAAAGTTGTGAACAAAAATTTGGAAGCGAAGAGTGTTTAGGTTTGAAATTGCAAACAAAATAGGATTTTGAAACACAAAATCAAATTGTAGTTGTCTAGGTCCAAATTGTAGATTTAGATTTGAAGATTCACAAACAAGAATTTGTAAGAGAAGAAAAATCCCATATCTATTATTCAAAATTTAAAATACATGATAATTATTTGCAAATTAATTAGGAATGTTTACAGTCTAATATTAAAAGTTATAGTTATTAGTTAAAACACCATTCTTTTTATCTAACCACACTTAATCCAAATATCTTATTTTAACTATGAATTGGCTTGAGCTCTTCCATGGGACAATTGCTACCTACCTTACCAACAAATAAAATATTATCAGCTACTACGAATTATCTATATACATGCATGACTGCATGAGACATGCCCCTTCATTATATATTTTTGTTGTACTTTGTGGAGTACAAAATTTGAGGTGAAGCTATGGAGATTTTCTTTTAAGCATGTTAGAGTAGATGAAGTGAACTGTGAAGGCCTTCCTGTTCAAGAAAATAATGCGTATTTTATTTTTCATCTGTTTTAATATCCTTCATTTTTTTCTCATTGAATATAAAAATGAAAAAAATTTTAAAATTGATATATGTTATTTGATTTCAATTATATAAAGATAATAATTTTTTTATATGTCTCATGTTCAAATTTTTTTGTAAATAAATTTTAAGAAATTAAAAAAAAATTAACCGCACACAAACACTAACAGAAAACCTTTTAAGTTGAAAAGAGTTTACATGAAAAGAATTTTATAATAAATTGAAATAAGAACTGTTTTTACCTGAAAAGCCTGGTTCTTTTATTCTTCTATAATCTATAATTCAATTTTTTTAAAAAATATTTTCCATCTCCTGTTTTTTATGATAATCATATTTTCAATAGAGGTTTGAATTAGTGGAGATCATGCTCTCCTTAGATGATTTTTTAAAGAAAACAAACTTATATGCAATTGTTTATATTTTTGTTATCAAATTTTTTGATAATTATATAATTTTCTAATAATATCATGACATATATAATTTTTATAAACAATTATATAATTCTTTAATTTAATTATATATTTGTCATAATATTATTAAAAAATTATGTACTTAAGTCTAATTCTTTTTAAAGTTTGATATATTTTAAAAAATAAATTATCTTAAATAATGTAAAAATTGAATCTAGACACTCAAAGATAAAAATTATACCTGCCAAACTTGAATTTGTTTTTGATATTCTCATGCATGATACATGATAAGAAACATTATAGATAAAGATTCTAAATTAAAATTATTTTAAAAAATTTTAAATCTAAAGTTTAAACTACATAAAAAATTATAATTAAAGATCTTATATTAAAATTTTTAACCTTAAAATTTTTTAAAATATTTTAAAGATTTGAAACCTTTTCAAATAAATATCTTTAGTTTTAATCTTCAACTAAAGTTTTTTCAACACCATACATGCTGCTTTATTCCAAAGAATGGTTGAAATGACAAACTAAACAGGGTCGAGCGTTCCACATAACGACCAGGTTCATTGCATCTCCATTTTTCCCTCTTCAAAAGTTGCGTATGGATTTTTTGTATTGTGAATTCAAATATTGCTTTTATAGTGTCTTGTAAAACACGATTTTTTTTCTTTAAATTATAGTCCGCCTCTTATATTTCTCTCATTTAAAAAACAATATACTTGGATTCTCAGTGCAGGCCATTCCAGTCCCCAAAAGTCTCTTCACTGTGTGGTCCTTTTGAAAAAGCACGAAGATGCTATCTTGATTTTTAAGCGATCTTTCCTCCTCACTTCCACCAACCTACACTTCCACTCCTTCAAATCCTACTACAACGACCACTATCGTTGATCGCCGCCGGAATAATTGGCCACCGTCGCTGCTCATAATGGCTTTTACAGATTTTCGTCCGCTGGATGAGAAGTTGCTGATTGAATACATAAAGGCTACCCCTTCTCTATCTTCGAAGCTTGGGAATAAGTTCGATGACTTAACCGTCAAAGAAGTCGGGGATGGCAACCTCAACTTCGTCTACATTGTATTCAACTCTGCCGGTTCTTTTGTCATCAAGCAGGTAAGGATTTTACTTAGATTCAGATGTTGATTGAAATTTTTGATAGAAATGGGTATTGAGAAATTACTTTTTTGTGTTTTGGTTTGTTATTTTGGGGCGTTGTGTTTTCATTTTGTTAATTGCCTTCCTTGAAAAGGAATAGGATGCTTAAAATATGTCTAAAACTTTCCAATATATGTTTGGATAGTTTCGATGATATTTCAGTTTGTTATTCTCTTGTGCGACGTTGTAGGCTCTCCCATACATTCGTTGCATAGGCGAATCATGGCCTATGACAAAGGAGAGAGCGTATTTTGAGGCCCTGGCTCTTAAAGAACAGGGTCGCTTGAGCCCGGAGCATGTCCCAGAAGTTTATCATTTTGACCGTACCATGTCTTTGATTGGCATGCGATATCTAGAGCCTCCACACATAATCCTGAGAAAAGGGTTGATTGCTGGAATTGAGTACCCATTGCTGGCAGAACACATTTCCGATTTCATGGCAAAGACACTGTTCTTTACATCTCTACTTTTTCGTACCACTACTGAGCACAAGAGAGATGGTAATATGCTACTTTTCTTTATTTGTTGCCTCACATGCTCCTCTTATTTTACTGTAATTTGAGCCGTTGAGTTTAGAAACTCTGGCATATATTAACCTTGCGATTGTAATGCGCGGTGTTCATTTATCTTCTATCGTATTTGACTGTGCAACTATGCCTTTGGTACATGTCATTGGAGAAAATTGTAATTTTCAATTTCTCAGATTGTTTGATTCTTGGTTTGGCTTCATAGAGCTGCTGGTGCTCCTCTTCTTATACAAGTTAATTCTTTTCTATCTGATACAGTTATAGCCTAAAAATTAATTTAGCTGAGAGTGGTCATTTAGGCTAGTTTGTACTGGAAAATGTGTTTCACTTGCTCAGTTGTCTGTAGTTCTATTCTTTGCCCCATTGCACTTACTATATATTACCTTATGCTCAAACTTTGCATTAGAAGATTGATACGATAAATAATTATCTCTTTTGTGATTATAAGAATATTATTGGTACAGGTCCTTAAACCTGTAGTTAATATCTATAAATTAGTCTGTAAGACATACTGCTTACGACTGTAAATGTATACTGGCTTTATGCAGTTGCCGAATTTTGTGGGAACGTGGAGTTATGCAGGCTTACTGAGCAGGTTGTTTTTTCTGACCCTTATAAACTTTCTCAATATAATCGTTGGACTCGCCCTTATCTTGATCATGATGCTGAGGCTGTTCGAGAAGACAATCTTTTGAAGCTTGAAGTTGCTGAGCTGAAATCCAAGTATTGTGACTACTATGTATTTTTCCATTATATGACCAGTTCTGTAGCTTTAGGTTGTTCTTTTATGAGAATTTATATTTCTGTAGGTTCTGTGAGAGGGCCCAGGCACTAATACATGGAGATCTACACACTGGTTCTGTTATGGTTACTCGTGAATCAACTCAAGTTATTGATCCAGAATTTGCATTTTATGGACCAATGGGTTTTGACGTAGGAGCATTCTTGGGAAACCTGATTTTGGCTTTCTTTGCTCAAGATGGACATGCTGATCAAGTGAATGATAGAAAAGTAGGTCCTGATTTCTATATATCTTCTGTGGCCTTGTTTTATATGCTTATGTGATTCAGTAGTTATTAATATCTATAATCTAATTTCTCTCACACAATTTTTGTCTCTATCTTTTTTTTTTTCCAATTCATTTGATTTTTTAATTTGGTTTATGAAAAGAGGCTAAATTGCCTAACATAGTTATTAATAGCCACTATAGCTTGTAGCCAACTTGTGCTATGCTACAGGCGTAATGTAGCCATTTTTCATGTAGCTCAGCTTCAGCAAGCACGTCAATCACTATAGCAGCTGATCTGTAGTGCTAGCTATTTGTGCTATATGGAAAACAAGGCAAAATTCTACTGCACTGTGTTCATGTTTGTGCAGCGATAAAGGCTGGTACTCTGTCTTTAAGGAAAATCTTTTATAGCCCTGAGGTCACCAGCAGCCATGTCTCGTATGTTCTTCAGGGCCTCCTCCTTGTCTTCCTTATTTTATTTATCTCTCTTCTTTTTTCCTCATCTTTTGGTCGTGGGAAAGCTGACGCCCACTGGGAAGGACCTTCCCCCCCTCTCTCTTTTCAGCTGTAGGCTTTTTTTTTTTTGGTAGTCTCCATATGAGTTCTCTATTTGTCCTTGCTAGTATTCTGTAGCATTTTGTTATAAGTAACACACATGCTTTGGAACTTATACAACTAATACATTTTCAACTCTGTCCCTTACTCAATCCTTACTCAATTTTTGTGTTGTGATTCCCACTGAGGCTATGTTTGAACCAAATGACATAGGATTTTTTTTTTGCTCTTATGGATTTCTTTACATTCTGCTACATTTCTGAGGATGATCCTTAGAAGGCTTTCAAAATTTGTTAACATTGATATTTATAACTTAAGTGCTTGATTTTGTGTTTAATGGTTGGTTTAGTTAGGCTCTGTTTGGTTCAACGGAGGGGAGGGGAGGGGAAGTAATTATATTTGGACAAATTTACTCTTATATTATTTTAATTTTTTTTAATAAAAAAAGTTATTTATATCAATATTTTTTTTAAAAAAATTATGAATTCCAATCTTTTTCTTATTTTTAATTTTAATTCCTGATGAAAAAAATTTATCTTAATTTTTATTAAATGTTAATATATTAAAAAAGTAAAATATTAAAAAATAAAGGGGCAAAAAAGTAAATTATAAATTAAAAAATTTCCCTCCCCTCCCTTCCTTTCCAATTTTTTTCAACCAAACATCTTATTCCCTTCCTCTACCCTCCCCTCCCCTCCCCTCCAAAATCCTCCAACCAAACACATTAGACTTTGAGTGAAAATTAAGTTGTTATGAGCTATGTTTTTAATGTAAGCTTAGTTTTTTTCACATATATTAGTTGACTTACTTTTATATTTGTTGTCAAACTGAATTATATTAAATATATTTGATATAATGTGCGCTATATTTCATTGTAGCGTGTGAAAATCCATGTGATATGTGCTATAGCATTTAGGAGCCCTTATAGCATTCAAGCATTTGAACCATCAATTAAGTTTCCTAAATCTACTGCCTTCTTGCATAATTATGGATTTGAACTCCCTGGCATTGTTCTGTCTCACGTGTAATAAATGGTGCTTTTTTATCAAATGAGTCACTATTATTGTGGTCAAGAGAAGGAACTTTGGGTGTTGGAATTGAAGAAGTGACAACATTATACTATGTGAGATCTCTAAAGTCTTAGACAATTGGTTCTAAACACACCATGTCATGCAGGCATATAAGGAGTGGATTCTTAAGACAATTGAAGAAACTTGGAATCTTTTTCACTATAAATTCATTGCTCTTTGGGACGAGCATAAAAATGGTCCTGGTGAGGCATATCTTCCTGCGATCTATAACAATCCGGAGGTTCAGCTGCTTGTACAGAAGAGATACATGACAAATTTGTTTCATGATTCTCTTGGATTTGGTGCTGCCAAAATGATAAGGTGAGACTACATATCAGAGACTTGTATTTTTATCATGACGATGTGTGATTTCTGTGTTTTCTTACTGTTGGTTCCATTGCAAGAATTTTTAGCAATACGCAAATGCTGGTTTGACTTTCCAATCTATAGGCAAAGATTTTCAAGCATCACCCCAGTGCTTTTTTAACTGAGTAGCCCACTGTTGGAAATGTTATAATTCGATAACTTTAGGTGATGCACAATTTTTCTGTAGCCTTCTGTATAATTGTTATAGTCATCAATTAAGAATTTATTCCTTCTCCAATATTTTCATCTCAGATTTCCATTTCAAAATTTCAGTTTGGCTCAGTCCCTTCTCAAGATAAGACCCGTAACATCTATGATTTGGAATTGCTGACGTTCATTTGGGACTGATATAGCAAACCTTTATCCCATTTCCCTAGGATTTATGGTTCACGGATTCTTACTTAGGATTTGGGACTATCTGGAACTTTGATTTGATATGGGTTCTTTTGAATGTTGTTTTGTTCCTGTTTTTTTTTTATGTTTTTTGTATTTTTGTAATTTTTTTTGGGGGGGGGGGGTGAAGCTACATTCTGGTTTAATTTCAGATTTCCACTTCAAAATTTCACTTTGGCTCAGTCCTTTCTCAATATAAGACCCATAACATCTATGATTTGGAATTGCTGACATTCATTTGGGACTGATATAGCAAACCTTTATCCCATTTCCGTAGGATTTATGGTTCATGAATTCTTACTTAGGATTTGGGACTATCTGGAACTTTGATTTGACATGGGTTGTTTCGAATGTTGGTTTTTTTTTGGGGGGGGGGGGAGTTGAAGCTACATTCTGGTTTAATCTTCTTTTCAACTATATCATTTCTTATTTCTTGCATGGTACCCATTTCAGTTTTAGGATATTCTTGGCTGGACTGAAAATGGGCAGCTGGAAAATGGCAATGTATTCATACTTTATTATGTCCAAATACATTGATATTTTCCTCCTATTCATTTTTAACTCCAACCAAGCATAGCGTTAGTCTTCCCCATTAACCTGTTATCTTCTTAGCCTGAAGGATTTGTATTCAAAATTAATTCTAAGATCTCACTTGCATGAGAGCATTTGCATACTTCTGTTACATGTTTGAGTTGTCTAAGATGATTTTCACTCATCTTCAGTTGGGGCTTCTCCTACCTTAGTGCTACTGTCATTTAACCTATATTTCCTTTATTTGACATATTTGCCTCAACCTTATTGTGTTGCTGTGTATTACTGTGTTCTTTTCTTGGAGCATAACTTCTAATGGTGTGTTTCGTTGGGTGATATAAATGAAAAGGGAATGTAAAAAGTGGTAGGTGAGATAGGAAATGATTTTTGTGCCTTTATTTTTAAAAAGGTGTTTTGATAGATAGAATAAAAAGGATAAAGACATAATAGATATTACATAACTTATGTAAAAAATGTGTTCACCTTGTGGTAAGCCAAATGGAGCATAATAGTGGCCCATCATGCATTGTATAAGATGCATGATGTGATATTCACCAAGATATATCTACAAAAGCAACATATTACATTATGTCTTTAAAGCCTTTAAAAGTTGTGTTCTTTTATTGGAGCATTACTTCTAATAGCAGCCCATCATGCATTATATTTGAAGCATGATGGGAAATTCACCAAGATCTTTATATTAAAAAGGTAAAATATTACACTTCATCAAACTGTAAAATGTTCTAGATATAAGTGAAATGTTTAAGTTTAAGGTAAATTTTATCACATAGTTATAAGACCTGCAATGTTGTTTGGAACAAAGTATTGGATAATAAAAAGCCAACAAGAGAATAAACTTAATATTGTATAAATGAGAATGTAACATTGGATGAGTGGATATACTGAATAAGATAAAATTAGAAATAAATGTAGTAGAAGTCGCATCTATTATAAAAAAGATTGTAAAATCACGCCTTAAATGGTTGGGGTATATGTGGAGAAAATCTATAGAAGTTTTAGTAAAGAGAGTAGATTAGATGGAGAGTAATCCAATAGTTAGAGACAGAGGGAATTCAAGAAAAATGATAGACAAAACCATTAAGAAGGATTTAGATTTAAATAATTTGTCTAAAAATATAATTCACGGTAGAACTTTATGGCGTCAGTTAATTCATGTAGTCGACTCTACCTCGCAGGAAAAGATTTGTTTTTGTTGTTGGTGTGAGCATTTAACAATGAAATTGTTTATTGTTCTAACCTTGACATTATTATTTTTGTTAAAATTTAGATGTAAAGCATTGTAACCATATGGGGCAAAATGGTTTTGGGTTGAACCATAAGGGGATGAACTGTAATTTACTCTAGTCATAGTTGTTAATAGCACGTCATAGCTCGTAGTTCAATGCTATGGTTCTTGGTGCTATTTCACCTATGTAGCCTTGCAGCTTTCATATAGCTTCGTTATAGCAGTGCTATAGGAGCTATTTTTAGGGGTGTTCATTGGCTCGATACGCTCTAGGGGCCTGTCCTAACCCGGTCTAATAGGGTCGGGTCTAGCCGGGCCACGGGCGAAAGTATGTTATGCCCAACCTGCCCTAATAGTTATATATATTTTTTAATTATTAACATCTTGCCATCTTTTATATATATATTTTTAATTTTTATTTCATCTAATTTTTTCTACATATTGCAGTTTTTATTACCTACGCAAACCTTCCCTTCTTTTTAGTTATTTTTATCATTAATGTGTATACTTACTGGTATTTCTTTTGTTGAATGATGAAAAGACACATATTTACTTAAAGCTAATTATGCTAGTCTAGTTTATATTTTGTTTGATAATACTAGACTATTTTTTTGTTACTGATAAAAATATTAGAATTCTAAAGGTTTATTATTTTGAAATATATATCTATGAGTCTGTAAAAAGATATTTTTATGTTACAAATATTAATTCATAAAAAAAAGCCCAGGTCGCCCTAACCCGCCCTCGCCCAACATAAAATCGGACTTGTTTGGGCCAGGTCAGGCCATAGATATAAAAACAAGCCCGATATCTTAATCGGGTAGGGCAGTCGACTAGATGTCTCGTCTGGTCCTACCCATGTATAACCCTAGCTATTTTTGTGTAGCTATGGCTCGCACAACCCTACATATGAATAGGGCAACAACAACATTAAGTGATTTTGCAAGGGCGATCGCTGAAGATTCACTTGATGCATGCGTAGACAACCAATATTTAATGATTTGGTATTCATTCACTGTACAAGAGTACAAGAAGAGGCCATGTCTTCTCATGCACTTGATGTGTTTGATGAACAAACGAAAACCTTAGAAGACGAAGGGGAAATTGAAGGATTGCTTAATGATGATTATTTTGATAATGTTGCATTTCAAGGGTAAATGGTTTAGATACCTTAGGATGAAGCTTATACTAAAAAACTTTGTCAGACATCGATGTATTTTATGATTTATGGATGATTATTATGTTATCATGATTTTTTTTTTGGGAGTTTGGCTTTCTATATATATATATATATTAGTCATTATCAATTATCTTTTGAAGTTTTTAAAGTTGTATGCTACATTTTCGTATAGCTTGTGCAACACTATGCGCTACACGCAATAGCATTTTGGAGCCCATGGTGCTACAAGTGCTTTACCTGCTATCAATAACTATGACACTATTAACAAGGAAAGAATTTGAATGAATTCAACATTTAATGAAAAATTATAAGTGAATTTCATTGTTTCAATCTATTGGTAGATGTAAAGTCTGTGGTAGTATGCGGCTTGATATTTATTGAGAAATTATGTCATGCACTAGTTGGTCCTCAATGTGAAATGACCCAGTACTTGAAAATCCTTGTTTCTATCTTTCTTCTTAATTATTTGATTGACAGGAGAATTGTTGGTGTGGCACATGTCGAGGATTTTGAATCCATTACTGATGCTAGTAAACGAGCTACTTGTGAACGTCGGGCACTTAATTTTGCGAAGTCGATTCTTAAGGAAAGAAGGAAGTTTGAAGGAATTACTGAAATTGTTTCAGCAATTCGCCAACTTTAGGCATGGGCTTGTGGCAAGGTTTGCTATCTATGCTACAATCGAATATTGGGTTTTTCTAATCAAATCTCCTGTGTACAGCATGACTTTCTTGCCATCTATATTATTTATAAAAGAATATAATTATGCTGTGTCATCCCGGGGGATTGTAACCTAATTATGCTGTTAGTTTCCTCCTTAATGCACATCCTGTAATTTAATCGTCGACATGTACTGCAGTAAGTTTTATACTCAATAATCTTTTATAAGTATCTGCTCCCGTAAACTTACCTGCAAGGATCCGGTCTGGTGAATATATTGAAAACTGATCGGAATCTGAACTGCTTTTACTGTTTAATGATTGCTTGGTTTCAGAAATGTCAGCATGAGCTCTTGCTTTAGCCACCAGTTTCATTCCTTCCTGTATAAGCACTCGCTGTATATTTTCTTGCATCCCTCTAGAAGCTCAGGGTCTGTCTATCTTTTAATATAATACTGTTGAAGCAAGTGACATTGGTTAGTCCCTGTGATTGCCATGCATTTGGACAGAAGAATGAAATTACAACTTGCGTGTCAGCAAGAATGCTCCTAGTTGTGCAGAACATAGGAACTTTTCTATCACTCCTCTCTCTGGAGCATACGGGGGTCATGACACCCGTGATAATGCCTTTGTTGAGCTGGGAGACAAGTCAATAAATACAGTGGCGAAAATCCTGTTCTTTCCTTTTCTGTGTGTGATTGTGATAGAACCCTCTGATACTTCTCAAATCAAACAAACAAGATATCGATCGATTCTACCAATGGACGAGAGTAAGCAAAATTGATCATCACAGTAACAGGGAAATCAACAAAATGATAGCAAGAAACAAAGTTAACAGGAAGAAAATAAATGAAAGCACTAGAATAGGTTACTAACGTTCGAGAGGCTTGAGTCTCTCTAGAATTCCCTTCAGAAATTCCCATGCCCTTCCCTCAGTTTCAGGCTCCAAAATATTTCCTTCCAATGGCCTCTTTTCTCTCTTCTAATTCACCCATCTTGCCATCTCAAATCTTCTTTGTCAGCGTTAGTTGTCAGTCTATAATTCCTTTTCAATCCCCCTTATTGTATGCGACATATTCTTACCTTGAAATGTTTAATACCCTTTGTGTCACCCTCTAATAACTAGTAACTAATGTTATATGAATGTTATGTTATAAAAAAAATTACATCAATATTAATTACACAAATAAAAAATTATGAAATAAGTGAATTAAACAAACCTTTTGTTTTAATGTTTTCAAAACTTGTTTCTGCATTAATTCTTTCAAACAAATTATTTTTTTATTTTTTTGATTCTAAAGATATTTTCAAAATAAATGATTCAAACATGTTTTGTTTTTGATATTTTAGTTATAAGACTTATTTTTGAAAATAATTTGACAAAACTATTTTGAAAACAAAAATGAAAAATAGAACTGACTATAATATTTTGATGTTGTACTTTAAACTTCTCTTTTCTATTTTCTATTTTAAAAAAATTCTTCGTCAAGCCTTTTTCGATTTTGACTTGTGTGCCTTTTCTTTCTTTCACCTTTCACGCCATCTTCTTCTACTCGCTCTCTCTATCTACTTCGTCATCTTTACTGCTGTTGCTTGATCTCCATCTGAAAACTGCGGTGTTTTGCAAGGACGTGTTTCTGGCAAATAGGCAAAATTGGTCAATTCAGCTGTGTAAATTTTAGCAAAATTGATTTTATTCAAAGGAGACGGTGAAGTTTCCAAAGCCAAATCGAATAGTACAGATATAGATAGTAACCGGGTTGGTTCATTGTACCCCTATTTTTCCCCGTTGAAGTCTTTTCCCTGCTTTTCCCTGTCAACTTTAGAAAAGTGTAGGATTCCCTGTCAATTTTAGAAACAACTTTCTTCGACTCGAAAGAGACCATTATGTCTCCAAAGCCAAATTGAATAGCACAGATAACGTCGGATTTGAATTGTAAATAATAAAATATTTCAGGAATATAGGGGGGAAAAAAGACGCAGATTCTTTGTTGTGCAAATCTGGCCCTCCAAGGATCACGATTTTTTTAAAAAATCTAATAGATCTTGCATTGCATAATACAACGATTTGAGAAAAAAAATAGAAAAAATAAATAGAGTGGATGAAATGAGAGTACCAGTTTGCTTCATCGCACCCAATTTTTCCCAGTTGAAAAGTCTCCTCTCTGCTTTCCCTGTCAATTTTAGAAATTGCAAGGATTCCATTTAAATTCCCAAGCACCATGGTCCATGCCTCCTCCCACTTCCTAAAATCCTGCTACTACCACCACTATCGTTTACCGCCGCAGGCATCATTGGTCACCGTCGATGCCCAAAATGGCTTCAACGGAGTTTCGTCCACTGGATGAGAAATCGCTGATTGAATATATAAAGGCTACCCCTTCCCTTTCTTCGCAGATTGGGAATAAATTCGATGACTTAACGGTTAAAGAAGTCGGAGATGGCAACCTTAACTTCGTCTACATTGTCGTCAACTCCGCCGGTTCTTTTGTCGTCAAACAGGTAAGGATTTCACTTAGCTCCAATTGTTGATCGAAATTTTTGATAGACAAGTTTGTGGGTTTTGAGGATACGTCTTTGTCTTCTTTTTTTCCTTTTTCTTTTTGGTTTGCTATTTTTGGACATTGTACTCTCATTTTGTTGATTCAATTGCCTTCCTTGAGGAGGAAGAGGAACAGGCAGCTAAAATGTTGAAATTTGCTCCAATTGTGCGACCTTGTAGGCTCTTCCATACATTCGTAGCATAGGCGAATCATGGCCTTTGACGAGGGAGAGGGCATATTTTGAGGCTCTGGCACTTAAAGAACATGGCCGCTTAAGCCCCGAGCATGTACCTGAAGTTTATCATTTTGACAGTAGAATGTCTTTAATTGGCATGCGTTACCTAGAACCTCCACACATAATCCTAAGAAAAGGGCTGATTGCTGGAATTGAGTACCCATTGCTGGCAGAACACATGGCGGATTACATGGCAAACACACTGTTCTGCACATCTCTCCTTTTTCGAACCACTACCGAGCACAAGAGAGATGGTAATCTAGCCCCACCACTTGTCTTTATCTGTTGCCTCACATGCTATATTTATTTTACTGTAATTTGAACTTTTGGATTAGAATGTCTGGGATGTATTAACCTTGCCATTGTAATGCACGGCGTTCTTTTGTCTTCTAAAACTGCTTGACAGTGTCACTATGCCTTTAATACATGTCATTGGGACACATTCTTGTTTGCTTAATCAAACTGTAAAATTCTAAGATTGCTTGATCCTTGTCTTTTGTCTCGTAGAACTTCTGCTGCTGGTGCTCTTATAAAGTTACTTGGTTCTGATTCTATTATATCTGATACAGAGCGTAAGAGTTGATTGGGTCGAGAGTGGTCGTTTAGGCTAATTTTGTATTGGAAAGAGGGGTCCGCCTGTTCAATTGTCTGTACATTGCCTATTTGCAATTACTTTAAATCTATAATTTAACTTATGCTCAAACTTTGCTGTAGAAAACTGATACAATAAATAATTATCTCATTTGTGATTATAAGACTATAATTGGTTGTTATACCTGTTGTTGGTGATATATGCGTCTATAGATGGATCATTAAGAGTTATAAAATTGCTTATAAGCGTAAATGTATATTGGCTTTATGCAGTTGCCAAATTTTGCAGGAATGTGGCGTTATGCAGGCATACTGCACAGGTTGTTTTCTCTGACCCTTATAAGGTTTCTCAATATAATCATTGGACTGCCCCTTATCTTGATGATGATGCCGAGGCTGTTCGGGAAGACAATCTGTTGAAGCTTGAAGTTGCTGAGCTGAAATCCAAGTATTATGACTAGTACAATTTTTTTCCATAATATGCAGCAGTTATGTTGCTTTAGTTTCTTCTCTTATGAGAATTTATATTCCTGTAGGTTCTGTGAGAGGGCCCAGGCATTGATACATGGAGATCTACACACTAGTTCTGTCATGGTTACTCGTGAATCAACTCAAATTATTGATCCAGAATTTGCATTTTATGGACCAATGGGTTTTGACATTGGAGCATTCTTGGGAAACTTGATTTTGGCTTTCTTTGCTCAAGATGGACATGCTGATCAAGCAAATGATCGAAAAGTAGGTCCTAGTTTCTGCTAATCTTCTGTGCTCTGACTTATATTCTTGTCTAATCTCAGTAGTTATTAACGCCTGTAATTTAAGTTTTCTCACACAGTCTCTTCCCTTTGATTTCTTGAGATATGGTTTTCACTTTAGTTTCTGGAAAAAGGCTGATAGATACCAACACCCTCATTCCTGGGAATGAAAAGACCGACCATAGAGAAAATTGTGAGAAATATCTCCAATTGTCTCCAACATAGAATTATAGCCACTAGACAATAGTGAATCCACAACAGAAAACAAGTAGAATAACCAAATGACAAGATAGGTTCTAGCACAATTTGAGACTGCTAGATATCTCCCAGACCACCTAAACACACCTTAATCCCCCATTCCCCCTTGTCTCCATTTCTTTATTTTCTACGTGATAACTCACTTTCTAACTGACTCCTCCCCTGGAACATCCCTCTTCTGCCCCGTGTATCTCTTCCTTTGTAATTTCCCCAATTACACAACCTTCTTTCTTTCTGCACGTCTACTCTTATAAACTTCAATAATTTTTCTCTCATTCCCATCAGAGGCTAAGTAGCCTTGAGAAGTTCTTACATATATTAAGAGATCCTGAGGCATTTGCGCCATCAATTAAGGGTGTGTTTGGCTTGTGAAAACATTTTCAATTTCCATTCTCTATTTTCATTTGCCAGTTTTATTATTTAAAAAATATGGTTCTTTTGTAAAATTGAAAATTTGTTTATCTTTCTTTTTCAAATCAAATTTACATAAATGGACGTAAATATTATTTGATTTTTGAGTTTGATTTTCAATACTTGTGAAATTATTTTGGTTGTCTTTATTAATTATTTAAGTCTTCCTAACAAAAGTGCCACCAGTCATTTCGTGAAATTGTTAAAAATGTCTTTTAAACATCTCCTATTTTCAGCCTGTTTTGGAAAATGTTTTCTAAAAACATTTTCTCCTAAACTGTATGATGTAGAACAGTAGAGGAAAAGGAAGGAGAGGAAGGAAGAAAAGGGAGATAATGAGAGAATGAGAGGGAGGGATGAACTTGGGAGAGAAAACTGACAAGATAAACTGACTCTACCTGGTCTGAAAAACTAACATACAACCACTAATAGCACTCTTTATAGGGAACCCATTACAAGAAAATAAAATAAATAAAAATCAGAAAATACATAAACTAAAAACAGAAAATAAATAAAGTTCCAAAAAGCACTAAATAAATATCTAGAATTTTCTGTGCCTAGAATAAGTTTTCCACAATTTTGTTTTCCCTAATATTCTATTCTTATCCTCCGTTATTTTCCCATAGTTGGAGAAAACTCAACCTCAAATTTTTGAAGTGTGGAAGTAGTAGAATAATCCATTTTAGAGCGTTAGGTAGGACAACTAGCACTACTTTAGAATATGTTAGGAAAAACAACTTTGGACTCTCCAATACATGTGGAATAACAAACTTGATTAGATATAGCAGTTTAGTCGGTTGAATTTGAACATGATATTCTGCAACTTGAGGTTAAACTTCTGGCTATTGTTCAAAATTGTTATGATCTTCACATCTTAAATTTACTTCCAACTACTTTTCAAAATCCATGATGTTATCATCATTGTCAATGTTTGATGGGCAATCAAAGGGTTCCATTTCCACTATGATATCATAAGACTCTTCTATGATGGCTTCCTCTATTGGGTCATGATCCTAAGGGTATTTTTCTTTAGTCTTACCCTGACCTTAGTCACTTTGAACTCCAATTAGATCTTCCATGTTTTTGCCCATGATTTGTCTACTTATTAGACTAATGGCACTCATTATTTCCTCAAAATGGTGGTCCACATTTTCTCTATCAGCCTTACGCCCTTCCTCCAGATTGTCTAGGCTAGTTAGGATATTTTGAGTATTTTGTTCCATGGCAAACTTTAAAAGCATAGATCTTGCTCAACAAGGTTCTTACGTTAGCAATTTAGAGAGCCAGAGGCTAATAGAAATACCCCTAAATACTCCCAAATGGTGAATATTGCAACTCAAGTTGGACTGGGTGAAAAACAAGATGAAAAAGACTGAATTGGAAACTGGAATGTCTGGCACATGTAGGGGCGTGAGGCTCATGTGCAGGGAGTCTTGCTGGCTTGTGACAATGTGTGCAGCGGTTTCTAGCAATGACCTTTCAGGGATGGGCTGAGTTTGGTGGTGCAGTTCTTATGGTGTGGGGTCAGTTGGTCAATTACGTGGCTGGAAATGTGAGTTTTGGCATTGATAGATGTGGTTTTGCAATTTCCGACTAGATTCTGGTGACCTCTAGTGATGCAGGCATGATTGGAACAAGGAGGGTCTTGCTTTGATACCAAAATGATGTGGTACAGTAGAGAGAAAAGAGGGAGAGGAAGGAGGAAGAGAGAGATAATGAGAGTGAGAGGGAGGGATGAAGTTTGGAGAGAAAACTGGCAAGATAAAATTTACTTCAACTAGTCTAAAAAACTAACATACAACTACTGATAGGGCTATCTGTAGGAAGCCCTTAATAAGAAAATAAAATAAATAAGAATCAGAAAATACATAAACTAAAAACAGAAAATAAATAAAGTTCCAAAATGCACTAAGTAAATATCTAGAATTTCCTATGCTTTGAATAAGTTTTCCACAATTTCATTTCCCCTAATATTCTCTTCCTATTCTCCATTGCTATACAAGACACATTTTCTGTATATTTTCTATCCTCGATAAAAATGAAAAATAGGAAACAAGAAACCAAAGGCACCCTACGTTTCTAACATCTCCTGCCTTCTTGCCTATTTATAGCTTTGAGCTACCTTGAATTTTTCTGTTTAATATGTGGAGTGTCAATAAATGGTGCATGGTTACCAAATGCATTACTATTATTGTGATCAAGAGAAGGATTGGGTGTTTAAGTTGAAGAGATGATACTATTATACTATGTGAAAAGTCTTAGAGATGGCTTCAGATAACTGTGAACTGTTTTAGCCCAACACTAGCAACATGACTTGATTGAAACTCACTTTGATTTCTTCTTTGACTGCTGTTGTAGTGTTCGTCCATTTTGTTATCTTCATCTTTATCTGGCTGGAATTTTGCTTCTAGTCAAGTTATTGCCATTGCATAACAGGATAAATGGCTTAAGAAAACTTGGCATGTACTAGTCATTGAAGGGGAGAAAAGGTCGTAGAACTTGTCTAAACACACTATGTCATACAGGCATATAAGCAGTGGATTCTTAAGACAATTGAAGACACTTGGAATCTTTTTCACTTTAAATTCATTGCACTTTGGGAGGAGCATAAAAACGGTCCTGGTGAAGCCTATCTTCCATCAATTTATAACAACCCTGAGGTTCAGGTGCTTGTACAGAAGAGATTCATGGCAGATCTGTTTCATGACACTCTTGGATTTGGTTCTGCCAAAATGATAAGGTGAGACTAAAGATCAAAGATTCTTACTTTTACTATAATGATATATAACTTCCATGTTTGTATAATTTCTGAGTTTTCTTACCTTGGATTCCATTACAAGATTATTTAGCAATATGTGCTGGTTTAATTTTCCAATCTATAAACTATGGCTCTCAAGCATCAAATCTAATGCTTTTATAACTGAATAGCTCATCTGTACGCTACATCGTGTTTTAGAAATGTTATAATTTTAGACAACTTCAGCTGATGATACATATTTTTTATATAACTTTCTGTATACTTGCTATAGTCATCAATTAAGCGTTGTTTCTTCTCCTATGTTTCCATAACTCAGATTTCCATTTTAAATCTCACTGTGGTTCAGTCCATTCTCAAAATAAGACCCACCAATTCCCTAGTTTGGAATTTATCTTAAAGATCTATCTGACTTTTTTAAGCAATGTATATAGAAAGGCAAAATGTTACATCATGTCTTTGAGGCTTGGAAACGAATTTGAATAAATTGTTGAGTGAATTTCATTGTTGTATATATCTCTTGGTAGATGTCAAGTCTGGACTAGCATTCTGCCTGATGTTAGTTGAGCAATTATATCACACACAAGTTGGTCCTTAATGTGAAATGAATGTGTAAAAAAACTTGAAAATCGTTGTTTTGGCAGCCTGATTAACATTCTCCTTTTAATTATTTGACTGACAGGAGAATTGTTGGTGTGGCACATGTTGAAGATTTTGAATCCATTTCTGATGCTAGTAAACGAGCTACCTGTGAACGTCGGGCACTTGATTTAGCTAAGATGATTCTCAAGGAAAGAAGGAAGTTTGAAGGAATTACTGAAATTGTTGCAGCTATTCAGCAATTCTAGTCATAGCAAGATTTTGCTGTCTCTACTAATATCATATAGTGGGTTTTCCAATATGAGATCTCCTATGTACTGCTTGACTTTCTTGTTGTCAACATTATGTATAAAAAAATAAAATTTTCTGTGCACCAGAGGGGAGTGGGAGAGGGGTTGTTATATAAATAAGCTTTTAGTTTCCTCATTAGAGCACAGCCCCTCTCATTTATTCCTTAACATGTGCTGTAGTAAGCTTTTTACTCAATAATCAATCTTTTATATCTTATTGTTTGTTCGTGTGAATGCAAGAATCTGGTCTGGTGAAGACATTGAAAAGTGATCAGAATCTATACTGTTTTTACTCTTTTGTGGATTGCTTGTTTGCACAAACATCAGCATAAGCTTTTGTTCTAGTCGCCAGTTACGTTATGTTCCTTCCTGAATACTAAACACTTGTATGTTTCCTTGCATCCCTCTAGAAGATCTGGATCTGTCTAAGATCTATTTGTAGTGTTAAAGCAAAGCAATATTGGTTAGTCTTTGTGATTGCCATGCATTTTGATTGCAAAATGAAGTTACAACTTGCATTAGGGTCAGCAAGCATGCTGCTCATAGTTGTGCAGAACATAGAAAGTTGTCACGCCCTGCCCTTTGAGGATATGGGGCTTATGAATATGGAAATAATATCTTTACGATGTTTAATGATGTTGTTACTTGTGAAGATGCCTTGTTTCAGTTGGAGATTCAGTAACAAAGAAAGCTGGCATGGACATGAAAAAGTTATAGGTAGATCTGATCTACCAGTCAGGAATGATTTAGTAACATGTTAGGGGTAAGTTCCATTGAAAAAGATGTCTAATATATCTATATGTTTAACTCTTAATTGGCTCGTTATACAATTTTTATATAAATCAAGTCAACCTAAAAATTTTAATGCATACATCCTGTTCTTTCATTTTCTTGGTGTGATTACATGATGGTTCAACTATACAAGGGTCCATTCGAAATGATGGTTAATTCTACTGTAATAATATATTGTGATTGCTGAGGTGATACCCTTCATGATTCCGTAATAGCTTTGAAGGTTTAAGAGAATGATCTGTAAAAGAGAGAATGAGTTCATGGTGTATTTCCAATGGACAAAACAATAAATTACGACTGAGAGTAGTCTGCTACAGCCAAAAGTTTCAGGGCTCGGTCTGCATTCTTAGGTGCATGGTTTTGGTCTTTAGATGTTTGGTAGGTGGATGTGTTTTCATTGTTAATATGTCGCATCTTTTTCTCTCTTTCACCTTTATGCCAAAATAAACAAAGCTGGCATGTGATGAGACAGCATTTTCTTTTCCTAATGGGCAAGAACAAACCTCGAGTCTTGCATTACTGGAAAATAGAACAATAGAAAAGCGTTCATCCTTCAACCTAGTTACTGAAATGGAGTAATACACTAAGATTTCACATCTTATATTCTATTTGGATAGGGAATATAACAGTGAAGGGAATGTAAAATGTAGATAGGTGAGGATAGGTGAGATAAAAAATGATTGTTTTAATTTTATTTTTAAAAAAATAATTTGATTGATAAAATAATAAATATTATACAAGTTATATAAAAAAAATACTTTCGCGACACATCTAACCAAATGAAACTTTAATGTTATCTCTATAACATGACCCTAAGGTGTACAAACTACAAAGATCTAAGAGCAGATAAAAAGATATTTGCGAAGTTTACTAAAACAAACCTAGGAACCAAAATGTGGAATGTGAATAAACAAGTTAGATGTCCCTCAAGCGAAAAAGGGTCATTGTGATGTTTGATCGACAAATCGAGGATCTTCTAAAGCTGAAAACGGACCACTTTGATTAGTGGATGCCCGAGTTAGGTTTTTCAGTAAAAATACCACGTTCAAACAGAAATTTGTTCGTTATTAAAAAAACGAAACAAAAAACAAAAAAGCCCCAATATATTCCATTACTATTTTCTTTTTGTTACAAGGAAAATTTATAACGTTTTGTCCAAATTCGCACCAATTCAACCACATGAGCCATCCTCAAGTAACTTACCATTACCTTTTCTAAAGCATTCGTATGAGATATTTATTAATATAAGTTATTGCCGGTATATTTTCTTATTCTTATTTTTTATTTAAGTATCTTGAGCTTGTTAAATTTGGATATTATTTTTTATCATGGAATCTATAGGTTTGAGTTCGCTTATACAAATTTCAATTCTGTGTCTTTTATTTTAATTGAGTTAATATTCTTTTTTTAATATTTATAGATAATACAACTAATCCATTTAATCATAATTTATATTAACAAAAAAATGGTGAAATTGCAGATAATTCTTGTGTGCGCGTGAGAGAGAGAGAGATTTGAACCAGATGAATTTGTTATATAACAATAAATCAAGTGAAATCATTCTAATCTTATTTGATTATGTTATTTAGTAAACTAAAATGAAAAGTTTGATGACATTATTTTTTAAATAGGACAATAGTGACTCAATTAAAATAAGAATAACTTAAACTGAAACTTTTTTTTTTGGTAACGAATTTAAACTGAAACTTTTAATACATTCAAAAATGCATTTAAGCATAACAAATTAATATAATTCAGTGAATTCTAAAATCTCTCAATCTAAATTTTGATATAAAATATTTAAAACACTTATTGTGTATTTAAACTTTGAGATGTTCTAAAGATGGGTCAAATTTAAGATGATTATTGCTTATTTATACTTTTGGATATTATTTGGAGAAAAAATGTTCTTGTATTTTTGTTATTAGATTTTTTAATGAAAACATAACAAATGATTACGTCTTTTAAATTTTTTTTAACATATGTCATATTTTTATTAGAAAATCTAATAGCAAGGAACATTTTGTCCATTCATGCACTTTTTCAGCTAGGCAGGATTAGAACGCAAGTGCTTGATTTCCATTGCATTGCTTTGTCAAAATAATTTTCCTTGGAAAGGTAGATTGACAAATAACTGTTCTGGCAAATAGTTGAAATGGTAAATTGAGGAATGTAGACTTTAGAAAATTTGATTTCCGCAACAGACCGATACCGTTTAGCCTCCAAAATCAAATTGAACAGCACATTACAGAGAACTAAAATGAGTACTCATTCCATTGTTCTAATTGGCACAAAAGGGATTGACTTGTTTTAATTAGTAAATTGGAGAGACAAGATTGCTCAAATTGCAACTTGGTTGAATAAATCACTTCATGAGCAAAGTAGAAGCACCAAACTTAACATTATAAAAGCTCATAATCTGTCTAATATCTATTAATATCAATAATGTTAAAGCACAACAACGTTGGCTAGTCTTTGTGATTGCCATTTTGACTGCAAAATAGTGTTACAATTTGCATTATTGTCGGCTAGAATGTTCTCAATAGAGCAGAACATTGAAATTTTTCTATCTTCCTCTGTTTCTTTAGTATATGGGGGCCATGAATGTAGAAATAAAATTATATCTCAGCAACGACTAATGATTATGTTACTTGTGATAATGCTTTGTTTAAATTGGGACTTGGGAGATCCACTGACAAAGTATTTTAGTCGTATACATCCTATTCTTTCATTTTTCGAAATTTACCACTTTGTATAATCATTTTGACCCATATTTTAGTGGGGTAAACTAGGATGCAATGGAACGTGGTCATTATTGAAGGGGCTTAATGATTCATGATTTCAAATCTATACAGAAAATAGTTCAACTATATAAATGGCTGTATCTGTGATAGTTGAGTCAGAAGCAGAAAGCTCCAATTAAAGAAGAGCAATTTGAGAAGATGTAACAATCCTAACTTGAACAAAAATGATAGCCACTAATTTATAGTAGAGTAAAATCTTTTTGTGGACCCTCATAAATGGTATGTTTTTCAATTTAGTTTTTTATAGAATTGCCTTCTGAATTTGATTCTTTATTGATAAAATATTTTTAAATTTGATCCCTTATAAAATTGTCTTATTTATTAGGTCCTTCATGAATATATATTATTTAATGTGATTATTTACAAGTAAAATCATTATTAATAATGTTATTCTATCAAATTGAGAAATACTCATATATAAGAGACCATTATTGATAATAATTTTATTTGTAAGAGAATAAATTAAGAAATATTCATATATGAAAGTCTAAATTAAGAAGAAGATTTTATAAGAAACTAAATTAAAAAAAAAACTTTATCTATAAGGGATGAAAATAAAATTTTACTTATCTAATAGTATTAAGAGCAAATTTTTGGCAGCCAAAACGTACGGATAACTTGCTTAATTGGTTCCATTATCAAGTATTAAATGAATATGAATGTCCTTATTCATTGAATATGATACAGGTGCACATACAAACTTAAGTTTAACGGCAAGTGGAGGTAATAATTAAGCAAGTCAAGAATTTTTAAAGGACATGCATAAGGACTCTAGTCAAATAAGTATTTTGAGAATTAAAGAACATTTTAAAGAGTTTATGAACATTTAGGAAATTGTTTCTTGTAATTTGCACTCTTGTAAGTTATGTTTAGAGACTTGTAGTTATTAAGACCATTCTAATATCAAAAATAGTAATTATTAAATGCATTTTTTTTCTAGAATATGTAATTTGAATAGGTCTTAGCCTATACGATCAAAGCTATGCTTGAGACCTTACGGAAGAGAATCTCAATGCATTAGTGAATCCGATCACCAGACACATGCGTTTTGATTGTCCCTTTGCACCTTAGATTGCAAGGGATTCATCTTTCAATTTCTCATTCTGTGACTGCATGATAGTCCAACTATAAAATGGTCCCCTGAAAATGATAGCTATATTCAGTAATAAATTCATGAGTTTTGGATTTTGAATCCATTGCAATGAGAATGATTGTAGAAGATAGAATGAGTCCGTGTGTGTGTGTGTGGGTATATATATATATATATATATATATATATATATATATAATATGACTGACCTAGTACTTTTCAGGCCAAAAAAAAAAATGACAGTATTTTTCTAATTTTGTTTTCCCTGTAATTTGCATCAACGTCAAGGAGGGAAAGAAAAAGACTAAATATTTGGCCGAATATTTCACACTTCCTAGCAAGAAAAAGTGACGATCAATGTCCTACCAAAGATAAAAGAAGACAATCAATGCACTGGTCCTTTCTTCATCCTCAACAGCCTGCCTTCAGGTAAGCCATCTGGTCTTATCTGAACGTGGTACTTTCTTCATCCGTTCTTCCTTTTTTAATGTTGTAGACAATACTGTGGAATTTAAAATTGGCAATTCTGCTGAAAAACAAAGATAGATAAATTAACATACATTCCATTATAAGCAGTCATCATCATTAATTTATACAGACAAACGATGAAATACATATCATCTTATTCTTTAAACCAACATGCTCTACTTAGCTAATAGAACACCCCCTAATTGCCATATTTGGCCTTATAGTCTTTCCATAGCACATCCACAGGCTTCCCCACGAGCTGAACAAAGTACTCGTCACTATAACCAGTTTTCATCTTCTCGTTCAGTTCTGCCACAAACCCATTTCTCAGACTGTTAATATAGTCCAGAAAATAAGCCGTAACCTCATAACCATGGTCCCACTTGTCCCCCTGACCTGGTTTCACCCAGTGGCTAGGTGCATACCCTGCTTTAAGCCTCACAAAATCAGCTATCCCTTCAATCAATCCGCCATTAGCTTGGCCCTGCCCATTCCACTGCCATATGTGGGTCATCTCGTGATATAGCACCCCGGTTAATTCTCTTCTCAAATCCCCTGAGTAGCTTCCAATGTATCTTGAGCTGAGATGAATCTCATTGTTGTCAGCATATGCCACCCCATCCTTGTCTTCCACAAAGAAGTTCACTTTCTGCACATCTTTTCTGTCTGCAGGAGAATTTTGCTGGAAGATCCTCCATATGAATTGGGTTGCAGAGTCCAGTGTTTGCTGTGCGTAGGCTTCGCCTATTTTGTCGCGGAAGAGAACGCCGCCGGGGGTTGTGACATCGTTGGTGACAGTGTATTCAACTGCTTGTGTTCCTTCAATGGCTGCTAGAATTACTAGTAGTGAAGAAAAGACATGGATGAACCGTTGAGCCATGGTTGTGTTTGGAGCTTGCTCTTGTAGCTCTTGTAGTATGGTGATTACAAAAGAGTTACGTTATGGGTTTTATAGGCAGAAGTCTGATGAACTACTGCAACTTGCATCCATTTAGGAAGCTGGTGGCCATCGATTATCGCACGTTCAAGTGCTCAACTACCGTTAGTGCTCTCGGAAGTTTCTTGCAATAATGTATTGGGCATGTGTGTCACTATCAAGTACTTATAATTAAACCAAAACTACAGTAATTTCTCAATAATTCCTTTTTAGTTAAATCTCAAGGGGTTGTTCTGATAGTCAAGGAAGTTTGCTATCTACCTTGAGTATTTGAGTTCAAGCTCTGAGACTCGAAGAATTTATTATTATAAATGCATTAGATCAATCTTGGGCTGCACTCCTAAGATCGCTTGGAGAGACGTATTCTGAGTTAATAAGCAAGTTAACATGAAACTATCCTTATCATAAAACTTAAAAAAAAAAAAGACTTTATGTAAATTAGACATAATAATTACTTTCAATGCATGCTTATTTAAAAGAAATAGATTTTATTTTATTTTTTGATATTTGAGCAATATCTAGCCATCAAATACAATGTAGAAAAGAATTTTTTTCTCCATCTCCCTCTAATACATGCCACCAAACAAGGTGTTAAAGTTTTAGTATCCTCATTTTGAAATAAGTGCTTATCACGAAGCTGTGTCCTAAGCTAAAAGAGTGACTGTTAGTCCAATTTCTTTAAGGATGTTATTATGAATAGTTTAACATCTTGAAAAGTTAAGTG
The DNA here is from genome assembly GCA_026724425.1 of Erythrophleum ivorense. Lineage (NCBI taxonomy): Eukaryota > Viridiplantae > Streptophyta > Magnoliopsida > Fabales > Fabaceae > Erythrophleum > Erythrophleum ivorense. The sequence goes on from JAIUCV010000430.1 coordinate 554,648, forward strand.
TTTTTAGAGATTTATTTTTAGCTTTGTCTAAAAATTATTATCTAGATGAAATATTACAAATCTCATACCATAAAATTCCAGGGTAAAAAATTCAATCTCTAAAAATATTGAACTTTTCATAATGATATTTTTCTAAATTTATTATTAAACCAATAATAAACGCTATAATTCAAACATTCGGAATGATGCCAATCTTCCATTTGTAAAAGAAGTGTGAGGTCATATATAAGACCTGTGGAGGGCTCAATTTTCTAATTACTTTTTTACTACGGAATCTATAAATTGCCTTTATATATAAAATAGGTTTGATTACACTTTTATTCGTACAGTGTTATAAAAGTTTTAATCTTGCGTCTATTATTTTAATTGAGTTAATATTCTCTTTTAACATTTATAGATAATACAATTAATTCACTCAATCATCATTTATATTAACAAAAAAAAAATGACAAAATTGCAGTTAATTCATACAAATAGATATGATTTGAACTATATGAATTTGTTATATGATAATAAATTAATCAAGTGAAAATCATTCTAATTAATCTTATTTGATAATGTTATTTACTAAACTAAAATGAAAAGATTTGATTATACTATTTTTTTTTAAAATAGGACAGTAGTGATTCAATTAAAATAAGAATAATCAAGTTGAAAATTTTAATACATTCAAAAGTATATTTAAGGTTTAAAAATATTATAATTCAGTCAATATTTATTGTGTCAAAATCTAAATTTTGATATTAAATATTTAAAACATTTATTGTGTTTTTAAACTTTGAGATGTTCTGAAGATGGGTCAAATTTAAGACATTTATTGTTTATTTATGCTAATGGATATTGTTTAAAGAGAAAATTTAAGTACATTTTTATATATATTTACTTTTAGGTTTTTGGATAAAAATAAAATAAATATATGATTTTTATAACTTAGCATTACTTGACTGGTTCTTTAAAGATTTTTTAAAAATATTTTATATTTTTATTAAAGAATCTAATAACACAAATATAAATAAATATTTCAAGTAAATGTTTCACTTGAAAACAGCATTGCTGTGTCTAAGTAATTCACTTTGGAGAGGAAAATTAGCAGATAACTGCTGGCAAATAGTTGAAATGGTGAATTCAGGAATGTAAAGTTTCCAAATTTTCATTTATTTGAAAGAGACTGTTACATTTAAGCCTCCAAATCCAAATTGAACAGTACAATACAGAGAACTAAAATAAGTACTGACTTAGGTGCTCTAATTGGCACAAGAGGTACTGACTTGTTCTAATGAGTAAATAACTTTTGTCAACAAATTAGAAGGATGAAACTTCAGGTAATAAAAGTTAAATTACAACTCTGACTGTGTGATTGTGGTAAATATCATTCATTTACCTTCAAGGATCGTGGGGGTGTGGGTTTAGGAATACATAGTATATCAAGATTCAACTTTGCCCGAGAGTGGCCTCTACTGATAGCAATGTATTTTTCTTAAGAAGTAGTATATAAACTTATTACTGTAATACTTGAATTTTTTAATTGAATAGACATATATGTAGATAATCCTTGATTTTGTCCCCCTCATCATTCATAGTTTTTTGTGTTGATGGAGCATAGTTAATGCCTAATGGTTTATAAAATTTAAAACAACTGATATACATCGATCTTGAATTTTAACTGTTTTTGTTAATTGAATAGCGGGAGATGTCAGCATAGGTTTTTTTAATCAGCAGTTTAAATTAGGATAATGCTCTGTTTAAATTGAGACTTGGGAGATCCACTAACAAAGAATATAAATTTAGTCGCATACGTCCTATTCTTTCATTTTCAGAATTTACCACTCTGCATGATTCTGTTTGGTCCCTCTATTTTTATGCTTCTAAAGCCATCATTTGAGTATTTGTGGATTAAATTGCCCATTGATATATATATATATATATATATTTTAATCATTCTGACCCATATTTCAGTGGAGTAAACTATGATGCAATGGAACGTGGTCATTATTGAAGGAGCTTAATGAGTCATGATTTCAAATCTATAGAGAAGATAATTCAGCAATATAAATGGCTGTGTTTGTGATAGTTGAGTCAGAAGCAGAAAGCTTCAATTAGAGAAGAGCAATTTGAGAAGATATAACAATCATAACTTGAAGAAAAATGATAGCCACTAATTTAATTATAGTATTAAGGGAAAATTTTGGTAGCCAAAACGTACCCGTAACTTGCTTAATTGGTTCTATTATCAAATATGAATGTCTCATTCATTGATTATAATATAAGGGCATATACAAACATAATTTATCATGTAATGACTAAGACATCTTCAATTAATGACTTAAGTGTAATGGCACAACAAGTGGAGGTAATAAAGGTAATAAATGATCCGGTCAATAATTCAAAAGGCATATGCATAATATGCATAATGACTTTGCTCCCAGATCCCCTGCAATAGGGGATCCTACTGTACTTGAAGCAATAAAGTATTTTAAGCCTTTTTTTTGCACAGGTAAAATTTTTAAGTGTAATTTTTTCTAACTACTAAAATTTTTGTTCTCCTGATTACAATTTTTAAATGTCTTATATTATTTTTTAGACCTTAAAAAAATTAAAAAAAGGTTGAATAGTGTTATTGTACCAAGTACAATAAGAACCCTCGTTGTAGGGCATACAAACTAAATGTCTTCAGTCAAATAAGTTTTCTAAGAGTTAAAGAACACTTCAAAAAGTTTATCAACATTTAGGAAATTATTTCTTATAATTTGCACTCTTGTATGTTATGCTTAGAGACTTGTAGTTATTAAGAACATTTTAATTTCAAAAATAATAATTATTAAATGCATCTTTTTTTCCTAGAATAGGTAATTTGAACAGGTCTTAGTTTGTAGAATAAAAACTATGCCTTAGACCTTATGGAGGATCTTTTGGAACTTTCAATTTTGATATAAGAGAGATTATGCTTTGTACTTCTTCCTTTCATTTGCTATATTGCTTAGCTTGTGTTTTACTTGGTGTGTTGTGTTGCTAATGATGACTTAAATGTCTCATTGTATAGCAAGTATATTAGTTGTTACAAATAACAAAACTTGAGTATTATTTGAGGTTGAATCGACCAAGATGACATATTATTTAAGAATAAGGAAGAATGCATAGTTAATGAGTTGAAATTAACATAAACTACTTACTATATACACATTGGTATCCTAAAAATCTAGTCACTAGTAACAAAAAAATAAGATGAAATGCTACCTAGACCTACATGCAATCTAATCTACTATGCTATTGACTTAAGGCTTCATATCTAATCTTCGACTCAAAATAAGATCGATGCATTAATTGCTTCCTAAATATATGCAGTTCTTTCTTGTGATTGGCATGATTAAGGTTGGCTAATTCCTTTATTATCATCATTCCATTATGAACTTTTAATCTATCTTAATACATCCATTGGATTAGTTTAAAAATTCAAAAGTTGTTACGTGCATTAAAAACAATAAATTAACAAGGAAATTAGAAAGAGTAGTTCCAAATGGATATGTTTTTACACTAATTCACCTTTGCCACATTTTATCAAACATTTAAAATGCTTAATAAATGGTGATTACAGATTATAAGATCGATTAGAGTTGCATAGATTCTTATTATAAGATGCTTATTTTCTCTAACCTCAATTAATCAACTTAATCAAGAAATTAACCTATTTATCTAACTCATAAACTCCTATTACAAGATGTTTAAGCATCATTAACTAGATCAAAATCAAGAAAATGATATCAAAAGCATTAAACCCATGTAATCATGTAACCACAATAATAGTTTGAGAATTCATTACTTCACTTGTTATATCCACAATTAACACCTTAATCCAAAAATTTAACCAAATAAAACAGAAGATCCAAATAGAAAAATGGTTACGTTAGAGATGAGATCAAGTAGACATCATAAGATAGGAAAAATAAGATCAAATTTACTAAGAAACACTTGAGAAAGATGAGAAACCTTTGAGGATCTTCAACTTCTCCAAGATGTAGATGTAACGACCTTAATTTCTAATTACAGTGATTATGCTTAATTGAGTGGTTAATAATCATGAATCAAGGCCTGAAGTCAATATAATCAATTATATTAAGAAAATAGTGAAAAATTTGAACCTTGATATTATTAGGGTTATTAGCAAAAAAATTACAATTAATTGAATCCACACGTGATCATGATTATCAATTAAGATATTGGATTCATCCTATTATTGGTTTAAACCCATAAAAACCTTTTATAAATGTTCCTAAGTTGTTGCACAACATTATTATAACAAATATCAAGGTTGCTAAATCAAAAATAGGAATTTGGGAACTTTTTCCATGGCTTAGCTGCAGCTAAGTTGGTTATTGGAATTTAAAAACTAAATTTCACATCTTGCACTACAACCTAAGATTTTTGCGCTGTGACGAAATTGCTTTCGGGTTCAATTTCTCACATTTTTGCTCATCGTAGCCAGCCTATGTGGCGCCGCAATAGAAATGCATCCTAGAGTTATTGTAGCAATTTTCACGATTCGCGTTACAGCGAGTTATACTTAAGCCACGGCAAAAATAGCTACTAGGACACTCATCGCCTGATTTCCTTGACTTGTGCTGTGGTGAAATTGCTTTTTGTTACCCTCTTTAGGCAATATTTTTGTTTTGTGCCATGGTGAGACACATCACGTCGCAGTGGTCCTTGGCTCTGCCTGACACTTGGTTGCGGCTTAGCTCTTCTTAGCCGTGGCATGACTCTCTTTTGCTCCAATTCTACCTAAGTTTCATCCTATACACTCCAACTCTCTCTCTAACAATACTCCAAGGCCACTCTACCATAATTTGTGAGACTCTAACAGTTTCTATCTACCTAATTTACCTAACTTATCTATTATTAATAATTCAAGACTTAGGTGTTGATTTCTACTCATCTAGCTATCATATATTAGCAAGTTCCAAGATTTATGATTTATGATAGGAAAGAATTCATAAACCACTAACATTATTACTCAAACATAATTCCATTAAAGATTATATGTATCACTAATTTAAGTCAACATATAATATATCACATAATTACATTTTCAAATAATAAACCATATCCAAAGATCAACAAGGTTTCATATCAGTCAACCCCTATTCCATGACAGCAAAAATGGTTCAATTACACATATCTACAGGGCTAATGCCAAACAGCCATAAGGCATCCAGACGTTCATCATTTATTAGTTGATTACAATCACAATATTTGATTACATAACCAGTCCGTATACTTGCAATTCATGATGCAATGTGACAATTACATAAAAATTAATATTCTTGTTACACAATTCCAACCTTTTAAGGTTTCCAAACCTATGTGCTACCAAGTCATACAATAGGTTTCCATTAATTTTTTCTTGCTACTAAGAGGTTCGGACCTTGAAAATATTAACCCATAACTAAGGTGAGATATACAATCTCAATAACAAGAGGCAAATTTCATATGCATATACAGATTAATCAACATAATGCAATTCTACATAAAACATATCAAAGGCATCAATATCATTAGTAAATGAATTAGTTGGACTACTAGTGACTACCATCCCATACCAACAATCACATACAACATATTAAAGGCTAATAACACTAGGAGAGGCCCGTCCATAGCACCAACTCCTCAATGAGCATAACTAGGGCTCAGTGCATTCAGAGGTCTGATCATAACTCAGTGGCTGATCAAAACACATGCATTAGTAGTAATCGCACCACAGTTTTACCATGATCTCACAAGGTTCAATCACAATACAATTCAAGTAGCCAACTAATCATTTAGCATTTCAAAATCTTACATATATAGTAAATACCAAATTAACATGAACATATACATGGAATTAGAAAATTAACCCGAATTACCTCAATGAAACTTAATCACTCTTCCTCTAGCTACCATTAAAATTCAAATGCATATCAAGCCTAGGAAAAGTACAAATATCATCATTTTTAGCAACCAATCAAATACCTAAAGAGTTGAACTAGCAATGACTACCTAAAGGTTACTTACCTCCAATAGATTCCAATTTCGTGTTCTAGCTTCCCTACACCAAAAACTACCATAGTTCACTCTAATTTCTGAGTAATTGTGCATAAAACTAAAGCTCATATTATAAGTCAACTATAGGGGTCTCAAACGCATAGTAAATGCATCAAAATGGGAAGAGAATACTTATTTAGCAACACCCATAGCCTTTACCTCCAAAATACCCAATGGAAACACCAAGCAATAAGTTTTAGCTTTAGGTGGGAGATGAAAATGCTCTAAATGAGAAACTAATCAATTCAGATTGAAGAGGAAGAAGAGAGATTAAGTTATATATAAGTTACCTTGACTAAATCTTACTCTAAACTTGCAAATCGAAGCCTAGAAGAAGAAGAACCCTAGCCACTTTCTCACATGTGCGAATTTCTCCCTTTGTTTTGCAGAACCTCAAACTTTAGCACTCAAATAATGAAATGATAAGTCTCCTAGGGTTTTAGAGTAAGTGGGTTGGTCCATTGGGCCCAATATTATCCATGATCTAATTTATCTTCAAAATTGGGCTAAGGTTTATTGGGTTGGGTTGTAAAATTTTAATGTTAAAGGAAAAATGTGTTGGTCCAATAGTCCAAGACCTATTTGGACTCAATTCTCTAAGTTTGGGTTAAGATTAAATGGGCTTTTGTCTCACTTAAATTTACTTCTAAATTTTTAGACTTTCAGAAAATTTAAGTTAGGCCTATAGGAAAATTAGTATTAGGTTCTTACTAAGCTCATGGCATAATTAGATTTCTATATTAGGCCCCAAGATTACTTAATTTAATCATAAGGCTTAAATTAATGTCCACTTCTCTTAATTAATTTTTTTAATTAAACTCATATCAACTCCTAATTAATTATAATTATTTTTAATTAATTTCAGGATATTACAATAGACATTAGAGATGAGAGAAAATTACAGAGAAAATAATCTAAGAACTTAAAAAATGAAGTTTCTCAAGTCTAAAGCATAGATTTGATTTTATAAAAACTTTTTGCCATGGCATAACAACTTGGATTCTAGTGTTGTAGTTGTAGAAGCTATTGGAATTTTTTTTAGCAGCACTTTCATTTACTGCAATGATTCAATAATTTCTTGTTGTAGCGAAAATCTCCACCTTTGTTTCAAAATTAGCTAAGCTGCAAATATGGCATCAAAACTTCTTGGTAATTGCTCCTTAGGCTTAGAAACTTTATTTCTTATGCATTTAAGTCCCTACAAAACATAACACACAAAGAAACTAATTAAAAACTCAAATTAAATCAAACAAACAATCAAACTACTTAATACTAAACCTAATCAATTCTAATTACAAGAATGCAATTAAGGATCCAATCAAACATAAAAAAATTCACCATAAGACTTAGGAATTCAACTATCAATCCGATACACAAAATTAATTCAATTTAATCCCTAGTTTGGAAGCTTCATATATACATAATTGCCCTCAATTACACTTTAAATCCTTTTAATCTAAAACATAATCAAAATACATGTAATTGAGACAAAAAAACCAATCAAATTCCTTGATAAGTCCTAATTAAAATCATATAAAACTGGGACTTATCAGTTGGTGTGTCCAATTGTGGTGAGCTATGTGTTAATTCTCATTAACTCATGTTATATTGCATCTTTTAGTGGATTAATCTTAAGTTTTCTTTTTAAAGGCTTGAAGTTGTTAATTTAGTGTTATTTTTTATTAGGTGTTATAAATAAGCTTAATTGCACTTTTAAGTAGTTTAGAAGATAGATTTCAATTATTTTGATATCAGATAATAATCAAGAAACTTTTGGTATTTATGCAAGATCTAAATAACATAGAAATCAAGTTTTGGGCTACTTACTGCCTAGGCCATGGATTCGAAAGCCTCAGTCTCAAATTTGGGCCATGACCATGGAATCCCAGAACCATGACCTCAATACTTTTAATTTTATAGTAGATTTCTAGTAGGTAGAGCCATGGCCATAAATTCTAAGTTATGACCCTGCAATGTAATCTTTTTTATTGTGCTTAAGTTTTAACCTATTTTGGTAGGGTATAAAAGGGGAAATTAGGTCAAATGCAAGGGAGGCAATTTTTTGATTGTTTGGAGACAAAAAAAGTAGGATTGGGGCCTTGTTTTGGAAAGGAAAAAATATGGGTTTGAAGGAGATTCGCCAATTACTTCAATTTTTCTTTTCTTCTCTTGCTTCTTTTTGTATTCATTGACCCATTGGATGATTGCTCTATTTTGTACATTATTGATTATGATGAACTCTAATATGTAGTAGGATTCTTTTACTCTTTTTAATTGCAATTAATAGTATGATTTGTTTATCCATTCTTATTTTAAATGTTTTTAATTATGTGAAAATTATTAGATGATTTGGATATCCTAAATGAACTTGAGAAATGGATTTTAAGATTAGACCATAGATTGGATATTGTAAATTCATAAAACTTACTAAGTTGAATAGATTAATTTGCTTATAAGATAGAAATATAGTTATCAACACTGCATAGTTACATTAAAATCCATTTTTAGTTTAGTCTCTTAATTAATTGCATAAGAGATTGTGAATTGGTTTAAGGGAAATACTTACAAGTAATTCAGAAAAATGTTTGTAGGTAAATTACACCTAGGCTTGCAAAGATTATCATTATGAGCAAGATAAAAAGACGTTAATTAGGTTGCTATGAAATAGCAGAAAGAATCATTATTCTAGGCCTTTACTTCCTAAACTAGTTTTAGAAATCTGCCTATGTTTGTTTTGTTATTTTTAAATCTTTAGTTAAGCTTTATTTTGTTTTTCGCTTATTGTTGATTTGGTTCAGATTAAAGTTGTCTTAACTAGTGTTAAATCATTGTGGGAACAATACTTTACTTACATTACTTGTGTGATACATACATACATACATACATATATATATATATATATATATACACACGCACAAACACTTGTGTGTACATTTTCATAGTGCAAAACTAAGAGCACATAATTTTTCCACCCATTGTCATCCGCGTCTATTGCCATCAAATTAATATCATCGTCAACTAAGTAGGATGCCGATACATTATGGATACCATTTAATTTTCTTAGTGTTTGTGATTTGTATGATATCCTTTTAGGTGCGCATCCCTTACAATAAGATGAATGCAAGGGGCCAATTAGACCAAGGCAAGTGTGTTTGTAGATAGAAATGAATTCTCTCCAATACAGCACCTGGTATATTTAGAGAGAGAGAGAGAGAGAGAGAGAGAGAGAGAGAGAGAGAATGGGTAGGGCCAGATGAGTGCAACTCAAGTAGGCCCCAACAATTTATTCTTGTGTCTCTTCTTCTGCCCTAGATGCCAAATAGGAGACGATGTCAATTCATTAGTGAATCCAATTACCAGACAAATGCAATTTGATTGTCCCTTTACACCTCAGATTGCAAGGGATGCATCTATCAATTTCTCTTTATGTGATTGCATGATGGTCCAACTATAAAATGGTCCCCTGGAAATGATAGTTATAGTCACTAATAATTTCATAGGTTTTGGATTTTAAATCCATTGCATTGAGAATGATCTGTAGGAGATAGAATGAGTTCATGGTCTTATTTATAGTCTTATATATATATATATATATATATATATACTAAGATGCATGATTTTGGTCTTTAGACGTAAGTCGGTGCGTGCTTACATTGTCAATGTGTTGAAGTGCTGAATCTTTTTCTTTCTTCTACCTTTATCTCAAAATAAACAACCAGTATGGCATATGATGAAACAGCGCCCCAAATGGCAAGAACAAAGCATGAATCTTACATTACTAAAACATGGTACGATGGGAAAATGTTCAATGTTGGTACTGATACATTTTCTTATTCTTATTTTCCTGTTTTCACAAAATACTAATAATCCCCTACTTAGCACAAATGTGCTCAAGCAGAACAGAGAACATGACGTGTTCTCAACAAATCCACGGTTGTATGGGCATTTATTAAAGTAACTTTCTTTGAGTCATTACAGGTACATATCTTATTGTGTCAAATACCTACCATATTTGGCACGTGCCTTGTAGAGCTCGGTGTTTAATTGGCATCATCTGTGCCTATGTTGTAAAAATACACGCCACCTGCACTGGCTCCAGCATTGTTGGACACGACAAGAACATAGTCTGCCTTAATGTCGTTAACGGCTGCTGAAGTTAGTACTCATAGATCAATGTATGATAATGAAAGTTGGGCTCAAAGATAATGCAATGACAGATATTCCATTTTCTTCTCTATCTTTTTTTGAAAATGGTACCATCCAACTTGGATCTCGTTCACTCATCTCAAAGTGAATCAATCGATCAAGTTAAATGGTATTGTAAACTGCCCTGAGAAAGTTTACTTTGATCAAGTCAAGCTGACATGCTTAATTGCCGTCCTGTTTTTTTCAACGCATGGGACAGAGACAGTGAAATCCAAGTCAAAGATTACAGGACAAAGGCAGCTTTTTTTTTTTTTGGGGGTTAAATTGCACCAAACCATTCTTGACTTTAGGGCGTTCAGATCATTTGCCGTGCGGAGTCCCCAAAGTGCCGCTGCAGTGTGAAAGTTGTGAGCGTTCATTTCATCCAACGATATTAGAGGAAGCAGCGATTTCATTTGCAAAAAATGCACCGTTTCATGTTATTGATACGGTGTGTTTTGGATTCCCGCGTCTGGCTCTATAAATGTTGCATTTTGTGAGTTATATCAAGGATAAGTTTGGTACGTAGAATAAATTTTAATGAAAATAAAAATGAGAAAGGAAATGAGATTGAAAAAGAATCTTTATATTTATTTTTTTATTTTTAAAATTAAAAAAAAAATTATTTAACCATCTAAAAATATTATCCTTCATTAAAGGAAAGTCCATTTCATTAGTTTATTAAAAAAAAACACATTTCATCATTTAAAAAAAATTTTATTTTATTGAAAAGAGAAACCTGCATACCAAACATCTAAGACTACAAAATCCGAACATTTTTCCTTTCCTCTCACTCATATAACCTTTGTACCAAACGTGCCCTACATGAAACAAGCGCGAAATTACTTAAACTTTGTTTTGCCATTTTTTCTGTGCGTTTTCACGGTTGAGGAGATTGGCTTCTTATAGTTATTTTGACAAATCGAAGCAACCCACAGAAAATCATCACTACAAGCACAAATTACCCCAATTTGACAAGTTGAAGCAATAGAAGCAACCCACAGCAATCATTACTTCAAAGTCAAATCAACACAAGCAAATACTTTTAAGTGATTCAGAACCAAACCTTTGATCATGGCTTCCATGATCAAGCTTGTGAAGGGATTTGAGGAGATCTCCCATGGCCGATCGTTGAGGAAGCCCAAATCTGAAGACTGAAGATAGATTTGAACACACATCTATATCTGACTGAGTTTCAGGTTATGAAAATGGCCGTTTTCGTCTTGGTTGATCCCCACTACAGGTGCTTAACGTGGTGACAGGGAAGGCATTTGATTTGGGCGTCGGTTTAAATCTCTGCCTCTGCAATATGTTCTACCTCCTGTTAAGAGTCAGGCATAGGAATTATTGATATGGTGCATTTTTGGCAAATGAAATCATTGCTTCCTCTAATATCGATGGATGAAATAAACGCTCACAATTTTCGCACTGCAGCGGCACTTCAGGGATTCCGTACGGCAGATGATATGAACGCGACTTGAGGCCGTGGTCAAATAATTCTTATAACATTTAAAATTTAACAATGAATCCTTTAAATTTTTAAATTTGTTTAGCTAACTTTTTTATTATTAATTAGTTTTATTTAATTAATGGAATGTGACACGTCAATAACAATGAATTCTTTTAAATTTTATTGTTCATGTAAATAATTTATTATATATAAATAATCTCTTTAAATTTTAAGTCATTTATAAATAACTTTGTTAACGTGTTATGTTTCATTAGTGAAACAACAAATAAACTAACTATATATGTTTATTGGTACAAATTTAAAAGTTTTAAAAAATTTATTATCAAATTTTAAATATTAGGAAATTATCTATACATAACCCATTTAGTCTTTCTTTTTTTAATTATGTCATACTATTTTATGTGATTTCGGCTTTGGAATTTAGATGCTCCAAACATGACATAGTAATTTCTAATTTTGTTTTCCTCGTAATTTGCAGGATATTTCACACTTCTTGGGAAGAAAACAATCAATGTCCTACCAAAGATAAAAGAAGACAATATCAATGCATGGTCCTTTCCTCATGCTGTCAGGTTAGGCATCTGGTCTTATTTGATGCCTCTGAAAGCGGTGGACAATGTTTAATTTTAGAATCATCCCCACCCACATACACATAATGGACTAGAAAGAAGAAGAATCAGACTTGTAATAATAGCCCATTTGAGATGAAAGGGAATGCTTGTTTTCCCGAAAGATGACAATGGAGATTTTCTATGCTCAACACTTACATATCTCTCCCTTTCTTCTTTTTTAATTTTGTAGATATAATATATGCTGTAAAATTTAAAATTGTCAATTCTGCTGAAAAACTAAGTCAGGTAAACCAACATACATTCCATATTTCCATTATTAAGCAGTCATCTGCATTCATTTATGCAGACTAAACGATGATACACATCTCATCTTATTCTTTAAACTAACAAGCTCTTCTTAGCTAATAGAACACCCGCTAATTACCATATTTGGCTTTATAGTCTTTCCACAGCTGATCCACAGGCTTCCCAAGAAGTTGAACAAAGTACTCGTCACTATAACCAGTTCTCATCTTCTTGTTCAGTTCTGTCAGAAACCCATTTCTCAGACTGTTACAATAGTCTAAAAAATAGGCCGTAACATCATAACCATGGTCCCACTTATCCCCCTGACCTGGTTTCACCCAGTGGCTAGGTGCATACCCTGCCTTGAGCCTCACAAAATCAGCAATCCCTTCGATCAACCCACCATTAGCTTGGCCCTTCCCATTCCACTGCCATATGTGGGTCATCTCATGATATAACACCCCAGTTATTTCTCTTCTCAAATCACCTGAGTAGCTTCCAACGTATCTTGAGCTAAGATGAATCTCATTGTTGGTAGCGTATGCCACCCCGTCCTTGTCTTCTACAAAGAAGCTCACTTTTTGCACATTTTTTCTATCTGCAGGAGAATTTTGCTGGAAGATTCTCCATATGAATTGGGTTGCAGAGTCCAGTGTTTGCTTGGCATAGGCATCGCCTATTTTGTCGCGGAAGAGAACGCCGCCGCGGGTTGCAAGGGCGTTGTTGGTGACAGTGTATTCAACTGCTTGTGTTCCTTCAATGGCTGCTAGAATTACTAGTAGCAAAGAAAAGACATGGATGAAGCGTTGAGCCATGGTTGTGTTAATTTGAAGCTAGCTCTTGTAGTTTGGTGATTACAAAAGAGTTATGTTATGGTTTTTATAGGAAGAAGTTTGATGAACTACTGCAACTTGCATCCATTAGCAAGCTCGTGGTCATCGAACGCTCAAGTGCTCAACTAATTTTAGTGCTTTCGTAGAAATTAATTCGCTTGTTTGACCATAGTTTCTTACTCCAATTTTGACCGTCTTTTCCACTTTGACAAAATTAAAATTTTTTGTGTATTTAAACACCTGCTTAAATATATTATCTTGGAATAATGTGTTGGGCAGGTGTGTCCCCATCAAGTGCTTACAATTGAACCAAAAATTACAGCGATTTGTCCACAATTTTCCCTTAGCTAAATTTCAAGGGATAAGGAAGTGTGTCCAGTAATCAAACCTTAGGACTAACTAATATTTTTAAATGTATTATATAGATGTCAAAATACGCTTTTAAAATTGCCTTAAAAAAACTTAATGTCAATTGAAGTGCAAGTTAGTTTGAGAATACCCTTAATTATAATATAAACCCAAAAAGAATAAAATCTCCTCTTAGCTATACCTTTGAAGTTTTTTAACCTTAGTTTGATACCATTTTTGCCAAACGAGTGCTTATTATGAAGTTAAAAGGTATGTTATATGAGGTTAAAAATTTGTAGTCTAATTTCTTTAAAAAATCAGATCCTTTTCAGTCCAAGAGAAATAATGTGAGAGAGAGATAACGATAGAGGATAGAGCCCAGTGAAAGCCGCCATATGGGTTCCACCCATATGTACTTTTCTCCTTTTAACAAATCTTTTTCCAAAAGTGAAAAGAATATATTGATTTCTTTAAGGGTGTTATTATGAAAAGTTTAACTTCTTCAAAAGTTGACTTTTTTCACAATTTGATTTTTTATCTTTGTCTAAAAGATTAATATCCAGATGAAATATTACAAATCCCTATAGTACACCATAAAAATTCAAGGCTTAAAAATTTAACCTATAAAAATATTAAGCTTTTCACAATAACATTTCTCTAAATTTATTATTAAACCAACACTAAACGTTATAACTCAAACATCCGGAAGATTTATGAATGCTGCCAAGTTTCTATTTGTAAAAAAAAATGTAAAGATATATAAATATTCTGCTATTGAGAATTCAATTTCTTCAAAGTCTAAAATTCCTTACCGGGTATAAAGTAATAAAATTTATTTTATATATGCATTGTCCATGTACAAATATCAAACACTTATCCCTATTTGCTATATAGAATTATAAGATATGAAAATTAAAAAAAAAATAAAGATATGAATAAAATAAAATAATTACATTTGATATGATATAAAAAGAAATAAAAATATTATTTTATTTATATGTTTAATTAAATAAAAATAGCTAAGAAATAAAAAATAAGGAAATAATATTCTTATCCTTATTTAAAAATAATACTAAAACAAAAATAAGTAATAATAATAAGGTATAATATATTTTATGTAAATTAAATATAATAATTATTTTACGTACTTATAAAATAGAAATAATTTTTTTTAATTCTATAAAATATATATTAAATAAAATTATTCAATAAGCTCTTTTCTATTTTCCTTCTACCTCATCCTACGGGCGCTAACGACAAGGTGTGGGTTGAATTGTCCTATGTACGAATATCAAATATCAAAATTATCTTGCCATGGACAATGCATTGTCCGTGTTGACTTTTCCATGCATTGACTTTGAGTCGGTGAAGTGGGTCAGCAAATTAAATGCTTTGTATTTGGAAGTACTTTTGCCGTTGCCCTCTGCCTTCGTTCACGGGAACGTGTAATTGTAGTGAACCACATGTCGGCCCATATGTGCAGACAATTTTAAAGGCAAAGAAATCTAAAGGACAATATTGAAAAGTATTAAAAAGATAATCATTTTTGGCATCTAGAAGCTGCTAGTCCAATAGCAAGAAGGCACTTTAATTTAGTGCATTGTTTGAAATTTTGGCTTCCCATATGTTTGTTGTAGAAAAAATGCAAAACAATATATATAGTTATTGTGAATCATTACTATGTAACATGATACTAGGAATTTAAAAAGATCTTCTAGTGTTAATTATTAAACGTCCCGAGATAATCAGATACATTTGAGGGTCTAGTCAAATACCAATTATTTGACACTAGTTGAAGGTCCACAAACTTTTCATAAATAGAATAATTTGTTAAAAGAAAATTTGTAAATTTTAGAGAGATTTAGATCCTTTATATTTAAAGAATAATTTTACATGATACAATTGAAAATAAATAGATACAAGGTGTTAAGCCAATACTTTAAAAAGCAAATTTTAACATTATAAATGTTTAGTCTTTTTTTTTTAAATTGTACAAGGTGCAGTATAATAAAGGGTCTGTTTCTGTTCTAAACTGGCTCTGAATTGTGCAAAGAGAGAGAAATGTGAGACCTATTATGAGTAAAATAATTGAGATGAGATGCTTTAAAGTCATAAATGATTCATCTTTCTATGGAATAAGTTGGATTTGTAAAAGGATACGAAATTTTAGTAATTTTACATATTAGTAAAATTTTTAAATTTGAATAGTCGAAAATTTATTACAACATGACTAAAAAAGAAGAATCAATTATGACTTGTTTTAAATTAATTAAGGTAATTAAATGTAACTTTTTAAAAAAGTATGATAGGAGACTTATGAAAATTATTTACAACCATAGCTGAAGCTTATAATTGAACGTGTTTCTGTAAAAAGTAACCATTGTGCAATTAATAAATTTTTATAAAGCTTTATGAAATAAGGTTTTCTCCCTTATATGATGTTCTTTATAGGCAATGATTACCTAATAAATATACAGATGACACATGTCTGTCCCCAGCTAATGTAAGCAATTTCTTATACGCAATCTATACATAGTTGATAAACAATGAATAAAGAATTATTAAGATAAACTTGTTAATAAAGCTTTTCTAATATCTTTGTTATTACATGCATAAACATATATCAACATTAGAACATTTATGATTTCATTTTATCATAAAACTAGTTTATAATTCATAACACTCGGTAAACTCTAAGCAGGTTCTTAGAAGAGAAAATCACCGTTAAAAAGAAAATCATGACACAGATTTTTAGTCAAGTTAAAGGAACAAAGCATGTGGGGCAATATATAAACTCCATCAAACTTCTGACATTTTATTTTTAGTATGTTATAACATAGATGTTTAAGCCTACTACGTACTAACAAATCATTCAAGTCTCTCGCAAACAATATTTATGATTTTATTTTATCATAAAACTATTTTATAATTCTTAACACTCAGTATAGTCTCATGTTTCTATAAGCAGGCTCTTAAAAGAGAAATGACCATTAAAAAGAAAATCATGACACAGATTATTAGTCAAGTTAAAAGAACAGAGCATGTGGAGCAATATATAAACTCCATCAAACTTCTGACATTTATTTTTAGTACGTTATAACATAGATGTTTATGCTTACTACGTACTAACAAATCATTCTAGTCTCTTGCAAACAACATTCATCATCTTTTTCCCCTTCCCCTAATTCCCAAACCTGGCCTTATACTCCGTCCACAGCTGATTAACGCTCTTCCCAAGCAGCTCAACAAAGAACTGGTCATTATAGCCACTTCTCATCTTCTTGTTCAATTCAGCCACAAACCCATTTCTCAAACTCTCACAATAATCCAGAAAACGAGCAGTAACATCATACCCTTGATCCCACTTATCTCCCTGACCTGGCTTCACCCAGTGGCTAGGTGCATACCCTGCTTTTAGCCTCACAAAATCAGCAATCCCTTCAATCAACCCACCATTAGCCTGACCATTCCCATTCCACTGCCATACATGGGTCATCTCATGATACAGCACACCAGTTACTTCTCTTCTCACATCCCCTGAATAGCTCCCAACGTATCTTGCACTTAGGTGGATCTCATTGTTGCTAGTATATGCAACCCCATCAATGTCTTCCACTATTAAGCTTACTTTCTGCACATCTTTTCTGTCTGATGGGTTGTTTTGCTGCTGGAAGATCCCCCATATGAATTGGGTTGCAGAGTCTACTGTTTGCTTGGCGTAATCTGCGCCTATTTCGTTGCGAAAGCGTATGCCGCCGGCGGTTGCGAGTGCGGTGTTGGTGACAGTGTATTCCACTCCCTGTGTTGCTTGCATACCAGCTAGGAATATTATTAAACAGATGGCGTGCATGAGGTTTGGAGCCATTTGTTATTCTCTTGGAGAAGATGAAATTGGTTTTTGCACAACATCAATTGGGTTGAGGGATTTATATAGGAAACAGAGAGGAGCAAGAAGGTGGCCATTATTGCACGCTATTAGTATTTCCAATGGAAGCTTATACAATTCAAAATGGCGAACAGACTAGTCTATTTTGACCCGGACAATCATATTTTACCGCATACGCAGCCGTTACTATTGGGACTGCAAGCGATCCGTGTTCTTAAAAAAATGGTAGATGATGTGCTAAGAGGTTGTGAGATTTTCTCGAGATCTTATCAAATCTTATCAAATTCTGGAAGGAGAAATATAATTTTTCAGGTATTTCTTGCAAATTGTCGAGAAAACATAATCTTAAAATTATGACAAACATATCTTTTAATTAATTGATTTTTAAATCTTACAAAAATTTTATTCAATCTTTAAAAGTTTTTAATTTGTTAATTGTTAATTCTTAAAAAAATATGTATTTTTTTTATTTTTTTCTTATTTTTATTGAAAATTGACTAATAAAAAGACTTTTATGAATTAAATATTATATTTTTAAGATTCAATAGTATAAATAAGTAAAAAATACATTTTTGTAGAGAATGAAAATTATATTTCTTCTAAATTCTTTAATAAGTTAAAAATGTAACACCTAAAGTAATTTTTCTAAAAAATATAAATTATATAATATTAGGTTATAAAAAAAATTCATATATCATATTTAAACATTTAACAATTCGACTTATGTTTTGTCAGAAAGGAGCTCAATAAATAATGGGGTGCCGGCAAGGCTGTCAATATAGATAATATATGGGTGGGACAATTTAAAATTTTCAAGGGGAAGAGTTCTTTGATCACTATTCTACTAAATTATTAATACCTGTCACTTCTCAAATTTAAATTAAAATAAAAATGTAAAAGTTTTTTTTCTATAGCTAAATTACATATGATCCTCCTAAACTTTGGATTATATACTAAAAACTCCCTTGAATTTCCAAAATTTGCAATGAATTTCCCTGAATTTTGAATAATATGTAAATAACTCTCTGAACTTTGAATATATGTAAATAACTCTCATAAGCTTTGAATTATTTGCAAATAATCCTTCTCATATGCCACAACTTTTAAAGAGATTATTTGCATATTTCTAAAGTTCAGAAGAATTATCTACACATATCCAAAATTTAGGAGAACTATTTGCATATTATTAAAAGTTTAAGGGAATCTTTTGTTAACTTTTATAGTTCTAGAATTTATTTGCATATAATCTAAAATTCAAGAGAGTTATATGCAATTTTACCTTTTTCTATTCATAAAATCATTTTTTTTTCCATTCATCTTTCTATATTTTGCTTACTGAACAAACCGTAGTTGTATTTTATAATGAAAGTTGTTATAATTTATAATATATTTTCAAGGAGTTTATCTTCTATACTTATATTATTATTTAATATATTATTTATACGTTATTGCTTAATTTAATTTTTTTAAAAAAATTATATAATTCCATTTTAAATTATAATTAAATTGGACCTTAAATATTAAGTGATATTGTTTATGTATCAAAATTTGAATGAAAATAATACTAAATTTTTATTACTATAAAAATATAATAATTTTTTATTTTGAAATGTATTTTCGGTAGTATTCATATAGTATTGAGTACTAAGTATTACTATTATTTATATTTTGTTATGTAATTTAATATTTTCTTTTGAAAAAGTAACATAATCTAATTTTAAATTATAATTAAACTGAGCCTTAAATTTTAAGTAAGAAAATTTTATTAATCAAAATATAAATAAAATAATACTACATTTTTCGAAAGCATAATAAATAATTCCTATTTTAAAATTTATTAGGTATTTATCCAGATTTGAAGGCCTTGCCCGGATTTCGCGGTTAATGACACGATGACGCCCTTGACTTTTGTTGGTTTCGTTTTGGTTCATGTCTTTGTTGTATATGGATGAACCCCACTTTTTTCCCAGAGAAAAAGTCGAAGGAAAACTAACTTTTACAGACAATTCCAAGCACTACCTTGCATGGTCCTTGTAGATTAAGGATATTTTCATTTTAGATAGACACAACTTGCATAGTTACATTAATTGAAGAGCATCACGCATGTTTTAAAATTAGATAAGAGTTTTAATTTTTTTATTATTATGCAATAAGTTGTGCCAACTCAAAAAAAAAATTGTGCATAATGTAGTATATTCTATTTATATTCAAATGACCAATAACTTAATTCACTACAAGAAAAACAATAATTAGAGACAAAAAATTTTGCTTTTAATTTGAGATAATTCACCTATAAATGATAAAAGGTGGAATTTTTTCTACCTCTAAAAGTAACATCTCTATATTTTGAGGGAAAAAATTTTTATTTTTAAATTAGAAATAGATTAGGGCTTTTTGACGTAAATATATAAATAATAAAGACAAAATAAACATATGGATAACCAACAAAACTATTTTTGTGGATGTGTAACTTTTATTGTTTCATAAATTTTCTTTTAATAAAAATTGGGATGCGGAGTAAACTTTTTTTTTTTTTAAATTTTTGTAACTTTAAAGGAATGTGTGCAACATATATAATTTTTAAAATTTTTTTAATTAATTATAATTTATAATTGATATATTTTTATAAAAAATGATAATAATTTTTTTATATTCAATAATTTTAAAATTATTTATATATTTTGTAAAAAATTAATTTTCTTGTTATATCATACCCATCTAAATTGTTAAAATTATAATGCATTTAATTTTTTAATTCATAAAAATTTATTCTTAAAATTTTTGTAATTCATCTATTTTTGAATTTCATATAATAATTTTTTAACTATGAAGTAAATTGTTTTTATTTGTATTTCGAAAAAAATTAATTTATATATATTTTTAAATTTTGTAATCCTCAAATATTTATATTTTGAGAAATATTAATATATGTGTTAATGAATCTCACAACATGTACAATATCTTATATGAAATATTATTATCCTTTTACATATTTCTAAATAAAGATATATATATATATATATATATATATAGAATTATTTGTTATGGAAAGTATGATGGTTATGTTTTTGTGAAATATTATTATCCTTTTACATATGAGTGATGGTTTTGTGTTTTCAAAACCACATGTTTCTTAATTATTATATAATTAATTATTAAATATATAGAATAATAATTTATTAAATAATTACATAAAATACTAGCTTATTTAATAATTTATAGTTCTTAAAAGAATTAATTTGATTTTTTTGTATTAATGAATATGATTATAGTAATAAATTTATTAAAATAACAGGTAAAATATTATTCTATATTTAGTAATATTTAATAATTATTTGTGAACTAATAAATATAAGTTCTTAAAAATATAAGATGATCACTCTTTACATATTTCTGAATAAAGACTGCTAGGATTGATTGTTACGCATAAATCATAGTGTAAAGTATGAAGGTTATGTTTTTGTTGTAATGTCTTGCCCATTCTATCCTTTCCTGCATCTATAACCAATTGTTATTCTAGAAATATATACAAGTTTAACTATGATGCTTTTCTTAATATATATTAAAAAATTAAGTTTATTTGTGTAATAAGTAGCGATTTCTCATTGTTTAATCAAAACCCTTAAGATGTCGGTAACTACATATTATTACCATGAATAAACTTAAAAATCTTAGGAATCCAATTATACATTTTTAAATTATAAAAAATTAAATTACAAATTGGGTAAAACTATAGTTAAAGACCAAAAGAATAATTTAAGATATAAAACCAAAATAATGTTTGCATAAATATTATAAATATAAAAAATCAAGTAATTAAGTTTTATTTTTATTCATAACACAAATATTTTCATGGGAAAACTTCGTGTAACTCTTTTAAATTATAGCTTAATTATAATTTTAATATACAAACTTTTAAATGTAAAGCTTAATGTCTCTAAATCATCACAAAAAATAAAAATATTATATATCTGTTAAAATTAATGTTTTAAAGTAAATGATTATATCATATACTTTTGTTTTCATTATTTTTCTGGATTTCTTTTTGTTTGAGATATTAGGTGATAATTGCGTGGTTTTTAAATGTTCATTTTAACCGATGCATGATATTTTTATTTTTTATAATAGTTTACGGAGATAAAATGCTATGTTTTAAATTGTATATATCAAAATTATTATTAAAATATAGGATCATATATAATTTTTCTGATTGGTGAGGTTCATTATGCAGGCGGCATATATTATTATGGACTTGAAGATGGAAAGTAGTTTCTCGCAAGCTTCTTCTGGTCTGAGGAGACTGCCCAACACGTAGAAAGAAAATTCAAAGCGGAGAGCAACAGAAGGTGCCAAGTGCTACAGCTAAAAGTTGGTTTCATAAATGTAAATATTAAATTGACCGGCTCCAGTCATCGTAGACTTGGAAGTCTTCGCCCATAACCGATGGTCTCCTTTGATACAGAAAATTAATTTTTGATGGAATAAAAATGAAAAATGAAATAAGAATAAAAAAAATATTATACTCTATAATTATATTTGGTATAATTGGAAGAAGAAATAGAAATATTTTTATTTTTTTTATACTTAGTTAGATAAAAATGTCACAAAAATAAAATAAAAAGAGAATTAAAAAATTAAAATACTTTTAATAATTATAAAATATAATAAAATATTTATTTTTAATTACCAATAAATAATAAAAATAATATTTTAATTTACCTTTAATAAAAAAAATTATCTAAAGAAGAATAAAATAGTCTTAATTTTTATTTTCTTACTTAACAAAATTCTCTCCCACCACAAAGCAATTGAATAGACTCTTTCATATTAGTGGGAGACAACTCACCCAAAGAAAAGAAATCTCCTACTTATCAAATATGCCTCTCTCTCAATCCCACTCTCTTTCCCTTTCCATCACTCAATTTTCCCCCCAACCAAACAAGGCCTATGTGTTAAGCAACTAGGAAAGATTTTTCAGAGTACGGCTTCTCAACAGTTACACGGGAACACGATGGTCTAGTTAGCCATTTTATGTTATTTTTGCATTTTTTTATTAAAATTTTTTTGAATTGACTAAAATCATATTCCCACATTAATTGAAGAGAATCCATGGTAATTTTTTAAGCTTTTTAGTCAATGTAAATCTAAATTTTTAAAACAATTTTTACATACACATGATATATTATATCATTTATATACTCAATGATTAACAATTCTTATATATATTTAATATGTCACGTTATTTATACATTCAACGATTATAATTTACTCTATATATAGATCCCATCCATATTGCACATGGATTTCACATGTACAAATTCATTTTTAATTTCAATAATTCGAGAACTCAAATCCTCTCCCTCTCCCGTAAGGCTGTCTCCTGTGCTTCTGCCATGCCAAATTTCAACTATTGATCTCATCCCTTAACGAATCTTAGCCGTTGAGGGAATTCAATGCAAGCAAAGAGCCATGTGGCTCTAAACTCCAGGTGCGTCGGATTATTTGTTACTAGTTAGTTTTATTTATTTCTTTCTTGTTTTTGACTGAGAAAGAACTAACAAGTTGTGAGAAAAAAAAAAGAGAGAGAGAGAGAGCTGAACTAAATATTGTATTTTTAAAATTTATGAATTTAATAGTTCAAATATGTATTTTTTAAAGACAGGAATTATTTTTTTCTACATTCTTTAATAAGAATATAACACTTGAAGTAACTTTTTAAAAGTATCATGTGATATTGGATTATAAAAAATATTTATGTATCGCACTAAAAACATTTAATAATTAGACTTGAATTTTATCCAAGGAAAACAACTCAAAAGATTAGATTTAAGATTTTTTGAGAATCCAAATTCAAAAATAATGAGTGGTTGCAAGGGCGGAACTTGTTCAATATATGTAATATTATCAAATTATTTATCTAAGTGTAAATTTAGAAGAAATTTGTGTGGATTTAAATTTTCTGCATTTAAAAAACTAAATGCAAAGAATAAAGTAAAAAGAAAAAGTGATTATCAAAACCATACACTTTCCTCTTTTCTCCCTTTAACTTTACCCTACATTTAATTAATTTCTAAATCCATTCATACATGTGATTTAAAGCTCTAAACCAGGATACGCAAATATGAATCGATACTTCGTGTGAGTTTGGAAACGCGGTAAAAAATTACGTTGATATAAAAACAACAATATTTTATTTCGCATCAAATGTGCTTTTGGAGGGTTTTATCGTGTTTTCAAACACACTATTCATGTAGCCTCTCATACATATCACGATAAGGTGTGGGACAAAACAGTCTTCGTTTAACAATTTAAAATTCTTAAGGGAAAGATTAATTACTAATCGTATCTTATAGTAAAGTCTGTTACAATTTATAATATATTTTGAAAGAGTTCATTTTTAATATTTATGTGATATTATTGAATATTTAGTATTATCTTATTTATATTTTATCATGTAATTTAATTTTTTATAAAAATTATATAATTTTATTTTAAATCACAATTGAATTAGGTCTTAAATATTACGTAAGAACTATTTTTTCCATCAAAATATAATAAAAATAATATAAACTTTTCATTATTACAAAACATAGTAAATATTTCATATTTGGGAGTTCACTTTCCATACTTATGTAACATTAAATATTAAGGGTGTTCATACGTTAAATTAGATTTTACTTTGACATAGTTTAAGGTGAGTTTAGAGAAAAAAAAAAAAGAGGCTCAAGACTCAACTTAGCCCTGGTTAATTTGGTCATACTATATCATCGAGTTTGAAATTAGGCCAAACTATTTTTCCTTGTTAAACAATTTTAAAATTTTGAATCCCAACGTTTTTATAATCATTTGACTATTTTGGACATATGACTACTTATTTTGATACATTTTTACAAAATCAACACTATAAATTAAAAAAAAACATAGATTTAAAGGAGAATACATGGAGAAAATACAATTTTAAAAAAATGAAATTTTAAAATAAGATAACTTGGAATTTGATAATTCGATTGGAGTGATTTTTTTAATTTTAGGTATTTTTTGGAAATAGACAAGATTCAAATATTATAAGTAATTTGCTTACTTATTTTCCCTTAAAAAAACTGTTTACTATATGAAATTTGAGATTTTAGCTTTTAAATTAAATATATATATTTTTCTTTTTTTCTTAGATATGAATATAATAATCATATTTAAAAGATGCCTAACAAAGGTCTTGAATTTTTAATTATTTATAATTTATAAAATATATTTAAAATTTTTTATTAAAATTATAAAATAACACATAAAATTATAAAATAACACACACACACACACACATATATATATATATATATATATATATATCTCTCTCTCTCTCTCTCTCTCTCTATATATATATATATACCACCGAACGCTTAGACTAGCCCGACTTGTCTAGGCAACATCAAGCCAATTGAGTCAAATGAACCATCCTCTTGAATACTTAATACTACTCATTTATATTTCATCATGTAATTAAAATTTTCTTTGTAGAAGTCACGTAATTTAATTTTGAATAATATTTAAATTAATGGCCAAATTTTAAATAAAAATTATTTATTTATTAAAATATAAATAAAAATAATACTAATTTCTTCACTTCTTCCAAAGAATATTAAATATTTCTTTATTTTAAAGTTGATTTTCGATTGTAATAAATATTTGAAGGCACTCCCCGGATCTCACGGTTTATGACACAATGGACAATCTTGACATTTGTTGGTTTCGTTTTGGTCGCTGATTTTGTTGGATATGGATGAACCCCTTTTTTTAAGGCGAAGGAAAACCTACTTTTGTAGACAATTCCAAGTATTACGTTGCATGGTTCTTGTAGATTAGAGATACTTTATTTTGGATAGACGCAACTTATATATATAGTTACACTAATTAAAGTGTATCGCACATATGAGTTTAAAAATTAAATAAGATTTTTAATTTGTTTATTATTAACTCATTTTATTATTATATTTAATTTAAAGTATGATGCAATAAGTTGCGTCAACTCAGAAAAAAGATTGTGCCACATGTAGTATATTTTTGTTTATATATATATATATATATATATATAAACAAAAATGTGAAACCAGCTAAGTGCGTGGCATGCCAGAAAGAAAAAATCAATTCATGCCAAACTTATATTTTTTTAAAAAAATTAAATTATATATCCCGAAATGAAATGATTAAATTATAAATTTAAAAAATTAAATAAAGTTTAAAATTTATCTAATAATAATAAAATTCAATCTCTTGAATGGCAAAAGTAATTATCCAAAACTCAGAAATTTCTCCTAACTAGATATTATTCACGACAATAAAAGCTCCCCTAGCTGGTACTTTTGGATCCAACAAGGAAGCCTCACGTTAGACCCACCTGGACGGTTGAACTAGGTGTGGTGTGGAATTGAATCGTCTGAATTAGAAAATAGCAAAGTGTCTTTTAAGTGCAGATTTAATGCTTTAAAAATTATCACGCTAAATACATTATTTTTTAATTTAGATCTATACTTTTTGAAGCATTGGATGAATAATTTCAGAGAGACTTTATCATTTTCCAATTCAAAAGATTCAATTCCAAGTGTGGTGTGTAAATCGTTTAAATTAAATTTGAATAATTTAAGTTATATTTTTTTTAAAAATTTATTTTATTTTATAAAATACGGAATATAGCATAAAAATAATTTTATGGTTAACAATTATAAAAAAATACTTTATATAAAAAATTAAAAAATTTTATAAAATCTGAGTCGAAATTAGATTGCGCATCCCCCTAATACGCAAAGATGCGTTCACGGGTTAATGGCAACCACCCTTATACGCGGAGGATGCCCCGTTGACGGTTAATGGCAACGATCAAGTTTGACCATGTGTCCTCCAAGACTAAGCAATAGAACCAACTTCAACATTGGACCGCCACTTGGCAACCATCGAATCAAGGAGCTACGCTTTTTCCAATTCGAATATTTGTGTTCAAACCTTAAAATCCTATTTTAAAAAGTTGGCTTATAATAATTAAAAAGGTGTGCTTCTTATTTTGAATCTAAACTATAGGAAAAAAAATTATTCTTTTAACTACACTGGATTGATTTGGATTTAAAATAAAAGATATAACTTTGATTAACGTGTAAATTAGTCTAATATAATTACAAACAAAAAATTAAGATCAATATTTAAGAAATTTCATTTTTAATGCATTAAGCTAACATGAGAAATGCAGTCTTTAAGATTAAGTGAAAAAAAAAATCTAAATTAAAGACAAACTCACTTGAAGACACCGGACCATTTCATATATACCAAAAAAAAAAGGAAAATATTCTTGAAATTAATATTTAAAAATTTATTTTTTTAAATATGCTAGACTAATGTAACATGTACAAATAAAATTATTTAAAATATTATTTAATTTTAGTTAATACAAAAACTGATCTAAAGACACCCTTTGCGTACCAAATAAAAAGGACCATAGTTATTCACCCAAAAAAATAAAAAGGGCCTTAGTCACTTGCATTGACTTGGCACTTGCCACCTTTAATACAATTATATTTGTAATATCAACCAGTTTCTTCCCATTTTAATTTTATCTACAAATACGTAATTAATCGTAATGGAAGAAAAATGTAAAACCAACCGATACGTTTTGTGAGTATTTTCGCAAGAAGTTTCTAACCAACAACGTTTCTGAGTATTTTCGCTAGAAGTTTTTATTATCGGACCCCGCAATTGTATTATATAACATTTATTCATTTTGATGCGTAGCTAACTTAGCTACCAAGTTTCATTAACTCTTTGCGGTATCACCTGTCGGTTTATGGAGCAGAACTCAAATTGTATTTGATATCTGCCATAAGACAAACCTTTATGGCATTTTTGTTGCCAAACTACTTAAATTTTTTCTCAGTTGTGACATGTACTGTTCGAACTTGAGATCTCTCTGAAATAGTTAGAGTTAATTTATACAAATAGAAAAAAAAAATTAGTTATTGAATGACTAACTTTCACCATAGCTTATGTATGTAATTTGACTAAAATCAATTTGTCTTTGTTCAGTTTAAAATGTCTTATTTAACACTCTTATTATTTGTCAATTATCACTCAACTAACTTAAAGTATTTGACATAATTTAACTATAATAATGGCATGAATATTTTTCTTGGCCAACAATTGCGTGAATATTAAAATCAGAATGAAAAATTTTATTATTGAAGTTTATTTACTTAAATTTTAAATATTTTTACTATATTATGAAACTATGGCGGAAGTGAAATGAATAATTTTATTTCGATTTTAAAATATTAGTTTAATCATAATAATAATATTGAGATATTATAAAATTGTTGAAAATATAAGTAAAAAGACATATTTTTTAATAATGAAACTAGTTATTATTTTAACATTGATTACTCAATTGCTTATGTCAAAATTAAATAGTAAGGTGATTTTAAGGTGACACTTTATAAACCACAAAGAGAACGAATTATTTTGGGTCCAAACTAGGTGAAGTTAATTTACCGTTTACTTATTTACGTATTCTTTAATCCGAAGACTTGGTCTCCTTGGAAATTCGCAAGAAATTTGCTTCATAAAGCTATAGACGATCCCTATATAAACACACTCATATCCAAGATCCCCAACGCAACAGACGATAAAGAGAAACTAAGGAAAAAACATATTCAAAAATCATGGCTGATCATCGCCACTACTCTTTCTTCTTCCTCTATGCTGTCGCAATCTTAGGGTTAGCGACCCTGAAAGGTATCCATGGGGTTGAGTTCGTGGTCACAAACAACGCAGAGACAAGCCCAGGTGGGACCCGTTTCAACAACGAACTAGGAGCTGACTACACGAGGCAAACCATGGAAGCAGCCACCAACTTCATCTGGAACATCTTCCAGCAAAACACCGATTCCGACCGGAAGAATGTCGCAACCGTAACCCTGATAGTAGAAAACCGAGAAGGAATCGCTGCCACTGACTACATCAATAATATCATCCACGTCGGAGCAGACTACATCAATGGAATACAAGGCGACATTAAAACTGACTTCAACGGTGTGCTTTACCACGAGATGACACATGCGTGGCAGTGGTTTGGGGCTAATAGTAACGGCGGGCTCATTGAAGGGATAGCTGATTTTGTGAGGTTGAAGGCTGGGTATGCACCGAGCCACTGGGTGCAGCCAGGAGGGGGTGATAGGTGGGATCAAGGCTACGATGTCACGGCTAGGTTTTTGGATTACTGTGAGGGTCTTAGAAGTGGGTTTGTGGCTGAGTTGAACAAGATGATGAGAGATAGTTACAGTGATGATTACTTTAATCAGTTGCTGGGAAAACCGGTGGATCAGCTGTGGAGTGAGTACAAGGCTGCGTATGGTGGCTAGGCGCAAGTACACATGGCTTCTTGCTTAGTTATTATTAGAAGAATATTACCAGAGGAAAAATACGGAGGTTATACATTTAATATATTAGGCAGATATACAATAAGTGAATGAGCATTCATTAATGTTGTGTGTCAATGAATCTCCCCACATGTACAATAAGTGACGTCAAGTACCCTTTAGATATGAGTGATGATTTTATTTATTATTAGAAGAATAATACGAGAGGAAAAATACGGAGGTCATACATTTAATATATTAGGCAGCTATACAATAAATGAATGAGCTTTCATTAAAGTTATGTGTATAAATTTAAAAATTGAATTAGATTGGCCTAGGAAACAACCCCTAGTCTAGTTCAATTGATTTAAAAAATTGACTAGTTAAAAAATTAGTCAACAACCAATTAAACTGATCAAGAACTAATAAAAACCAGTAAAAGCATGGACTGGTAAAAATCGATTTGAACCGGTCTGAGTCAATTTTTTTTAATATAATAAAATAATTAATTCCAAATAAATTTGACAAGTTAAAAATAAAAAGGAATAAAAAAAGATAAGGGAATTGAAATATAAAGAAATTTTTTTAAGAAAAAGAGAAAATATAAAAAATAAAATAAAATATGCATATTTGATTATTTTGTATGTTTGCTTTCTATTATTTTTCATTTTCTAATGATATTTATGTCAAATATCAAGATATTTAGTCAAAATTATTATTTATTTTTTAATGATAAATAGAATCTTAATATAATTTAGAAACCTTAAAAATTTAATATTAAATACTCTTAACTTTTAGTCATAGATAATTTTTTTTAATTAAAACATAAATTTTATAATATCTTAAGAAATATTAAATCAGTAATCAAATATTTAAAATTTATTAATATTTTATTTGTTATATTAAAATTTTAATATATAAAATTTTAAAATATATATATTTAATTATAACCGATTAGATTATGATTCAATTATAGTTTGACTAATAAATCGTGAACCAATATTTTTACCAGTTTAATAACCGATTGGACTTTAAAAACATTGGTTATGTGTTAATGAATCTCACCCCATGTACAATAAGTGACATGAAATATTATTATCCTTTTAGATATGAGTGATGATTTTATGTTTTCAGAATCATATGTTTTTTAATTATAATATAATTAATTATTAAATATATAGAATAGTGCTTCATTAAATAATTATTTAAAATATTAATTTATTAATTTATAGTTCTTAAAAGAATTAATTTGATTTTTGTCTATTAATAATAATGATTATAGTAATAAGTTTATTAAAATAATAGGTAAAATATTGTTCTATATTTAGTAATATTTAATAATTAATTGCATAAGATATATTCCTAAAAATATAACATCATTACTCTTTACATATTTCTGAATAAAGACAGCTAGGATTGCTTATTACCCATAAATCATAGTGGAAGGTATGAAGTTTATGTTTTTGTTGTAATGTCTTACACATTCTATCCTTTCATCTATAACCAATTGTTATTATATATAGAAATATATATAAGTTTAATTATGATGCTTTTTTCAATATATATTAAAGAATTAAGTGCATTAGTGTAATAAGTAGCAATTTCTCATTGTGTTAGTAATAGTTTTAAAATGTGATGGTAATCAGCACCCTCAAAATGTTGGTAACTACATATTATTACCATTAATAAATTTAAAAATTATAGGAATTCAATTATACATTTTTAAATTATAAGAAATCAAATTAAAAATTGGATAAAACTAGAATTAAAGACCAAAAGAACAATTTAATATACAAGACAAAAATAATGTTTGCATAAACATTATAAATATAAAAAATAAAGTAATTAAGTTTATTTTTATGCATAACACAAATATTTTTGTGAAAAAATTTCGTATAACTCTTTTAAATTATAGCTTAATTATGAGCTTAATATACAAACTTTTAAATGTAAAGCTTAATGTCTCTAAATTATCATGAAAAATAAAAATATTATATATCTATTAAAATTAATGTTTAAAAGTAAATGATTACATCGTATACTTTCATTTTCATCATCTTTTTGGATTTATTTTCGTTTAAGATATTATGTGACAATAGCGTGGTTTTTAAACAATAACTTTTTCCTGATATATGATATTTTTATCTTTTATGATAGTTTATGGAGATAAAATGCTATGTTATAAATTTTATATATCAAAATTATTATTAAAATATAGGATTATATATAATTTTTCTCATTTGTGAGGTTTATTATGCAGGTGGCATATATTAATATGGACTAGAAGATGGAAAGTAGTTTCTTGCAAGCTTCTGAGGAGAGTGTCCAGCAGGTAGATAGAAAATTCAAAGCGGAGAGCAAGAGAAGGTGCCAAGTGCTATATGTTACCTAAAATTTGGTTTCACAAATGGAAATATCAAACTTGACCCGCACCAGTTATCTTAGACTTGAAGTCTTCACCTATACCTTCAGTGTCAAGCAACCTCATTAGGAAAGATTTTTCAAGCATCTTAGTCAACGTAAACCCAAATTTCTAAGACGTCAAGAAGTACGAATGCAAACCGACTACCGAGGGTGCATTTGGTTAGGTTTTATTTTTTATTTTTTTTAAAAGTTATAAATTTTATTTGTAAAAATAAAAGTTATATTTCTGAAACAAAAAATTTAACTGTTGAAAAAATTTAGACTTTGAAAATTTTAATAATATAGTATAATTGAAATTTTTAAAGTTTAAATTTCTTCTATAATTAAAATTTTGTTCTTATAAATGTAAATTTGATCTTTATAAATAAAATTTGTAACTCTTAAAAAAATTAAAAATAATCAAACTCGCCCTATGAGAAAGCACTAGAGAGAAGGAATGAGAAAGAAGAGTAGATTCTGACACAGTTAATACTTTGCCCATATTGAGGACCCCATCTCCAATGGAAAAATAAGCATCAGGGCTGTACACTAGAAAAATTGTCATGAGGTTCCAAGAAGAGTTAATGGGGACACTAACATTCATTAGCATCCATGGCCGAGGATGATGAAGAGGTCATTACATAGCGTGGAGCAAAATTTGGAGAGGACCAAAAAGCATACTATGTTAAATTCAATGTTTTGGAGATGAAAGCAACTTGTAGTGGCCATATGTTTGAATTCTCTGGCCCTCTTTGCAGACACGTTTTGGCTGTCTTTAGAGTAATCAATATGCTTACTCTCCTATCTCATTACATATTGAAACGTTGGACGAGAAACGCTAAGAGTAATGTAATATTAGAAGACCATTTTACTGATGTATACTTATTATTTGGAATCTCATACTGTTAGCTATATTACCCTTCTACATGAGGCCTTCGATTTTGTTAATGAAGGAGCAAAGGCACTCTTGAAACTTATCATGTGGCAATGGATACTTTGCAAGAAGCTCCAAAAAGAGTTGCTGAAGCAATAAAAAGTTCGGAGTTGCTTGCTGAATGATGAAAGTCGTACAAATTACACAAGGGGGCTCCATGAAGAAAGCTTGGGTCAGAGTTCCTTTTCATTGTTGTTTTCTGCTCGTTTTACGATGGCAGTCTTGACTGTATATATTTAACTCTTTCATTGACTCATTTACACTCTCAGTGTGGGATTAGCTACTTTTTACGTCTCTACCCTCTAGTGATCGTAAGTTTCGTTGAGTGCTGTTGTTGGTTTTCTCTATAACTGCTGATTATAATATATGGTCGTCATAAGCTTATGGTTCATACCTGACTTTGGGATTATTAGTCTTTTGAATAATACTGGGAAGCTCTCATCTTAATATTGGCCAAGTGTATACTGTATAGAATTTGCATGGACTTAAGGTGCAGCTTCCACAAATGTCCACTTGGATTCGTCTCAGAAATGTCTTTATGCTTTCACATCTGACCAAGCACTTGCATTTTCATCTATACAAACTTCTCTTGTGAATATCTGTCATCCCTAAATTTTGATTGTTATCCAATATAAGATATATCATTAGAAAATCGACAAAATTGAACCTTGTTTGACAGCATATTGTAATTAAATTGAGGACAAATTGTTTTTTCTTGAAATTACTTTATCCTTTTTGTGGTTTAAAGCATGTAATTACAATTAGATTATAGGGTAAATTACTCTCCTTTCCCCTAATTAAGTAATGTTTAAATTACACAACTCTTTTCTTTTTTTGTTATAAAAATATACACAAATCCTTTTAAAGCTAAAATATGATCATATCCTCAAGGATAATATCGGACTCTTTTATTAAAAATATAACTTATTAAAGAATATATTTTTGAACATTTATTTCAGTGTTATTTATTTTGTATTGAAAGTTATAAATTTATTTTATTTTAAATTTAAAAAATTAATGATTTTTATATTTTTCAAATATATAATATTTGTTATATTATATAAATAATAAATCTAAAAATATTTTGATCAAAATAAATATAAATATAATTTATTTTTATTATAGAAAAGGTCAATATAATACATCATTTTATTTTAGAAAAACAATTAAAATATAATTTTTAAAGAGTACATTATTTTTAAATTTTATTAAAATTATACAAATATCTCTTTTATTTTTCAAAACCTATACAAATCTATCCAAAACAAAAGTTGTGCCACGGAGGCGGAGGCTTCCCTTCTATTTTCTTGCACAGTATATACTAACAAGTAATGCAAGGAAATTTTGAATAATTTCTTCTTAACAAAAATGTGTGTGCTTAAAAAAAATAAGTTTAAAAATGAACCAACTTTATAATAGGATTAAAATAATAGGTATTTTTAATTTTAAAAAAAATCGTATGGAGCCTCGAGGTTTGGTTGAAGAAGATGGATTATTATCAAAATTATCTTTTAAAAAATTACTAAATATGCATTTAGGACAAGGAGAGATAATTTGGTCAAAAAATATGTCAGATTAAATATCCAAACGCCAACTAACACCCCACTCATGGAGGATTGAATAGAAAATATAAATTAAAAATAAGAAGAAACCTCTATGTCGTACAACTTTTGTTTTAAAAGATGTCTATGTAGGTTTTGAAAATATAAGAAAGATTTATGCAATTTTAACAAAAATTTAAGAAAAGTTCATATAATTTATTTTTTATTTAAAAAAGATCTATATAAATTTTAAAAATAAAAAAATCTGTGTAATTTTAATAAAATTTAAAAAAAATTATATAATTTACTTTTTTTTAATGTAAGAAAAAGACTATATCACTTAAATATCCTGTAAAAAAGAATAATTTGTCCTAAATTCTATTAACTTGCCATGCCTAAACCCTATTCATATATGATTTTTGGCCTTTCCCTATTTCCCATGAACCTAAATGTTTGTAACGCCCATTTGGAGGTAATGCTAACAGCTTTACAAAGGAGGACATTGTCCTATAACACAAACAAGCCCAGCTAAAGCTTCTTTTTTTTTTTTAAATTAGCACTAGGGTAATATCGAATTTTGCACAGATTGTTCTTTCTCTGAGCAATTTATCTTGATGCATTTAAAACTTCAAATCACAAAAAAGTTTCTTTAAGAAAATGAAACTTAAATTATTAAAAATATATATATTATCTCTCCTGGAATAGAATTGGCTCCTTTGGTAAGCCAAAACCAATAACAGCAATAACAGGGCACCAAGCTTTTAATACTATCTCCGATGGTCGCTTTTGTTCTTTTCATGTTGTCATCCTCCCCGCTACAATATTATATAAGGGTACACCATACGCCTTCTCCTTTACGTCACCCACCAACTGTTCGACAAAATGTTTCTTAGAATTTTCCATGTTTTGGGTCTCTTCGTAGTCATAGCCTTTGGCTCTTCAGCAGTTCAAGCTATCCAATACCATGTCATTGACAATGCCATAGGCACACCCGGAGGCACTCGTTTTGAGAAGGAGATTGGCGTCCCTAACACCCAACAACAAACCCTCCAGCTTGCTACATAATTCATATGGAAAATCTTCAACCAAAGTGATCAATTTGATGACAGAAAAAACGTCCAAGAACTCATTCTAATAATAGCAACCTTCAATGGTTCATCTGGGTTCACTCAAAACAACACTACTACGCTTTACTCGGATTATATCCAAAGTTTGGATAGTGACGTGAGGATTGAGGTTATTGGGATTTTGTACCATGAAGCCACCTATGTTTGGCAGTGGGATGGAAGTGGTGAGGCTCCAAGGGGCCTTATAGAAGGTCAAAATATGAATTTTTTAAAATAAATCCAGTTATACATTTCTGTTTAGGCCAAGCAGGAATCTAAATAGAAAATTTTAAAATATGTGCCAGTTACGCTCGATCTCAAACTTTAACCTATCTGAGTTCAAAATAAAATTTTGAAAATATATATATATATATATGGATTCAAGCTCATGCCCAAAAATTTTTTGGTATTAGCTATAGCCCAATTAGATCATTTGAAATGAGTTGGGACTAGGCTTAGATTTGATCTTAGGGCCTATTTGGTGTTGTTTAAGGTAGACATATACTCTCTACATAATCATGTATAATATATCATTATTCAACAAAACCAAATGGACTGTTATAATCATTTCTCATTTCCAAGATTATTATTTTTTCTTTTTTACATTTCTTTTTCCATTCACAAAACTAAACGCACTGTGATATATTTCTCTTCAAGGCAAAGTCAAATCCAAATATGATTCTTAAAATTGAAATGGGCTTCGTCTTAGACTTGAACTAATAAGTTTTATACAAGCTTATTTAAGAATTTTGAAAACGGGCCTAGGCCCAAACTCAAAGATATTATACACACATTTATTTGAGTCAGATTTTGGGCTCAAATAGAAATACAAATTTTAAAAATATTGGGATCCTGTTCTAATTTTGTAAACGTATATCTAGACATTTTATTAAGGTTGGCGAAGTGCAATCATCCATATATAGCAGAAAAGAAGAGTTTTATTTGGTTGCAATCATCCATATATAGCAGAAAAGAAGAGTTTTATTTGGTTTAGTTGGTGAATTCTTTAGTTGAAGCACCGATAGTCATTAAATCATACATCAATGGGGGAGGAAAGAGTTTTAAAATAAACATGATGTTGCTGAAGA
Source organism: Erythrophleum ivorense (assembly GCA_026724425.1). Lineage (NCBI taxonomy): Eukaryota > Viridiplantae > Streptophyta > Magnoliopsida > Fabales > Fabaceae > Erythrophleum > Erythrophleum ivorense. The sequence goes on from JAIUCV010000430.1 coordinate 590,765, forward strand.
AAAGAAAAAGAAAAAAATTATCTTATTATCCCTAATTATAATATTAGTACGTGATCTTTAAAACTTTACACTTCACCTCCCATATTATAAGAAGTGAAACAATACTAACCCAAAAAATAAATTAATTAATTAATTAACCATCCATCAACTTGAAATAATAGTCACGTGATCAACATAAATCAATTGTATGACCTTTAAAATTCAACTTGTGCTATATTTAAAAAAAAAGTGTTTTTTTAAATGACAATCATAGAAGTTGATTTTTCATATCAAGAGAAGTTGAATTCTCACAGCATGAAAGTTGAAAGTGCTTGTTTTATTTAGATCAAAAAGTAGCTGCGAAGTCTTCAATTATTCCAGTGATTATTAGATTTAGAATTAACAAATATTTAGTATTTTTACTTTTCGTTATAATTCAAGAGAGCAAAATATTATATTTTAAAATTCATGTTGTGATTAAAGTATAATTTAGAGGATAAAATATTGTCCCCGCGCCCCCCCCCCCCCCCCAAAAAAAAAGGTTTCTCTCGCACTTTCGAGTTTTTAAACACAAATAAAGGCAGATGTTTGATTTCAAACTATTTCATTAACTTCCTGAACCATTTTTACTTCATATTGATTGCTAACAGTATATTCTCACCCAAGGAAAAAAAGAAAAGAAAAGATTATACAGAAATTGCAAAAAAAGGAAAAGAGAAAAAACCTTGTATAATCAATAGTGTAAGGACTTTGATTCTGCTACATCCAACAATTAACATACAATTAATTCTTTACAAAATGGTGCAAAAGCTTGTAATGACTCTTTCAACTAATGCCTTCCTACGTACAAAATCCCCGAAACCCTCTATCCTTCTCGATTGCTTAACATAGATTCGGAGAGAGTTGTGATATGTATATCTGCAGAAGAAAGAAGAACTGGAAGATAATAGTTTTGGTCAATGACCTCTTCCTCTGTGGCTTGGCCCAGAATAAGCCCTGTTGATTATCAAGCTTATGAACGAAGGATTTGATTGATCTTTCAGAGGTCTCACGCCCTCAACATTCATGGAGAACGAGAGCAAGACGAAGAATATGATGAGGGAAATGGCATTAAATGCCACTGCAAGAGAATAACCCTTCATTCTTTCTCTCTTCCTTTCTTCTGTAATAACTGCAATTAGCTGCTTGGGACTCGAAAACGTTGAAACGGTAATTAAGCAACAAAAAAACGAAAGAAATTGTATTGGGATGAGAATGGTTTGAAGCAGAAGGAATGTCTATATATATAGCTAGGTGTTGGGAGTTGGGACACTCAAGAAAAGATACAGGCTGTGTTCTTTGACTATTTGGTAAGGGCTGAGGTGGCGGAGTTGGAAGGTTACTTTTTTCAGAGTTTTGAACTTAAAGTAGTTTTGAGTTTGAATCAGTGCAAAAGGAAAAATTATAATTAAAAAAATTGAAATAGGACTTAATAGCCAAAATAAATGGAAGCAAAAGGAAGAAAAGTGGTAATTTAATGCGCAAAGCACGCGTTATATTGACTCTTGAGGCTTTTTGGGCTAGTACGGCAGAGGACATTAGGAATAAGTCAAATTGAAGAAATAGAATATTAATAAAGCTGGTCGGTGTGTGGGCCTTAGATTTGATATATTTTACTTTATAAAAACTGTTAACCTACTAAATTCTTTCTTTGACATTTTGCTCCGACTATATATTTTTTCTTTTTTTCTTTTCAATTTTGTGATGCCAATGTCTTACGTAATCCCTATGAACCAAGTTGCTTTTCGCACCAAAGCATTTTTTTTCTACTCAACCGACTTCCAAATGTTCAACTTTTTCTTTGTATGGTAAATTTTAAAGTAAATTATATTGATTTCTTTTAAATTTTATTAAAATTATATAAATATTGTTTATTTTTAAAATATATACAAATTTTTCTTAAAATAAAAAAATTATTATATGTTTTAATTCAATTTTAAATTTTTTTAATAAAAAATACCTTTCATTAAACTTAAATACATATTTTTTTAACGAAAAAAATTAGATGAATGATATTTTGATCAAAAACTTAAAATTAAGTTAAAATATAAGGTAACTTTTTGCTTAAAAAGGAGTCTGTGCATATTTTAAAAATTAAAAAAAATAAGAAAATTCAAAAAACATTTATATAATTTACTCATAAATAATATTAAGATAGATAGATAGAATTATAAATGCACGTATAAATATGACAAATAAGTTTTCAATGAAATTTATTATTAATATGTTAATTTGTTTCTTTATAATTCAGGTTTATAAATTTTTTATAAATGGATTTTTTTTTCCTATTCGCTTTTGGTCAATGTCTCGCTCAAAACCCAGCTTCCCATACAAGCAAGTTAGCAAAAGCTTGCTGTCATTTTCGTTTTCACGTTACTACCAAATCCTGGAAAATGGTACCTACCTTGCAATGCAAACATACCTCACCAAACTATAAAATATATTATTTATTTCTTTTGTTCCTTGTTTTCAATTTTTTTAAAGCATTTTCCACATGAATTGGTATTACTTGTACCCCAGACATATGCACGTTCACTTTTTGAGTTTGACCTTTAAACTTCAGAATGCAAAGTTGAAAACTAAATTTGACCAAAGCTCTGTCCCTCACTCCCCATTCACATCTAATGCACTAGAAAATTTCAGGTGCATCTATGCCTCGTTGATATAAAATTGTGTGTTCGGTAAACTTAATGAGAAGTTACTTCTTAAAAATTATTACTATTATTTTTAAGTTCTCTTAAAAACGTGTTAATACAAGTAAAAAACAAAAATTGAAAACTTCAGAAGAATATTTGGCTCGAAACTAATGGTTATAATCTAATGATTACCCATCGAAAATTGCATCATTTTATGTGTCCTATCCTTTGTTCTTTCTTTTGGACCATACCTTTTTAATTTTCTTATTCCTCCTCCCCGCCATCCTTATTTTTCATTGTATGAAGGCATTGCAAAATCGATGAAATTTTTAGTTTTATTTGAAGCTTGTTTGCATCAGAGAGAGATCTTCCCATCACCTCACCCTCCCCCTCCTACGAAGAAAAGAAATGAAAAAAAGAATGATATAAAAGGTTGAAAAGTTCTCCGATATATAGATAATAAATTCCAAAATAAAAAATGCCACCGGAAATCAACGTGGAAAGAAGTATTTTAAATAGTAATTTAGCCCTGCGAAGTAAATGTGAAATGGAAACAAGCTAGATTGAAACAATTCAAGTCGAACCAAGTTGACAATGTGTGCTTGAGTACAATATTTTAGTAGTGTATCGTAATTTTTCAGAGTATTTAAAATGACATCTCATAAAATATTTTATTTGGACAAAGAACAAATAGAAATTTAAAAGTATATATATCTATATATATATTACAAAGAACTTTACAAATACATAAATTTGAATTACTGAAATTCAATTCCCTTAGCATTCTAAATATCATTTAGACACAACCTTAGGAATTCACCTGCACAAGGAAATTGCTTGAACAAACACAAGCATTCATTCAAGCCTAAGATAAGGCAGTCCTGTCACGTAATGTTAATTCAAAGTACTCTAACGCGTGCTTGGACAATCCAATACTCGAAAAAGACTGGGAGCTGGGTTTGAACTTTGAACTGGTCTATTCGCACTACATTAAATGACGTAACTAACTGCTTCCATTTCTGCCATTGTATGTCCATAGTGCGCAATCTGGGTAGACTTCAGACTCGACCTGAATCAGTAGTGAGTAGGCTTATTATGCAGGTTCAATTTCGAAAGTCAATTATCTATCGACTGTATTAACACTTTAAACAAATACACATATTCCTGATGACCAATAGATCGGTTCGGACCAATCCAACCCAAATTAAATCAGCTCCTCTTGAGAATGAAGTTGCCGGGTCAAATGTCCTATCTTCATCAAGTGAGAAATGGTGTTAATGCCTAGCCGTTTAGATCAAGACGTTCCATTTGACTGAAAAACCATGCTCCCAGTATGACTAACTTTAAAATTAATTCATCTTCTGCCTTTTGCAAGTCTAACTCCATCAAAATGAATATCCTCTCAGGAAATGCTATTAATACATTTCATTGTGACCAACCCTACCTATGTACAAAGATAAAATGAAGCTGTTAAAAAGTAAAAATGATTAAACATTTAAAATTTATTATTTAATAATTGGACACTGCAAAATACTGAGATTTTAGAATTATTAAACATTTTACAAAATGGCACACAATAGCAACGTTTCACATGTATTCCGAAATCCCAAGCATGTTTATAAACGTGCGCATGTGTGTGTGTGTGTGTGTGTGTGTATAACAGATCATCTTTTGAACAAGAAAGGATCCCTTGGCAAATGCTGTGTATCCACGGGCTGACTAAAAGGCAAGAGGCAAACAGAAGAAATATAAGGTGGGTCAACAAATTAACCATGGGTTCACCATTGGAAGCTCATATTTTCATTGTTAATTTATTGACCCAACCCAATTGACCCTCAGGTCAAAATAGTTTGGCCAAAAGGTTAAGATAATTGGGTTAGAGTAGTTAAGTGGGTATGCGTCAATATTGCCACCTACAAATAACTATGCATGCACCCTCTCAAACAATTCTGAGAGTTTTCCAAGGAGATGACAAAGGGACACCGTCACCGGCTGAACCATTGCGACAATGGTCCTACTTCAAGTATTATCTGAGTGTTGCAACCAGAAGCCAAAAAAAGCCCATATCCATTAACGACGGATGAGGCAATATGTAAGGAGGTTCTCAGGTATCTGTATAAACTGTTCCCAGATATATGCGGACATATCAATACAAAGGAGCAGACTTGGGCAGGAAATGCAAGGACATTACAAATTACTAGTATCAAAGCAAAGCAAAACGATAAAAAGGTTATACAATGCTCAACAGCTGCATACGGTAGTCAAAATATCAGCAGAAGAAGATACTAGGTAATTAGGATGAAAGTAAACAAAAGTAAATGCAATAGGCAGCCAACACACAAAGCAACCATCCATTTAGTCACAGAAATTATTGAAGAGAGAAAGTAAGATGTTGGAAAGAACAACACCTGTCAATTATAAAATATAAAGAATGAAGCAGCAACTGTTAGGGTAGTGTTATGGATGCAAACCTAAAGATCATGAAAAACAATAGAAGATGCATATCAAGCCCAATGCAAACAAAGCTTTGCTATAAATATACATTGTTATTGTTAAGACCTATATCAGGATGAATAACCAAGATAGGGAGATGAAGTAAAGACATGAAAAAGATTAAATGAACTGCAAAGGACTAACGCAATTGAAATTGCACAGTGCATAGAAGAAACAAAAAATGATTATATACTGAAGTTCATGAAGGTTAATACATCTAGTAAGACTAAGGAATTAAAAAAACCTTTGACTGAGCAGAAAGCATTGTAAAATAAATTTGCATATATAAAAGAGTCAGTCTTATATCAAGTAAACGCAATATTTGAAAAATATGAATTTAAGATGAATGATTAATTACCTAAATAGACCTTGAATACACATATGCTAAAATAAGAACACATACTGCAGACATTGTATAGTCAAGCACACTCCGCAGGACGTCATCTTTGGATGGCAACAGTTGCTCCGTGCTCTCACACATTTAAATTGGAGAATATGAGGAGGAAGTTTCCCACATTAAGATATTTCAGTACTACTATGATGGTATAAGCAAGCTCCCTCCATAATAGTCATCAACAGCTGCCTACAAAAATAGGCCCTGGCATAAGAGCATGAAGAAGGTGAAACACCACCTCAGCTTCAAGATACAATTCTTGAAACATTAATCAAGCTTCACATAGAAAAAGCATGCATCAAATCCCAATAAAACATGATTACTGTTGGATAATTTGGATATTTTTGAATTATTTCAAAATATCTCAATAGCTGACCTAGAAATCCTAAATTTTAGGATTAACAGGTGGACAATTATTAGCTTCCTTAGTGGAGTCAGTTGTTTGTTAGTTTCCTAGTTTTAGGGGATTTTATTCTTTTTCTGTCTCCTAATTGCACACCGATTCTTTTTGCCTCTCCTATAAGAGGTCTTTGTATCATTGTAAATTCATTTAATACAATTAAAAGGAGAATTCCTTTCAAGAATTACCACTTCAGAGGATTTCCAGAAATGAAGAAACAAAGTAGACTTCACGTATAACAGTAACTAGAATAAAATGGTGAAAAAGGCAATAGATATTATGGACTATTATTCTCAGGCACATATCTCAACAGTCTAGTGCTAGAAGTTGTCATCTCTAAGACTTATATCAAGAAAGGCTGATAACCAAGTAAATGTAGTTAAAATCAGTGCACACCACTATTTATTTTCTATGTAAAACTAGACTTGAAACCTGTTAGAAAAAAATTTTGATGTTCCATAGAACATTAACATACTTGAGGTCAAAGAAAAATTAGCCTACAAACACAGAATGAACCAATTTTGACCATATATGGCTAGATATAAACAAAAGAAAGTCGCATATACAATAAAATATATTTTACAAGAACAGTCTGTGTTTTCAAAGATTTTAACTCGGACTACCAAATGCCTGCTTGGCTGCTCCCATATAACATTTTGATATACACAGACCTGCATGTCACTAAACTTTCATTCTATTAAAATAATTTAGGTGTTCCCTCCCCCTCTTGCCCTTCTGTGTGCATGTGTGCATGTTTGATTGATAGTCAATCAACAAAAGAGGAAGCAGGCATACCTGGAGGTATGGTAACACTATATCATACACTCGTAGGAAAAATTGTGACTTTGCCGCAAACCTGATACCGAATTTGAGTTACTATAAAGAATATCAACAAGATGAAAAGAAACCCCCCCCCCCAAAAAAAAAAAAAATCATCCAGTGATCAATTAAACAATGACTACAACCACTTCATGTAATTCCCCTGTGAAACACTGGTACTTCAAAAACAGAGTTGTATCATTTCCAAATAGATATCTGACACAACACAGCACTCCAAATTGCACTTCAACACTGCATAGTTTGTCAAGTATCCATAATTCCATATTGTGTTGTGTCACATGTCCGTGTCAATAACATGCTTCTTAGTGTAATTCTTTAAGAACTGTGTTATTAATCAAAAGCTGTGGTAGAGGACAAAAGTCTCAAAAGTTTACCAAAATCCTTCCAGCACTTATACATCTTAGTTTTTAATCAAATACTTAATAATTTTATCAATTTAATACCAAGGTCACAGTTCACAAAAGCTTCATGGGAGATCAAGCTAAGAGATGGTGAGGTATGCACATCTGCATAGCAGCCCACAAGTCACTGTATAGCTCAACGTAAATTAACCTCACTTTAAACGTTGTTAGGTCAATTTTATCACATCTCCACAATCAAGTGGATTAGACTTAATTGAAAATTTAACAAAACGGATACTAATTTCTCATGATGAGAAAAGTACACAGTTTAGTTTATTCACAAACATGAAACAATATGCCATTAAATAGAACATGTCAACTAATACTTTGACATACCTTTTAAGAAGCCGGAAACAAATATAAATCTCTTCAATATCACGTTCTATCTTTACTATTATATACTGCTTCAGAAGATCACACATGATGGTGATAGTTTCATCTGAACTCTGAAGAGCTAGATCTAGCTGCCTAGATTCAAACATACTTTGGCGCAAAACTAAAGATAAAGAGCTAGTGACCCCTAATTTGTCATACATTTCTGCAAATTTCTTTAATATTAAGCAATTGCTGACTTTAAACTTATCAACCCAATAAGGAGGATTCCCAGCCCAAAGACCGTCATTCTCGTTCAAAACAGTATCACTTGATCCTGGATAATGCTCAGAAGTCTTAACAACTGAAGACTCCTGATGGTTTTGTTTAAGAGGAGTCAAGGCAGTTTTGGAACATAACACTTCCCTCCGGTGCTCAGGAAGCTGCTCAAGGATGTCAGTTTTCAAATCCTCAGGCAGTTGTCTCAACACTGAAGTATCCACTTGACTTAATGAAGAAGGCATTAAATCATCTTTTTCAAAAGTCGAATTGTTAGAAACCTTGCCATGGGCTTCAGCTCCAGAACCTGAAACTGCAATTCCCTTGGCTTCATGCTGCCTTGCCTAGCAGTAAATCATGAAATATGTAACATTGTAACAGCGACAAAATTCCTCAGATAAAATAGAACAACCAATACATGTAAAAGCAAACAAGATTCACCTTCATATATATTTCCAAACAATTAAAAATGTGATATCAATGGCAATAGGTCACCATAAAATAAAAGCCAGCTGTTGCAAAGTATACTGATACAAAGCAATTTACTTGACAGTACATGGAAGTCCTGCCTTTGTTAATAAAAGTGAACATGGAACGACCAAATTAAGTCACAGTTGAAAGAAAACCCTCTGCTTTACAACCTATTAAAATTAAAATTGAACCATTTTGACTGGAAAAAGGCCAAAGCAAAAACTGTATTAACACAAGCAAATGCCAAAGGTGCATGAAAGTGTAACTGTAAAATTAACAGTTTTGATCAGTTTCTCAGAAAATTATAAACTAACAAAAGCATAAGATCTAATTAAACCAAAATAGTAGGACTAAGAATTGATTAGGATATGAATGTGTGCATGTAAACAAGTAGGATCAGTTTCTAAGAAATAGGACTGATTAAAAATAAAATAAAATAACCCCTCATATCTAATCAGATCAAAAAAAAGAACTGATTAAAAATTACTTAAGATTATTGAATGACAAGCAGAGAAGCATATGTGATAAAGTAAAGCTGTTTCAACCAACCCTGATCTCTCCAGTCTAATAACAGGTGTAGGCCATGGAATATAAAGACCATGAAAAGGAGGGCTACCAAGAAAACAAGAGAAGAAATCCATGGGATAATTTAAAAATTACCTTATTTTCTATTAGTATCTTGTTTTGAAGATTCAGCTCCGAAAAGGAAAGTTTCTGTTCCTTGTTTATAGCTGCTAAGAAACAAAACTTGCAAGCATGTAAGCAGTTTGAGAATCAGCCCAGCAATAGCCATACTAATGAAATAAATAAAATATTACCTTCTTGTTGCTCCAAAAACAAGTTGCTCAAGGAGCCACTATTCTCACTTTTCCCTTTTGCAAGAAAATCAACTAATTTTCCTCCATAGATTTCATTTAATTCTGAGAAAACTTCAGGGGGAAGATCCTTTATAACTTCAACATCCAGGTGACATAGAGGAGGCGGAGCTGAAATCAGATCAGAACTAGCTTGATCATTTAGCATTTTACTGTCCATTTGAACTGAAGGCCCATCTAAATCTCTAGATGCTTGGCCTGAAGTGATATCCAAATTCTGTTTGTCATGAACTGGAGAAAGAGAAAAAGCCAGAAGCCATTTTAATTAATACCTTTATTAAACTTAATCTTAAAAATGGGGGTGGGGACAGGGGGCGGAGATTACTTTCATATATAAGCTGCAGCAAAAATAATCGCCTGAATAACAACACAAGTAAGTAACCACTGTTTCACAATAATTTCCATTACCTAAAGGATAATTCTTTTCTCTCATACTTGCAGAGCCTGAAGTGAGCCATGATTTTAAAATATTCTTTTCTGTACCTTCAAATAAATGAAATAAATATGTTAGATTACAAATAATAATAATAATAATTGCCAAGGTAAAGCAGCCATAGCATGAGTATAGGTTGCAAATCTCAGCATAAAAGGAGGAGTTTCCATTGCTTTTTGTAATAGGCAAAACCAATACATTCAGTTGCACATCATGCATACGACCAAATTTTATATCAGAGCATTAGAAAGGTAACACCAAATTAAACCACAAAGAATCAACAGGTACCTTGTTTAGAAGTATCTGCACCTTCAAGTCTAGAAACTTGCAAGCCAATACCTCGAATGTCCTTGACATCTAAGTCAAATCATCAAAATGAGATGATGTTTAAAAATTTAATTAAATTTTTATTAACAGATATGGACCCCCAGCTAAAAGTCTTGTGCTGAAACACTATTTACAAGATTGAGGAAGAAAATCCTAACAAAAAAATTTAAGTTCAAGGAAGTGGACTACATCATCATGCAAGAATGAAGAATCTAATTTAGCATGACAAAGTCAATTATATGCAGTTCTGCACTTCAAATTCCAGTAATTTAGCAACAACATCCTTCGTTATAAACATGAGCTCAAGCAATTAGCATATAAGCTTTTTAGTATATGATGAAGAAACAAATTCCAACCAGCAGCCATTTACTGTAAGTGCCTTAAGAAATCAAGGCCAATGCCACTTTGGTCTATTGGCAACGCCTGTGAAAAATTTATATATTTCATAATAATCATCCCTACTATAGTATATCATCTTCAACATAACAATGTTGCTTTAAATTGGGCTTTCTCATTACCAAAAATTACCAAGAGCTTCCTTTACAACTAGATGCAGTTCTTCACTTAAGATGGAACTCATCTCATCCCATTTTACACAGACATCTAAAAGAAAATGAGGAAAACATTTAGGCTAGTATCTATGATTATTATCTCAAATAACAGAATAGAGAAACCAGAGGTAGTTTTCATTCCCGTTTTGTCTCAAAAAGTCCATAGAAGACCATAATCTCATTTTGATTTTTGTTGAATAAATCAAGAGAAGTTATGTGAACATAAATGTAATTAAGTTAACCTGAAATAGATTATTTGTTTTCTACTCTTACACCCCCAATTTATCTCTCCACCATCCTCACTTTTATTGGTCCATGTCTCCACTGGTTACTCTTTTTACTGCCTTCTCTATTTCACTTTCAATATTTTGTTTAACAAAATTAGTCTTTCATTTTCTATATGTGTACACTTACTGTATTCCCCCCTCTCTACTATTGATAAAAGCAAATGCAGTAAAGAACACAAGTACCTATAAATAATTCAGCACCTTCCGAAAGTGTTTAACTAGAAGTTCAGTTAATACCAATTACATCAAAGACTAAGCAGGACATAGTTGAATTACCTATGTGGAAAAGTCCAAAAAGCCTCTTTGCTATTCTTTGGATTTCATCCACACAATCAGTAGCAAGTGGAATCTACCATAGACAATAACACAGTCAGCCCCCAAAACAAAACAAAAAACCTTAAACAAGACAATACAACACAGCGGCATACAAATAAAGCATGTTTCCATATTTACCTTCACAGAGTGACTCATATTTTCACAGTCTCCACAGCCCATATACTTCGAAGGTTCTTCAGCATCTTTTCTTCTCTTTTTGATCTAGATCATATATCAGATGAAAGTTACAACTATGAATTTTGCTGACTCTGAAGAATAAGAAGTATATTGTAATGACTAATGCACTCTAGCTCAAGAAGCAAAACGGCACATAGTTACAGACGCTAGCCAACTCAAACAGGAAGCTGCTACATAAGTAATCTTAAAATATTTCACTCAAGATAAATAAGAACCAATACCTTGAGGGTAAAAGTGCGCCCTTGCACTCCACAACCTTGCAATCGCAATGAAACTTCCTTGCAAAGGTTTACAAGGAAGTGTTCACACTGGAATAATTTGTATGTCAATATTTTGATTGATTCAGGTTTGCAAGATAAGGAACTATAAAAGTAAGCTAAATAGAGCTTCAGTACACTAACATCTTTCCTATCTTTGAATCTCACACCCCAATTTACTTCAGCACCAATAGACTTACTTTCCTGCATAAGTGCAGATAATATCACCTTTAAGCAAGTATGAAATGATAACAAATGCATGCTCATTAGAATAGATAGATAAACCTATCCAGGTTAAAAAGAAAGGGAAAATAAAAAATCACAACTTTGAATCAATTGGCTAAAAGTGACACTAGCCACCAGCTAGTGGCACATTTTGTAGAGTTTAGCATGACCAATCTAAGCATAGTATAATCTATCATATGAATCGGGCAATTTATATCATTTAATCCTAGTCCACTCTACTGTTGTTAGTCAACCTACAATAAAAACTGCAATAGATTGATTAAAAAGGATACCTTCACACAAGAGATTGTACACAGCACCATGTGAAAGGCAAAATAAAAAAGCAGATGAAAAAGAGATTATCTAGCATCTCAGATCAAAATGTAGAGAACAAAAGAAAATCTAGATTTTTAACCTCAATATTCAGATGACGTAATGACCTTTAATATTACCTGAATGACCCCAACCAGTCGATTATCAATTCCTCTGCTGTAACTCCACAGCATTTCCCCAGTTTTCATTCCAAAGTCCTTCTGCAGGGAGTCCTGCATGCAAATGCACAGTCTTCAGTATTACATTATCATGCTAACCAATTTCATACCCAAAAGGAAAGTGAAACAAAACTCCAGATTAAGCAAGCAAAAATTAAAAAATGCCCACAACAATGTCATATAAAACCAACCAAGCAGCACTTGAAAATGAGTTTGTTAATTATTGGATTAGTTAATAAAATTGCTTAATAGTTCTTCTCTTTTTTTTCTGTTTTTTTCTTTTTTGGGATGAAGAAAAAGAATTTATTGATGAGAAGAGAGAACAATGCAAAAAGGTACAAAAATAGAGGACAAGAGATCCTCCTCAAACAAGGTAAAAAACAAGAGGAGAAAACCCGAGACTCTTTTAACTTGAAAGAGCTTTCCAATCCCTCTAAATATCCACAAGGGATAAAAAATTTAAAAAAAAAAATTCCTGAAACCTGTAGAAAAGTCATAAAAATAAACCTCCCCCAAAGAATATGTCATGTAAGAAACTTCTTTTTAAAAATTTAAAACTCTAGCAATTTGTTCTCCACAAAGACACCACAAACCAGCAAAAACTGCACACTGCCACAGAACTTTATGCTCCTTTTTTCACCCAAAACCCATAAAATCGATAGCTAGAAAAGCCTGTGGATCAGCTAGACAAACCCAGCTCTCATCATAGAAACCAAACAGTCTATTCCAAGTCTGCCAAGCCACTTCACAATGGTCTAAAATAAAGGCATAGTTCTTAATCTTAAAGGTCGTAAAACAAAACTTTTTTCCTCAGATTCTGACTGCTTTATTTAACATGAACTTCTCATTCTCTATTATTCTCTTCTACATAATTTCCACAGATTCAATGAGTTCAAAACATCTTGTTCCAAAACTGATCTCTTTTAGTAAGTATTCTTTCGGACTTCCATACCATTAACTATATCTTTTGCATCTTAAAAGCAAGCCATTAGTCAGACCATTTCCTGCTCAAGCTCAACGTAAAAGTTAAATGTCCAACATGAAAGAAAGAACATTCTAACAGACTGAAAGCAAATAGATAGACCTATAAAAGGAACAATCACTAAACTTTCAGAACATCAGGGGGAAAAAATCAGAAGAAAATATATCAAGTAGAGAAATAATAAAACCTTGGAAACAATACGCAATTCTCCACAAGTGTGAACATTCTGCTTCTTCAGCTTCTCCTCTAAAACATACCCTATTCCAGGAAGTGCACTAATTGGAAGTTGACATAGATGATCATCAACCTGAGAAAGTCAAACTAAATAAGTCAGAGAGGTAATATTTACAAATTCCACCCTCAACTATGACATCAAATTAGGTCAGCTGTATGGAAGTACAGATGATTGGGGAACTTAATTAATCAAGGTCATCACAAAGGGACATAGTGACATCAATTCTTAAATTTTTACAGATAAGGAAACTGAGATTGTAGAGCAAAAAAGTAACTTGTAATCTCCAAGGAAGCTATACCCACTAGAAATCTCTGGTGGCAAGATGAGGTCAATGCACAAGTTCTTTTTTCACTAATCACCATAAACTCTTCCTTTTGAACTACCAATATTGAATTTGAGAAAAATCCAATGACAATAAGCTTCATAGTCCAGAAAGATATTATTATTGGTCATGCAAAAAAAGAGAGAGTTCATACAAGGATAACTTTCAGGTGAGGCATAACATTAACTATATGTGAACCAAAAAAAAAATTATATAATGCAGAATAATTCGCAATCAAAAACACAGAACTACATTAACAGCAGTTATCATCAAATAGTTTGAGCAGCAAATACACAAGGGTAAGCAGGAACTTTTAGCATAAAATTCATGGAACAGAAGTCTTATGGGTAGACATGGGAAATTTGCTAGTGAAATAAAAAGATGTAGGACTTCATAACATGATAACTCTGTCAAACCACATATGACAGTATACAACTTGAAATTTATCAAGAAGACAAACTTCAGAATAACAGCATACTCCAAAGTCCAAACCATACCATCTCAGGAGCTATGTAATATTGACCATTTGGTTTTGCAGTTCTAGTAGCAATGCGAGCCATAAGCATGTTTCCAGCTATACCAGCACTTGCAGTACATCTAGTTGTCTCAAAGATCTCTTCTCTAATTGATGAAGCTAAAAGTTCAGGATCTTCACCCTCTGAAACTGTGACCTCCAAAAATGCTTCATCACAGCTTACTGCCTGCACCAAGTAGAAGTTATGCCATTAAGGACAAGCCAAGATAATACTAAGATGAACTAAAAAAGTGCCCAACCATAAGCGGACCTGCACTTTGTTGCAACGCCGGTGCAATATACTATAAAATTGATCAGCCACCTACATATTGTCCAAGTAATATTATATCTCAGAAATTCATTGAAAGGGAAAAAGAGATACATAAAGATATTAGAGACAATAATTCATCTGCTTGGTAAAACCTCTAACCATGGATGCCCTAATGCTTCTTACCTCCTCATAAGCTTCAAAGTTGTATGGAAAAATGACAAGATTAGGACAAAGTGCCTTAGCATCTCGAACAAACATACCAGCCCTAATACCTAGCAAAACGGGGAAGCATCATCTATTTGCCAAAAATTAATCAACAATATGACAGTATAGCTAATACGGTCATATATAATTTAGCATGTAACCAACCATAACTACGAGCTGGGTAGTTTGCAGATGAAATCTCAGCAGTTCCTCTCGAATTATTTGAGTGACATACAGCTACAGGCTTGTCCATAAGTTCAGGACGGTTCCTAATAACTACTGAGACAAAAAAGCAGTCCTGGCACAAAATAACAGCATAAATTCACTGGCATTATTAAACCCAGCTTGAGATAGGACAACCACAAAAATATTCTTAAAAATCTACCCTCATAAATCAACACAGGATTGAAGTTAAATGGCATAATCTATCCAAATCATAGGAAAATATATTGAAAACAATAATTAATATCAAACATTTTTGCAAGCTAGCTTACCATGTCAACATGGATAATGACTTTCCTCCCAGAAATAACAGGGGCATTAATATCAGAACTTTCACAACTAAACCCAGTAGACAAGAAATGCTTTCGATATCGATTTCTCCAAGTTCCTATAAAGTGTAGCCTTGAGCTCTGCAGATACCAAACTGCTGTCATGACATTACCAAATAAAGTCACAGTGCCTTTGGCACCAGAAGTGTAAATTATACGATCAATAATGTGATGCCAGTGTGAGACAGGAAATCATGTGGTAATAATGCCTGAAGCATGTTGATATCATATACTGTAATATTGTATAATTTCACATGCTTAGAAATGTCATGAAAAAACCAATATACTCCCCAGCAATTACTTCTTTAATCTTTATTTGCCCCCTTTTTACTGATATGACAATTTAAAAAATAATAATAATAAAATTTTGGGTGGGTTTCAAACCTGTAATTGCTCAATCCACCTAATCAATGAAAGAGCAAAAAGGTATAATTTATTTGGTGTGATGATTATTGAATGTGGTTGTTTGCCAATAATTTTTGTAGAATAATATAAAAAGATTCAGCTGACTAGTGCAACAACTATATAAAAAGAAAAGAAGGGCCAAAAAATGCACCAAGATAGGTCATTATTCACCATGCAAAATTAAAATGCAGAATTCTTCCAACTCTTCTACCTTGAAATAATTTTCCACAAAATTAGGGTCTGCATGAGTTGAATAACTCTGTTTAGAAGGTCCAACAGCTGTAGAACTTGGACATTCTTTTAAATTCCGGTCCTCTGAGCAGTGGCTACTAGCTGATGTAGCAGGTCCTTGCTGACTAGGTTCAAGTTCACTTTGAACATTTCTCTCATCTTTAATAACAGTATTGCTTCCTTCTGCAAGTTCCACTTCATAACAATTACCTCTAACAATACTTGGCTCTTCAATAGCATTTGCATTAGTGTTCTCAGGGACAATATCATCAGATTCAACATTGATTTGCTTTCTAAATCCAATCATGTCATCTACTTTGGTTGAGTGTGTATCCTTTGATTGGCTAACCGTCACAGATGAATCTTCAACATCAGCTTCCACTCGACGAAGGGCAGTAGTAAAAGAATCCTCCGACATTTTGCTACTTTTGGGTGTGAAGAAGGCTGACAGTTTTGGTTGATTATTAGCAAGCTGATCAAGTTGGTAAGGCACCCCTGTTGAACACATTTAGCATCACTTGTTACATGATAGCATAGAAAGGCATATAATGTATTATCATTTTCCCAACCACAAAAAGTATGAAGTAAATAAGAAAATAAATAAAAAAGGAGGGCCAGACAGTAAAACTTTAACAAGTGCACAGCGATCATGAAAGCATTCAAATAGTACAACTCTAATTCCATTCCCTTAAGAAGGTTTCATCACTCTCTGCTTGTTTCAATCTTCCTCAACGAATATAGGTAGACATTTGTCCAGGAAGAGGGAAAAAAAATCACAGAAATGCAACTTACAGCTAAGGAGTTTGCTAGCAGCTACTGAATCTAATATCCAAGAGGGTTTCACAACTGGCAGCCCTGCACTGAAGGCTCTGTATTGGATCATCCAACCATTAGAATTAACTCAATTAAGCGATGTACAATGATAGGACTCCAACCTCAAGATTTAAAGAAGGTCAAATCGAACCTCAAGTTCTTAACTTTACTGTTGGGAAGATTGCTGCAGATAATATGTGTTACACGATATTTTGAGAAATAATTTTCAAATCTTCCACCATATGTTAACATGTAGCCTCGCAATTCCTGAAACAAACTTGTTATTAATGTCATGTCATCTCTTTGATTTGCCCAAAGTTTTGAAAAAATAAAAATTCAAAAGAAATGACATTTGTTCTTAATCAAAATTTTATTCCAACCAAAAAACCAAGTTGTACAACCTACAAACATTACAAAGTACAATAGCAACAGATCCTGATCAGAACTTCCCCTGCATACTAGCAGTAACAATCCCTCTTCTACATAAATCCCCTAGAATTACATTTTAAGAAAGCATAGATAAATAAAGCTTATAGGTAACATGCACTCTAGATATGATAAGATCTCCTAAGCAGCAAGATGTTAACTACAGTATACACTCTAGCCCCATAATTCGTGTTTTTACCCTCCCAAAGCTTTGACTAGAAAGGACAATTGATGATCACATATTCACGCTTGATCCTCAGAAAAAAAAAAAAAAAAAAAGCTAACGTATTTAATACACTTTATGAAGTGAAAAAACTTCATGCACAGCATAATTTCCACCCCTTTTTTCATTTAAGTCTAAAATCCTTTTTTTATTTTTTAAAATCCCCTTTCCTTTCAAGTTTCAGCATTCAAGGTAAGAAAAACAGAACCATCAGAAAAAAAGATGAACCTGGCTTGAAGGAACCGTAAAACCATCAACAAAGATTGAAACTCCACTAAATATGGGCTTTGCAGAACTAGAGCCACCAAAAGAAGATGTTGAAGTTTCATTGTCAAACTGGTTATGCAGTTTCCGATTTTTCTCTACCATATAACTGCATTCAAAAAGCAGTCGAGTGTAACATAATTAAACAATTTGATGCATGATTATTCTAACATGCTGGAGAGGTATAAAATTTATATTCGCAGTTCCTCTCAATCTCAAATTATTTCAAGTAAAGCAGAAACAATTAACTAATAATCACCGAAATTCTCATCGTACTAAAAAAAATTTTTTAAAAATTTTAATCAAAGAATGCAGCGGAAATGTACATGTTCCCTGTCTGAGAGTCCCTGTAGCTTCTTTAAATTGGCACCAAAAATGCAATAATTTCCTGAGCATCTATTTTATCAAATCTCCAATTAAGTCCCGATTACGCATTTTATCAGAATTATCAGAATCAATATTGAGGGGAGATGGAAATCTAAAATCAAAGAGCACCACCTGCTGAAATCGGAGAAGGGGGATTTTCGAAAGGAAGAGCGAGAGGAGGAGAGAGAATTTGAGCCCCAAGCTACGCCTAGGGTTTTCTGGTTAGTCTTCTTCTTCTTGCTGTTATCATTAGAACGATTAGAAGACGCTGAATTACTAAAACTTCGCTTTGAATTTGCAGAGCGAGAGGAATCGAAACTCATTCTACTCTCAATTTCTCAGGGGAAGAGTACCCAGCACGACTGTTATTTTTGCGGGAACAAATAGGGGCCCATGTTTATAATACAAATGCATCCAAATGAAGCGGCAAAATCAGCTTCGCTGGTAAAGGTCAGCGACGAAACTCGGAACGGTTTGGGCTTGCGTCGAGTTTCCTTCGGTGCGTTCCAAACGACAATATGCGTGGCTCGGTGACAAATAAAACGGCAATAAGAGAATAAATAGAGATTAACCCCTTTGCCTGGGATGGATTAATCTTTCATCTAATTGAGTAGGACGGTATCTTTTTTTATTTTTTTTTTTTATTTCTTTTTGGCCAACTGAAGAATGCCCTTGGCATTCACATGAAAAAAGGAATGTGATGGGGCGCGAAGTAAACGACAACGGAGAGCCCAATATACTTTTTTTTTTTGGGTATGCCAAAGGGGCTAAAGTCCAAAGAAAAAAAAGACAACAAATAGCCATATGCAGGGGGGTAGAGAAAAATGATAAACCAAAAGGAGTGAGTAACGTTAGCCATCCAATCTGCGCCTTTATTCGCCTTTCAATACACATGCATCAATTCAACCTGCTAACGTTTATCCAGGTAGTCTTTTATCTCAGCAACAGTGGTGATGTGTTTCACAACCTTTTTCAATGAAGGTAATTCCAGCCCAAGAGTCCGCCTAAAGCACAATTTTCCTATAATTACGTTCCCAAGCATTCCTGAGCCCCAACATAATTCCCCACAGCTCTGCAACTGTGATAGAACAATTGCCCATATTGAAGGCAAAGCCTTCAGTCCATCGACCAAATGTATCACATAGCAGACCTCCACACGTTGCGTTGCCATTACTATAAAACAAACCATCAACGTTTATCATCACCAGACCTGGTTTGGGAGGTTGCCATCGGATGATCTTCTCCTCTTCCAAATTCAAAACCTTCCCGAAACTACCCAGAAGGTTCACTTCTTCTTGAGTTCTCTAGATGCAGCTATGAATGAGGTTATAGTCTGTGCAGGTCTCGTTATTAAGTAAAACGTAGCATCTACTCATCCAGACTACCCAACAAGTGTAACTGAATAATTTCCTCCAAGGTAGGTGACCCACGGTCGAACGACCTGCCTGCTAACCATGGTTCCAAAGGAGCCAGTCACGGGTTTGAAGCCCCATGAACTCGTTCCATAAGCACGGATCTACAATAGCTTGTCGAACACTCTAGCTCTATCACAATCCCTTAAGCAAAATGACACTATTTCGGGAGCCAAACGAACAGTGGTCAGAGAAAGCAAGGTTCCTTCGATGTTATAAGACAATCATGTGAAGGCGATCATGGGCTATCAACCAGAGGAAAGATCTTTTTTTTTTCCCCGAACACTCCCACTTCCAAATCGCATCCCAAAACTTATCCTTAGTTAGGGAATCTGCACTCAAGAGGTAATTGTACACACAGGAGACCGTAAAGTTGTTGTCTTGAGACCACTTCCATGAAATGGTATCCTGTCCTTTCTGTTATGCAAGCTGAGAGACAGAGTATGATCAATCGAGAGGTCTACAATAATTATTGCTAGAATTATACACATTAGTTATTTTAAATATAAATCATACTCATTAGCAATGTCATGAAAACTGAACTAGATCAGCCAGTTCAACCAGAAAATCAATGAAGCAAACACTAATCCGATCCTATAAACCTTCAAAACTGAGTATTTGAAAAGCCCATCAAAACTAGAATAATCGGTAAAAGCCGGACTTAAAATGGGCTAACCAGTTAACTCATAACCATGGGCGAATTTCAGAGCCCACACCCAAGCCAAGGAAAATTCACTCCTAGTCTAATGTTAGAAAATCTGCTTATCATTTTGTGCGATGTGGGTCTTGCATAAGTCTGAAAACATGACAAAAAGCACTGGTAAGCTCCCTCCCGGAGGCAACACCAAAGGCAATGAAAAATCAATTTCGAATGATGTTTTCGATGGATTAAAATGGTGAAGCAGGTAGTCCACATGATGCTATGCGTTTGGTGTTGAATTATCGCGGTGTCCTGGACCTTCTTTCAGTTGAACAGGTTTGCACATCTTTGCGTGATAATGTTAGGCAATCCCTCTTTTCCCCACCGAGGCTTTTCCGCTAAGACCCTCCGCAAGTGCTATGCAGAAACCAGAATCCTTGTTGGTCACATTGTGGCATGTTGGCTCAAAAGAAGATTGAAGACTTGTTCAGATTAACCTTTTGCCCACTCATAGCGTTGGAGAATCTTAGTTAATATATTCTCTCCGACATATTTACTTGATTTTCATTAGTTTGCAAGAACAGGGGAACTCACCCTCTTTTTAACTGTATGGAGCTCCTTTTCTCTCTTCTCCGTTTGGTTTTTGCTTGAAATCTCAAATTTTGTTTCCAGGGGGGAAAAAATAGAAATAAAAAAAGCCCATGTTGTTGAAGAGTTAATAAAAGGAACTTCGCCCCCCAAACATTTAGAACTCACAGCTAAGAACAGTATTTCATGGATTCACCCTCGGTTTTTCAATTCAACGTGTAGTTTAGTCATGGATAGCATTTTCTCTTGGAGTATATTAAAACTTTATTTAACAAACTCTTTAAGATTTAGACACATGAAGCAACAGAAACATTTAAATTTTCAAAAGGATAGTAAAATGCAAATACATTTTCAAAAGGTTTCTTCAAAAGTTACAGAATATATCAAAAATCTTTTAGGCATCCAGATTACCTTTGGTTTTATAGAACATATAAAAAAATTATTTGGAAATGACAATAAAAATAATAATTATTATTATTATTTTTTTTTTAATATATAAAAATAAAAAATATATATTTAATTACTATCCATTCGATTATAATTTAATTATAATCCAACTATCAAATTATAAAACAATATCTCATTGAATTTAATAGTCGGTAATTTTAAAGATATTACTCATTAGTGATTAAATTAAAGAGTAATGATTTTGAAATATAATATATTTTAGTTATAATATAAGAATTATTAAATATTATTAAATATAAAATAATATTTTACATATTAGAATTATACTCATTAATTACCTAAAAATCAAGTTGTCCATATTAAAAGCTATTAATTATTAAATAAGCTAATATTTTAAGTAATTAAATATAAAATATATATTAAAATATTATTCTATATTTAATAATTATTTTATATTATATCATAAATAATTTATATAATATTTCTGAGTTCATAATATCATCACTCTAGATTAAAATGGAAGCCCTTACCAAAAGGAAAATAAAATAAAATTATAGAGGCATTTTCACCATATCTTGGGTACACATAATTAGATATAATATTAAATAATTTAATTTTTAAATTATTTAAATCCATAAAATTTTATGAAAATCATAATTTATTTTACAAACACATGTGCACAAGCACGGAGACCCATAATACGAAGTATATTGTCACAAGTTCAAATTCTAGTTACATTGATTTCATGAGGTTAAGCACAAGAACTTTTTTAAAGTATTGATCCTCTTTCATATGTGTATAAATTGATTTAAACATTATTGGGCTATAATAATATGGAAAATAAGGTGAATTTTTTGGTTCACATTAAAAAATTAAGTGCATCATTCATTTGATAGTAATATTTTAGTGAAATTACCAATACCTTAAATGATATATTACCATTACGTTAAGAAATCCTATGTTTGACAACCAACTAAAGGTAATGTTTTAGTAACTTTACTAGCACTTGAAATAATTATTACTATCACAATAAGAGGTCATTATTAATTGTAAGAATGCTAATTGTAAAATTTGTCTTACAATTAAAAATAATTAAATAAAAGTTTGGCTCTATGAAAAGTTTAATATTTTGAATTTATTTAGTGGGGGACTAATTAAGGCATGTTACTTGCTTAATCCCATGACTCCATTGAGAAGAAAACTCTATGTAATCACAACCCCAAAAAGGAAATGCCTTGTATGTTAAGGCATGTGGTTGTTTGGGTCTTGGGATCTACCAAACCAACTTTCCTTCCTAATATATTTTGAGTAGAAACACTTCATTTCCTAAGATGACTATAGATTGAAACAAATCAAAGTTTCATGAGTCACTATTATAAGGATATTGAACTTGTATTTTATTGAGTGTAAATGTAGGACATAAACTAGAGTATTGTTACAACGAATCATGATAAGGGAATAAGTTATTAAAAAAATATAAAATCTAATATGTTGCAACATAATGAAATCTAATTTGTTATTCCTTAGACTCATTTTTGACACACCCCTACAAGATAGAGGATCCATTGGAGACTCCAATCTTAGAACAAAAATGAAGAAACTAACTGCGACCCAAAGACTTTGTAAGCATGTCTGCTAATTGATCTTTGGAGCTAATATGCAGAACACATAAAGAACCATAAGAGACTTGTTCTCAACAAAATGATAGTCAAGAGCCAAATGATTCATGCTTGAATTATAAATTGGATTAGCACATAAATACATTACTCTTGTATTATCACAAAATAAGGTCAAAACCAATTCAAGTAATAAATTCTGAACCCAAATAACCTCTGCTAATGCATTTCCTAGTGCCTTATACTCTGCTTCTATGGATGACCAAGAAACAATTTTTTGACAAGTTGACCGCCAAGAGATGATGTTTGAACTTAGATATAATATATAAGTTGTAATAGATTGTCTATTATCCTTAACACCACCCTAATTAGAATCAAATAAAGTTGTAAGATATGTAGAAGAATCTTGCTTTAGGAATAGCCCATTATGAATTGAACTTTTTAAATATTTGAGAACTCTCTTTAATGCTTGCAAATGCAATTGTGTTAGAGCATGCATGAACTGAGACAATTTATTAACAACAAAAGAAATGTTAGGACGAGTTATTGCTAAGTATTGTAAGGAACCAACAAAGCTATGATAAGATGAAAGATCAATTTTTAAAGAACCATCAAGAAGAAAGGAAGTTTTAAAGGAACTTAAAGGCAGGGGTGTGGATGGACCGAAATTTGCTTCATCTTGAGTTCCAACTTGATTTCAATTTCGGGACAAAAAATTTGTCCCGAGTCTGATCTAGCTTAAACTTAATTGAGCCAGGGACAAGCCAACGGGCCATTTTTTTTATTTTTAAGAAAAAAAATTTTAAATTTTAGAAATTTATATTTTTATATTTGTTTCAATTATTTTGAGCATATAATCATTTTATATATATATATATATTTTAAATTTATGCAATGAATATGAAAAAACATGGATTCAAAAGAAAAAATAAAAAGAAAATGAAAATATAATAGTTAAAATTTAAAAAAATATGCATTTTCTAATTTTATTTTTCTTACATGAATGTAATAATTATACTTAAAATAACTTAAATATAGATCTTAACCCCTTTAATTATCTATAATTTATAAAATTTTTAAAAAATTTGGCTAAAATTATAAAAGACCCTTAAAAATGAATTCTTTTCAATTTAGTCCCTATCTTTTTATATATAAATAAATATATATACCTCAGGTCGAGCCCAGGCCGATAAAGCTAAAAGGTTATCCCGAAACCCATCCCAACCCAAAGTATTCTCCTGACCTGATCTTGTTTCAATTTTTTTTAATTTTCCTGACTTATCCCCTCCTAATAGTGCTTGGATCAAGCCGAACCAACCGGGTAGGGCCAACTTTGCACACTCTTACTTAAAGGTGTAACAACCTCCTTTGCACTCACCATGTTAAACTGATTTAATAAACCAATATATGTTAATGTTAAAAGAGAAACAGACCTAGCAGAGTAGAAATAACCTCAATGCCCCAAAAATTAAGCAAAGAACCTAAATTCTTGATTGAAACCCGATTGATGAGCTTGTGAACAAATTTATCCAATGACTCTAAATTATTACCCGTGAGGACAATATCATCAACATAAACTAGAAAATAAGCAATAATTCCATTTTAAGCATGAATAAATGAAGAAGCATCAATAAGTGGTTGGAAAACTAAAAGCAAGCAAAAAAATTTGCAGTTTAGTGCAACAAGCCTGAAGAGCTTCTTTGAGACCATATAACACCTTTCAAAGCTTGCAAATGTAATGTAGGTAGTGAGGATGAAGATAGCTAACAGGTTAGATCATGTAGATATCTTCATGTAGCATGCCATGCAAAATGCATTATTTACATCCAAGTGATGTAATAGCCAGTTTTGCGATAATGCAAGACATAAAACAATCCATATTGTTATACGTTTAGTGACAAGACTAAAAGTCTTGAATAATCACACCGTAGTTCTTGTAAAAAAAAAAATTTGGCCATAAGATAAGCTTTGTACTTGTCTATTGAACCATTAGGTTTACATTTTATGCAAAAAAACCACTTGCAACTGATTGACACATGAGATGATTTTGGAACTAACTCCAAAGTACCATTTTGTAATAGAGCATTGAATTCAACATCCATAACTTTTGGCCAAAAGGGGTCTTTAATAGCTTGGGTCACCATGGTAGGTTCAAGGGTAGTGGGTAGTGGGTGTTTAGTAATGAGGTTAATGTATATGACATTCAAGTATTTAGGATTTGATTTTTTGATACAAGCTAGACACTATGGAGTGGACTATGAATTGGATGGTGATGGAGAATGAATAATATGTGGAGAAGAGGGGGAGGTGATAGGGGAAGAAGGTATCAATGGATGAGAGGTGACAGGAGAATATGGTTCTATAATTGAAGTTGATGTAACATTAGTTAGAATAGGTAAGGAGGAAGGGTGGAGAGGCATTATAGTATTAGACATGGTCTAATATGGTGAAGGGATAAATGATGAACCATCGATAAGAGAATGAGTGTTATTGTTAGTAGGAAGATTAGATTGCTCATCAGCCTATGGAAAACCTGCATGGAAACCATCTCGAGCAAGGTTGCTAAACTCATAAGATTTATTGCAAACCTAATGAGAAAAGACTTTCTCAACAAATTTGACATGTCGAGAAAAATACAAACGCTTTATGGTAGAATCAAGACATTTGTATGTAGATTGGTAAGTAACTAAGAAAAAAAATGCAAGGAATGGACTTAGGTTAACGTTTAGACATGGTATATAATTGTAACTAAGAATAACACAAACATCTAAATGTTTTAAGATGCTTATAGTTAGGAGATGCAACAACCTTAACTACTAAACACGTTAATTAGTCATAATTAAGCTCTTAATCATTGATACTTTAAGTTAAATACTATTAATAATTCATTAGATGAGGGATATATGGAGAAAATTTGAAACTTTTCTATCATTTCCAGCCACCAATCAAAGGAATAAAGAAAATCTTATATTTGAGGATAATTAAATTATCATATCAGACTTCCATTGCTTGCCTAAGTGACAAAGAAGGGCAAGACTCCTTTACATTGGATTACAAGTTAATACACATCATTACCATAAGAAACTAAGATTTCTAGGCTAAACTTAGAGTTTGAAAACTTACACTATGACTTGGAGTGATTTCATTATGGTTAAGTTGGTCTTTGGAATCTTTAAAAGCTTCTCAACACTTCCTTGCTATGACTCAATGGGATACTGGAGCTATATTTCAAAATTTCACGATTCTTGTCGCAGTTCAAACTCACTACACCATAGTAAGGTGTATCTTTAGAACTACTATTCTAGGTTCCTCGATTTTTGCCATGGTGAAACCTTCTTACGCTACAGTGAGATTGCTCTCAAGAGCACTCTTTACTCATTCTTCTTGTGTTGCGTCGTGGCCTAAAGGGCTAGTGGGAGGAATGCATTATAAAACACTAAAGTGACAATAATCTTAATAAGTGCACCATGGGTTTAGACCCTAGCTAGCAAGGGATGGGATTAGTACTATCACCATGTGTAGGCAAACATATGATGGTATAGATGAGAGTATATTAAAAGGGAATTATATTTGAGGGTTTTATTTGAAAGGATTATATTAGAAGATTTTAGACTGAAAGAATTGTGTTAGAGGGCGTTAGTCTAAAAGATATTTGGGAAGAGCAGCTGAATTGGGCATTTTAAAAAAATTTAAATCTTTTTTACATAGGGAACCTCAAATTTCTATTCTTTTTATAAGACGCATCTTTTTAAAATAATCACTTTCCAAAAAATAGTTTTTGAAAATAAAAATATTAGCTCAACTTATTAAAACAAGAGAATTAAGTGAAACTAATTTTTAGGCTCCTACTTTAAGTTTGAACAATATATTACTTTAAGAATAAAAGTGGGATGATAAGAAAGATGAAAGATATCAAGATTTATAGAGGTTTAAACCAAGTTGGTTCTTCATTATCTATTTAAGTACAAAGTAAGAGAATTTTATTATCTTTAGATAATTACCAACAAGTACACATAGGTAACCTTAACACTAATGACTTAGTAACACTTGCTTTTACAACCTACTCATAAACAAGCAATCCCAACACCAAGGGCTCAACAACGCTTGTTTTTATAACCTGTATACAAACAAGCAACCCCAACACCATAGACTTAGCAAAACAAGCTTTTACAGTCTCACAACAATTATAGGATTGTTACAAGGTTCTTAGAAACTTGGCATAATATTTGATGGAAGGTTTTGAAAAACAAGGTATTAGCTAACTTGAAGTATTACAATAGTTTTTCAAAACTCACTAAAGAGGATAGAGCCTAATTAACCTGGTAATACATCACAAAAATAAAATATTGAACTCTCCTGAAAATCCTCTTAGTCAGCTTTTCACAATTAGGTTTAGTGGAAGTGGTGGCTAAAGTGTAGCAGTAATTGTCTCATGACAAAGGCTTAAGTGTTTGAAGTCATAGTTGAAATTAGTACTTGGTTTTAGTTCAATTAAGTGAAAAAAAGTGCCTTAATTAGCCAAAATATGGCACTTGTATGGTTAAATAAGTAATGAAGGAATATGCATCATGACAGAAAACTCCACTTACTAGTACGAGAAGTAAAAGGCAAGAATGTAAGATAGAAAATCTCTTCACAATTCATTGTGTAATAAATCACTCTTCCTTCTCATAGTTTGTAAATGATGGAAGATTTTCCTATAAAAATACACTCTGCATATAGAATGAATGAAAAATGCATACAAAACTTTCTTTTTTCCTTTAGGGACATAGGGCCAGAGATTTCATAATTTTTATTAAGAAAATATGCACCTAAAGACTTATATCTAAGTGAGAACTTTGGCCCAAATTTATAAAACATTTTTTACCCAGATAAATTATCCAAGTGTTGAATATGAACAATATTTTTAATTGTCATAATACAAAATTATTAAAGCCTTTGATCCAACAAAAGGTTATAGGTTATATGGAATATATTATAGGGAAGCAAATTGGAGGGTTTACATTGGGTCATGTTAGATGGTCTTCCCTTTAATGATGGATTTAAAGGGAAATTTTGTTTTTGATAATGATTTATTCAAATGTTTATTAGAGGTTTCCTTCACATTGTTTCCTTGAAAGTTTTTAAGGGTTTATGTCTTATCGAAAGTATTATTATTAGACCCATTTAACTCATCATAAGACGAACGTAATATATTTGTATAATTTGTGTAATGTTTGTTATACCATTATATTTATTATTTTATCTATCAAATCACTATTTTAACTATCAAATTATCATTTTAAAAGTAAAAATACAAAAATAATTTTTTATCCTACCTATTCACTTTTTATATTTTCCTTTTCTTTACATCATTCAACCAAATAGGCTCATTGTGTTAATCTTCACAATTAAACTTTTATCTTGTTTCTATGCTTTGACTATGTTATGAGCTATTCTTGAAGTGGTAAGGTTTTATATAAGAATCATTGTGTCTTACTTGTCCCTCATGTCGTATTATGGTACATTATCTACTTCTTAGGTTTCACAACTCACTCTTCTTTTCATACATTTTCAAATAAAAGTGTAAGACTTAACCCATTGCATTCCGCGTAGCTCGGTGAGCCCTACATTTTGTTCATGCAAGTCGAGAGCTTTTTTATTTTTTAGTTGTATTATATTATTGTTTTGTATCAATTGACTCTATAAATCCATGGACAGAATTCCCCACCCTTTTGCTCTCTTATTGTGTTCAATAAAATTTTGACTATTTGCACAAATTTTAAGATATTTTATTTTCAAGGAATATTCTGTCAAAGTTTTTTTATAAAAATTTTGAAATAAAATTTATATGTAAGCATTGATGTGGATTATGAAATTAAAGTTCTAATACAAATAAATTCTTCATTTGAACCATTTAGGATGTGACTAAATCTATTGAAAAAGAATGGATTTGATTTGTTTATTAAATTTATAGATACAAATTTCACATAATATTATCACACCACCAAACATAAAATGTGACATATTATAAAATCATATTCTTCATAGTTATTTGGACAAGAGTATCTCCATCCCTCAAAATAAAGTTGTAGAATTTTTCATGTGATATAATGATTGGTTTCATAAAAAAGAAAAAATAATTAAGAGAAGAAAACCTGTCTCGTCAATATTTCATAGAAGTTACTAACTTTTTCTTGTAATAATTTCATCATTTAGTAGTATTTGAACCTACCCTAACTAGATTTACAGTAGTAACCAAAATACATGACATCCTAGTTCAAGGTCCCACGTCCCAAAATCCCAGTGAAAATCTTTCCCTTTCTCCTTCCTGCTAAAATAGATGCCCTCGAAAAAGGACCAAACCGGATGTTACATAATTGAAGACAAAATTTATGACCCTTCATTCGGACCCCACTCTTTTCCTTCTCATATTTTCCATCACCATATGCATATAAGTTGTCATATGAGAGATGTATAACTCCAATATGGAGAAGCAAAGGAATCCAACTATCGAAGATACAAATTGAGAAAAATGACTCTTAGATCCATCTTCGATCACTGCTTCTTTGTTGATGACGACGAAACAATATTATCATTCCCCATGGCTGGTAACCAGAAATCAGCACCGTTGCTATTAGCCACGTTAATGGTGCATTCCACTGGAATAAGGCACAACCCTTTGCTCCTCAGCTCTTTCTTTGCTTCTCCCTATAATAACGCATACAGAGTCAAAATCTTATGTCATCAAGAGCTGCCCCAAAATGTTCTATTTATCAATTTGGATTTGATTCCTATGTATGCTTGACACTATATAAGAGTAAATAAAATTCGAAATTAATTAGGTTTATCATGAAAAGTATATTTTTAGAATTGTTTGAGGAAGTTTAGTATAAATTTAGTATACATATCATAATATTTAAGATTATCATGTTAATTTGGTATAGTAATTAAAAACTCATAAAATTAGAAATATATACAATATGGTAATGTGATTTGAGATCTCATAATTTTTGTCATTTCTATAATATCTTAATATCTTAAATAACTTTAAACATTTAGCCAAAGTAACAAATGCAAGTATTTTAATAATTAGAGTAAATTACACTTCTCTCATTTTAGAGAGATGTGCAAATATAACCATTCTTTCTATTTTAAAAATGTATATTTATTTTTAAAAAATGGTAAACTAATTTTTCTTGTAATAAAATATGAATTACAATTTACTTTTATAATATTATAAATATTAAATATGTATTTAACTAATATAAAAGTAATATATTTTTAAAATTTAAAATAAATTAAATTTATAGTTTCTAATATAAAAAATAATATTAAAATATTTTTAATTAAAAAACAATATAATTCCATTTTTAAGGGCTTTGAAAGATAGAGTAATTTACTCTATTATCACATCCAAGATATCTTTTCAGTTTCGGACAAAATAATTAAAAAATTTTGCCTTAAAAAGGCAAAGTTGTGACAGTTTGACTGCGTTCAGTGACCATAAAGAGCTGGCAACCGGAGTCAAGATTTCAGCCAACGGCACTTGCAGAATTGTCACAATCAAGCAGACCCTTCAACTGACTCATCAGACCTAGCTAGTACTTGAATCGTTCGTTCATGACACCAGAAGACAATTATTGAGATAATCTAAAAGAATAAAATAAAGCAAATTTTAAAAACAGCAGAATCTGAGAATAATGAGAATTGAGAAATAGGACGCACAGGTGGTTGGTGACGATGATGGTGATGGGGTGAAGAAGGCAAGCCCTGCAGGTAAGGAGAGCACAGGACCTGAACTTGCTCGTGTAGAAATCTTATGTAGCCCATGGCCTCGTGAAGAACTGAAGCTGTATCTGTCTGCACCAACAATATTAGATATTGCAAACATCACTATCTATATTCTGGAAAATTTAATCTGATCGCTGATGATAGATGAATTCTTAATTTAGAGTCTAATTATTAAAATATTTGAAATGTTGTTTCATCTAATCTCTATCAAAAAATATTTACCAAACACAAATATTTCACATTCTGTTCTATGAATACCAGATTTTGTTCACCTTGCCAAAGGGAGAAACAAGCTTTTGCAACGCTGCAATTCGTTCCCCAAGCTTCTCCTTCCTCTGCTATTCCAAATATGCATAGCATGAGAAATGTATATTATAGTTTGTATATTCGAAAAGAACGTAAAAAGGGACCATCCATTCTTGATTTTCCTCACCTTTGAATGGCCCGTTGAAGTGGGGTTCTCTGCTTTGGTCTTTTTATGGCCTCCAACCGTGCCTAGCACAGACTCGTTTCGCTTTTTCTGCAAATTTAAGCAAAATGAGGAATGGTATATATTATAATAATCACCAAAAGAAAAGCCCAGAAATGACAATCACAGACATTATTAGACTTAGATAAGGAGTGAAGGCTGCAAGAAGCAGAGGAAGAATCACAAGAAGTGATGACAGATTTCTGAGGTGTTTTGTTGGTTTCAGAATAATTCCCAAAATAGAGCGTTTTGGGTGTCTTCTGAGTCGAGAAATCAGACGAATAGCGAAGGGTGTGATTGTCCACATCAAGACCCACATCATCAACAACGTCACCTCCTAATAGTAACTGAGAGAAACTAGTCGCTTTGGTCAGAAGGTCACCTTCAAATACCTGGTTCTCCTCCATTAAAAATGCCCAGAAACACAGAACAAAGTATAAATTGAAAGAGAGAGACGGAGAGAGATATGGGGAGGTATGTGGAAGAAGACAAAGGGGTTAGGGGAATTTGTATGGGTTAATGAGACAGTGTTGGTGACTGTACTTGTGTAAGTGTAAAACTCAAAAAAAGAAGCGTGCAGCGCAGTGAGTGGTGTCAATAGCAGCAGCAGTTAGTGGTTGAGTGGGCTCTTTCCAAGGACGACTTTGGTTTTCGGCGTCTACGGTCAAACCCCGCCTGGCCCGAGGAAACCCTGGTTTCGCCCTCCAATGCAATCACTTCCTGTTTTCTGGTTCGGGTTCGAACCCACATTGTCACCGTTCCCTGTCCAAGTCTCAACTTTAGCAGTTTGGTTTTCAGCCTGTCTTCGTTGTCTATACTAAACGGATAATTTTTTGGCTTTTTTTTTTCGGGGGGGGGGGGGGGGGGGGGGGGGTGTGGTTGTGTGTAGTTCACTACTAAACTGGGTGACTAATATCTTGAAGTCGGATCTCGAGTCCATGAGCGAGGCCCTAAGATCTATTTAGTGAGATTCACAGAGTAATCCTCTAAGGTAGAGACCGGTCCACGTTTGTGTAGTTTCAATACATGGTGACTAACGCATGAAAAGTCTCTGAATTATCTGAAGATAAACATTAATGGCAATATGTTAATCTAAAAAGTACCGATACCTCCCAAAAAAAAGAGCCATATTGGTATTTGGATATATATATATATATATATATATATATAATATGTATGTATGTATCATGCGCCAATATTCATATCGCTTTTTTTTCATTTGTTTGATATGTTTTAAAACGTGCCGGTACATTTAAAATGCATTAAAAAGACTTTGAAACGTCGTTGAAATGCGTCAAAACCCCTCAGGTCGAATCTTTTTTTTTTTTTTTAAGCCTTGCGATGTTTGTTTTAATGCCCGACCCACTAACTCCCTATTTTCCCTCATCTTTCTCGATGGTTTTATCTCTTTAGAGTGAAATCCCTAAACCCTATACTTACGGTAGATTCGTTTGTCCCAAACCATAAAATTCCTCCATTAAATTGTGAAAATCATTTACCTTGTTTGATTTGTTGAAATTCTTTCTTAAGGGTTTCCTTTATGTTATTTATTTTTTAATGTGTTAATTTTTTTAAAATTAAACAAATAAAAATTAATATTTTAATTTTTTTTCACCAAAGATATTCTAATTATTTGGTTAACTTCGCTTTTCATTCTTATATTATTTTTATCTAATTAAATATAAATAAAAAAATATTTTTATTTAATTTCATGTCATATTATACGAAACAATAGACCACAAGATTTTATTCCTTTAAAGCTTATTTTCATTATTATTCTTATTTCTATTCTCACAAAAATCATTTCCCTATACCGAACATAGCATAATCTTTTTATCTTTTTTGGTAAGTATTTTAATTTTTAACATGTATTGCACTTTTGTTATCTTTGGGGCTCAAACAAGGTTTGGATCGAGGCGATCTTACAATTTTGAACTAGGACTAGAGAAATGTATAAGTAAATTTTATTTTATCTTTTGGATATTGTAATCAAGTATATATTTTTTAGTTTTATCTATGTTAAATTCTCTCTTCAAATCATCTTAAGAACATACTCTCTCACATAAGTTTGCTACATACTTAAGATTTTAATTCATAATATTTTTTTAAATTGAACCAAATCAATAAGAAGATATATTATATCATAAATAGTTTTAAGAAAACGTATTTAGTATGTATTTATATATGATTAATTTAATTTATAAATGTATTGAATTTATTTAAAATCTTTTTATGCGAAACTCTATTATTCTATTTAAATGGCTAAAGGTGCACACTAACCCAGCCAATCTAGTCAAATTAAATTAAGTTAAACAACTAAGTAAAGCTGAGCCATAAGGAAGAAAAATTAAAAAGAGTGAAAGGAGTTTATTGGGCCAATCATTTTAGCTTAGTTTGGCTTGACCCAAGCTAGTAGGATGGAACTTGAAAAAATTAGTGAGAAATGGAAATTTATATTTAAAAAAATACTAATAATTCCTAAAAACGTAATTTTAGGTACTTATTAAATTAATATAATAAAATTTATTAAACTTACAAAATAAAGACATAATAATGAAAAAATCAAAGTAATATAATAACATCAAAATTAGTACAATTACCTTGATACCCAAAAAAAAGTATATACTAGAAATAATATAATATGTATCAACTATTAGAACCATGCTATTTGATTTTTAATTGAATAAAATTTATTTATAATTTTTTCTATAATGAAATTCTTTGCAATTTCATTCTAAGTATACTATAAACTTTAATATCATCCTAAAAAGTAAAATGTAATTAATTAAAATTAATAAATAATAAATAAATTTAATTATTTTTGTAGATTTATTAAATTAGAATTTATTTTGAACGATTTATTATTTTTGTAAAATTTTTAGTATCAGTAAACCTCTATATATTTATAGAATGGATAAAATAATTAAAAAGAATTAGTTCAAGAGTCAATAAATTAAGAATAATAGAGTCAATTAAAAATATTAAGAAATATTTAGGCATGAATAAAATATTTAAAAAATTTAGGGTAAAAACTCATAATTTTCACTAAAGAGCGCCCCAGTGCACGAGGCTCCCACTAGGTAGGGTTTGGGGAGGGTAGATGTACGCAGCCTTACTCCTATTTTTTACAGAGAGGCTGTTTCTAGTTCGAACCCGTGACCTCCAGGCCACTCAGCGACAACCTTACCGTTGCGCCATGGCTCACCCTCATAATTTTCACTATATATCAAAATACAATTTTTATAAAACTAAAATTTAAAAATTTTAAAACTTATTTTAGGACAACTAGAAGACGTAGAAATCAAGTGGAGAAGTCATGGAATTTAACTACAAAACCCTAACTAAACTAACTGTATTTTGTTAAAACTTAAGGTATTTTAAATGTAAGAAAGTATTTTTTTGAATTTGGACTAAATTGAGATTTTGTTCTTCCTTTGGAAGAAAAAATGGCATGGGCATAAAGCATAAATTAAATAAGAAGACTTATGGAAGACTTGAAAAGATAAG
Source organism: Erythrophleum ivorense (assembly GCA_026724425.1). Lineage (NCBI taxonomy): Eukaryota > Viridiplantae > Streptophyta > Magnoliopsida > Fabales > Fabaceae > Erythrophleum > Erythrophleum ivorense. The sequence goes on from JAIUCV010000430.1 coordinate 625,188, forward strand.
AAGAAAGAAACAAAAAAAAAAAAAGAAAAAACAAGATTTTTTTAAGAATCTTGTAAATTAAGCCAAAAATTGGCTTTATAAGCAAGAAAAGAAGAGTAGCACATGTAAGGGGAGCTAGACCAAAAGAGAAGGAGAGTTTAAAAAGAGAGAGCAAGAAGAGAAGAAAAAGGAGAAGGAGTTGAAGAACTTTTTAAAGAAAATACAAAGTAAGACATATTTGCTCTAGCATATATGGAGGCTTTGGTTATCTTGATCTTGTCTTCTTCTTTATCTTGTTAGGATCTATAAAGGAACCATGTCCACATGGGAAAAGGAGAAGTGGTTCAAAGAAAGTATATTTTGGTTTTAAGTCACAAAATTTAAAGAAACTTTATAGAAAATTCAAAATTAGAAAAAACAAATAGAAATTTAAGGTTTCCTTTGAAATTAAAACTTTAGGCATCTTTATTAGAATGCCTAATTGCTATATGTTGGTCTAGTATAAGGGGAAAATTTTGATTTATTTTATATTATGCTATAGTTAGTTGAAATTTGTCCTTATAAGCTCTAATTTTGTTAATTTTTGTTATTCAAACAAATGACACTAGATTGCCTTGATTTTTGGATATGTAGTTGTTAACATGTTGAAGTAGCTACCTAATTTATCTCATGATTTTTGAAGTCTATTTGGTACCTCAAAAATTTAGCCAAAGTTGCACTATGGTTAATTTAAAGCTACGCTAGGCCACAGTGAAATTTTGGATGATTTGAAGGACTAGATGATTTTGCAAGGATCTAATACTTGCATCATAGTAAATAGATATGATGACAATCTTATATCTCAAACCTAGTAATTTTTTGCACTTTATATAATTTTATATAATTTTTTAAAATTTAACCAAATTTTAAGTCTAATGTCAAACTCCTAAATGAAAAAAAAAATGTTGTGTTGCATATTTCTTGTTGCTTTGATTTGGGACTTTATAGGAATCATTCCTAAATATATTTATAAATATTTTTGGAATCCACTAAGGTTAGATAAAGGTATGCATAATTTAATTACAATTTGCCTTGATCTTCGAATCCTTATAATAATGGACTAAATTCTTATTGTAGTAATTTTAATTAGGAATTTATTTAGAGATAGTTATTTTGGAAAACCTAACAACTTAAGATAAATCCAAATACACAAAATTATATATGTGAAAGAGAAAGAAAATAAATATCAAATAAGCTATTTAAAAAAATATTAATTCCTTAATATATGAACTCATGACTAGACCTATATAAACATATATAGATATTAACTATGGATCTTATGATTGGACTTATATGAACTCATGATTAGATCCATATGGATATATATAAACTTGACCATGGGCCTTATGACTGGACTTATATGAACTCATGACTATACCCATATGGATATATATAAATTTAACTATGGACCTTTATGATTAGTGGACTATGAACTAAGATTGTGAAAGACATTCAAAATAGATAAAATATCATGTTTCCTAAAGTTTGTTGTCCATGATAATAAGGATGCATTTGTATAACTGTATGTGCATTCTTACTACTCACTTAAATTAAATTGTCCACTTTATTGTGGTTTAGTATTAAATTACTTATCTTGCTAGTATCTAATTATATGAGTTATGGGGGGAAAGAACTAGAAGCTATGGGAGATATGATGCTCTAGGAGGTGATCTTAGAAAATATGATTCTTAAGAATTATGGGACAAAAGATAATATCTATCAACAATGGACCTTCTAGGAGGTGTGTTTTAAGAAACGAGAGATCATCCTCGGGAGGAGAACTCTAATTGCTTTATTTATGTAAATTCATTCTAGGGAAACATATTAATAAGAAATATTTATAGTTTAGCAATTTTATTTATTGTTGACTTATGTTATGATATACTAACATATTATTATATTTTTATGGTATTAGATACAAGTAATTTAAGTTTATATCATCATTATATTTTCTTTTAAGCACTACTATGTGGGTTGGTTGGGGCTCTGCATCTCTTTACCAGTGTGGCAATAGGACTTGTTATTGTGCACTAATGTGATTATGATTATGGTTGATAAATATATCTCAGTTGATGTATTTTTATTTTTATCTATGATTTATTATTTTCTCTATTTGCAATGAATAGAGGGAAAATAAAATAATTTTTTTTGCATGTTATACAATTGAATCATTATTGGCTTTTAATCAATTATTGTCTTATTAAGTACATAAATTCTTATTGTCTTATAATAATATATTTAGATAAGCCATTAGTTCATATTGCCTTATAAGTTTGTGGTAAAGGTGAAGTGGATTTGGTATGAAATCCTGGAGATGGGATTGATTTAGATGATCTTGAACAAAAAGTGGATATCTATAAGTGAAGTAAGACAACTTTTGTATGCTATTTAGAAATGTCCTTTAAAATCTATATAATAAATTAGACTTTTATATATTTTGGATTCGCGGTATTTTTAGATTATAATCTAAAATACATCGTAACCTTAATAGTATTATATTTTGTATAACTATTAAAGATATAATAACTGAACAATTATGAGAAATTTTATATACAACTTTTATAATTTTTGGTTGCCAAAATATGTTATAGAATTGTAATATTATGTTTGTGTGATATTTATAAAAAAAAATTATTGTTTTTAGCACCTTAATTTTGATAGGTGTTATATAAATAGCCAAATTATTAAAAAAAAGTTATTTTTTGTTTTATTACAAAGCTCTTTTTTTTTAAACAGTAATTAGAGAGTATGGTTTAAAAAAATCAAGAGAGAAGGAATTTTGTGAAAGAAGTAAAAATCACATAATAAAGAATATATTATTAGTTATTCTTGGATAATGAAGATAAGACTCTTACTGAAAAAAATTTAATATATGTTTTTTGATTTATATAATTTACTTTTATGATCTATGTAAGAAACAACTTTATTTAAAAAAAAATGTGTTTAAGACTTTAAAACATTAAAAGAGGTAGATAAAAAATTTTAGAGGTTAATTTAAATTTTTTAAAAATAATATTATATATATGGTATGTATAAAATTTTTTTTTAAAAGGCATGACTGGCCTTAAACTCTATAACTTTAATTTGTTCCAACGGGTTGTGCCATATTTTTCTTAAGAAAAATTTTTTTTAGGGGCATATATAAAAATTTTATATTTTTAGAGATAATGTGTAATTATATAGAGATTTATATAAAAATTTTATTTTATTTTTATCTAAAATAATTTATAATTTTATAGAGACTTATATAAGAATATTATTATTTAGAAGGTCACCTTTTAATTTTTATCAAAAGAAACTCAGCTTAGTTGGTTTAACTCGGCCCAGTCACTAATCAAACTAATCTGAGTTGCATTAGAGTCTCAAGTCCAAAAAAAAAAAGAGGACCTAATGAGTAAATTAGACGGAGCCTCTCGAGCTAGACAGAAAGTTGGCATGTACATTCCTGCAAATTGGCATTCCATTTTATTTGCATATCATTGGAAATAACTCAAAAGGCTTATAGCCACCTGCATGGCTTTTCTGAATATTGCAGTTTTTGCTTTATTTTCTAAAAATACACATGATCGCCCAAGAGAAGTACCTTTTTTTTTAATTTGTTCAATTGTTCAGATAACAATAATTCTTTGATTTAATTATTAAACAAATTAATGATTTTTTAACTTAGAATTTTATCACCTATATAACTTTGAGTGAAAAATCAGAATTTTTAATACAAACAGGATCAACACTCTGGGGGAAAATATTAAAAGAAACACAAATGGGTATGCACTACGAATTTCAAAATGTCAAAGTCAGATAAATATCAATGATAATCGTACATGGCTCCTCTAGTAAAATGCAATAAAATTTTTATTTAAATTTGGTGACAATGTCAATAAATTTCAATTTTTTTTTGGAAACTAGATAGTATCACCAAATTCAAAACTTTTTGTTGAATAAAGAGTTAAAAAAAAAATTGAAGTTTGGTGGGTATTGCATCTTAGTATTGTACTATTACATTTGACTAAAAAGAAAAAGTTCTTTTTAATTTTAATTGCATCTTGCTCAAAATTCTACGTTCAATCAATTAACAACTATTGGCCAACAAAAAACCAAATGGCGACTAAAATTAATTGAGTATGAATTTTCTTTTTCAACAGAATAATAAATAATATTTTATTAAAACCAAAAAAAATTTGAGATGATTACGAAACATTCTGCTGCCAGTGAAGCGCCACGACAGACCAATCTGAATCCCACACCCAGCCAACGACAAGTCATAGCCGAACGTAATCCTCTCGATTTATGTCTTCAGTCCCTACACAATAAAGATCTACCCCAATCTTTTTAAAAAATAAAATAAAATAAATTATTTTTCGTTTTCAAACGAATTAACACTTTGTTGTCTTAACTATAATATTCTCTGATTCAAAGTATTACGTTCGATTCATTTAACAATACAATTTTTGGAAAGCGAAAAAGAAAAATCTATTGCAACCCAACTTGAATAGTTTTACACCATGCAATGGCTGTGTGTTGTTTATACTTTATATTATCTTGAATAAACTATACTAATAGGTTTGGTTATTTTTATTTATTTATTTACTTTAAAAATTATATTTGATTTCTTCTTAAATTTATTTTGTATTTATAGAATTAATTTTTTACACAATGTATCTTTTATTTAGAAAATAAAATTATTTAATTATTTATTTTATTAAAAATAAAATTATAATTTTACATTAGAGTTAAACATTAATTTAAATTACATTTACTTTCATATAAAATAAAATTGATATCATGTTATGTAAAAAAATTAATTTTTTTATAAAAATTAAAATAAAAAATATTTTGTAATACATATCAAAATATTAAAAAATTAAGTATAATTTTTTTTTGGAAAAAACATATATATATATATATATCAAATACAAGATATATTTTTACATTATCTATGACATAAGATAATGAGAAAAGCATGAAAGACAAACCAGAGTTGTTTTATTACCTCGTTTTGTGATCACCGATAGTCGGATCCTAAACGGCCAACAAAAAAACAAATGAGAAACTAGTCTACTCTTACACGTGTAATTCTCCAGACCCCATAAACCAACTCATGACCAGAACTCGTTCTACGTCCGCAGTTATCACATAAAAACGCCAACAAATCGCTTTCAATTCTTCGAAGATCAGAGTAGAAGAATCTGCGATAGAAAGCGAAACAAAACCAGCACCCATTAATGATTCCAACGTAAAATCCTATATGAGACACAATTAACCTCTTACAACCACCAGTTCCTCATCCATCTCTGGGTTCCTCTGCTTCCAAGTTGTCCCTCCCATCATCATTCATTCCTTCCATAAATCACTCATTCATCTCCCCCACATTCCCTAACACCCCCTCAAGAGAAACCAAACCATTCTCTGATAATGGACATTTGGTCATGGATATGCGAGCTCCCCAACTCGGAGGAGTGGTCCGAGTCACCCATATTCGAACTCACGAGTTCAGGCCCAGCTCCGGATGGTTCGACCCGGTCCATTCATCTCAGAGCAGACCGGACTTCAGGGTCGGACGCGGAAGCTGCGGTGACTTTCACTGTGTGCTTGCAGGGGTTTCACCCATTCCAAGCCGAAAAGCCTCTTTGGGTCTCTGAAAAATGTCACCTTTCTGGAGAAAAACCCTTCCTTCCTCTGTTTCTCCAACTTCTCCAAGAGATTATAGCACTCTCCCCCAACGCACCAAACAGCACGTGCCCGAGGTCGCAGCTCCAGAAGCTCAAACCCGATCCCATCGCATGGATCATGGACTCTCACTCACCCGAATCCTTCTCCACCTTCTTCGACCTCGTCTTCATCTTACGCCTCTTCTGGCTCTGCGCGTGCGACGGGCCCAGCGAAGCTGGCTCTCTTTATTTTCAGTCATTACTAGCACCCGCACTCGAAACGGTATCGTCTAACCCCTCCTCGGTTCTGCGAACTTTCTTAATCGCCGTGGGGATAGACACGGAGTTGTGCTTCATGCGCACCCTCGGGTACGTAATAGCAAAATGGTGCATTTTAAGAGAGCTAGGCGTAGGATTACAGTCATTAGTTCCGCTGCCGTGTCGGAACCCGGGGTTTTCTTACGCGGCGGAGGCTCACGGTGTTTGGGTTCTGAAAGGCTACGCGCCGACGATGATGATGAAATTGGCGCGCTCCAACGGTCAGAAAAGTCAAATCCCTCGGGTTGATGCTAGGGGGACAATACTAAAGTACGCTCTCGCCCACCACCAACTGGAGGCCCTTGTCCAGTTAGAATATTCCGTTGGATTTCATGATGGTTTCATTCAGGTTCGTGCACGTGTCGACAACGTACGCCTCCATGTGGCGAAGCTGGGGTTCAACAATCAAAACGATGACGCGGAGTACGGTGAAGAGAAACACTTCCCGTCGAGAGTTCGGGTCTGGGTGGGCCCGGAAGTCGGAGCGACGTACGTGGGCGGGTTGAGTTTGGGTCGATCAACGGAGAATAGGGAGAAGGAAGTGGAAGTACAGAAAATCGTGAAGGGTAATTTCGAGAAATTGAAGCTTTCGAAGGCGAAAGCGGTAGCGAAGACATCGACGAAGACGAGGACAAGGAATTGGAGGATGGACCAAGACGCGGAGGGGAATGCGGCAATATTCGACGCCGTTTTGTACGATAACGCGACGGGTCAGGAGGTGTCAACGGGTAGACCTTATGGGCAAACGGGTGATGATCCGGTTCATGGGTTGAGGAGGAGGTATGTCGGGGCGAATAGACCGTTTACGAAAGTCGGGTCAGTGGTGCTTGCTGGAGATGAATATGGAGAGGAAGTGGGGTGGAAGCTAAGCAAGGAGATGGAAGGGAGCGTGTTGAAGTGGAGGATAGGTGGGGAATTTTGGGTAAGTTACTGGCCAAATGAGGCAAAAAGTTCATATTTTGAAACAAGATATGTGGAATGGTGTGACGAGGTTGATTTGCCACTAATTCCTGCGAAAATGACCGTATGATCGACAAGCAGTCAGTGAAGAATTTGTGTAAATATTCCAACAAGATTAGCCGGTACTAAGGGTGAGATTGAAATCTTAAGCATAAAATATGTAGTGATATGTTTCATATGTCTTAATGTCACCATTGTATACTAGTTGGGTGATATATAAAAACAAAAAGTAAAAAATCAATTACTTTGTTAATTTACTTTTTTTTATAATTTTAAAAATTTATAATTAAATTGTTATAGCTTTAGATTTATTTGTTCCTTAAAAAGGGGGACCAAGCTTTATGTGAGGGGGGAAATTAAAGAACATGGCAAAAAACATCAAGACAATAATAATAATAATAATGATATATTAAATTTAAATATAGTTCTTTATATATTTATTATTAGATTTTTTAGGTAAAATATGACAAATTTATAATTCTCTAATAAAAATATAATAAATATATGATTTAATTAAAAAATTATATACAAAAGTCATATATTTTGTCATGTTTTAATTAAAAAATTATACATTTATTATATTTTAAGTGGATAATTTGATAATAAAAATAAAAGTAATTATATATAAGTTTTTACCAATAATAATTATTCCTATATTAGTGACGAAATTGAGTTGACGTGAATCCTACATATTTGAAATGTTAAAAGGACAATTAATTGGCCACTTTCAATGAATTAGGTGCTTTCCCCTGCATGTGTAGGTGTGGGGATTCAGAAATTCCCCTATGAATCTCATACCAAAAACAAACAAAAAAAAATTAAGTAAATAGTGCAGCTCCACCACAATTTATATATATAATAGATTTTAATAATATTAGATATAAATTTAATGATAAGAAATAAATTAAAATTTTTAATATTATAGAAACCCACAATAAAATTTTAAATTATATTAAATAAAATTAAAAAAAAACTTGAGTTAAACTTTGAAAATTAACAATAAATAAATAAATAAATTGAGTAATACTATGTAATAGACCTAATCGTCAATTAAAAAATCTACCTGACCCAATAAATTCAGTCAAAAAATGTGGTATGAGCACCAACCAAAAAAAAAAAGATTAAGCCACTATAAAAAGCTCACTTTTACAATAAAGTCAAGCTTGAACTTTTTTCAAGGCTAGGTCCACATGATTTTTTATAATAATTACATGAATGTTACTAAGTTTCATTCGTTTGTATTAGATTGTTAAGTTTACGTATAATGAATTTATTTTTTTAATTCACATGCTTTGTAACAGTGATTTAAAAGAAATGAAAAATGTATATATTATTATGTTTAAAGTCAATTACATTCAAATTGTTTTCTGTGAATATTTTTTTAGATATAACAATGTTATAATAAAATTGTATAAATTTAATTTTTTTCATATTTAAATATATTTTAAAATCTAGAAGTTTGAGTAAAAAAAATCCAAAAGAGTTTAATGGGTCAAGCTAGGCCTTGCCCTGTTTTACCAGATCAAGCTGGCCCATTTTCCATAAACAATATCAGGTTTGCCCCATTATCAATAATGCCTACCTCTATCAGCCAACAAACATAACTTCTTGAATGGGTTTTTCTCTTGCTTCGATTTAGGCAAGTTGAGTCTGAGATTTCAAGAGGCTGCATGGATCTTTTAAAGCCATACCCTTTTTATTTTCATGATGTACGTAGACGATTCCAGATGCCAAGGCTGACATGTTCAAGTGAATAGTTGTTATTTTGAGAGATTAATTTCATTCCCCTCGATTGCAAAAACATCTTTCCTTATATATGCATACATAAGTACATATATATATATATGTATATATGTATATATGTATATATGTATGAACGTGCTCAGAATTAAAGTATTGGGGGGGGGGTAAAATTTTAAAAAAATTAACAGACTTGTATGTATATTTAATATATATGTAACATATCAACAAATTATATAAGAAAAAGATGTGCCACATAATAAAAGGAATTATGTAAGCATTTTACTACTACTTTATATCCTGGTACTGGCAGAAACAGCTTCATAAAAAATGAAGCCTATGACACAAAAAATGTATACCAGTAACAATATTGTTGAACATGTCATTGACCTTGCCATATTCGCATGTAATTGGATTGCCCACAATAAGCAAGTAAGTATGTAGTGACCCAAAATTCTTTTTTTTGTTTTTGAACTTTTCTTTCCTTTATTATTATTGCTAACTCTAGAAAGAAAGGACTCGTTTGAAATGTAATGGAGGACCTAGATGAAACACTATTGGGTTTTTAAGAGCAAAGGTGAGATTTTAGCATAGAAATAAAAACATCAGGAGGTTTACCTAGGAATATTTCTTCACGGTTCCTTCCCTCTTTGTGTGTGTGTGTGTATTACGACAAAACAATACAATATTCACATATAATTGTTGATATTAGTGTTAACACACTTAATAACTTATTCTTGTTTACATTCCAAGAAAATAATATTTGATATTTAGTTTTAAAACACTTTCACACAAAAGACTAATATTTTGGAATGAGATTTTTTCATAATTCAAATCTTATCATTCAATATTAAAGTATTTCCCTACGATCTCATCTGTAATCATATAGTATAATACTTTATTTAGATAGATAGTTTCTTTTTTCAATCATGTTTTAGATAAAATAATAAATTATTACTTACATAATTTTTAAATTTTTTTAACAAACAAAAAATTATTTTAATCAAGTACGTGCGTATGTGTGTGTGTGTATATATATATATATATATATATATATATAGATAGAGAGAGAGAGAGAGAGAACAAAATAAATAAGCATTGGAAAGCACATAATTTGATGCTATCACAGTCACGTTTATCGCGGCCCATTCTCTCATTGGGTCTCGTGCCCACTTAGGGAAAGTATGACCACCGTCGCATAACTTGCTTTTTATTTATGGGCTTTACACGAGAAGCCAGGTATTACACTGTTTGGCTACAGGGACTTAAATACTAGTATAAAGTCAGCTTGATGAGATGTCAAGACAAAAGTCCGTGATTCATTTAACAGGTTTTTAGTATATAAAATGTTAAGTATAAAAATTAAAAATTAAAAAATAAATAAAAAATAATTTTTATGTTGACGTTTTAAATAAAGAATATAAATAAATAAATATTATCAAATAATAATTATAAAAACATGAGATGGACACTGCAAGAATAAGATAAAAGAAGAATCCCCTTTTATCCTCGTATCAAAGGGCCCTTATATCAGTGTTTCTCTTCTTGTTTTATTGATATCTTATGTTTCGTTTGATAAATGAAGGTGGCAAAAAAAGAAAAGAAAAGCAATATATCATAATCCTGTTTAATATACCTTTTGTAGTATTTAAAAAAGAATTTATTTTTATTTCATAAGCATGCTAATTAAAAATAATTATTATACTTAATTTATATAAAGTCTATTATATCCTTATTATCTTTGCTTTTTTTATTAGATTCTAACAGTATTTTTAAATAAATATATGAAGGTTATTTTTTTATAATTTTTTTTATTTCTATACCATTTTTATATGATAAAACATATAAATAGAATAATGATTTTATTTTTTTATATTATATCAAATATAATTATTTTATTTTATTTTACATCGCTATTTTTTTATTTTTATATCTAATAGTTCTACTACATACGAAATGAGATATTTTTTCTTCTTTCACGAAGGGATGCAAGGCAAGAGTCTAGGAGGCTCGAGAAAGAACAGTGAAGGTTATAAATATTCCATTTAATAGAAGAAGGCAGGGGAAAAATAAAAATGAATCTATCAAATAATCTTATTTGATTTACATTTTGTAGGATTAGAGAAAGATTCAACTTCCATTGCATAAGCATACAAATTAAGAATAATTATGATACGTAATTTATGTAAAATTTATTATCATTTTATTGTTATTACTTTTTTCTATTCTAATATATTATTTTTATTAAATAAATAAATAAAATGATATATTTATTTTTAATATATTATATTAAATATGATTATTTTGTTTTATTTATATTCTTTTTTTAATTTTGTACTCAATAATTTTATATACTAAATTAGGCATAAGTAATTAAGTGAAACGAAAGAAGAAAACGAAAAACAAATAAAGAAAACAAGTCATTTATTACCAAGGGGCAGATTGCCCCTTCGGTCACGATCAGATAGCATCGTGATCCTACATTTTTCTCGTGCTATGTCTGGAAAAATCGAAATAAAAATAAATAATCTTGCCTCTGTTTGATGAGATAACTCTATTCCATAAAATTTAGAAAAATATATATTTCTGACAAATGAGATTCTTTTTAATAGAACAAACAGGTATCCTTAATATTATAATACGGTGAGTGAGAGAATTTTTAATGTTTATAAATATAAAATACAGAATGTTATCAGCTATTTTTTTGTTTACTTTCTTTTTATTTTTTATTTATACTATTAAATATATTGTCGTGTTTATCCAAATCTTTTGAATTTTCAATATTTTAAGTATGTCAATTACATGTTTGAATTTAATACGCAAGAATACAATTATAACAATTATTTTAATTTATAATACTTCTATTTATAAGTATTTCACGCCTTTAAAATGGACAAAAACCTCACACATTTAATTATAATTTTGAGTGAATTAAGTAGTTCCTTCTTGAAAAACAGTATCAACATTTTTTACAGTTTGTTTTGTTGTTAGATTTTGTTCAAACATGATAAAAGGGAAAAAATCTATTTCCTTTAAATAAATACATGAATAAAAAATAATTATTATATCTAATTTATATAAAATTTATTATATTATTATCATTTTTATCATATTTTTACGTAAAGGTATATGAATTATTTTCTCATTATTCTTTTTTGTTTCAAAACTTTTTTTAACCAAATAAACAAATAGAATAGCATCTAAATATAATTATTTCATTCTATTTACATTTTTATTTTTATTTTATTTTCATACTTAATAATTTTGTATATTAAAAAAGGTGTTAGTAATATCCTCTTTCCTTATTGGCACATTTCTTTTTTTTTTTTTTCATTTGGTAGAAGGTACATTTAAATGTTAGATCTTGTTGGTATGTTAAATTGATGCCCTGTTACATGGTTAGGGCTTAAAATAAAGCATTACATAACTTTTAAATGTTAAAATGCATTACAAATCAACATGTTAACAAGAAAATAATTATATCATTAATTAACATACATGAAATTAAATATTAAAATTAAAGAAATTAATGTACAAAATTTATTGTAACAACGAAATAATTCACTCTAAAATGTTTTTATTAATTTTTAAAATAGATTATATTACTTTATCTTGAGATTGGATTAAATTAAATTACATTTGATATATCTTTTATTTTAAAAATTATACTTAACTCTCTTAATATATGATGTATATTATAAATTTTTTTAAATTTACTTTTTGTCAATAAAGTTAATATTTTTGCATAATATAAAATTATATTATTCTTAACATAACAGTCAAAATAATTAAGTAATAAAAAAGCAAATATTATATACAAATTAATTCTATTAATAGAAAATAAATTTTAAAATTGTAATATATACTAAATGTTAAGAAAATTAAATATATAATTTTTAAAAAATATAATTTAATAAAAAATAACATAATTTACTTTAAACTTTAATTAAACAATTTTAAAGAAATACATTGTTGTCGTAAGAAAAGAGATTGGAATAAAAAATGTTGGTTTAAGCGAAATGGCTTAACTTATTCACCGCCTTTTGGCTTTTATACTGAGCCAGCAAGGACCCAAAGGCGGTGGTATTTTCGAAGAAAGACAATCAATCTTGGTTCTCTCGTGATTCCGCTGCAACTTCCACCTCACCAAAGCGTGCAAATTACTACATTTTTGTGGTCCACGCGCCGGCAGCCCGGATCGCTCGCTCGTGGTGATGAGTGGGTGTTTTTTATAATTTAAATTTAAATTGTTTAAATTTAATTTAAATATTTTAGATTTAATATTTTAATTTTATTTTTAATTTAAATTATTATTTTTTAAAATTCGTAGTTAAAAATCATTTTTATTCTTCATCCTATGTCATTATAAATATAAAAAATAAATTTAAGTTGTTTAAATTTAATTTAAATAATAAGATGAGTAAAGTAAAAATGAGTTAAAAGTCCAATTTACACACCCAAGTCAATGTGAGAGAAAGACAAATCAATTGATGCACAGGGTTTTCTCCTATCAAAGAAAAGGATTTTATAGATTTTTTTTAGAATTAGAGAGAATGACCATAAATTTTTAAAGAAAAAATTATTTGTAATTTTTATTGTTAAATGTTTTAAACAAAATATAATACATATATACTTTTCAAAAAATAATACGATAAATATATAATTTTTATAAATAAATAAATATATATATTTTAATTAAATTATATATTTATCATATTTTAATTAAAAATCATATATTATTATATTTTAATTAAAAAATCTAATACTAAAAACATAAAAAATTCTACTCCATATTTAAAATTATATATAATTTATAAAATATTAAGTACAATTTTTAGTTTTTACTTTAGGAAAACTTTTTTACAACTAATATTATATGATTGTGATTGATATTTTTCTATATTTTATGTATTTGTTACAAAAATTATAGTAAATATTACTTTATTCAAATTATTAAGTATTACTTGTCAAATATTTTGATAAGATAAGTTGATTAGTTTTCTTTTACAATGCAAGGTTATATAATTACAATTTTTGGTTATATATTTATTAAAAAATCGATGATAAGTATTTATAGAACCTACTTTAATATCATTTTAAAAGTATTTATCTTAATAAATTTTTACTATTTTATCATACAATCAATGACAGCATAGCATGCGTATCTAACATCTCCTTTTTGAGCAGCGACATAGAAGGTCTGCTTCGCTGCTCAAGTGGGGCCTATTCGTCTATTCCCTTAATGCAAGGAGCGGCCATTTCAAAGCAAACCCATCTGCTTCCTTCTGTTCTCCCCACCACCGACTCCATATCACTCTTGTGATTTCCCTCTCTATCTCACTCGCACTCATTGATACCATTCTCCGTTAATGGAAGATGCAGAGTGGGTTCTGGTGCGCAGACCCCCACAGAAAGACTGGTGGAACCCAAGTTCATTGGGTGATGCACAGGATGACTCTTCCAGGCCATTGAAGCTTACTTTTTCTGGTCCCGCAACGCACTGGACCGATGCTATTCCTATCGGCAATGGCCGTCTTGGTGCTATGGTCTGGGGTGGCGTAGCTTCAGAAATTCTCCAGCTTAGTGGTAATAAACCATCATAACCTTCTTGCTAACTCCACTCGTCAAGGCTTCTGATTTAGCATCTCTTAGGTTGAAATGAGAATGAGAATGACACTTTTTGAACATCTGGGTCGTAATTAGTAACTGCTAATGGGGATTACTCTAAATGCTGCAGTGCTAATACGGAGATTCTGCTTTTCTTTCTTTTTCTTCCTTTTTGTATTTTGGGGTAGGCAACTTATTTTATGCCTCTTTACAACCACGAATACTTTACTTTTATAATACTTTTCTCATGAACTTATAAAGCCTAGTCTTTCGAAGTTCATCGTGACTGACCAGTTAATTGACACTATGCTGTCTATGGACACTGTAATTCGTTGCCCCGTAGGCTGATTAGCACTGGGAACGACAGATATTGTAGATTCTATGTTTTGATTTGTTTTGGTCTTATTCTAATTATTAAAATTTGTTATTGGGACAATAACTTTGAAGGACACAGAAAATCTAGTAGGATGACCGCATTGTATCTTTACTTTTTAGATTCCATAATCTTTTTCCGTATCCTTTAAGATCATCATCCAGTGTTTTTCCTGGGTTCAGCGAGAACTGGGAAGAATGATTTGCTCTGCAAATTCCGTGTTTTGCATAGATAGGCATTTTGAGTTGTAAATTCATATTTTTAAGATTTTAAGGATAACGTGATGATGCGTTCTGCATAATAAAACCATTTAGCTCTCTTTCCGCGAGTATATAGTGTAATAACTTCAAGATGTACCGTTCTTTCACAGAGGACACACTTTGGACTGGAACCCCTGGCAACTACACCAATAAAAATGCTCCAGAAGCACTTGCTGAAGTCAGAAAACTTGTTGATGATGGAAAATTCTCTGAGGCTACAACAGCAGCTGTCAAGTTGTCAGGAGATCCTTCTGATGTATGTATTCTTATTACTATTATTATGTCTGCCCCTAATCAAATTTTAGGATTCTCTAATTTACTAGATTGATGTTAGGGTTGACTCCCATTTAACAGGATATATATTATATATAGATAGGGAAGGGGGAAACTGAATGATTATATAGAAGCTGTAGATCAGCACGAACACTATTTCTGAAACCTTTTCTCATGGTCTAGACTTCTAGTAATACAAATACATTTTAAAACTTGGTGCAACTACTTTATATTGATTTTGTCAACTTGAAATGATGAAAATAGAGAAATGATAGGGGTTCATATATGTCCTCAATGCTCTTAGATTTTAAACACTGGAAATCAAGGAAAAAAAAGAAAAGAAAAGAAAAGAAATAATAGATTGCTGCTGTATCCAAAGTTAGATATGTAACAAGACAACCCCAAAAGCTAGATTTTTTTTTTTAAATCTTCATTGTCCTTTAATTCTTTCTGTGTGCATGTAGGAGCAGGGATCAGGGGGAGACAGAGAGCTTAGCAAGATCTTTTCGTCTATTATGCATAATGATAGTGTGCAACTTTCAGGGTGACTATTCTACTTAAGTTTGCCTCTGTTGTTAACTGACAACCCCCAAAAAAAAAACATTTATTGCTTCATGCTAGTGACATGACCTTTAAGTACGAAGACTAGTCACATGCTTCTATTGAACTATCGCCCTCATTCTTAGGCTACCTACTTTTTCGCTTAAATGCTTGCTTAGTTGGTAAACAGTTAAATTTTAAAGTAGAAGTTTGAGTTAAGAAAGCTTTATACAATATTAGTTTTATTCTTGACCATAATTTCTTGGTATGAAGGTTTATCAACTTCTTGGTGATATCAAGTTGGAATTCGATAATTCTCATCTTGCATATTCAGAAGGAACTTATTACAGGGAGTTGGATTTGGATAATGCAACAGCAAGAGTAAAATACTCTGTTGGTGATGTAGAATTTACCAGAGAACATTTTGCTTCTAATCCAGATCAAGTGATAGTGACAAAGATTTCTGCAAGCAAATCAGAGTCAGTATCATTTACAGTGTCTCTGGATAGCAAATTACATCACAATTCGCAGGTTAAAGGTCAAAATCAGATAATTATGGAAGGAAGTTGTCCTGGCAAGAGGAAAGCGCCAAAAGTGAATTTAAATGACAATCCAAAGGGAATTCAATTTTCTGCAGTTCTTGATTTACAGATTAGTAATGGCAAGGGGACTATACATGTTTTAGATGATAAGAAGCTAAGAGTTGAAGGTTCAGATTGGGCTGTTCTGCTTCTGACAGCATCTTCTTCTTTTGATGGACCCTTTACTATGCCTAAAGACTCTAAGAAGGACCCTACTTCTGAGTCTCTCAGCAAAATGAAGTCAATTCAAAATTTGTTGTATACTGATCTTTATGCACATCACTTGGATGACTATCAGAATCTATTTCATCGTGTCTCATTGCAGCTTTCCAAGAGCTCCAAGAATGTTTTGGAAAAAAATGTCTTGGACAAAAGGAAATTGGATTCCTCTCTAGGTAACAGTTCTCAAATGGGGGGCGGTGATACTGTTCCAACTGCAGCGAGGGTCAAATCTTTTCAAACTGATGAAGACCCTTCTTTTGTGGAGCTCTTGTTTCAATATGGTCGATATCTACTAATTTCTTGTTCACGTCCTGGAACTCAGGTGGCAAATCTGCAGGGTATATGGAACAAAGACATTGAACCTCCATGGGAGTATGTTTTCCCTTCTTTGCCTAACTCCTTTCTCGAAGAGAAAAGTAATGGTATGCTTATGCTATAGCTTAGTGATAAGGTGGCTTGAGGTTTTGATGGGAAATTGTGGAAAACTTACTCTAGGCTTAGGAAATTCTAGATTATTTGATGCATCTTGGAACTTTCAGAAACTTTAGAAAGTGTTTTCTGTTTTATTTATTTTCTGATTTTTATTTATTTTATTTTCTTGTTATGGGCTCCCTATAAATAGCCCTCTCACTAGTTGCATGACAGTTTTCTGAAACATTTTGAACTAGATTGTCAGATTATTCACTGGATTTCCCTCCTTCCTTCCTCCCTTCCTCTCTCTCTTTATCTCCCCCTTTTCCCCAACTGTTTCTACATCAGGATTCTAAATGGGTATGGAATATCATATTTATATGTAGAAAGTAGTTCCATCCAGAACTCATGAAAGTTGAAACATAATTTGACTCCTCTTTTTTTTTTTTTTTTTGGGTGTGTGTCAACCAGTGGTGCACCTCACTTGAACATTAATCTTCAAATGAATTATTGGCCATCCCTTCCTTGCAACCTACATGAGTGCCAAGAGCCATTATTTGACTACATTTCCTCTTTGTCGGTCAATGGAAGTAAAACTGCAAAGGTAATTTCTTCTTTTTGCTCCCTACTTCATATCTTGCTTCGCATATATAAGGAAAGGATCCTTTATTGCCTGTCAGTGACTTTGTGTTATACTAGGAAACCAAACATTAGATTAGAACATCTTGCCATTACTATAAAGTTTGCTTTCAGAATACATCCCCACAAAACAATTTTATAATTAATGGGGAGAAACAAAGCAAATTACAATTTTGTTTAGCAGCTGGCTTCCATGTCATGAATTTTATATATTCTATCCCAAAAACATTTGGTCCTCTCATCCCGGATACAGGTGAACTATGAAGCAAATGGTTGGGTTGCACATCAAGTGTCTGACATATGGGCTAAGACATCTCCAGATCGAGGTGAAGCTGTTTGGGCGTTATGGCCAATGGGCGGAGCTTGGCTTTGTACCCATCTGTGGGAACATTATACCTATACAATGGATAAAGTAAGTACTGATTTTCAATAAATTATCCAGGCCTTTATGACTTAAAATCATTCACACAAAATTCATCTTGTATAAAGGGCAGTATAAGGGGGAGTTAACCATTTTAACTTTCTGAGTTGTTGAATTTTCTAAGATCTGGGAATGTCATAGTTTATAGAGATGAGGGTTTTTTGCATGTCAAACTACTCTGCTAAATTTATGGCATGATAATAGTAAAAGTGGAAGTATTGACTTGTTTGATTCATTTCAAATTGTGATTAGAGTTCTACATAAGTAAAAGGGCAACTAGTGAAAGCTGCAAAACCATTTTTTTGTTGGTGTTTTACTGTCACAGTAAATTTCACTGCTTTGAATGGGAAAGAATAGGAAAGCTATTATTAATTATTTATAAATTATGAATTAATTATTTGTAAATTATGAATTAAAGATAAATATGAGAATAATATTGCATTAGGATTCGGAATAAAACTAATATTTAAATTATTTTGTTTTATTAGTTACTTTGTTATCCTTAGTTACTTTTTTGTTAGACTTTAATAACTTTAATAATTTTTTTTTTATTAAGATTTGGTATTTTTATCATTTTTTGTTAGGATTAGAATTTAATATTATCTTTATTTTAAATTATTAAAATTTATCTCCTGACCTCTATATAAAACCCCGAGTAATTAGGGTTAAATAGTACGTCTGATTGATCATTAATAAAATCATTAGATATTATCAGCTGTCTCTTTCCCTCCCTTCTTCTCCTTCCCTTCATTTTCTCTCTACATCTCCCCTTTTATTTTGTATCCCCCACCTTCTCCTGTTGTTCTACATCACTATGTCTACTAATAGTTCTAGGATGACATTGGTCTATATTGTATAAATATTTTGAAGTAAATATGTAGTTAGGGACATAATTGGAGTCTCATTTTATTATAACATGATGATAAGGATGCAACTTATCTGCTGCTGTTTTAATCAAGGATTCTCTAGACTTCTGAGATAGTGAGGGATGTGATTTCTTTATTTGTGGTCCATATGTCTGTGTATTTTTATTGTTAAATAATACTATATTGCAAGTCAAATTTGCTCTATGTTGCACTGTTGCTATTGTATGTGCATCAAAAATCGGATTTTAGACAAGTGATGGCTAATATTTCTTTTACATTAGGATTTCCTTCAAAATAAAGCATACCCTTTGTTGGAAGGATGTGTATCATTTTTGTTGGATTGGTTAATTGAAGGCCGTGGTGGATTCTTAGAAACCAACCCATCAACTTCCCCTGAGCACATGTTCATTGCTCCGGATGGAAAGCAGGCTAGTGTGAGCTACTCATCAACCATGGACATGTCAATCATAAAAGAAGTTTTCTCTGCAATTGTTTCTGCTGCTGAGGTGAAACCAGTCTTAGTCTCAGACCAATTCTTGTTAATAATTATCCTAATTTTATTGTGGATATTAAAAGATTCTTATGAACAGGTTTTGGGAAGACATGATGATGCTGTTATCAAAAGAGTAATTGCAGCTCAGTCTAAGGTTTTACCGACGAAGATTGCTAGGGATGGTTCCATTATGGAGTGGGTATGCAATTATATTTAGTTTTGCCCAGTTGGACACTTTTGGCATATATTGTTTTGTCTGCTATGCAGTGACTAAGTTCTAATGTAGGCTAGTAATTAAATTTTAAGGTTAACACCATTTTTGTGTATATGGCAGGCAGAAGATTTTCAGGACCCAGATGTACATCATCGTCATGTTTCGCACCTCTTTGGCCTGTTCCCAGGGCACACAATAACTCTTGAGAAAAATCCAGACCTCTGTAAAGCAGTGGCTTATAGTCTATATAAACGAGGTCTATCATGAGAACATTTAGAAGCTAAATTCTTTCATGCGATGAGTTATTCTCTTAGTATGTATGGCTTTTATTTATTATGTTATAAACTATATCTTGAAAGAGTTGGAACATGTGAAGTCAAAGTCATATGTAAGACAGTAATATAAAATGCAGTGGGATTGAGATCATCTGCCACCATAAGGTTTCTATTTGGTTCATCTAGAAGACTGTTAAATGGTTCACCAGTTAAAATATGACGTAGTCAAATTTATAACCACTATATCTATGCTTAACTCGGTATATATGTGAAGCTGTATATTTGTTGGCTTTGCTACCTAGAGAAATATAACAGTGGTTGATGTTCTTGCACAATGTTACAGGAGAAGATGGTCCAGGGTGGTCCACTACTTGGAAAGCTGCACTATGGGCACGTCTTCATAACAGTGAGCATGCATATCGCATGGTAAAACATTTGATTGACTTAGTGGACCCTGACCACGAAAGTAATTATGAAGGAGGACTTTACAGCAACCTGTTCACTGCACATCCCCCTTTTCAGATTGATGCCAACTTTGGGTAAGCTTTTTAATTGAAGTACTGTAACCTGTGTCTTTGTTCAATTTTCAGTTCTGCCATATTAAAGCTTATGATGGGTTAGTTACTTACAGTAAGTTGTTGCAGAAAGTTAGTTGTTATATGTTGTTTATGGCTTCAACCTTACTACATGAATCTCATAATTTTATGAGACATAGGATAAATATATGCCCAAGTACCTGAAGGGGTTAGCTCAGTTAATAATAGGGAAGACAGTCTTTAACTATCAGTCTGGGTAAGAACTTTGGAAGTAAAATCCTCAATTTACTAGTACTATATGAGAATGTGGGAGGGTGCACCTTTAAGATTGCCCAAGAAGGAGATTTCAGGCAAACCCTGAGAACACATCTATTTTTGTGTATATGTATAGCACTTGTAGTCATGCAAGAATATGTTATTAATTTGAACATTTCTGCATTTACAATGTCCAGCTACATTAATTGCACACTGTCCTGGTTATTGTACCCCAGAATGTGGTTCTTAGTTCCTTGGATTATATCGTCAAGACTCAAGAGAAGCAAAGCAATCTAATTGAAGAGCATCCCCAAAAATGTGGAGAAACTGTTTTCTGATTCTATTTCATGAACTGAATCCTTGACATCATACCTTGTTTAAAATAACTTCGTTTGGAAGATATGAACGTAAAATTTGTGCATGAAAATCTAGCTGTGATGATACTGCTGCCTTAGAATCAACAATGCAGTAACAAAAAGCTTATAAATTCTGCAATATTTTTTTTTTGCCGGATTTTTTTTTGGGGTCAGGTTTTCAGCAGCAGTTGCAGAAATGTTTGTACAGAGCACAGTAAAGGATCTCTACTTGCTTCCCGCTGTGCCTCGGGATAAATGGGCGAATGGTTGTGTAAAAGGATTGAAAGCACGCAGCGGGGTGACAGTCAACATCTGCTGGAAAGAAGGAGATCTGCATGAGGTTGGCCTTTGGTCAGAAAACCATAATTCCCAAGTGAGACTACATTATAGAGGAACCAAAATCTTGGCAAGTTTATCATCAGGCAGGGTTTACTCTTTTAATAACAAGCTGAAGTGTGTGAGGACATACTCCCTTCCTTGATTCTTACGGTCATATCATTCAAGAGCAATTTTTTTTCCCAATCCCCGTAATAAATCTATGAAGTTGTATTCCTTTGTATACGTTATTTATCATGGGATTTGATGTTGGTTGTAGTTTGTTGGTTGATCACCATAGATTTATCTTTTTGCTGCCTTCGTATTATTCTTCGTGAGTCATTTAGGGATGGAAGATCTACAGTGGTAGTTAGGCCCAAAAAATAAAAGGAAAAAAAAGATCTATTCAATGGCGGAGTATTCTTTCCTCTTTGTACGTGACCTTACTGCTATTACCCTCTCGTATTAATACCCAGCTCGTTACGTTATGAGTGTTCTGTTGACTTAGAGAGCTACAAGGTGTCGAGAGAGAGGTTAGCTTTGAGAGATTATATGGAGGGCTCTAGACAGTGAAATAATTTTTCAGTGAACGTCACATTTGAACTTCATATAACACTTTATGTGGATTTAATCATATTTCAAAATATTTAAATTAAGATTCAACCCAACGGTCAAAACAATCTTTTTGTTAAAAAGAAGAAGGTCAAAGTAACGTTTTATCTATTATAAAGAATAAAATAATTGTTACCCAAAAGAAAAAGAATAAACCAAAGAAGTTTTGATAGTAGTAAAAGGCTTAAGTAGTTCGTATAAAATTTTAGGCTATAAAGTGTCAAAAAAATGAAACTACTTGTCTCTTTTGTGTGAGAGTTGATTAGGTGAATAATGTGAGTTCGTATTTGGGAGTAAATTATATATTTTTTATTCTTAAAACATTATAAAATTTTTAATTTAGTATTTCAAACAATAAGATTTCTCATTTCGTTTTTGTTGACATGGATTTAATGAGTTGTTGGCATAGCATAATATAATGCTTATAATTATATGACTGTTAACTTGATAAAGTGACCATCTCTAGTGTAAAGAAAATAGAAGACTACAACCATTAAATTCATGGGCTTTTTGTAACTTTATTCAATACTACAGAAAATTATAAATGGACAAAATTGAGGGCTATTGTAACCCCCTATTCTAAATATACATAATTTATTTAAATGAGATGTCCAGCCTAGATCTAAACAAGAAAAAATAAGCTGCTTCTTATAGCAAAAGCAATTTTTCTACTGGGAGAATAAAGCAGAAAATTTTAAAAAAAATTTCAAGCATAAATAAAAGCAAAAAATTAATTTTTAAGACAATTGTATCTTACAATTCTTAATTATTACAATTATTTTTTAACTTTTTATTTTTACTTAACCTCTTGAATAGATGTTGTTTTTAGTAATTTGACAGAAAAAAACATTTTTTTTAAAGGAGATTTATCCGACATAATACGATTAATAAAAATACTTGTCAAATATAAACTGTTCTTGCTCAGAGTAATTCTTACGAAACTTTATTAGAAAAATAAAGTGTTTCTAATAAATAAAAATTCGCAGCAATTACACTAACTAGCACCCCTGTATAGGCCTACTTTTTGGAATTTGGATCCACTTTTGCTTGACAAGATGTAATTTTGTTAGAAAAAGATTAAAAAAATATATTTAACAAAAAAGGAAGTGAGTTATTCATACATATTCTCACCTTCTTATATTACATACTTCCTTTTTTAATCTCTCTTGAATTAAATAGTACAATAAATTCAAATTATATATATATTTTTCATTTATTCCCTTTTTTCTCTATATTTCTTTCCAATTATACGTTGCGTATTTACTTATTAAAGTACAGCAAATCCAATTGCCCAGCCAACTAGGCAGGTTCTTAGTTTGAGCTCAACGACACCGTTTCTTCTCACAAGGCATATAGCCCAACAGCGCAGCGCTAAACCTTCGATAAGCCCCTCATTCTTCACATCTTTGGCTGCCCTTGTTTTCGTTTCTGCATCGCCACTCTCACTTGCAACCTCGCACACTCACACGCACAAATGGCATGGCGTTCTGGATCTCTGTCTCGCTCGTTGATGTCCACAGCTAGGGCGTCACTTCGCCCTTCTGTACAGTCGCCTCTTCCCCGCGTTCGTCCACCGCCTCTCGCCGCCCCTCGCCTCCACTCCCGCCGATTTTCCTTATCCGCTTCCAGGTACCACCCTTATTGCTCATTCCGGAGCTTCGCTTCCATCGTCATCCCACAAATATTATAATTTCGATATATGCTTCACGCGTAGGCGTAATTATGCCTAATTATGGACGATTTTGGATTGGGAGCTCAGGACTTTGCACGGATTTGCTACTTTGAGATTGGACGTCTAGAATGAGTGAATGACTAAATTTCTCTAATGAGCAATTTACAAGGACACCATTGCTCAACCTGAAACTAGAGGATTAAATTGCTTTACATGTAAACTATAGGGACTAGAAGTACAATTACGTCAATAATAAAATACTACGCTAAATTTTAGTTTTATATAATGATAATATACTAAGCAAATAAAAGTTCAGCCATCAGAGAGGGACAAATACAAATATCATAATCTGAGATTGATTGTTGTTTCTTCCTTGCTTTTCTCATTAATTTACTTATAGATATAATACTTATGTGCTAATATGTCTTGTTTTTTCTGTCTAGGAACTTGGGGGAATTGGGATGCACGCAATCCCTTATACCCCTGCATAGTTCGATGGCTGCAACCTGTCTCTCATCACACTTTGCTGTCAGTGCTCGTGCTTGTTGCGAGTTGTCCAATGGTACCTTCCATCGTTCTTGTCAAGATCGCTAGTAGTCTCTTTGTGAGTCTTGCTGTTTTAAGGAAACTAAAAGACATGAAGACAGTTTATGTGTTTTATAGTCACTGTTTCTCAAATCCCTCTCCAAAAT
The DNA here is from genome assembly GCA_026724425.1 of Erythrophleum ivorense. Classification (NCBI taxonomy): domain Eukaryota; kingdom Viridiplantae; phylum Streptophyta; class Magnoliopsida; order Fabales; family Fabaceae; genus Erythrophleum; species Erythrophleum ivorense. The sequence goes on from JAIUCV010000430.1 coordinate 649,485, forward strand.
GCTCATTATCGTTTTCTCATGAGTCATGACCCTAAAATGGATGAGAGAGCCTTAATTTGTGGACCTAATAAATGTTAAGGATTAGTAAGTGCTGCGTTGCTCAGTGAGCAGTAAATTGGGTAGAAGTTACTGGGGTTCAGATTCTCTGCAAGTCCACCCTCTCTCCAGTCATCCAGTCTCGAAGGTTAAGTTTTTCTTCTTCATTTTTTGCTTTTTAAAAAATCAAAAACAGAACAGAAAGAAGAAGTAGATACACAACTGGACAGACTGGAAGGAGAGGGAGGACTGGAGAGAAGCTGCAGGCAAGTTACCGAGTCTTTTGAACTAGGTTGATAAGATGGTACTAAGACTCGGATTTATAGGTAGGAATGGAAAAGATGGTTGATGCACAAGGACATGGATCATACAATGGCAGGAGGAGAATGCTGCATCGTAGGTTCCCTTTATTTCGTGAATTCAAAACCATGAATTCTCTAATATTTTTAATTTCAATCCTATACAAGTGACTGCGTGATAATTTTTAAAATCAATTTTACTTCCCTTGGGCATGCTCTTCAACGACTTATTGCACGGGGTACCTTGTCACTCCCCGTTTTAACATTCTTAAATTTGGCCCAAAAATTCTATAGTTGAAAAACTTATTCTCTGAACAGTTAATTTGATTTAGTCTCCAAACTGAATGGAAACTATAGATGTTATCCGGCCAGGCTCATATATTTGCTAGCTCTCTCTCTTTTTTTTTTTTTTCATTCATCTGTATTTCACTCGTTGGTTTTGTACAAGTTCCCTCACAATTTTGGATTACTAGAATCAGAAAATTATGTTTTTCAACATAAAATTTGGAGGCTTCATACCATGAAGAAAGGAATCCAGGCGTTCTTTTTTTTTTCCTTTTTTTTTGGGGGGGGGGGGGGTCATTGTGGAGTGGGAATTTGTTGCCAATTTACTATATGCATAAATTTGCTAGTTTCACAAAAATAAAATACTTGTAAGTGTCGTCCTTGAAATTGGCTGTATGCCTCCCTTCAATTCTATTGATACTAATAACGGGTTAACTCCATTCCTTTCACAGGTGATCCTGATTCCTAAAGGTGAAGTTCTAAATCCCCACAGATTGTTATGGTTAAACTCTTTTAAACGGCCCCCTTGATCCAGCTCCAAACTCTTTGCTCTGAAACACGTGAACTTTTGTGCTTATGAAGTTGCTCTATGCTTGAAAATCTTACTAAGAAGTCAATTTGAAAGCTTCATGCAGCTAGGGAATGGTTGTCAAAAGCTTCAGTCTATACTTTCATTTGAAGGATGATTTTAAACTCAGTCTTTATCAATTACTCTTGATGCTGAGTCTTCTATCAGAGTTGCTTTCTACTATTTTCAATCGTTACATTTCTTCTTAGCTGAGGTGCTAGTTGGATGTGCTTGTTTTGTTCTTGACAACGCTATTCATATGTTCCTGGTCACAGTGATTTTACTGTGAAAAATGCCGTTCGTGTGCAAACTGTTATGATTTGTCAAAATTTTCCTTTACGATGTTGGAAACAAGTGATCTGAAGCTGATGCTTGGTGTAATGGCATTTTCTAACACTCTGATGCTGCGTAATTTACTTTACTTATTCACTTTATCCACAATTTGTTTTGTTGCTGCAGTTACCTGATGGAGCTGTTAGATCTGCGTAGCTGCATTCAAGCATATCAAGGATGGTTATAGAGGGTAGTATTAAAGAAATCTTTGTAGGAAGACTCATCTATTCCGCTATTACTGACTTGGGGGGAGGGCGGATCTTCTTCATAATTGCGATAGTTTTCAAGCAGATTAATTCGTGCCTGATTTTTGTATCTGGTTTTGGATAACTGCTGTACTTTGTTCTTCTGTTTCATTTTACTTTTGGAAAATAAATTTGTTTCCTTATTGCTTGCTTTGTGGGGACTTAGATGGGCAGGAAATGGGAATCGAAAGAATTCAGAGATCTGAGCTTTTAAGTACTCAAGGGGGTATAGATAACCACAAAAATAGATCCAGTAGAATTTAGAACGAGAGCGGTTGAGATCAAGCCCTGCCTTTTTAACATTGAGAAAATGCTTTTAGGGTGGAATTGGAGTGTTTCCATAACCCAAATTGGGTAAATTCGGTGTGAAGTTACTTCATGTTAGGTTTTCCTGCAGATCAAGCAAACAAATTCATGTACATTTTGGTGAGCTCGACTGGTTTTATAAGGAAAGAATATATTTTATCTTCCCAAATTGAGGTCTAATTACAAATTAAATATATAAACTTTAAAATATAATAAAATATTTTCTTAAAATTTGAATTAAATGAAAACGTTAAATCCAATTTAAAGTTGACTGGAGATTGTTTTCCTGTTTTAATCATCTTTGCATTGAAAGATGACAATAATAATGCATAAAAAGAGGTTACATATATAGTTAATTTTAATTTAAGATTTAGAGGGTGTTTAGTTTTAAGAAGTTATATTTTGATTTTTGATTAAATCTTAATTTATGAATATAAAATAGAAAAAAATTATATGTAATTCGTTCTATATTTATTATTAGATTTTTAATTAAAATATGATAAATATATAACTTTTAAATTAAAACATAATAAATATATATATTGTAAATAATTATATGGTTTTGTAATTAAATTATATATTTATTATATTTTAATTAAGAAATATAATAATAAGTACATAAAAAATTACATTTAAATTTTAATCTTATAAAATATATTTTTTCCTCTTTAAAATTGCGGAACATGAAATGAAAATAAAACTCCGTCGGCAAAGCCAGTAACTAGTCTAAGAGCTATAACAATAATTGTGCCTAAGTGGTTATGGGGTTTGTCGTTGGGCGTCATTGGAAGTTTTGAATAGAGCCCAAGTGACTATTAATGGGGTGACGTGAAGCTGCAAGGAATGAGGTAAAAAAGACAAGCTTGTTTATTTTTCAGAAGTTCAGAAAAATAAATAAATAGTGTCCCACCCTCCTCTACTGTTTAGATGATATAAGGTCATTAATGAGATGGAAAAATTTATAATTTTATTTTTGTGATGTTAATTCTTTTAAAAGAAATAGGCAAACCGAGAGGATGAAAAAAAAATTATTATAAAAAAAATAAATCCATATCAAACCATCTAATTTGGGGTGGTTTAAAATTTAGGGAATGGAATATGTTAGAACGGTTCCAAACCATCTCTACTCACTCCAACCCATTAGGTTTTGAACATTGAATAAATGGTTAAAATGCTTAAACCATTTCATCCCATCTCATATCACTTGCAAACTATCCTTTCAATCAAGTTATCGTTTATTATAATTTTGAATAAATTATTTTCAATTTTATTAAGAGATATTTAAATTATATAACCTTATCATTTATTATAAAAATATATACAAACCTTCTAAACTAAAATATGATCAAAATATTTTAAAAAGTATTAATAATTTTTTTTTTATAAAAAATATACCTTATTGAAAAATATTTTAAATTTTTAAATTTTGTTTTATTTATTTTGTATTTAAAATTATAATTTATTTATTCTAAATAAAAAATGATTATTTTTACAATGATCAAACAGATATTTAATATTTGTTATATTATATAAACAATTAAATAAGGATATTTTAATGAAAATAAATATAATTATGGTTTATATTTTGCTGCAATAGAGTTCAATATATATATATATATATATATAATAAGAACATATATAATGAGGAGGGTGTAATTTATCCGAAGTTTTTTTCGTTAAGCCTTCATCCAATCAAGTTTTTTGTATTTTTAAGTCTTTTGGAAAATATAACGTAATTTAGTGGTCAGGAGCGTGCCGCGCCGAGTTATGCATAATGGAACTTTCACTTAATGGTGTGTTTGGTTGGGGAGCTTTTGGAGAGGAAGGGAGGTAAATTTTTTTTCCTTTAAATTGGGGGGTTTTGGAGGAGAGGAGAGGAGTATTTTTTAAGTTGTAATTTATTTTATTATCCCTTAATTTTTTAATATTTTAATATATTAATATTTAATAAAAATTAAGAAAATTTTTTTCTATTAAAAATTAAAAATAAAAAAGATTGGAATTCATAATTTTTTTTAAAAATATTAATATAAATAAATTTTTTTTATAAAAATAAAATTAAAATAATATAAGAACAAATTTATCCAAATATAATTAACTCCCTTCTCCTCTCCTCTCCTCCTCAACCAAATAATAATTTCTCTTTCCCTCTCCTCATTCCTTTTAATCAAACAGAACTCATTAAATCTCCTTTCCTCCCCTCTATTAACCTCTCCTCCATTGAACCAAACAGAACCTTAAGTATGAGAATGATGAATAAAAAGTGTCTACAAAAAAAAAGTGTCTTGCACCACATGAATTTTTTAGTTTAAATTTGGATAGTTTATATTTATTTTTTAAAATTTTGATATTTATTATTTTAAAAAATACAAAATATGATATAAAAATATTTTTTAATTATTAATTTAAGAAAATAATAATTAAAACTAAAAGAAATATGAACTATTTAAGTTTGATTTCAACAATTCTTGTAATGCAAAGCACTTATTTATCACAAGTGATGGATAGAGAATCTAGTCGTAGCAGGGAAGACCTCACCTTTTCTGATTGTCTTTCAGAATGCAAAATATTCCTATTTTTCTAATTTGAAAAAAACACAAACTTCTTCCTCCCGATTCTATTCGAATCCTAGTCCGACCATAATTATTAATTAATGAAAGAAAATCGAAGACCACCCAAACCTCAGCTCTGGATCACATATTTGGGGGATTAGATTGGAATTAATCAATCGACAAATGCTGGTAACAGAAAACGACAAGGAACAAGAACATATATACAGTTGTTGTGTTGTGTCTTTCACTTTTCATTTTGCATTTGGAGCTCAAATGGTGATGCAAATATAGTGTCTTCTGAGCACTTTAGGGTGACATGTCTGACTCTACTTTTGGTGTGTTGTATATATATCATTTTCCATTTGATAAAATATTAAATAAAAAAAAAATGTGTATTATTCCTATTGGTCTTTGTATTAATGCATAATGGTTACTTGTGTTATTGTTTCCATCCACCGTTACGTTTTTCATGAGCTGCAACCGCGGCTTTTTGTTGTGCAGATTTTATTTATTTTGTTAATTACAGTGATTTAGCTCAAAATCTATTATCCATTACTATGTGATTAATTTTATCATCACTAAATCATCATACCACGTTGTTCATTCAAATTTTAATAAAATTAATCACGTAAACTTATAATGAAATAATTTATATTTTGGAACAGTTTGAATCGTGAAATTATTGCTTAGTTTGCTGACAACTTTCATTTGGAAATGTTAACTTAATGAATAATAATCTTAAAATTATTATCAGTTGGACATTCATATGATTATTCTAGTTCGACTTAAGCTTGAAGATACTATAAGCTACTTACGTGATAATTAAATAAATTACTAAAAAAAAAAGAATAGACTTTAAGTCATATAAAGACAAACTAAGTTTTAATTACATCATATATATATTAATCTATAATTTACCTTAACTTTTTTTTTGAAAAGAAATATATATGTTTTTATAACTTTGAATTATTTGTAAACATTCTCTTTAACTTTTGAATTCAGAAGATCTCTTTTAAACTATTACCATTTAGGATTTAGATTTTTATAGTTCCCATTCACAAAAGAATTTAAATCTTAAAGGGATATAATACATGAGATCTTCTTTTTATTTCAAAATTTAAAAGAGTTATTTGTACATAATCCAAAATTAAAATATGTACCATTTGTAATAATAAAGAGATTTCAATCCTTAATGCAAAGAACTTCAGCAGTGTACAGCTAATAGCCTTACTTTATTTTTTATCAAGTGATAAATAATGCGCTAGACTAAAATTCCTATTGGCATCTTTGCTCTTTCTTGTTACAATAATTTCACTTTTATCTTGCTAAACTTTTTTCGGCTAATATTTGCCTTCGTCATCTTATTTGTTTGGATCTAAATCTTGTAAAATTTATAATAAAAAATCATAAAGATGAAAATTATTTTCAAAAATTATAATTATTATCAAATTTTTAAAAATTTATTATTGGATGTAGAAAAATTCATTAATTCTCCATGCTCAATAATAAATTTCTTAAATTTAATAATAAATTCCCTCAAATCTAATGCTAACTATAATTTTTAAAGATAATTTTAATTTTTAAAATCATTTATTATAAATTTTACAAGATATAAGTTTTTGGATATAATTTTTTTAAAAAATTATCAATTGGATACGAAGCCCGAGGCAAAGTTATTATATACTAACTCATAAAAATTTTAAAACAATAATTAAAAGTAGTTAATTTTTTTAATTTTGTCTCAAATAAATTTTTTTTAAAAAAATATGTGTACTTTTTAAAAAAAAATTAATGACAATCACTACTCATAATTTAAATAATTTATTTAATAAAAAATATAATTAAAATATTACAATTAATATATCAGATATAAGTAATTTTTTTATATTTTAGATTAAATCAAGTCTAAAATTTTTTTTTTATATATGAGATAAGGAAAAAGTGTATATATATATATATATTTGATGATTTACACCCCTAAAGGTGAGCTTTGGCTGGTTGGTGAGGTGTTCCGATGTGTTTCAACATAAAAAGAAGAAATTTTTTAGGTGCACGCGATATGTATGTACACCTAGAAACTAAGATTTAAGCTGTACACAGCAAAATTTATGTATAAATTAAATTTTAAGTGTTAAATATAAATGCACTCAATACATAAAAGAATTAGAATTGCTCGAAAAGTGGGATGGGGGCTGTTGAGAGGTAGCTGTGAAATTATCCCCAGTACGAATTTCATGAGGGAAAGACCAAGTACAACTACAAAGTGGATTCTTCCAATCGTTGAGAAAGAGACCAAAAGAAAGGACAACTAGTCCTAGATGCCCTTATCCGAGAGATTTTTAACAAAAATTTTGTTTATTAAAAATAGATTAAATCAAATCAATTTTTTCTTTAATTGTTATAGCTAAAATGTTTTTAAATTTTTGTCCAAACTAGGATCTGATCTTAGCATCCACTCTATCACATAAACTTTGCGTATTTAAAATTTTATTCTCAATGTGTATTATAACAAAATCAAACCTACGTTGACATGACACTATTATTTTTTATTAATTGAACTACTTCTTTTAGATTTTCTCAATTATTAAAAAAATATAAATATATTTATTTATTTCTCAGTATAATTTATTGTTAACATTTTTATTTAGCAAATATGTTTTAAAATTTGTAAACGGAATAATTTAATCATTGAAATATCACATTTTTCAATTTAGGCTTTTATAAATAAAATTTTTCAATTTAATTTTCAAAGGTTTCTGTCCAATTAATATAGTCCATTCATTAAGTAAATTTTCTCCAATTAATAAATTAAAATTCACATGGCTGCCAACTAATGATCCGGATTTGCCCAAGTAACATTTCCTCTAAGCAGGCATCATTTAAACAAAAATTTCTCGCAAAAGATCACTTAGTTTTATGAAATTTGTCTAAATAATATTATTTTAAAAATACATATTATTAGAGCAAATTCAAGTTATAAATTAATAATCATATGACCTCTAATTTATTAAATAAAAAAAATTTCTAACAAAAATATTTCTATTAAAAAAATTTTAGAAACTAAATTAATTAGCTTTATCGTAAGAAAAAAAAATCGAATTCAGGAGAAAGATGACTAAACCACTAAATTATTCAAATTTCTAGCGCTTCCCACACTGTAGGTATGCTGTGGCCCCTACAGGTTTGAAAAGAACTCCAAGAAGCCCCAACAGGAAGACACCCACGTTGATATTGTCTCGAACAGAAAACACTAATTTTGAAATGGCAACAAAGCCACCCTATATCATCTACTAACTTTCCATCAACATTATTGGCAAAAATCAGGGTCCCATTCTTCCCCCACAAAACGTCTAATCAAAAAAGCAACGAAAAGCCAAACCAATCATACCCTAATTCACTGTGTACAGAAGTTGGAAGCTTATCAGCCACTTCTTCAGCCTCCCAACAAAAATTTACATAAGCAGGACATGGAACTTACTGTGTGAATGTCGTTCTCACCATGTAGACCACTTGACTTGAACAATGCACTGTGCTCCACAGGGATGGATTTGCAGACACATGCATCCATCTACAGGAGCCTAACTTTAAATGCACCATATAATTTAAAGGGTCAGAAGCCAGAAGCAACTTTCGCATACGGTTTGCGAATAAAAGGTGAGAAATGAACAAATCAATTGATGTACCAGTGGCCAAAGTGGAGGATACATGCAATCTCCATCTTTAGGCCTATCGTATCCACCCTACTCAAGAAATGTTTATCACCTAGATTTGGAGGCATTCGTTTGTAGATACAGTATGCATAAACTCATCAATCTTTGTTTGTTAGATATGATTAAGGGAATTCTATCATATTTAATTGTAATTGTATTATTGTTTTTTTACTTATATATAATTAAAATCCATAAATAATGTGATAGAAGTAACTTACCCAAGAAAATCTATATTTGTTGCATGATGGGTAAGGAGTACATGGCAGGCAGTTCAACCTTTTATTCCTATAGTTACTCCTAAGATAGCTAAGAAAGGTTCGAACTTTGCGAGGAGAAAAAAGGAAAGAAAGGGGAAAGATGAAAGTGGGGAATCCTAACTTTGACAAAGGCAATTGTGACGATGACTTAAGCATTGTTCTCTGAAGCACCAAGTAACAATAGGTGGGGTCACTGATTTTGATGAGATAAAATAAACAATTTACAAAAAGGAAAATCCAGTCTCACTTCCATCATACTGTGAGAGAAAACCCCCCTCCACTATGTTTTCTATGTATTCAATCTAGATTCCCACAAGCAATTCCATCTATTCAACTTCCTTTGAACCCCTGAAACCCATCTAAAATTTTGGAAGGGAATGATCATCCAGGAAGATGATAATGGTGATGTAACGGCTAAGGAACTACAAAGCGAAGTAATGAACAGAGACAGGAACGATGGAGGAGGTGAACATGAAAATCCAGAAGAGTGGTTGAACCTGAGTTTGGGAGGCACTCAGCTCTCAACAACAGCAGGAAACCCAGAATCACAACCAAGATCATCATCGACTACCAAAGTTTTCTCGTGCAACTTCTGCATGAGGAAATTCTTTAGTTCACAAGCACTGGGAGGCCACCAGAACGCCCACAAAAGGGAAAGAGGAGCTGCCAGAAGATATAATCAGTCTCAGAAGATGATGACAATGATGGGTATGTCCATGAATACTCCGATGCTTCGATCACTTGGAGTTCAGGCCCATTCACTGGTGCACAAGCCTTGCAGAGGTGGAACAACGATGGTAGCGAGCTTTCATGATACTTATGGAGGGGTTGGAATGGGATGTAATCCTTTCATGCCTGAGGATCGAACGGATCTGGTTTGGCCCGGCAGCTTTCGTTTGGATCCACAACAAGCCAACCCACCAATAGAGTCAATCAAGCTGGATTTAGACCTCCGACTCTGAAAACTAGTTATTGGTCTGATCAAGGAGCTTCATCTTTCCTCGGAGCCTGAAGAGTTTTCTCGTAATTTTAAGCATGAAACACAAAGAATTAGGGGATCCATCACCTTGAAGAGCCAACATCTTAGATGATGGTTCTGCTGCATATTAATCTAGAAGAATTATAGAGGTTCAGCTGTTTATTATGGTCGTAGCACCAGATAAACCGAAACTAGGGCGTGTATTTTTTTTGGTTCATTGACGCTTGAAATAATAACAGTTGTTCAGTACACGTACGAAGTTTTGTTTGCTTCCTAACCATCGAAACTTGATTTTCTTGATTCTATACTAACATCTTGTTGATAAAATGGGGAGGAGAAGATAATATATATATATATATATATATTTCGGACAGAGCAATGAAGCTCACAATAGCATGTATATCCAAGCACGTACACGAAATTCTAGTCTTATAAGAGACGAGATGCTTCCAACAGATGAAAAGTTTCATTTCTAAGATCTCACTAAGATGAGCTTTTACCCCAAATTCACTTTCAAATCGATTAAGTTATTATTAGCAGCGCCCCTCTCTCGCCCCCCCCCCCCCCCCTCCAAAAAACCGAAAAAAAAACTACGCGAAACTTATCAGGTGTGTTCTTCAAATCCATCGTAATTGAGATAAAAATATTCACGGAAGCAATGATAAAAAGAATAATTCTGCGCCCGCCCGCCAAAAAAAAACCCAAAAAATTAAGCTCGAAACAATTCCCTTCCTATTTGCTAAATCTACGTGCTCTGATATCCATTCGCCATGCTACTCATCAAAATAACACGAACAATTGGGCCAATTACTACCTGTGGATCATGATACATTTAGAGTTGCACGAAGCCTACGTTGGTTAAACAAAACATGCATATATAAGATGACAGAAATTTACACAAAACTGGAGGTGAAGCTTTCAGGTTTTAAACAAAGCTCCTCTTAAAAATCATCCTGAACAATCACTACGAGTAAACGCCTGCATGCTCTCACTGTACTTTTTTTTTTCAATTCTCCATTTTAAATGGTACAAAATGATTAGTGTTCAATTATTGTTATTACTTTCAGTTTCAGTAGCTTTCTCCAAATGAGGCCATATCTAAAGGTCAAGACCTCAAGAAACTTTAAAATTACAATATTGGAAAATTATTCGGAAAAGCTTCAAGATTAGTATGCTATCTACTGTTCCTTAGATCTGCGCTAGATGCCCGAGAGTCCACGCCATACCATGACCCGCATCTTGTAATCACATAAGAAGCAATTGATGGATTCAACGGCCATTGCAAAGTAAAAAAGATTAACTCATTGTATCCTTCGCTTTTGTTCCCCACATAAAAATTAGAGTCAGAAACGACACCTCCCCCCTTCCCTCCCTCCCTGTTTTCTCCCTCCTTTTTGCATAATAAGAATTTACAGCCTCACAAGTTAAGTGGAAACTGTAAACTTTTGGGTCTTATGCATGATGACTGGGAGCCTCTGGCTGATGATACCAGGATCACTATAGGCAGCAGAATCAAAAGGGTGTCCTTTCTGCACCAATTAACCAGAGAGGTTAGTGTACTTAATGAGAAATTCACCGTTAAATTACATCTATACACGCAAATACTGGCTTTACAACAGCAATTACATTAGTATAGAAAATTTACCAAGGAAAGACTGTCAGTAACATATAAATAAATATAAATTGGTCAGTTACTTGGCAGGCTGTCATAAGGGTTGGCACTGATGATTTGTTTGATTAGACACATTTGAGAGGAAAGAATGGAAATTAATTGAAAGATCACTTGTTTACTTCTATTTGGCTAGCAAGAAGATAAGAAATGAAGATATTTGGAAGGCAATGCGTTTGAAGGAACCCCCTTTTTCAAATTTGTGAACAATTGATTGAGAGAAAAATGAATGATGCGGGAAAAATGAATGATGTGGGACATGATTCGACCATGTTTAACCTTACTGTATGGTAAACCTCCCTCAAATTTTTGACTTTATATGAACTTCTGCTTTTTTTGAAAAAAACCATACAAAGCTCCCTTAAACTAGGGTTCCTTGTGAAAACTCAAGAAAATCCAAGTAATCTCATGCTGGGCTTCAGAGGTTTTGATGGACCCGATGTGTTTGAACCTCAGGTATTGAAGATATATGAGCTCGCCAGAGGGGTGAAAAATGGAAATAACAGTGTTAACTACCTCATATGGGTTGTGAGGTGTAAAACAGAGAGAATAGGGCTGTTGGTAGGGGATATATTGGGGTTGAGGGATCAGTGAGGGGTTAAGGAAGATTTCAGCGAGGATTGGGAGAGTTCTCTGGCTTCTTGAATGCTTGAGGTCTTTTATCTCTTCTGCATTTGCTTTCCTTTCTCTTTTCTGCTGTAAGCTCTGAATCCGTGATTCTTCCTTCCATCTTACTCTGTTTTGGGAGGTGGACTGCTGAATTACATATAAATAATACAAGAGATTCAGAAGTCTCCATCATTTGGTATAGAGCGATGACAATCCGAAATCTGAGACTATGGGACTCTTCAGTGAAGAGAGTGAATGAACGTTTGCCAGAGGGAAAATGGAGAAGTCCAGAAGGGACATGGAAGAGATGATAGTAATGATAAAGGATATCAAAGAAATAATGAAGGAGATACTGAAGATGGTAAAGAGGAGGGGGAACGAGGAAGAAATTGAGAAGGAACCAACTGAGAAAGAAACACAGAAAGAAATTACTTGAGGTCTTCAATTGGAGCTTCCACCTTTTTCAGAAGAAGAATCAGCAGAAAGGAAGGCTAAGGAAGGTGGAGTTGAAATTGGAGATGAAGAAAAGAACAAAAAGGAAAACAAATGTAGAAAAGATAAAAAACCTCTAGCATTTGAGAGGCCAGAGAACTCTCCCAATCCTCACTGAAATCTTCCTTAGCCCCTCACTGCTCCCTCACCCCCAATATATCCCTTACCAACGGCCCTATTCTCTCTCTCTTACACCTTACAATGCATGTGAGGTAGTTAACACTATTATTTCCTTTTCTTACCCCTCTAGCCAGCTCGTATATCTTCAATACCCAAGGCCCAAACACATCGGGTCTATCATTTTGAGATAGAGGGAGGTTTATGTAGGATTTTTGAGATAGAGGGAAGGTTCATGTAAAATCAAGAAAATCTAAGGGAGGTTGGAATATTTTACTCATTAGTTGATTAATTAATTATTTTATGTGAAAGGACAAAATGACATGTGTAAAGGCTTGGTACCATTTCTCTCGTTTTATTTGAAAAAATCAAACAAAAGAATTTATAAATCACTTCACATCTTTCTACCCAAAAGATATGAGAGAATTATAACATGCATCTCCTGATTCACAGTAGCATGTCCTAGATTTAATGGCTCAATAGGAACACTCCACCAACCATTCATGACATTCTCCTTGGTCGCTATGCCATTGCCAACAAAATCTTAATAGTCAAACTCAGAAGTGAAATGTTTGACCCCCGCTTTTTTTTTTAAAAAAAAGCTCAGTCAGAAGCCACAATTTACCTCTTGCTTAGCTATATTCAAGCCATTCGCCTTAGTTAGACTGCCTACAAAATCTTGGCAATCAAAGGTGAGATTTCTTTTAACATATTTCTAATCTCTATATATATATATGGAATTCAATCAGAACTCAAAACAAATCAGTTTTAGTTTTTCAGTTCTCAAAGCAAGAAACAAACAAACATAAATAATACCCACATAATCAAGAATCTTAACTATTCCAATTAATTAAGATTGACAAGTGTCGTTGAATCTATTGATATAAAAGTAGATTCAACCAGAAATTGCTATAGCACTAGCATCCATGATCTTATACACCAAAAGAACAACAACGAATAATGGCAGTAGTTTCAACTTCCGAAATGATCTTTAAACATTAGCATTAAGGGTGGATCCTTGCCATAAATTAACTCAGTATAGACATGTACATGCATGGCACAAACTTACCACAGATAAAGCTTGAAATGTAGACTCTCTCCAGCAAGTCTCTCGAAGTATAATGGGATTTGCAGTGCCACCAAATACACAATGCATACGAGTGTCTCTCAGTCTAATCAACACTCCATCAACTCTAAGCTGTTAAGAGTAACAAATCAACAATAGAATCATTATTTTGGGGGAACTGGTATAAGAAGTAAATCCCTATATTAAATCACCAAGTTTGTTAAGAGTATGATAGATCAACTCCAATTACTTGTGTTTTGATCCGATCAACAATATAATTTACAAAATCAACTATAAGAACAATAATAACTAATATAACTCATGTTCTAAATGGAGCTTCAGTTAAGACTTCAAGAAGAAAGTTAGTATATGAAGAGGGAGTAGCTCACCCAGAATCGCAAGAGAAGATACCAAGAATGTGGCATGACTCTCTATACAAACCAACAAATCATATCATCAGTCATTACCAATTTTATTATTTTGCATAGAAGAAAAAGAACTCCCTGGCCAATAGAAGAAAATAGATGAATGATTACCACTTTTACAGTAAGAAGAGATACTCCGTTGTCAGCCAGCTCATCCTCATATAGGACCACCTGTTCATAATGAGGATTAATTTGTGACGGAAAGCAAATGCCATCAAGGAAGAGAAGATGGACAATTCACTACAGATGAGATGTGCAAGAATGAATTCATTTACATATATCCTGAAATAGCATTAACATATAGCAGATTTCAAAAACCTAATTCATTCTTCCTGAAAATTTACAGCATGGTCAATCTGTTAAAAAGTGGATCATAACAGCAAAGGTGTAATGGAGATTTCCTAAATTAAATGCTTTTTCATTCTTTCAATTAAGCATAATTTCTTAAATACTTCAAAAAATAAATCATTTTGTCCACAAATTAATTTCTACATAGAAGAGTTTTCTGTACATTGCACAGTTGTCATTTAAACTAATAACTACTCACCTCATCATAAAAGAGTATAGGTTCTCTGGATGCCAACGCAACTACATCAATTTTCTCCTCGCAGTCTTCCCATTTGAGATTGCAATGTTCCTCAGAAACACCTCCATTCTACCGTAAAGAATCAAAAGGCTTAGGTTTAAAAACAATAACACAAATATTAATTATTCTTGGTACTTCTTCTAACTGCAGCATTAGTTGCCTGAATACTCTGGTCATACTGCAGCACCTTGGCAGAAACTCATTCTATAAGCATCATCTTGTACAAGTGACTTGCACAGAGAACTTAAGTAAAAGAACTTAGGCATTTAGTATGGCAGATTCAGTGCATGTACGGTATACTCCTTCCCTTCTGATGTGATTCTTCAAGACCCAAAATAAATTCTGCTGCCTGCAGTATACACAAAGAAAAAAGAGGGAGTACATACCTTGTCTTTATCAATCTCAATAGTTCCACTTCCACAATAAGGCGTTGTAAACGTATAGTCATAATCTAGTATTACTTGCTGAGAGGGTTTGCTGCAATTTATTTCCTGAGGAATGTGAGACAAACAGCAAGAACCTTTTGGTGGAAAACAAAGATAAATTGATAACAACTTAATTGAAAGAAACTTCTCATTTATATCATATTCCTCAGGTGGGGAAAATGCATCAAGCAATTACCAGGCATTTTCATACAGGATAATATATTTTCTCGGAGAGAGAGAGAAACCAATGTAAGCAAGAATATAGAATTCAACAATATAAAGACTTAGCAGTGGACATATTTGAAAATTCCCCCAAAAAAAAAGTTTATAATTTTGTCAAAATAACCTATCTTACCTTCTAAACTTCCACTTTGCAGCTGCTGGCACTTCAACCGGTGGCAAGGCTTCCTGTTTCCAGCCACATAGAGCATCAAATGCATTAAAATCAATTTTGGTGCCACTATTCACGTGTTTTAGAATCAAAGAGTTTTCCCCAAAAACCATTTCCGGTAAGTGAGATGTCTGGAGTTTCTGTTCCCATCTGCAAGGTAGCATCAATTCAATGCATTAAAAACTATAGGATCAAAGCTCAAGCTAGTGAGCTATTTTGATATATGGGAATATTGAAACTTGAAATTACAGGAAAATCAATGGAACAAGCAAGGTGAGTTCCCAGGGTGAATGAAACCATGATAAATGTAACAACTCAAACAGGATAGAGATTGCTTAAGATGTACTTTCATGTATTAAATTGTGGCAAATACTGTTATGGCCAGCTATCATGCTTAGATATGCTTATAGTTAGTTCAAGATGAAGAAATATGATTGGTTCTATTGTGATAGTGACAAAACGAATCCGTAAGGAGCAAATATCAGTCATATATAATACAAATCTTTGACCTCTGAACTCTCCCTCTTTCTTCTCTTCTCTCTCAGAAACCAGAAATTTCTAGTTCATTACAGTAAACATTAAACAATGACCCAGTTAAAATAATCAACTAAAGGACAAAATTGCTTCCAGAAACAAGAAAAGCAGTTCCAGCAAAGCAAGAACAAAACAGAAGACAATGATTTAGTTACAAATGCAACGGGAATGGCTCCTAAGATTGGAAAACACATGAACTAGGGTTAACAGTGGAACAAAACGTGCTTACTCGTGGACAGCGGAGGACTTGAGTATGGAGCGTTTCCGAGTCTCAATCTCCCAACCCTGGATGCGAATACCACGTCGACCATCGCCGGTGAAAAGCTCAGCACCGGCGGCTTTCAGGTCATTCTCGTCTACCTCCACTTCCATTTCAACTCACTGACACGTTCTCCCTCTGGTCTTCTTCGCTCTGTAGTGATTCGTGATTAGTACTAGAGATGGGACGCGGATCCCCTCCCATGATCTCTCCCGTATTGTCTGCAGTGGCTGATCCTCATCGTCGAATGCATCCAACAGCCCAGAAGAGAGAGCTTGCCGCACAGGTCAAAACGCGTCGTTCTAACTTAAATGATACGTTTTGACAAAAAACATAAATTCTGATAGATGCAAAGCGGTGCGTTTTTAATGAGGGTAAAAATGCTAAACTTCCGTCCATTTTACCAGCTCCGTTTTCTTCTTCGTCTGTTTTCCCTCCTCTCTCTCCCTCCTCTGATGCTGTCTTCTCTGTCACCTTGATTGCGGCTGAAGTGCTTAGGCCAAAACTAAAATTTCATTGAATCAAAATTTGATGTTTGTGTTCCATTTTTTCAAGGGTAGGATAAGAAATTTGTTGGTAATTTGTAAGGTAAGAAAGCTTTTTGTAATTTCTCATAGGCATGGAGGAAAAATTATTTTTTTCTTATTTTTCTTTTATTTTTATCAAAAGACAATGTAATATTAATTTTTACTTGTGTTAAGAAGGTTATTTATAGTCTTTTTTTTTATTATATCCTTTGAAATGACCTTGAGATAGCAATACACTAATTTATCATTAATTTAATTTATTTAGTAGACTAAATTTATATAAGCTAAAGTAGTAAATACATATTATTGTTAGTTATAATATACCTTGTAATTTGCAGTGCTCCAAAATTTCATGGTTTAATACTAATATTATAAGTATATTTTAAGTTCAAATCATATTGCTAACTAAGGTGAATAGTGATTGTGGTTTAAATATTCATAAAATAAAAAGCACTAAAGTTATTGTGACATAATTTTGCATAAAGGTATAGCCAATGTAGAGAGCAATATAAAATTAAGGAGTAATATTAATTTTTGCTTGTGTTAAGAAGAATGCCACAATATAGTGTTAGACAATGTTAATGAATTTAGTCATTTTTTAGTAGCTTTTGTTTTGGTTCTATTGCATTAATAATAATAACACCAATTATTTTTAATAGATAGTGATGGAATTTTGATTTCTCATATTCTTAATTTCGTTATTGCAGGTTTATTGATATAAAATGGAGGTTGATTGAAAACCTAAATTAGGGATGATATTTGATGCTATTGATGTTGCTTAGAAGTTTTTGGTTGATTATGGTGGGAGAGTTAGGTTTGGACTGAGAAAACAATACCATAACAAGAGAAAAAAATATAGTTCTATCGGGACAAGCAGATTTGTTTGTTACAAAGAGAGTTTGTGGAAGCCAAACAAAAGAGATAATCTAACAAGTAATCCACGAGCTGAAACCAGAACTAATTACAAAACAAGAATGGGAATTGTCAATGCGAATGAAAAATTTAAAGTGTATGATTTTGTGAAAGAACATAACTATATTCTTCATCTTTTAGAAACAATCCATATTTTGGCATCTCAACAAAATATTTTTGAAGTTTAATGTCATTAGATTGAGTTAGTTGATGATGTTGGTCTTCAATAAAGAGAAGCATTTGACTTGATAAGTACTCAAATAGGAGAAAGAAATAATCTTGGCTATTTAAGGTTGGATAAAAAATATTATCTCCAAACAAAAAGAAAAAGGAGTTTAATATATGGAGAAACAGGTTATCTAATGTAATGCTTTCAACAATAATCTATTGAAAATCCATCATTCTACCATGCATATCAGATGTATTCAGATGAACAAATAACAAATGTATTTTGGGCAGATGCAAGGATGCTTGTTGATTATGGCTATTTTAGTGATGTTCTTTGTATTGATACTACACATTATACTAACAAAGCACACAGATCACTTGTAGTATTTTCAAGATTCAACCATTATCGAGGAGCAATGATTTTTGGGGCTACTTTGTTGTATGATGAAACTATAGAGTTATTCAAGTGGTTTTTAGAAATTTTTTTAAAAGCTCACAAGCAAAACAGGTCTCAAACCATCTTTACTGATCAAGATAAAGACATGACTCAAGCACTTAAAGAGGTTATGCCTAACACTTGTCATGGATTATGCATATGGCATTTGATGCAAAATAGCATTAAGCACTTAGGTAATTTGATGAAAGATGAATCTTGTTTCTTGACAGACTTTAAGGCATGCATGTATGAATATGAAAAAGAAGCACAATTTGAGGTAGAATGGAATAACTTGATTACAAGATATGATGTACGTGATAATGCTTGGTTGACCCATGTGTATAGCATTAAGGAAAAATAGGTTGCTTGTCACATGAAAAAAGCCTTCACACTGGGAATACAAAGTACACAACTGAGTAAAAGCATAAACGCAGATATCAAAAGCTGTACAAATGCAACATTAGATATTATTAAGTTCTTTAAGCAGTTTGAGAAGATGGTCGAAGGTAAACGATATAATGAATTAAAGTGTGAGTTTAAAGCTTGGCAAAAATTATCAAGATTACAAAGTCAATATTCTCCTATGTTGCAACAAATGGCAAAAATTTATACCTCAAATATTTTTGAACTCTTCCAAAAATAGTGGAAGTTATGTGATGTTGCATATATAAAGCATGGAATTGAAATTCCTCCATTGATTGAATATGTTATTACTATGTTCCACCAGGTAAAAGAATGGAAAGTTTCATTTAACCTCGATGATAAGTCAATTTCTTGCTCATGTAGGAAGTTTGAGACTATTGGTATATTATGCTGTCTTGCACTAAAAGTGTCTAATGTTATAGATGTCAAGTAAGTGGCCGATTAATATATTTTAAAAAGGTGGACGAAAGATGCAAGAAATGGTACTAACATTGCTATTAGGAGAAATGAAGTCGAAGAAGATGCCAAGTTAGCTATCACACCGTGCTATAGAGACATTAGCAACTAAAGCATATGCCAGCCAATAAGCATACTTATTTCTACGTAAAGTTATTGCTGAGTTAGGCAAACAAGTATAAGAGATTTATCATAGGCAAATAAGTGTAGAGGACTCACAAGTAAATACAAGTGGCAATGAACAAGTGACACAATAAAGGGGTTTAAGAAAAAAAAAGAAGGTAAAAATAGGTCGAAACGAGAAAAAGGCTGGGTTGAAAAACAACCAAAGAGAAAAAAGAAAGTTTCAAATGCTTTTGTATCACAAAGCCAATAGCAAACAATGGTAACCATTTACTTAAAATACTTATTTGCAAAAAAGGTTAATAAGTCATATTATTTCTTGCTTCTTATACGATTATGATGCTACTGCAAGTCAAGTGCAATTTGAAATGCCCCCTTCTATAGCTATTCCTAGTGCTAATGCAGCCCACATTTAACAAAGTTATTAACAATCTATGGTAATCATTCATTAATATATTTCTTTGCTAAGAATGTTAAGTCACATTATATATTGCTCCTTGTAAGACTACAACGCTGCTTTAGGTGTGCAATGTGGAATGCCCTCTCTTATAGCTGCTTCAAGTGTCAATGCCTTATATAGTCAACAATCCATTGTCAGTAGTGTACTTAAACTTTTTAGTTCCTTACTTCTTAATTATCCTTAATTACTTAAATTTGTTTTATCTTTTATGGTAAGATAACGAAGTTACTTATGGACCATTTAGTTTTACTAGTTTTTTTATGTAATCTTTATTAAATGATATTGTTATATTTGATAATTACTTTGGATGTTCTAATATTTTTCTCTAAAATATAGGCACCATTTGATAATTTTTTACAGTCACTTGAAGATCCAGAGATACATGGTAGTGCTACAAATCTTAATAGTTAAGAAGATTGATCAATATGGAGCCAACTATGCATTTTTGTTATGTCTAGGGTGTTCTTTTTGTTTTAGACAAGATTACTTTTGATTCAAATAAAGATGTGTGGTACATTATATCCAGGATCCATTTTTTGTATTGGATGTTAATATATAAAGCCATACTAAAGAAAAGAAATGTACACTACCATTGATAAAGAAATGCAATTTGAATTCATTCATTATAACAAGGATACAATTTCAAAAGTGTGTAGTTTCATCACACTTTCTTTGTTATACACCATTGCTATAAAGGTTGAACACATTCACTGCAGCTTGTTTGCTATATATATTCAAATATAATATAAAGTTGTCTTTTTAACTTTTAATACATCTTTAATTTCTTGGCTTCATCTATGATCAACTACCTTCATATTGAAACTTAAATCTTTAATGCCTTGAAAAGCAGCTTTTATGATTGACCTGAAGAAGCAACAAATAATCACTTTTTAAATTCAAGTTAGTTCTTGAGCACAACATTCTTCAATCTTTATAGTAGTATGCAAATGCAAAATGAATTATTTTTCATCTGTTCTATTTTCAAGATAGAGAAGCACATTGAACTAAAACCTATAAATTTGAAACTGTTTTTGGAATAGGACTGAGCAAATTATTGGTTTCAATTGAAGTATTGAACAAAGTTAACTTGCATGACTTAACTTAAATCAAGTCTAGATAATTTATGCTCTACAAAATCAGTTATGGTCTAATCAAATATGCAATTTTATCAAAAGGCATTCTACATAATTGAAAACAAAAATCATAAGTAGCACAAACCACATTGCAAATAACATTCTACATAAATGATAAAAAATATTGCAAGTCTTTATCTTCAACTTTTATATAAAACTAGAATGGTTATATTATATCAAATCAATGTTCTAAATTTGTATTACCATATCACCGCAAGGTTCCAAAATAGGGACATAACATGGATTATCCATTCCTAAAACTTGTATTACCATGTTTCTATCCATGCATATTTTTTCTTATCAAAGAAATAAGGTAGTGTTTATTAGTGGAATAACACAACCAAAAAGTTAGAGGTTTCATTTCTTGCATCCATGTTTAATTGTAAATATTACAAAAAAGCTAGGAAAATTGCTAAATAAGAAAACAAAATCTTAGAAAAATAAACTCCAAGTAATCCTAATATGATGGAGAGTTTGCACTATTCCCTATCCTCCTTGCCACAACCATTATCATACCATGCCTTGTATGATTCTAAATTATACTATAAGTTCTCATGTTATCATGTGATTGTTAAATAATTGTTATAATTGATAGGTAGCTATATATTGTAGGTTGAATTTAGATTCTTCTT
Organism: Erythrophleum ivorense; assembly: GCA_026724425.1. Taxonomy (NCBI): domain Eukaryota; kingdom Viridiplantae; phylum Streptophyta; class Magnoliopsida; order Fabales; family Fabaceae; genus Erythrophleum; species Erythrophleum ivorense. The sequence continues at coordinate 670,898 of JAIUCV010000430.1, forward strand.
AATTAAACAAACCTTTGTAACAAAGGAAACAAAATCTAAAGATATTATCCAAAGAGATAAAGAAAGCCTAAACTTATATAACTTATGAAAGTAGCCCCAATATTTGATGCTCTATGATCATTACATCTATCACAAAAAAACCTAATTCTATGCCTATTATGATACAAGGGAGAATGGTCTAGTTATCAAAATGAAGGAACTCTTGCCATGTACTGATCTACCAAGACCTACGAACACAGCACAAGTGCACATAAGGGCCTAAAAACTACATATCCAAATGTGATTTTTCAATCAACAATCAAGGCCAATTCAACAACAATAAATAATCAAGGCTAAATCAATAGAAGCTACAAGCAAAAACAGAGATTTTCAATCTACTTAGTAAATAAGAGAAATCTAAATAAAAGGCTCAAATCACCTTCAAACATGGCCGAATCACCCTTAAGTAGAGCTTCAAACTCCAAGCTTGTGAAGGGACAATTGAAGCTCCTATAGTTGAATAATAAAGATGCCCAAATATGGATTTGTGAAATTTGAAGCTACATTCTCAACTGCAGCTACATTTGGCTTGATTTTTGTTTTCATTAGCTTTTTTGAAGTGACCTAGGGCAATGGTATAAGATGCTTTCTTGAATTTGTTTTAATTTATTATAAGGGACCATGGCAAGCTACTAGAATGAACTTGATTCAAGTGATAGATAAGAAAGGCCCTAGGACGAGAGCGTATAAGCAGTGACACTCAGGACATGACCCTTCGATCAACTACGAGAGATCAGCAAAATAAAAGCAGGCTGCAATGACCCCTTTTCCTTTTTACATCAGAAGCTGCAAATCCAGGCAACCCAAATTACTTCTTCATTTTTAGAATTAGAAGATGTGAAGATTTGCAACTGCGATATCTAGAGTTCTTTAATCTTGGCTGCAAATATGCATCATTTTCGAGTATGAAGTCACGTGTTCGTTTTTGTGTCACACAATAACATGGATGGTTCAGATCTTCACATTGCAGGGGCATGAAAGAGAGCTTTACGGGAGAGGATCTAATTCCTAGAGATTTGGGTCCAAAATGGAATCACAAGCCTTAATATGGGCCTTTTGTACATCTATATATATATATGTGTGTGTGTGTGTGGGGTAAGTCACTTGTTACATTTAAATTAATTCGTCAATTCTTTTATCTAAAACCCAATTTTAAGTGTTTATTATTAATTTTTAATAGATTATAAGAATATTAAATTATAAAAAATATATACGTCTTATAATTTTATTAGAGAATTCATAACATCTAAATAACTTCATCTAAGTTCTATCATTAAAATTCTTCCTTAGTTTAGTGTAATTTTTAAATTTTAGCCTAAAAATATTTTTGTTGTTAAATATTAGTGTTATTTTTTATTTACAAAGCCATATACTTATTTATAAAGGAAAAAGATGTACTTGGTGTTCCAAATATGTACTTATTTAAGACCTAAACATTTAATGTAATTTTTTCAAAAGTGATAAGGATATCTTTTGGGGATAATAAATTAGTTTTTTAATTAAAATAATTATTATGACTCAAAATAAAATTTAATTCGTGAATAATTAAGATACTCCCCCCAGTGGAGGATTTGAAAATGAATGAGTGTAAATTACAAAATCAGATTATGTATTCTCTAAGGTTAATTTTATGCGAAGCTCTATTTTAAAAAATGTGTTTTTTTAACCATTAAATGTATTTTGGAGTTGTTACCTTATCAATTGAAGAAAAAAAAGAATAAAGAAAAAAAATCAACCTTTTTATTTCTTACAAGATATATATAACTATTTGTAAAATAACCAATTTCTAAAGTATTGCTCCACAGAGTGACTAAATACAGTCAGCATTAAAAGAACGTGAGTAATTACTAATTAGCTATTAAATTTAAATCGTTACTTCAAAAGAAGAAAAGAAAGTATTATTCCCATCTAAATATATACGAGCATATAATACATATTAAGCAATGAAATAGAAAAATAAACAAAAAATGAATGAAATGAATAAAAAATGACGTATGTGCCTTTATTTTAAAAATAATAATAAGAAAAAATAAAAACTATTAAATAGTAATTACAATAATATAATAAGTATTACACAAAATAAAAAGAAAAGAAATCTCTTCCTTTTTCAATACTAAAGGGACAGATTTAAGAAAACTAATTATTATTTATTATAATCCGTATTGGCTTTCACCCACCAATTCTATACAAAGATATGAAGTAATAAGGTACAAGAAGTAAATAAATCACTACTTGATCAGCTCTAATTAACATCCTTGAATTCAAAAGGGTTTAGTGGGAGATTGATGGCCATTATTATCATATAACAAGTTTGTCTTGGAAAAACCACTCAATGGGGCCAAAATAAGTAGAAATTTTTGGAGATTCAAATATCACACCAATAAACTATTATAGAAAGGCTCTTAAAATTTACTTCCAATTAAGATCTATCAATGTTTCAAGATTAAGTACTAAGATCTCATATAATTGTATAAAAGGCATAACAACAAAAATAGAGTTATTCTTTGCTAACATATTTCTCTTGGACTCTTTGAAAAGATTTACTTTCTTTGCTATTCTCTATTTTCACACATAATACAATCCATTTAGTTATAAGGCTTAAATCCTATATACCATTGGAATGTTGAACTCTGGTTTAGAAGACTTAAACCTTAACATGAGGCTTATGAGGTGTGTTGGATTGGACTGATATTGACTAACAGAGAAAATAGGTACATAACTAAATATCTATGGTCACTCCCTTTATCTAATTCTTCATCCAAGAAGCAATCATTACGGGCAAAAATGGTTTCTTCATTTGCAAATTTTTGTTCCGAAAAGAGTAATTTAATGTCCATGTTATCTTCTAATGGTGCAAAGGAGTTTTTGTCAAACTTTTTTAAACTTGGATTGAACTTCCACAATTGAAGTAAGGGAATTCTATTGCTCACACAACTTGTCGAGAGCAACAAGTGTCATTTTGTGGAGTGAGATGGCGCTAATGTCCTTTTTTATGGAAAGAATTAACCTTTGTAGCTTAGGTTGGAATTCTTAGAGAAGAAATGTAATATAAGTATTGTGGGCACTGTATTTTGTTTAGACAACCTCTTAAAAATTAATAAAATATACTAAACTAAACTAAATGAATGAATAAATAAACAAATAAATAATAAAATTAGCAAAAAAAAGAAGAATAAATAGCTTGAGTCATATTTGAAAAATAAGGAAAATTCACAAAAAAATAAAAAAAGTATTAGGCCTCTTTTCCCCTAAATCCTTATAGCTCAAGTAACTCAATTCGAAAAGAAGATGAAAAATTGATAATTAAATAAAAAACATAATTTTCAACTTCAATGAATGGCCAAATTGAGCTCAAATCCTAGCCTTTGCCCAATGCCAATGAATGGACTAGTGCAATGAAAAAAAACAAAAAATGAAAAAAAAGCAAGAATAAGCAAATAAAAGAAAAATGGGATTTGCTTGCATTAGCCCAAATTTTCAAGTTCAGTTCCCCCAAGCTCATCAACTCAAAGACTAAAAAAAAAAAGAAAAAATAAAATGAAACAAAAAATAAATAATTAATTAAAACAAAAAATGAAAAAGGGGTAACCCTACATTTTGACCCAATCCCCTTTCATTACGCGTTTGGCTTCTTTGCAATTGTACGGTGATGAGATCTAGTCTAGTCTTCACAAATAAAAGGAGGAGGATGATAATATTTCTAAAATTTAAAAAAAAATAAAAAATGTTAAAGTGCTTGACTTGGATGTCATTTTCCTTTCCTGAACTGTAGAAAAGCTAGACTATTTCATTACTTTGTTCACTAACACCAGCAGAGAGCAAGATTGAAGCGTAGTCTAAAGCATAAAGAGAGAAGGCAGTAAGACGGGACACCCAACGAGGGAAGAGAGTTAGCAACGTGCTCTAGGCGTTGACCCTCTTTCATGTCCTTTTCACCATTAGAGGTAGAGAAACTATAACGCAGAAGTGGAAGGGGAGGACCAAAGGGGAGATCGAGGAGGAAAATAGGTAGAAGAGAGAAGAGAAATGGGGAAAGGTTCAGTAATTAAAAGAGGGAGCATCAGAGGAATAAAAGAAAGCCTAGAGAGAGCATGAAGGGAGAGGGGGTATGAGATTGAAAAAGAAAGGGAGCTGAGACTGGGAAACAAAGAGAGTGAGAGATTGGGAGTGAGCTTGAGGGGAGAAGAGGATCAAGGGAACCAGGGCATAGAGGCCGAGAAAGGGAGCAAGAGGAGGAGTGTCTAAGGGAGAAGAAAGAAATCCAAAGATACCCATTCTTCTACCATAGTTCCTGTAGGTAAGCTACGAATTTTGCTTGCTTTTCTTGCCTGTTAATGAAGTTCCTTGTGATTGCTGCTGATGCGAAATGGGAACGGAGGATTAGGTAATGTTTTCACACTGAGTAGGTATGAATGAAGTTTGAAAGGCCATGTTCTATACATGTCCTTAGGTATGCGTAATAGGTGCTCGATAAAATGCCTGAAAGAGATTTGGATTAGGCCTTGGTATTTGGTTATCATAATTGTTGCTGAATCTGTTAAGCCATAGTGCGTTAACTTGGATTTTCCTCCTGTTGTGATTCATGATGAAAGGACGTATGTTTCAGAGCCAATGTTCGCATGAATGTCTCTATTTCTTAGGGTTATTTAATTTGTATCTTGAATGGATAGAAATGATAGTATCGTTAGCGACTCCACGACCTGTAGGATGTGACTTGCTATTAACATTGTATCGGTGATCCATTTTCGTTTGAAGCTAATTCTATGTCATGTTTCCTTCTTGCTCAACATGGATGCTATGTATACTATTGGAGAGGGTATTTGGGAATTTCCAGATAGAGGTCTCAAGGAAAGGAAGAGTCTACATCTATTTGTAAAATGTAAAATGTAAAATATACCTAGAATAATAAGAGAAATGTATCCAAAGCGCACATAAACACAAATATATATTGTTGTTTGGTCATTTTTCTTTTTATTCTTCTTATTTATTTATTTATCTATTTTTTCTTCTAAAATTGTTGTGTGTGATTTTTTGTCCCCTCAGACATGTAGAGTTATCCAAGGAGTCATGTGAGACAATAAGTCTTCTTGGTGCTTATTGGATATTTGCAATTGCATTTTAATAAGTTTTGGGTTTCAATGACTAACATCAAATTAATTTTGGTTTCACAGAAGTATGTTCAAAAAATAAGAAAAAGAGAGAATTTTCAAAACAAAATAAAAAAAGGTTTCAAAACAAAACAAATAGTTTTTAAAAAGCAAGGTGCATTTCTTTTCAATAAAGAGTTTAAAAATTAATTAAAAGCGTGTAGCCTTTGGAAAGTTGAATAAACTTTGTCCCCTAAAAGAAAAACCTAAAAGAAAAAAAAAAACAAACCAAAAAGGCAAAAAGCAAAAACAAAATAAAAATAAAAATACAGACAAAAAAAGTTTTTAGAAAGTCAAATGGATTTCTTTTAAAAATGAAAATATAAAGTTTAAAATTTAAGTTTTAAATATGAGAAAGTCAAAAACAAAAATAAAAGAAAAAAGAGAGAAAAATTATCAAAAATCAAAGTTCAGCTTTTTGAAAATCTACCATTTTAATAGGAGTATAGGAAAATCAATTTATTTACAAATTAAGTTCTAAATCTTGAAAAAAAGAAAAGAAAAGGGGGGTCATTCTCTATGAATAATAAAAAAATAAATTTTAAAATTTAAAATTAAGCTTGTCTTTTCCCTTAAGAGTTTGCCAAAAATAAATAAATAAATAAATAAATAATAAACGAAAAAAATATAACACAATAAAAATTACAAATCAAAATAAAAAATAACAAAAAATGAATCAAAAAAAATAAAAAAATAGAGAAATCAAAATACAAGAAGAGATACAAAAATAAGGAGAAGAAAAAGATAAAAGGAAGAGAAGAGAGTAAAATTAATTTTATATTTTACAAATAAAAACATATCAACCAATTTTAAATTTGTTTTATTTGCGAAAGTTCAAATGATTTTAACTTTTTCCTCTTTTTACAAAAAATTTAAAAAAAGAAACAAACAAACAAATAAAAATAAAATAAAATAAAACAATAACAAAATACAAAACAAAACAAAAACAAAAACAAGAATAAAAAAAACAACAAAAACAAAACAAAGAAAAAAAAATAAAAACAAAAACAAAACATCAACCAAAAGATAATTTTTGTACGAATTATGTAGACTTTAATCCCTTCAAAAAGTACATAGGCCTTGGGTTCTCATCCTAAGTCAAGTCCACTATTGTAAATAAACATCTTCTTTTAATTTTTATATATTTTCTTTTATTTTGTTCTTAATTTTATTTCCTTAATTTCTTTCCTTTTCATTTTACTTTTATTTCTTTAAATTCTTTTCTTATTACTTTACATGTGGTTTGTTAAGGAGAATTAAAATAGATTAAAGACCATATTAATTTTGCATAGCTGACTGAGGGTAATTGTTTATAGTAATGAGTGTAGTGAGGTGCCTAACACATTTCCTATTTATAATCGACTCCCAAACCCATATTTGGTTCATAGACCATTTTTGTTTTTCTCATAAAAAGATTTCTTTAAAGTTTTACCTTAAAAATAATAAAATTTTAGTGGCGATTCTACTACTTTAATTTTGATTTCGGTTGTTCATTTTGACGAAAGATTTAATCTTTTGGAAATTTTTCTTTTTCTGGTGTCATACGGTCACATTTTCGGATGTGACAAGTATATATAAGATTTGGATCACTTTATCCATTCAACATCTAGTATCTTTATGATATACATTTATAGTGGAAATCAAGATCCTTATGCTTTAAAGAGCAGCCGCTTATCTTAAAGTATTATTGCCTAATCTACTTGTCAAAGATGTTATGACCTCCAATAAATTCTTGGTATCTTATCCCAAGAAATTTAGTGGCTATAAAGACATGTTAATTGAATTTATCTCTAAGTACTAAGTCTTTGGAACCAATCTCCCATTGTGCTTGTCATTTTAGACACAAATTCTTTAAACGTCACTAGTAAATTGGCTCTTAGCCTTGTCATTTGTAGGCCAATCTAAATGCCAAACTCATTAAGTTTGAATATTCATTCTATTAGGGGAACTTTATCAAAAGTAAGCCATAATCTAAAGGTAAGGTCATTATATTGTTCCTCTATAATGGTGGTTCATGTTGAAAAATAAGCAAAAAAAATTTAGATACATGTTGTAGCAATGTAAAGTGACAACATAGATAACGTCATTATCTAGTTAGATGGTGCAATGGATAAAAAAGCAGAGCAAATTGAAAAATTTAAAGCAAAAGGATTGGATTGCCGTGAAGATATATTACAACACAATAATGCCATATTATGTAATATAGGGCAACACATAAAATTAGCTAAGAAATAGATATAATTATGTGCTTAGATGCAAGCAATGATATCATCAAACTTTATGGCAATATCCACTACTTCTTACTCTTATAAATATAAGATGGGATGAAGCTTTGTTTTGGGCAAAAAGAAAAGAACAAAGAAAAAGAAAACTTAAGTACTATCAGAAATTTTGTATCCCATTGTATCAACTAAATGTGTTTGTCAAAATGTGAAGTGTATGTCATATTTTGAGTGAGAAATATAAGAATTTCTTTCATATTAGTCTCCCAAATTCCAGTAGTAACTTGTATTTTGAGAAAATATCCCATGAGGCCAAGATCAATCATCTCATACTCCTTCATCATGCCTTACTTCAAGTCTTTAATTATTTTTATATCATTAACAGTATATGTTAAATTGTCTATGTATAGGCACAAGATAACAAAAGGCAAAGAGGGCATTTTTTTAAAGTTTTAAGAATTGATTATGAGGGAGAATTCATTGATAAAAGATTCATCAAGTTTTGCAAGGAATGTGATATCAAGAAGGAGCTCATAGTCTAAAAACATACCTCAACAGAATGGTGTTATTGAAAGAAAAAATAAAACTATTGTTAAGATGGCATTCATCATGCTCCAAGGCAAAAAAAATTGCCAGGATACTTATAAGCTGAGGTTGTTAACTCAATAGCTTATATTCTCAATTGATCTCCTACAAAAGCAATTCCACATAGAATATTATATGAAGTTAGGTTTGACGGAAGCCGAAAATGGATTATTTTAGAATATTTGATTGCATTGCCTATGCCCACATCCCAAAAGGAAATAGAGACAAGTTGGATGAGAAAGGAGAAAAATATAATTTCATTGGCTATAGTAATGAATCCAAGGGTTATAATCTTTACGATTTTGATACAAGATAATTAATTATTCCAAATGATGTGTATCTTTGGTGAAGAAACAAGTTGAAATTGGAGTAATGAATCACCTAAACTAAAGGTGTGTACAAGTTGGGTTTCACCCCATCTTGAATTTCTAAGCTCATGGCTAATTATGCCCTAGTTGTAACTAAGCCAAGTGGGCTAAAATGGGCTAATTGAAGCTTTTTTTTTTTTTGAAAAAACTTTGAAACTTTGAAGGCTCATATCTTTCTATTTATTTGACCATTTTGAATTTATGACCACTCGGTTTGATAAATTTTTTCAAGATATACACAATAGAAATGGAAAAACATGGGTTCAAGGGGAAAAAATAGAAAGAAAATATAAATATAGAGGTTAAAACTTTAAAACATGATGACTTGGAGCTTTGTGATCCAATTTAGGTATTTTTTATTTTGGATATTTTTTTTAGATAAACCCAACCCAATTGCCAAAGGCAATTTGCTCATATGTTTTCCTTAAAAATGTCATTTACTATCTCAAATCAAGGTTTTTTTGTTTTTAAATTAAAAATATATACCTTTTATTTCGTTTTCTCTTGCTTAAATGTAATAATTATACTTAAAAGAGGTATAGCAAATACTTTAACCTCTATAATGATTTATAATTTATAAAACATATTTATTTTATTTTTTTGCTACAATTATAATATAGCCCTTAAAAATTAAAAAATAATTTTTTTAGTTTAATCCCTATATATTTTTTTATTATTTGCAATGTTACTAAGTTTAACTAGTAAGGATGATGGCCTAGCTCGATCACCCATCTCATCTTGATTCTATTTTCTTTTTTTTTTTCACTTAGCCATACCTAGCCAAATGAATACTCCTAACCCAAATGAGCTCGACATATTAAAGCTAAAGAGAACGTAAGAGTTGAACTAGACCCAAACACAAGCAAACCACCAAAATAGCAAAGCTTGTCACCATATTCATCTCTTCCAAAAAAGATGCAATCATTGCAAGATATTTATCAAACTTTTGATATCACATCATTTTCTTGTGAGCCACATAAATATGAAGAAGCTGTAAAAGAAAAAGAATAGAGAAGAGCCAAGGATAAAAATTCAAGATGATGGAGAAGAATCAAACATGGGAGCTTGTGAAGAAACAAAAGGAAAAAGATATCATTGGGCTAAAATGGATATGCAAAATCAAGTAAAACAAAGATTGGTCAATCTAAAAGTATAAGAATGGCTCATAGCAAAAGATATTTTCAATAACTAGGTATTAACTTTAAAGAGACCTTCACTTCTATGGTTTGTATATAAACAATAAGAATGGCATTTACTTTGGCTACCTAACCAAAATTATTGGTATATCAATTAGACATAAAGTTTACATTCTTTAACAAAAAACATTGAAGAAGTGTACATAAAGCAAGCTCAAGGGTATGTAGTATGAGGCAAAGAAGACAAAATAAGAAAGTACTCTATGGATTGAAGCAAGCATTCCGTGCATGGAATAGTAAAATTAACAAGTATCTTCTTGATCATGATTTCACAAAAAGCCTAAGTGAGCTATCATTATGTGTAAAGATGCATAAAGAACATTTGCTCATCTTGTGCCTTACTTATGGACAATTTAATATATACTAGCAATGATACAAAGATGATTAAAGACTTTAAGCAAACCCTGATGAAGGAGTACAAGATGACTGATCTTGACCTCATGAGATACTTTTTTAAAATGCAAGTCAAGCAAAGGCTTGAACAGATATTTATTTCTTAAGAAAAATACGTTAATGATTTGTTGAAGAAACTTAAAATGCAAGATTGCAAGCCAATATCCACTCCAAGAAGAACCAATGAGAAGCTATCAAAGAAGAACAAAAAAGAAAAGGTAAACATAACAATCTATTGAAGTCTTGTTGGCTCGTTAATTATCTTATAAACACAAAGTCTAACATAGTGCATGTTGTCAACACTATTTTAAGGTTTATGAGCGAGCCTAGCAAATCCCATCTCACATCTATAGAACAAATTTTGAAATATATCAAAGGTATAAAAAATTTTGGCATCTTGTATGAAATAGAAAATCATTGTAATTTGATTGGCTACACTAATAAAAATTGGGCAAAAAGCATTGATGATAGAAAAAACACAATTAAATATATTTTCTTTTTAAGTTCCAAGGTAATTTCACAAGCATAAAAAAAGTAAAAGATAGTTGCACTTTCATTTGCAAAATTAGAATATACAGCAACAACAATTAGTGTAGCATGTGAAGTAGTTTGACTTAGAAGGACCTTGGAGAATTTACATCAAAGTACTAACACACCAACAAAAATCTACATTAACTAGGGGTGTACATAGGTTGGGTCGGGTAGAGTTTTGGCCTTACCAGATGTTCAGCCCGATTTTAAATGGACTTCAAAATTGAAGCACATTACCCGGGCTTGAGCTTAGCTCAGCCCAGTCCGATTTGATACCGGGCGGGATCAGGCTAAACCGGGCGGTCTGATATTTTTTTTTATTATAAAAATTGTAAAATAATATCAAAAAAAATTATATATAAATCTTTATAAAATTATATTTTTATCTTTAAAAAATTAAAATTTTAATATAAATATTTATAAAAATATATATTTTTTATTTTTTTTAGACTTGATTGAACTAATATATCTTTTAGGACCAACTTAAATTTATTATTACAATTATAAAATAATACTTAAAAAATTTTATATAAATTTTTATAAAATTATATTTTATCTTTAAACAAATTAAAATTTTAATATAAATCTTTATAAAAAATATTTTTTTAAAAAAATAAATTTATTTTTTAGACCAAGCCGGACCAACATAGCCCTAAGGGCTGGCCTGGCTTAGTTTTGTAGCTTACTCTAATCCTAAATTTTTTAAAAAATTTTTATACCCAGCCCAACCCGGCCTAATAGGACTAAGCCCACTAGACCTTCTGACTCAATAAACACCCCTAACTTTGACAATATATCCAATTTTCATAACCACACTAAACATATCAAAATTTAATATTATTTTATTCAAAAGCTCGTGTAACGAGAAAAAACTAAGTTGGAGTTTTGCAAGCCTAAAGATTACCTCATAAATATTTTTACAAAGTTAATTACAATTTAAAATTTTATCAGAGAGAAACTTGAAATCATAAAATTTTTTAGATTAAAGGAGTGTTAAAGAATAATAAAAAAATTCATATACATATTGTAGCAATGTAGTGTGGAATAGCATCATTATGCAGTCAGACGGCGCAACAGATAAGAAAGCAGAGCAAGTTGGAAAATCTGAAGCAAAGGGATTTGATCTATGTGAAGATATATTGCAGTAAAATAATGCTAGACTATGTATTATAGGGAGGCAAATGAAATAAGCTAAGAAATATATATAATTATGTGTTCATATGCAAGCGGTGACATCGTCAAGCTTTATGGCAATATCCACCGTCTTCTTACTCCTATAAATTGGAGAGGGATGAAGCTTTGTAAAAGAAACCCAAGGGAAATCAGAAATCTTGTATCCCATTGTATCAATCAAGAGTGTCTGTTAAAGTGTGAGGTGTATATTATATTTTGAGTGAGAAATATAACAATTTCTTTCCTATTAGTCCCCCAAGTTCCATCGGTTCATGGCCCATCTCTGAGGTTTCCCGCGTTGGATTACGCTGAGTTAGCGGAGGAGAATGAGAACTCCTAGAAGCTACCATTAGCATATATTTGTGATATATGCTAAGCCTTCCTCCGGGTCTGTTTCTGTCTCCTCAGTCCTCACTTTGCCCCATGTCTAAATCAGAGGAATTTTCAAAGGCAGAAATCCTGTGTTATGGAGGAAAGGCTGGTTGCTTGTTTTCAGAGGTTTTCCTTTAGGCAAATCTTTCCGGTGGATCATTCTCCTTTGAGTCAGAGGAGGAAAGACTCATGTAAAGAGTATAAGGGTTTTGGAATGTAGGAGAAGTTTTGGAGGGACTGGCTTATTTTGAAAAAGTTCATGAGTCATTTTCAAACATTTGGAATAACTTGGCTGTGAGGGATAGAATAAGATAAAGTGTAAGATGGTACGAAAGTAGGGAACAAATACGGTGATCAAATGGACCTAAGTTTTTCTAACCATGTCATCTTCAATTTATCTTAACTAAGCCTTGAGATTTTTTTATCTCAACCTCTTTTCCATAGAATGCATGGCCAAATTTCTATATTGTAAAAGATACAGAAAATCCGTATCAAGTTACGTAATTCGGTTCCGTATGCCTTGATACAATCTCTTATCTCTGAACTTTTAAAGACGATGTGTCTATTTTGCTCCAGTTTGTCCCACTTGAATCATCATTTTGTCCATTTTATTATCGATCCTTTGCAAAGCCAAGTTTTGGGCTTTAGCATTATGTGTTTGCCAGCTCAAAACCTCTTCGGCTCGTGTAAGTGTCTTCGTGCCTCCTCCAGGAAGGATTTCATTAGACTGAACATACGGTCTGGATGAAATCTCTGTGTTAGGATCTGTTTGTCGTGGAAATTGATGGTCATAAGACTGAAGAGGACGATAACATCACACATGGGGATGTAGATGAAGCGAATGCAATAGATATTTCTTCAGGTCCTTCCTCGTCTTCAAAATCTTATTCTTCAAGGAGCCCTTCTCTTCTGAGTTTCTCGAGTGCCATTTGATTGAATGACAATGGCTCATGCTTCTTTTGAGTCCCCAACCATGGACCATTATCGAGATCATGATCTCTTCTTAAATAAGTGCTTTGGCTTTAGCAATATCAGGATCTTTGAGCAACTCTTGCCGTAGCATGCTTGCATGTTTTAGCCAAAGTTTCCTTTTTAAGGCCGTTAAATCGGTTGATTTTAAGTTCTCACTGTGTGTCCTGTCACAGATATCTCGACCAACAATTCCAGCCGAAGTTAATAAATTTGTAGACAAGTTCCCATAGTCATGGAGCACGTAACTAGCAGTGAGCTAGGGATGAGTAGAGTGAATTAATAATTCTATTTCTTAATTATTAAGCTTATTTTTTAAGTCTCAAAAAAATTAGTAAATGCATAATTTAATTTTTAAAATTAACAAAACCATTACACATTAATCTTTTCAATGTCCCCATGTCACTTGACAAAAAAACTAATGTAAGATAATTTTGTCATTTTTAAAGACTAACACTACAATTTTTCAGAAGTAGAAAGCAGAACTAAAATAAATGAGCCTAACAATTCAAAGGTTGCTTTCCTCAATCAGTTTTGAAGTCTCAAGTTTTGGATCCCTTGCTGTCTTTGCTCCAAAAATAAAATTCTCAGAAAGCATTTACGCATCTTCTCAACAGTGTAATCTACAACATATGGGCAATGCAGAAAAAATGATCCTCTTCCAACTTGCCAGTCCCAAACAATAACTGCATCTAAAAGATGAAACGATACCCACAAAGCTTCTATCAAGGCCTAGGACACAATCAACCTTAATGAACTATGAGTTGCTAGCACTGCGATAAACAAGGAGGTAAATTTTGTGATGCATATTGAGTCCTCTAGCCGCTAATCCGCAACAATTTATTAGGTAACCTGCAGTTCAATAACACGATGACAATGAATTCCTCATACAAACACCGTTAAGATTGTGATCTTATTTCATTTGTATTTGCTTTTTGTATAGGTAGTAACCCCCTCTTACCAAGAAGAGGAGAAAAAAAAAACTTCTGTAGGGAATGAGGTGTGTGTGAATGAAGGAATATTTTTACTTTATCGTATTTATACGGGGAGCAAAGTACACCTGAAAGCCATCATGCAGATTAAAAAACAATGGCGGACATTTGAGAGTACCCTCCTGAACAGAAAGCAAAACCATTAAGATGCCAGCTAATCACCTCAAAAGATCTCAACCTCGTTAATAATGAATATTTAAATGTAATACGCCCAAAGAAAAGATCAAGCTTCACTGCTCCACTAACATTTTCTTCTCCTCTTCTTCATTCTGTAACCTCTTTTCACTTTTTGAGCTCCTGATGATCCAGCAGGAGACTGCGTTGCTGCACTACCAACGTCAACATTAGCATCTGATGCCTTGGGATCTGAGTCAGGCTTCCTCTTTCTACGGCTTGGGGTTTTTGATTTTCCTCCACTGCAATGCTGGTTCAACAATTCACGATCCCTCTCCTCCTCAGCACCCAGTGATTCCTGATTTTCAGCTTCGCTGCGGGTAGCCTGCTCCAAAGCATTCCTACCTGAGCTTGCTTTCATATGCGATGAATGCTGAAAGCTCCAACGAGTATTTCCAAACCATTTGTTAACCTAAAAGTTAAAAAGAATGATAAATTCAGAAAACTTATTAGTTAAAAATGGATTCACTCCAAGAGCAATGCTAAAAGATATGACCTGTTGGTAAGTGAGTTCAAGTTCCTGTGCCAAGCTTTCTTTTGTGGCTCGGTCTGGATACTGATTTTGATCAAAGGACTTGCAAAGTCTCTGAAAACATAAGAACAGTCACTCTGAAGTCTAAAGTAAGCACTTACTTCAAAAGGCATAAAAATGTGGGCTTGTACAAGATGAGTCATTATTGATGATGATATCATATCATGATACAAGGGAAGACCAGGTTATTCACATTAAGAGATGCTGTCTTCAAGGCGTTCAAGTGAGTGGAATTGTGAATATATATAGAGGACGCAAATAAATTATTTAAGTTACAAACAGCCAGTCCCTAGAAGACAAAGAGTATAATTTAAAATTCTTGAGCCCTTTTTTTCTTTTTTTTTTTGGGGGGGGGGGGGGGGGGGCGAGTGTATGGAAATTTGAGACTCGGTTGAAATGAAATACGTACAGTAAATTAATCTGCCAACAAAGTTTAGATGGTATTGCACCATTACCTGAGCTACAGCTTCCCCCAGCCTTTTGTAAGTTGAAGGTCTAGGTTTTCTACCACTGGCACTAGATTTCCTAGAGCCTTCAAGTGGTGTATTATATGTATTCTCAACCTTATTGTGACTAGTATTTCTCCTAGAAGCAAGTGCAGTTTCTTTCTGTATGTCATCCTCTGTTGAGGCTTTTCCATTTGGTGTCACTGAAGTGACTTTGCTAGTAAGTTTCTTTCTTCTACTTGCAGTAGCAGTGTCAGTCCAATCTTCATCATCACTAGTATCAGAATCACTGTTTTTGTATGTCTCCTATAAGGAACAAAGATGGTTTAATTGTTAAAATCTCAGGGACATAAAAACAGTAATGGAAGGGACCAGACAAGAAATAACTCACTCTGTGCACACTTACAAGTGCATGGGCATATGAGAATCCACATGCATGCAGATGTACTAAAGGCATTTATACCAAGGCATGGAAATCAAATTTGAATAGGTTGAGGGGTATGAAAGAATATTAGAATCACCAGAATATGTATATCATGTGTCATGTTGAGTACATAAAATTTGATTTAAATGAGAATCATGGAATCATCTAATAGAATCTAAACCTTGTGCCAAAAAATGGAACTCACATCATATAGTTTTTTGTAGTCCAACCTTGCCACGTCTCTTTTCCCACAAACAGGAGTGGAACCCCCATGGCGAGGATCTGACTCTAGTAAAGATGACAGTTCATCGGCTAGAGTTTGGCTCTTACCAGCTTTACATCTTTGTCTGCCAGGACTGTTAAACTGCTTTACATCATCCAAAGAGGCAGATACAGGATCTTCATCCTGTCCAGAGAACATGTTATCCTTGATTGTAGCAGTAAGATCCTCAGAATCAGATGTGAAATCGCCGCTTGAACTTTGTTCTATGACTTTTTTGTCATGATCTGGAACATCAGGATCATAATCATCATCCTCTGAATCATCTGAAGGAAGGCCTAAGTACTGATCCTCCTTGCGTGGATCTTCCAATTTTTCAGAAGCAGAAGCATATTCTGATTTATCAGAATTTGATTCATCTCCTTTCATCTCCTTATCTCCTGCAGCATCAGGATTATAATCATCATCATCATCAGAATCCTCTGAAGGAAGTCCCAATTTGTGGTCCACATTATTTCCAGCAGCTGCAGCTGCCTCAGGAAAAACCCTCTGCACAAGAATGTGGCACAGGATGAGGAAAGGAAAGATCAAAAAGTAGTAACAACTATCTAACAGAGAGAGAAAAAACTTGCTCACTGACCTCCCAAGTGTCACTAATAGAGAGACTCGTTCCAAAGGATTCATTGAGGAGTTCAATACAGTCACCTTTGCAAACACATCCAGGGCATAGCCAAATCTCATCATCAGGTGGAACTGTATACCAGAAAATCACATACATAAGTGATAGAAAACTTGGAAACACTAAAGTGACCAATCAAAATGTAAGGTGACCAATCAAGATGGTGGCATGAAGATTACTGTTTTCAGTTAACAATGGAGGTTCCAAACAGAACTGGTGAAATCCACGGTCACAAGCACCGTCACAGAGTATTATGTCATTATCAGTGCTCAAGTCTTTGGACCCGCATTTTGCACAGAATATCTGCCACAGAAAATTTCAAGTTAATATTACAAGTCCAAAGCTCAAGGCATTGACAATACAATAATGGAGAATTGTCATCTCCATTTAGGAATGAATATAATATAATCAAAGAATCATCCTACATCCTCACTGTCAATCTCTCCTTCAGAATCAAACAAAGATTCTGGAAGCCTTCCTTCAGCACACAATGCATCCAGATGTCGAAAGAGATCCCTAATTTTTAACTTCCGCCGAAGTATTTCAGATTTGGCTCGTTGAAGCTCCTTCTCAGGCTTTAGCTTATCCATGCTGCATGATTACCACATAGTCAAGCAACTAGACATAAATTATCTGCCTCCCAAAAAAAACAAATTGAAACAAGGTTCAAGGAATTTATAAATTTCAGCTATCCAAAATTCATAAATTTCACCAAGAGGATGGCACTCAGCTCCAGGCAAAAGGAAAAAAAAAAAAAGGAGAATAAATGAAACCAAAACAAAAATGGCATAATGGTCTAATAACATAGAACAATTTGGCCAGCTGTCCATGGACCAAGTAGATCATCCAGGAATGTAATAGAATTTTCGAACCATGACCTCAATTACCAACTGTATTGCCAACAAAGCTGAAGACAGACAGATGAAAAAAATGATATTCAAAAGAGGGTATTGAAATTTCAAAACAATCTGTCACGTTATTAAATATTATATTATAATGCTGATAGAATATGAGAAAGGGAAAGAGGGGAAAGACAGCAAGAGACCTTACCAAATGAACTCTTATTATATTGACCATCATTAAAGGCAAAACTAAAATCTATATAGCATTTGGATGTACGCATTTGCTAATAAAATATTTATAGTTGTGATTTTACATATAAAAAAGCATTTAAAGAGTATAAATTAGCTGATCTTGGCTGATCCATGCATGGGTTGAGCTTTTTTTTTTTTGGGGTGTAATTTGAAATATAATCTGCAAGGTACTTGTGACATTCAAGCTGTGTTAATATGTATAAGATATTAAATGATACGATGTGAATATAATTGTCAAATCCAACCTATTGTTCTATTAAATGTATTTATCCAACTGCAACCTAAAAAGAATCACTTTCTTCTTGGCACAACACAAGCATCAATTTAGGTTCATTTAACACACAAAAAGTGACTCATAAGGAAATTGAGACGTGAGACTGAAATCAAAACTAGGTGCCATTAAACACTAATGTACAACAGAATACTCCAGATGTAACTTAGTTTCATTTCAGTATCTCAGAGATTAAACTAATATAAATAATATTAAGAAACAGAGGTTACAATCCTAGTTAAATCAGGATGCTAATATTATCTCCAAACAAAGACTACAAGATAACCAAAGCATATTGTAGTGGAACAATGTGCACACCTGTATCCTTTCCAGCCCTCACCAGAATAGGCATCGATCAAGCTTTGCTCATAGCTCACCCTGTTTAGTAAATATTTTAGGTGAGCTCTGATTCTTGAAAATTCATCAGCCATTCCCTCTCCCCGTCTCTTTTTCTTCTTTTTTCTCTCTCTTCTACTCTTCCCTCCATCATTTCTAACATTAACCAAATTAGTATTTGATTCAGGTGCTTTAATTTTTTCTCGTGTCTTTGATCGCAAGGCTCTGTCATTGCTACCAAGTGACCTTAGCATATATTTCTTCTTCAATGATTTTGATGTTATCTTTTTTCTGCGCCCCAACCAGATATGAGTTGCCCTTTTAGACTTTCCTTCCATATTGTCAGAACTATTACTTTTGGCAACATCTCCAGAAGGTAGATCTAATCGTCCATTTCCATTACTTGTGGTCACTTGAGCGGGCATTTGGTCTTTAACATGAAAGCTGATAACTGCATCATTTTCAAAAGGTTCATTTTGTGTGTTTTGGGACGCTGGCTGCAATTTATTAATTGATTTATCATTAGATAAACAACCAGAAACTTGTTCTGAGGCACTTTCTTTAAGGCATGAACCTTCTCCGATCTGACAACCATTTACTGAGTCACATTGAGGTGTTGCAGGCAGTTCATTTTGAATATTTTGTGAGCCCAGCTGAAATTGTTTAATTGATTTCTCATTAGATAAACAACCAGAGACTTGTTCTGAGGCACTTTGTTTAAGGCATGAACCTTCTCTGGCCTGACATCCATTCCCTAAGTCACATTGAGGCAGTTCAGTGACAGAATCCCCAGTCATATTGTCAGAAATCTGATGATTTTTCATCAATAGCAGAGCCGGTTAACACTTTGCCCTCTGTTTATTTCTTAACTATTCAGAGCCATTCTGATACAATCCCAGATATGCAGTCCCAGGATCAAGTTTATGCATCTCTTCTGAAGTACTGAGTTTATGGCATGTCAATTTTCCAGTTTGCTCACTTATTCAGTCAGGGAAACATCTATTCCCACAGCATTGGGCACCAAAATAGAAAAAGTTAAGGCTAATAAGAACAAACAAAAGAATCAGTCCAGTTGGAGCCTTTGCTACAATGTATTTTGAACATTTAACAATCAATATGCATTACAATGCATGTACTCAGCTTGAATCACAACCAAAATATCCTCCCATACAACTAATAAACTCAGATTTAATTTGCTTGCAATGAACAGCCCAAGAGATGAAGTAAAGAACAAAGCTCGCCCTTTGCAGCTAGCTGCAGATGTACAAAAGTTTGTAAATTGTTGATTGAATGTAACTACTATAACAATAATGAACTCTGACAGGATTGAAATGTGGTGAGATAGATAGATTGGACAGGTTGGATAGAACCAGCAAAGTCAACAAAAAACCCAAATGATTATATATAAGCCCAATAACATATGCTTGATCCACAGGTAAATGATTAAAAAAAAGAATCCACAATAGTCATGTAATCATTTTTCATCTTGGATATTGCATTGAAAGGAACACTGGAGTACAGCCTGAGAAGACTCTTGAACATGTATGTCAGTCATTGTATGTTCAATATTCATTTACTTTTATCACATAGTGGAAGAGAAGAATAGTAACGTGGGTAAAAGTAAAATTTCACTTACTTTTGCCTTCCTTCTATATTGACTTCAGTGGCATTCATTGCAATATTATTAACCGTGTTAGTGCGACTGAAGTGAACATTTACTAATTGCTACCCTTGAAAAAAAGAATCAATGTGAAAATTTTAGTTGAAATGTGAAACTGAATGCGACAAACTATACAGGGAATTCAAACTCCACTAAAAACACTTGACTAGCCATTTCCAGCTGCCCTGCAAGACTAACGACAGCATACAGTATTCATGCACACCATATGCTAAGCTCCAACTGTTACCCCTCAAATTCGACGATATAACTATTATTTCATTGTTAAGAAAACGCAAGAAACTACTCCCTGAACCCCAACAACAACGAAAGAGAAAACATTTGAATTTCTTTATGCTCAAGACTATTAGCCATCAGAGAATCAAACCCTCTACCCATTGAGGGGAAAAAAGACGTTATTTTTTCTGAAGTGTAAATGATTTTGTCAAGCTTCGACAAGTTCAAAGAAGAAGAACAAAGCCAAAAGCAGCACAACCCAGATATAAAAAACATTCCTTTCCAGCAGCTAAGTAAATACGGATAATGAAAACCAAGTTACCAAAGAAACTTACGTAGTTTTCTCCGCAGCCAAATGGGAAGAAGACGAAGAGAGAATGGAAGGTAGAAACGGAGAAGAAGGGTCGGATCTTGTTTCCTGAGAGTTCTTTCTTGGTGAGCAAAAAGCGGTGCTTGAAAATGGAATGGCACTCCTTCAAATCTGGGCCACCGTTGGGCAACGATAATGGTAACATAGGGCTTTTAGGCTTTAAATTGAACTGGTGGCTACGTTGCGCTCGCGGCGTCTGCGCGTCTGTGCCATTCTTTTTTCCTGATGCTTCGGAGCTGGCCGGGCCGCAACGTTCTGGGTTTCAAGTTGCGTTCCCACCCGTACGGCCCATGTTTTCCTTTTATGGTGTCTTGTAGATGTGACTCTATTTTGTGAAATAAATATTAAATATTGCGAAAAGAACACGTGTTCAATGCATTCTCTTTGAATATAATTTATTAATAACCAGTGGACTATTTTAGTTAATTACCAAATAAAATTATCTCACTTTGTTGACTTTGGTAATGGTGAAAGTAAAATCTAGTAAAATGAAGAGGAGTATTGTATTTAAATTTAAATTTTGTTTTAATATCATATTATACTTTTCTATTTCTATTTTTATTTTTTTCTATTAAGTCCACTCAAAAATGGATGGGTGATAAATAATATATCTGAAAGTGGAGATCAAGATATACCAAAGTTACAACTTCAAACACTTTTCTCGTGTGTCAATGTCCCCTTTTCAATCTCTCAATAAATATTTCGTTTTTAACACAGGTATTCATATTAAGTTGATTAACAAATAATTAACATAGCTAAATAACATGGCCCAATGTATAAATGGTATGGCAATCAAGTACTCAATTGTCATTAAAATATGTTATAACATAATGTTAAAACGCTATGGCCATGGCCAATTCAAGGGATATGATGCTGTGTGATGGGCTAATTCATGTTTGATAGCATCATCTATCTATGTTATAAGTTTATTGTTGTTAACTGGTTTTGACAAAAGGATCATATTAAAACAAAAATATTCTTTGAATGATTGAGATGAGATATTTAAATTTTAAAAAACCCAATTAAAACAAGATGTATCTTTTTTTAAGTTCAAAATATTAATTCAGTTTTTTTTCCTTGCTCATGTATGAAGATTTGAATAGTTGCATTTTCGTAAAGTCATTGGATAGAACTAAATTTCTTAGGCCCAAAATAAAAATTCATGATACCCATTACACTTGTGAACTCCAACAAAGCCACAATTATACATGTTTGCCATGACTATGAGTGAAACTTAAAAAAAAAGAACAAAGTAGAACTTAAATTTTTAATTAATTATTCACCTTCTTTATTATTAGACCATACCTAGTGGGTTAGTAAGAATGAAATTTAGCACGCGAATTAACTTCATAATTAGGCCCATAAAAAATTAACTTGGACAACTTTTTAAGTATTTTTTTAGAAAACTTGAACATGGTACCCCTGGCTCAAATTTTACAATGGATCAGATTTGACTCATTTTTAATAATATTATATTACAAAATACAGTCTCTACATATTGTGTATTCTATTTTTCCCTTCTATGCAGAAAATTAAGAAATAAATATTATTATAAAATATTAATTACAATATAGAATATATTATTTTCTATTCTAATGTGAAAATGATCATTTTATTAAATAAGGCTACACGGAGTGAAGCTTGGGCTTAGAGTTTAAAATAAGATTACACTTATACCTAATTTTTAAATTTTTAATAGAACTAAATTATCCTGCTCATGGATCCCATGGGCAATGGACCCTATGACAAAACATATGAGTTAATAAAAATATATTATACAGAAACCCAGAAAACAAAAAAGAATGGCATAAAGCCCCATACAAAGGAAGGTTGATACTATTTTGAAGTCCAGAAATAGTATCATCTTCCTCCAATATATATATATATATATATATATTGATTTGAGTTTCATGCGCCACCAAACTCAAATTAAATTATTCACCACCTGTATATTATATTTTACGTTGTTCAAGATGGATCTCTTTATTTTTTTATATATTTTTTGTAAAGTTAAAGAGAAAAAAATTTATAGGGTTGATTCAATAAGTCTTACTTTTTCTTGAATATTACAAAAATTTACTTAAAAAAATTAAAAGATTCAATCTCTTTAAGATGTGCTAGTGAACTTCCTAGCTGAATTGATTGTCCACTGCTTTATTTCCTGCGTGCTATTCCAGCTGGTCGGATATAAGAGAAGCATAAAGAATATCCTTCCAAAAAGGGTAGTTGAGGGAGTGCATTTCAACATCTCTATTTATTAATTCATATATTTACTTTAGAAAACTTAGCTGACCTAATTTTTTTTAAGAAACAACAACACTTTAATTTTGTTGCTTAATATAAAAAGATTGTTACTTGTGGATCTGATCACGATTTTTTATAGTGTAGTATTTGCTTGTGTAATCTATTTTTATAAGCAACTATTTGTCTTAGTTCGAGAAAGTGTTGCTTTTATATAATTGGCCGTGGTTCGTCCTGTAGAACTAGTTCAAGCCATCATGTCATTGGCTTCTACATTGTATTTTCTTGTGACTGTCATGGGAAAGGTTCAGACCAGTGCCCATTTGTTCGAAGTAAGGAAGGTTTTGCCATTAAACTCAAAATTTTTTTAAGATATTATTTTATTCATTATATATTATGTTTTTTTAAGCATAAATTATACAGAAAATTTTTAATTTTCTTGTAAATATTACATAAACTTTCTAATTATTTTATATTTTAGTTTAATTTTTAATTAAAATATACTCTATTAATCTAAATACATATTTTTTAGCTAAAAAAATAAAATAGAGGATATTTTGGTTAACAAATTAAAATTATACAAAAGTGTAGAATAATTTTTTATTTTATTTTAAAGGATGTCTGAATATATTTTAAAAATAAAGAAAAGATATATATAATTTCAACAAACTTATGAGAAATATATATAATTTACTCATTTTTTAAATATCTTCTGGTAGATTTCATCCTTAGGTAAGTCTTAAAATTTTTTATTTAGAACATAATAAATGAAAAAAATGCGTTAAAATACTTTTACAAATTATACTATTACATTTACGTAGAAATATTTTTGAAAAAAATATCAATTATGCTCTCTTAAGTGTTGTCTAAATTTTATTGTTTAAACTATTACTATAAGCAATCATTTAAACATTGTTTCATATTTTCATTTCATGCAATACTTTTTAAAGTGTTTCCTTAATTATATTACTTAAACTACTAGTGTAGGCAACGAATTTGTAAAGTGTGGCATATTTTGATTTCATGCAAAGGTTATAAAAGTGTTGTTTAAATTTTGTTTGTTTAAACTACTATAGTGTAAGTGTAATAATTTAATACACCATTGTGTCTTATGCAACGGCTTGTTGTCGAAATTTTGTTAGTTAGACCATTGGGGTAAAGGTGTTGCTAAAGAACTATCATGATAGTTCAAAAATGATAATCATAATTAAAATATTTTATTTAAAGAAAAAAGGTGAACACGCGTAAAGCTATTAGCTTGACACACTGTTATTACCTCCTTTGTCGTCCCCTTATTTCTTCAATGAAAAGAAAGTGAAAGGAAAAATAAAAATTTTAAATAAAACTTATTATATTTTTATAATAATTATTTAATAATATCTATTTATTTTTATAATTTATTAAAAGTAGAAGTACAAGAGTTATTTTTTATTTATAAAATTATTTTTTAATTTTATTTCTATTCTTAATTTTTTTATACATCAAATGGGTTTCGTATAATTTGGTCCAAATGCTTGAACAAAGACCTTTTCTATTCGTTCTCTTGGTTAGCAATCAATGTAACCGTCCAAATATTTACCAATATGATTAATATGTTACACTTAAAAATGCTTTCTAAAAATATATTGAAATAAATACGAGTGTTTGGTGTGAATTTGACTTTCAACTTAGAAAAATTAGCCTTTAAACTTGAGTACCGCGAAAATCTCTAAGCTAGAAGATTCACATCAACTTTGAAAAATAACAAGAAGTCACCAGCATATATGAAATAGTTTATTGGGGCAAGAGGGCGGCCGAATTATCTTGACATCTTGAAGGTATAATTCAAATTGAAAGATTTAATTTTGGTATAATAATGTAAGAGATAGATGGGTTGATTTATTAGAATGAAATTTGGTATAAGATATTAGAATGAAATTGAGGGCAACTCCCTAACCCATTGTTTGGTTGAAGGGTTTTCGAGGGGAGGGGAGGGAAACTCTCCCCCTTGTTTGGTATGAAAAAATTGGAGGAGAGACTCCCCTCCAAAAGTGGAGGTTTTTGAAAGAAATTTTTTTTTTTTGATTTTGTTTGACCAAATTATCTCTACTTTACTTTTATTTCAAATATAATATAGATTTTATTTTTTTTAATAGGGTTCAAGAAAATTTTTTATAAAAATAAAAAAATATTTTTTATAATAAAAAATAAAAAAAATTTAATAAAAAAAATTAATTTTAATATCACAAGAGTATAATTGTCCATTAATCCCTCCTCTCCCCTCCTCAACCAAACAACATATCATTAAATCCCCTCTCTTCCCTTCCAAATCAACCAAACAACATATCATTAAAACTTCTCTCCTTCCCTCCGCTCCCCTTCCCTCCATTAAAATCTCTCCCCTCTCTTCCCCTTCAAAACCAAACACTCCCTGAAAGGTCGAAGGACTTGGGTCTTATACGGTAAGCCGAAATCTGCGTGACTTACCCAGTCGCGTCGGCCCACGGAAAACAAAACGACTCCGTACTGTAGCTGTGGTTGGCGAGACCCAGCAAGCGCACCTTGAAATTCACTTTTGAGTTTATGGTTAGCGCGATTCAACAAATCCACCACCGTACAGAATTGGATTGGGAAATATCCATGAAGCCCCCTATTGTGAAAAATTATCATGATGTCTTTTTGTTTTTATTATAAGGGAGAGATAAGGTTTTATAAAGAAGTTCGTAAAAAAGAAAGAAGAAGAGTAAAAATTGAACTCAAATATGTTAACAGTTGTTTGGTATATGGAAACATATTTTTTTAACATAATTGTATAATATCTATTATATTATTATAATTATTATTTTATTTATTAAATCATCATTTCAATTATTAAAATTTTTTAAAATAAAAATATAAAAATAAATTTTTATCTTACTTATCTTTTTTTTACATTTATTTCTTTTTTAAAATATTGTATCAAACATACTTTAAATTTTCTTAAAACTTAAGTTAAAAAAGTATTATTTGAATCAAAATTCTTAGACATAATATTTATTTTAAGATTCATGCTTAATAATTAATTTTTTTATATTTTTATTAGATATTTGAATCTATGAATTTAGAATCATTTATTTTAAATTTTTTTAAAATGAATATATTTCTTAAATAAAAATTTATTTACATAAAGCTTATTTATATAAAATTACAATGATAATAAAATATTATATTAATTGATATATGTATAAATATACATACATTATACGTAGATCTTGGACGAGATATGCATGATACTACTCAAATTCAAACTCTTAAAATGTTGATAAAAACTCTCATTTCAGAATTGAAATAAATAGATTTTACAAACATGCATGCGTATATTTTGCATAATAGCACGCCGGGAAGTGTGTGGCGCTTTATTGGGATCGTCGTTTTGGTCCTAAATTTGCTTTCTTCATTTGACTCTGTTGTTCACGTGCCTACGTGTTTTGTATTATGATTGCGTTGACCATTGACAATTACTTAGAGTCCAGCACCACGTGACCAAACATAATTCCAGGTTTTCCACTTTCCTTCTTCTTTCCCTCCCTCCATGCCTCCATGTTTCCTCCACTTTTTCAGTTTCATCCGTCAACGTCAACTTCAAGGCACATCTTCTAACTTCCACTTTCACATTCTCATTTTTTTTTTATAATAGGCTTTTCCTCTATGTTTATTTATAAGATACATAACCAAATCCATATGTTTGTGCTTTTTCTAGTAAGAAAATTTGTAAATTAATTATCAATCATGATCATATATTAATATGTTTCTGAATTGAGTAAAATTATAATCACATAAAGGAAATTATATTTTAAAATTATTTTCTACTTTATCATTAATTTTGAGAGAAATTTCTTATTATATTTATTCGATTTACTTGTTTGGAGGAGAAAAGAACAATCTTGGAACTAACAATCTTCCATCTAGATGGCTCTACATCTCTTAAAAAATATGCCTGTGGCCAAGTAGATGCGGGTCAACTAAATGTATTTATGTTGTAGCAGTTTCCATCTCAATTAGTATTGAGTTTCTTTTCTATTTTCCTGATTTGTATATAAATTTCGTGAACAATATTATTTGTTGAATTTACAGCATATACTCCTGTCTTAGATGTAACTTTTTTTCTTTAAAAAAAAAAGTGTGACCTTTGGTTTAATATAAGGTGAATGTGACATGCATCTATGAAAAGATCTCGTGGGTAGAAACAAGTGAACACTATTCTCAATTTTTCATTTGTTAATTGTATACATACATATATATATATATATATATATATAATTATGGGGATGGGTGCGAGTGAAAAGGAGGTTTAGAGAGGGAATTGAATTCCATGAAGAGACAAATGGCTGCATATGACAAAGATTGAGAATAATAGGGCGTTGAAGAATATGTCTATACGAAGATAATATTTAGCATTCTAAAAACATAACAGAATCTACAAAATCATGGTCCGAAAAAGAAACTCAAAGAAAGAGGCTTTTCAAGTCCTCATTACCGTCGAACAGTTAAACTGTGTTTGATTGATTAATAATACTGAAGGGGTAAGATTATTAACTGTGTCCAAAAGTAATTCAAATAGTTAATCTGTGTTATAATTTAGTTCTCATTACCATTAAGACGACTCAATGCAGTTTAGAATCACTCCAAATTCATTATATTGACGGATAAATTACATGCATTACTATACCAAACTAATTTTAAATAATACTGTTTATATTCCTAAAGTTTTACAAAAATAATTTGCAAAGAAAAATAGTTTGTGTTGTTTGTTGTATGTTGAATGATATTTGCCAATCTCATAATAACAGTTTTCATATATATATATATATATATATATATATATATATATATATTTGTTGGTGAATAAATAATAGTTTTTACGTATAAGATGTAAGATATGGTACATAACGGATTTATATGTGACAACAAATTTTTAATCTGTTCGATATTTTACCTTTTATTAACACTTTAAAATACTTTGAAAATTAATCTTAAAATGTTCTATTGATTTTAAAATTGATGCCCTTATAATATCTCATTTTGCATGGATTTTGAAAATTAGGCTTTTGAAATTTACAAATAGGAATAAAATAATTAAGTAGCTTTTAATTTATCATTAGGAAATAAAGTGATATCGTTTCTATTTAATCTTATTAGATATTTTATATTTGATCATCAATAAATTAATTATAAATATTCTATATAATGATTTTATATATTAAAAAAAACTCCATATCCGAACAGAACGGGACATGGATGAAAATGAGAAAATTTTGCCCTGTCGCCAATCTTATTGGAGATTATTAATAGAAGTGTTGATAAGTCTAATGAATAAAATTTGAAATACTATATTATATAATATCTCATAAAAGATAAAACAAAATCCATTGTAGTTATTGTTCGAAATACATATAATTTTTTGTTACATGAGGTTCTAAAAATTAATTTTTTTTATGGAAAGAACCATTATTCTTATATTAAAAAAAAGTAATGAATATATTAATATCAGTGTTGTCCTATTCTAACTAATAATAATAAAGGTAGTAATGAATCTAACATATAAAATTTGAAATATCAAACTATAAATGAGATGCAAAATCTCATTGTAGCATCCATTGCAAATACATATAATTTTTTTTTCTTGAATAATCAACCGTTAATATCATTATATCAAAGTTTATGTGTAAAGTGGAATTAATTTTAATTGCAAAATAAGCATAATAAACGCTGGTAATTTGTGGGGTCTAGTTTATAATAGGAATAAATAATATTGGGTAATGAAGAATGGAGAATAGAAAATATAATTAAATTAAGAACAACAATGATGAGAAGTGTGATTAACGAAGCGGTTGCTTAATTTAATTTGTGTCCAACTTCATGGGTTGTGAGATAGAAGTGCAAGTTGTAGAGTACTACGGACATATACGGCCAGCTATCAGATTCTAATTGCTTCCCACAATAATTATTTTCATTAGCTCCTCAACTACGTTGCCTGGACGAGGATCCACATACATACAAGAAAGAGATCGTGTAATGTACAAATTAGTACGGTATAAATAATACTATATAGCATGTCTTTTTCCTTCTTTATTTAAACATTAATGTCGTGTTAATTGAAGCTATATGCGATCCACCCAAAAAAAAAAGAGAATATATATGAGACATTTTATAAAAGATATATAGTTAACTAATTTCAAATTTTCAATGTTGTGTACATAGATATTTTAAGATAAATGTCATTATTTGTTTCCAAGTTATACTTCGTTTGAACTTCAAGTAGCGAAGAAGCTAATACAAATCGGAGGTAGACCTAATCTGTAAACAATAAAAAGGTATGGGAAGAATGAAAATAATAAGAATATTTAACTTAAATCATACTAAAAATCAATCTCATCAATTATTAGTAAAAAAATTAGAATATATACATATATATACGTGTATATATATGTGTATATATTATCCTTAAAGTATTATCTCAAGTTGAACCTATAATATTTACATTTTTTTTTATTTTCATTCTTTTCATACAATTGATCATCTAAACAAGGATAATGTATGTTATTTTATTTACTTTGTCATATTTAATTGTAATTTTAATGGAGAAAACTATCATGGTTGGCTCTTTTAAGATTTTAACAACATTAATTTAATTCTTAAAAATGTATTGTTATCAATTTAGTTCTAAATCAAGACTAAAATAATGTGTTTCCTGACATCTTAAAACTAAATTAATGTCAATAAACTTTAAAGAATTAAATTGATGATGACAATATCTTTCGAAAATCAAAATAATAGTTTATTCTAATTTGTTTCTTCTTATATATTTTGAATCCAAACAAAGGCAATATTAATCGAACTGATATTGATTAGCCTAATAAGATTGTTAATATTGATTTTGATATACACAAAGATGTTTTAATTATCTACGTTGTAGCTAGCTAGCCTTTCATAGCATCTAATAAGATGTAGTCAAACGAATTTGCCTGCCAAACTGGGAATAGGTACTTTGTCTGGAAGACATTTAGACGTTAAGCAGGGTTATTAAAACACCAAGAACATCGTTCCCAAACAAAACTTGATTAGCCCACAGATTAATTAAATTAATTAATTAATTTACAGTAACATTATTATAAACCCTAGAGACTCGTTACATGTTTATTGCTGTAGTTTGGTAGTTTGTCGTCCAAGTTGTATTAAAGGAATTAATATTAATTTTGTCTTAATTATAAGAATATATATGCTTTCACATTTGCCTTCTCTATATACAAGTACCTGTTTGAAGTTAACTATAACAAGGCGTCAACGACAACTTATTGATTCAAACCACTCATCATTGATGTGTTTATAGTAGTAAAGAAAACTTAATTCCATCTTCAAAATTATTAATTCCTCCTTTTTTTCTATTGATTAAAAAAAAAAAGATTCAAAGATGATGATTGAATAAAACATTGTCAAAATGAAAGAAAATTGATTAAAATCCGACTTTTGGGTTTCCTTGACTAAAAAGTTGTTGACAGCTCAAGGTCGAAGTTTCCAAAAACTAGGAATGTCCTTAAAAACTTAACCCTAAAGGAAGCAAAGAACATTACTATTGCTATATTCAACTCAAAACTCTTCAGTCTTCGTCATCTCCATTAATTTGACTTAAGAATGTGGAAAAAGAAAAAGCAAATGGAGGCTAGAAAATTTTGGGTTGCCCTCTTTAGTTGACCAATGTGGGACAAACACATCGCAGCCTCTGG
This sequence comes from Erythrophleum ivorense, assembly GCA_026724425.1. Taxonomy (NCBI): domain Eukaryota; kingdom Viridiplantae; phylum Streptophyta; class Magnoliopsida; order Fabales; family Fabaceae; genus Erythrophleum; species Erythrophleum ivorense. The sequence goes on from JAIUCV010000430.1 coordinate 701,308, forward strand.
AAGAGAAATAAAAGATTAATTTGGGGCTGCACCGCCATTTAATTTTGATAACTAGGGTTTAAGGTTTAAATATTAAGTTTGTTGGACGGAGGCTTTCTTTAATTGTTCATCAACTTTGGCTTTTTTTTAATTAATTGAAAACCAAGGGTCTTAATTTAATTAAATTTAATTATTTGATAATAATGAATCAATGTTTGGTTGATTTGAAATTAGGCTATAGTTAATCTGTTCAAATGGTGGCTATATGGAAAATAATCATTTCATTCATTGAGAATGAAAAGAAAGCCAAAAAAGTGGACAATTGATTGAACCTTTAGTAATACTAAAGTAAAAAGAGAATGTTTTATAGGTAACTATTTAATTTCATAATTTTTTGTATTTATACATTTGGTTAAAATTTATAAATTTGTGATACGTTAGAGTGTGCTATTTAAAAATATTAGAACTTCGAGCATTTTAATTGCTTACGTTAAACAATAACAAAATGCATGCTTATGTCAAATGAGCATTAATTTAATTGTCCAATTCATTTTTGGTTATTAAAATGAAGTGTTCGTTTTGAATTAGTCATCTTGACTGAACCAAAATTTGAAAATAGGTCGAACAATATACAGAACATGAGAACAATAAAGCGGACCACCATAATTTTTTTTTTCTGTTTAAAAAAAATCTTAATTACTCAATGTTTAAATCGGAAAATATTGTAATGTGATGCCTCACAATCACAAGGGATTTTGAATATTAGGAAGGCTAAGAAGGATAACGAAATGTCGGTTGAGGCATGTTATTATAACTTAGATTCCAGGACTTAATTAATTAGACCATACCATCCATGATTGTGATGCTTACTAGCCGTCTTCTTCTCTTCTTAATTAAATACTGAGTTTAGTTATTTAATCAATGTCTTTGTTCGTTAATTAATTATGTAAATATTCCATTGAATAATCTTCCCTTCAAACTATTAAACAAATTCACCGGCCTAGCTATAAGACACTTTGTATTCAATTTGTTTTTTTTTAATATTTATTTTTTATAACTAACATCAGAGTCTATGTCAGTAGTTATATTCTATAGAAATCAAATAAATTATGTTTTAAGTTGCCAATGAAATAATAGTTTACATGGTATCAAGATTGAAAAAAAATTGAATGCAGTATTTTAAGTATTTATATATAATTAAAGTTTCTCATAAAAATATAATATATAAACATTTTTTAATTTAGTGTCATTTCATTGAGTCTTCTATAAATCTTTTTTCATATGACATAGGTTGAGTAAAACACCTAATAAAATACTTAAACATTTTTTAGGAAAAAAATTACTTAACTTTTGTTCACTCTCAATTTCCCTATTCAAATTACCCAAAGTGTTGAGACTTTTTTTGGGTAACCAAACAAAAAAAAAAAGAAAATTAAAGTTGGAGTTCATATTATTAATGAAGCATTAACCTAAATAATTAATGTAGTGAAAAAAAAATTGAAGTTACTTATTTGTTTTTCTTTCATATTGTTTTCAAACCAATCAGAAAATACAAAAATTATGTAAATTTAATATATATATTTCTAAACACTTTATGGGAAAAAAGTTTAAAAATAGTATCCAAATATTATTCTAGAAAATAACCAACCAACAGATTATCGAAACTTTTCTAGGAAGAATACTTAATCATCAATCATAGCATCTGATTTGTTTTTGTTTGAAAAAACAAAACAAAAACACACGTATATATAATATATATATATATATATATATATATAATATAATATAGGAACGTTCAGAGTAAATGAGGCACACGTGATTGGGGCAACATATTTTATGGTGTTCAAATCTTATGAATCTTATGGGGGTTATTCTTCTGCTGTGTTACACAGCGAATTGTTATCTCTAGCTCATTGTTACAACTGTGTTTTGAAAACTTATTAACTAATTAATCAATCAACAAATATTTTAAATGCATTAATTTGCTCATTAACTATTCCACTGTCACTTTCTTCTCCAAAGCTCATCTCTTTTCAATAATTTGATGGAATTTGTCCCTTCACCATAAGCGACGGACCCGGACGAAGCTTTTCCTCACTAATCACTATTATATATATATATATATATATATATATAATTTAAAAAAATGGTTTTAATTGAGATGAATTCAAATTAGCTGAGATTAACTCATTCAATGGATAATTATTTTAAGTTTGAATAGTTAAATAGATGAAGCATGGATCACATTGAAAAGAAAATGTCTTATAGTAATGTTTTATTTTATTCGAAGATTTGAGCTTAAAACAGTTTATATTATCTTTATGCATGATATAAAATAATATTACCTTGTTGAGTTAGAGTAATGAAAATTTCTAATTTTTACTCGTTTGATGAATTAAGAAACGTGAAATATATCTAAACAAGATTCATTTATTAATTAAAATGGAATAATTAAATCAAACTTTAAAAGAATTAAACCTAATATGTCTCATTAAAAGCTGTGTTCAACCGCTGCCTAACTAAAATATACACCATTACCACCAGTTCATTCTTTGCCGTCTACATACGTATCTTTTAATCTTTGAAACGTTTGCCAAAGAAGATTTTTTTTCCCCCAACGTATGAGAACATAGTACAGTTAGTCATCAGTTAATTAATAAGCATAATTGTCATAAACAGATTAATGAACCGATCCTAACCTTTTTTTTTTCTCATACAAGTTTCTTAATTTCTCTAAACTTATTGCACTATTAATTTAATAACTAACTGTTACCTTACCAAGCAAGGAAAAAAAAAAACTAACCGTTAAATTTCTTCTAACATTCATTTAGCAATCACTTAATATTTTTTTTTAGTAAGGCTTGTGCTTGCTATGAACAGGTTCACAAGGTGTTTCTTAAAATTATCTTATCATTCACTAATTATTAATTTCTTAACATATATATATATATATATTAACAAGGAAAATATTAATATTTCTTGGAACACAAACAAATTCTATTTTTATTGTAATTAATATTGTTCAAATTATTAATTACTTGTTCAATAAATAAATGTTAAATTGGATTTGAACATAATTCGTTTATTAATGAAATAGAATAATAAAATGAAATTATAAAATACTTAAACCTAAATGTATATTAATAAAACTTTGTTCAACCACAGTTACGTATCTTTTAAACTTACAGAGGTTTTCCAAGAAACCCAAGGAGATTTTTTTTTTTTCAACGTAGAACATAGTACAGTTAGTAAGTTAAGTAATAAGCATATATGTTCGGGACAAATTAATGAACCGAACCTAGCCTTATTTTGTGTCTCATTTATGTTTCTTAATTTCTCATGCGACTATTAATCAATCAACTAACTGCTAAAGCCCTTCTTACATTTTATCAGTTACTTAATATTTTTGTTTGGGAAGGCTTGTGCTTGCTATGAACAGGCTCACGAGGCGTTTCTTAATACTGTCTTATCTATTACGTACAAATTATTAAAAATACGTATTAACAAGAAAACATTAATATCTGTTCAAATACAAACAAATTGCATTTTTATCGTGATCAATATTGTTGGCAGAAAGAATATTCCGTTTGTAGTAACTAAAATCAAAATTTGTATCTGCAACAAATAAGAAGATAAGAGAAACGAGGAGAAGAGAGAGACCAACAAACAACAAAGTAGAAAACTTGGTTACGATTATTATTTAAAAATTAATAATAAATATATAAAAATTATGTTTAATTTTTCTAATTGGAGTAAGTCATGAGAAATTTCTGCATATATTAAATGTACATCCAACAATAATATCATCTAGAAATCAAATTTTAATATTCACATATAACACATGCTACATAACATAAATGTTCCGAAGTGAAGATACATGAGAAAAACTTCAGGGACATTTGAGGAATTTCACTTCAAAGCATCCGTGCTTGATATTGCATACAAAAATTTTAATTTCTTTCAGATGGAAGGGGTCAGAGGAGGAGGAATTGCCCGGTACGCCGGCACCACATCGCTTTCGATGTCCAACATTTTTACGAGAACTGGGCCTCGTGGTTGGGCTACGCGTATTACTGTTACCTTCCGAAACCAACTTAATAAACGTGCTCAGATGACATGGCTTTCGTCCCCAACCCCACATGCCTCCCTCTTTTCTGCCTTTCTCTACGTGCTGTGGCCCCCACCTTGTCCCCTCCTCTCCCTACACCATCCCTTTTTTTTATTTTACAAATATTCAAAAATTCCAAATAAAAAAAGCTCGCGGACTTGGCCTCGTCGTCAGCTTGCTTCGAAGTCCGAGCCTCCCCTTTGTATTGGGTCCCACATCCATGACGTGGCAATCCCCCCTTCCTCTTTCCTATATAAATTCCAACTCCCCACTCCGCCTTCTTCACTACACCCATCTGTCTTTCTCCTTCGAATAATTCCACACACTTTCTCTTTCTCTGACTCTTCCATTTCAAACACTTTCTTGTGAAAAAAATGGCTGTGGATTCCACAATTTCATCCCCACTGGGTCCACCTGCGTGCGAGAAAGATGCTAAAGCGCTGCAATTCATTGAGGAAATGACGCGAAAAGCTGATGCCGTTCAGGAGAAAGTGTTGGCTGAGATATTGACTCGGAACGCTGACACTGAGTATCTCAAACGCTTCAAACTCGCCGGAGCCACCGACCGCGAAACCTTCAAATCCGAACTCCCCGTCATCACCTACGAGGACGTCCAACCTGAAATTCAGCGAATTGCCAATGGCGATCGTTCTGCCATTCTATCTGCTCACCCTATCTCTGAATTCTTAACAAGGTCAGTCTCATTCATAATCATATTCCCAAAAACAGAGCCAGAAATTGAAAATTGAAAATTGAAAATTGAAAATTCGCAAATTTCAAAATTAAAATAAAAAATCGTGATTCTGATGTATATTTCTTTTGTTGGAAAATTTCAGTTCTGGGACTTCAGCTGGGGAAAGAAAACTCATGCCTACAATTAAGGAAGAGCTGGATCGTCGCCAGCTTCTATACAGCCTTCTCATGCCAGTTATGAACCTGTGAGTTCCTTCTCGAAGAACTCAAAATTGAATATCCCTACAAAAAAATATATAATATATTGAGCAGCACATGTGGTTCTATCTTTTCAAACTCCATTGGCATTAACTAACGCAAACGCGTTCTGTTTTTTTTTTTAATGGAACAGTTATGTCCCGGGTTTGGACAAAGGCAAGGGACTATACTTTTTGTTCGTGAAGTCCGAAACAAGGACTCCGGGTGGGCTGGTGGCCCGACCCGTTCTCACCAGTTACTACAAGAGTGAGCACTTCAAGACCCGACCCTACGATCCGTACATGGTCTATACCAGCCCCAACGAAGCCATCCTCTGCCCCGATTCATTCCAGAGCATGTACACCCAGATGCTCTGTGGGCTCATAGAACACAAGCAAGTCCTGCGTCTCGGAGCCGTCTTTGCCTCCGGTCTCCTCCGTGCAATTCGGTTCCTCCAGCTTCATTGGTCTCAACTTTCCCACGACATCCGAACTGGAACTTTGACCCCCAAAATCACTGACCCGGCAATAAAAGAGTACATGGCCGGGGTGCTCAAACCCGACCAGGAATTGGCCTCGTTTGTTTCCCGGGAATGTTGCAAGGAAAATTGGGAGGGGATCATCACGAGGATTTGGCCAAACACGAAATATCTAGACGTGATCGTGACGGGTGCGATGGCTCAGTATATCCCCACACTCAATTACTACAGCGGCGGGTTGCCTCTTGCTTGCACCATGTACGCTTCTTCGGAATGTTATTTCGGACTCAATCTCAACCCGATGTGCAAGCCTTCTGAGGTCTCTTACACCATAATGCCAAACATGGCCTACTTTGAATTCCTGGAGCACGAACCTGGATCCGGGTTCACCCGCAACTCGCCTTCGAAACTCGTTGACCTTGTTGAGGTCGAAGTTGGCAAGGAATACGAACTCGTAATCACCACCTATGCGGGGTTGTACCGCTACCGGGTCGGGGACATCCTCCGGGTCACCGGGTTTCACAACTCCGCCCCGCAATTCCACTTCGTAAGAAGGAAGAACGTGTTGCTCAGCATTGACTCCGACAAGACCGACGAGGCAGAGTTACAGAACGCCGTCGAGAACGCGTCGAGGCTCCTGGCTGAGTTCAACACCAGCGTGGTTGAGTATACTAGCTACGCCGAGACGAAGACCATTCCGGGTCACTACGTGATATACTGGGAGCTCCTGATCAAGGACCCATCTGAGCAGCCGAGTCAGGAGGTGCTGAATCGTTGCTGTTTGGAAATGGAGGAATCGTTGAACTCGGTTTACAGACAGGGTCGGGTGGCGGATAACTCGATCGGGCCGCTAGAAATTCGGGTGGTGAGAAGCGGTACGTTTGAGGAGCTCATGGATTACGCAATCTCAAGAGGAGCGTCTATTAATCAGTATAAGGTGCCGAGGTGTGTGAATTTTACTCCCATCATGGAGCTCTTAGATTCGAGGGTTGTGTCGGCGCATTTTAGCCCAGCTTTGCCACGTTGGACTCCAGAAAGGAGGAGGTGATTTCTGGGATGTGGGGACCACTGACCCAATTTTTTTTTTTAAAGTCATGTGTAGATTTTTTTTTTTAATTTTGTAACTTTCTCTCTCTCTTTTTAGTAGGACTTGTGGAAAGTTAAGAGGGTGTGTTGGATTAGGACGTTTCATGGTCAGGTTATGTAATTTGGTTCAATTAACTTGTGAAAAAGATGTGACTTTTCTAGTGGAATTGTTCAGTGTATTATTGTTCCCTTCCTGAAACGATAAAGGAATGTAATGGAACACACGAGATTTTCTTATGGCAAACAAGTCCACTCAATTCAATTAATGCATGTAATTATCAAGTACTTTAGCTCTTCCAAGAGGAAGAGACAAATAACTAAGATTGCCAATCAAAATGACATTGTTTAAACCTGCTATTTAATGAAAGTTTCCTATAACTATTTATTAAAAAAATAAATTAATTAAGTCAGTTATCAATAAGAATATAAAAATATCTAATATATATTATAACAATTATTTTTCTACATTGCATAAATTGAATTTATTCAAAAAATTTTCATTCAAAAGAGAGTTGCTTAGATTTTTGGTTTCAACTTTTATTTCTCAAGAGGTCTTCCCCTAGTGAATTTATCTCTTGTCAGTTCAATTTATCTTGCTTGTCAATGACATAATTAGGCCTCATTTGATTTATTACAAGAGTAAGAAGACTTTTTACAAATTATATATAATGCTTACTCTGTTATTATAATTATTATTTAACAGAATTTGTCTTTTTTATGATTTTTTAAAAAGTAAAGATATAAAAATTAATTTTTATTTTATTTATTCATTTTTTTATATTTATTTTTTTATGGGTAATATTGTTAGAAGTAGAAAGTAATTACCACGCTATAATTGACATAGTTGAAACAAAGTTCTATAATGGACTAATATATATATATATATTAGTTTCTTGATATGGTTGAGTGTAGAGCTGACCTAAATCATCTTTCTAAACAATTTTTAAGAGATTGTGAGAGTTTATTTCCCATTCTTAAGTATTGTTCTTTGGTAAACTTATTTTTATGGTTTTTATCTAATCAGTTTTTCTTGAAATATAGCAATAACACTAACGTATTACTGTTCTCCTTAAATCTAGATTGTGTAAATTTGATTTAAATGATCTTAATTTTATTTTTATTTTTTAGTCTTAATTATTATTTTTTCAGTTAATAGTTAAAAAATTATTTTTATTTTATGTCTTAGTCCCTTTTAACCAAAAAAAGAAAAAAAAAATCAAAATTAAAAAAAAAACTTAACCTTTTTAAATGTTCAGAAAAAATAGCAGCTCCCTCTGCGTTTCCACATCAACAAAGGATCTGCTTTTGAGTTTCTTGATATGATGAAAAATAATTAAAATGTTGTTCTATATTAAAGGGGAATGTGCTTATTATTTAATCATCAATACTCATTTTTTTTATTAAATTAAATTATTTTAACAAAATAATTTCTTATTACCTTTACATCAGTTTGATGTAATACAAATACGAAAGCTATATAATGTAAAAAAAAAAAAAAAATCCCAAAGAAAAAGCTTCCGCCTTTTTTTCACAAAAAATAAATGATGATTTTTTATCTTCTTTTTCGGCCTAATATATATATATATATATATATATATATCGTTTTTATAAATTGAATATAAAATATTATGATTTAAAATGAAATTGTTTAGAAATTTTTTTTGGAGTAATGTGCACATTTCAAACCTCAAAAGGTTTCTCCTTTAATGTGATCTTACCTCTTTTCAACTCACTTTAGCCTGCCACATCAATGACACAATGAGCTTAGATTATATCTTTATTGTAATATTTTATATTCAAATTCATTTTCATGCCCCCCATTAGGTTGAAAACTTGGAACCTAATCAACACAAATTGAGGACAAGATTAATGTCAAGAACTTTATGCTATGGGTAATCTAGTACGAAGTAGAATAGGCATTCAAGGCTCTTTCATTTACTTAGTTGAAACAAAGTTTCATAATAGATTAATTAATATAAATTACTATTCACTACTTCAGCCATCACACCTTTTTCCTTTTACAATCCTCGTCTTTTAATATCATGATAAGGTCTATATGCTTTCTCTTTCTATGAATGTTGACCCACTTAAAAAGAGTGATGTTACAAAATGGACCCCTTTTGCCAAACATGTTATTCAAGCGTTTACTATTCCCAATAGTTAAATATATTGGGTTCTTTCGCAACGCTTTCTCGTAATTGTTTTAATTAAATTATATTTTAAAAAACCATTTTGGATTGGTATTAAAAATATGGAAGCAATTAATAATGAAAAGGAGCCAAAGAAAAGGCTTCCACCTTTTCCCAAAAAAAGAAAAAGAATTATCCATAACATGAGAAAGGGAATTAAAAAAATAAAGATCATACTAAAAACATTAACTTTGTTTTATCTTTAAAGGTTACATTTTTTTTAATTACCAACTGTCATATTTATAATCAATTTATCTATTTATTCATGATTAGTTTATCTAAAAATTCTTCATTAGAAATGGGTTGTTAGAATTTTCTTTTTTAATTGAAGTGCACTTTCAAATCTCAAAAGGTCCTCCTTTACTGATTTTTACCTATTTCCAAGTCAAATTTAGCCTGCCCCATTAATGACACAATTAGCTTAGAATTTATGCTAATTGCAATTTTTTATTCTCAAATTCATTTTCATGCCCCCCATTTAGGTTTAAAAACTTGGACTTCAATCAACAAAAATTGACGACAAAATGAATGCCTAGAATTTTGTGCAATGTTAATGTTTACTAATATGGTAAGAAGAAAAAGCATTCAAGACACTATCATTTACATATTTGAAACCGAGTTCTATAATTAATTAATAAATATAGTATATGATAAGAAACTACCACTCGGTTTCCTTTTACCAACATCATTTAATATTATTATAAGGCTTTTATGCTTTCTCTCTTTTTAACAAAGTTGACCCACTTAAAAAAGGTAATTTGCAAAGTGGACCCCCTTTTGCAAAACATGTTCCACAAAGAGTTTACCGTTTCCCCCATAGCTAAATATTGTTTTTAAGCACTTTTTTACATAGTTTTTAATAATCTAAACCCCTATAGGTCTCTTGATTAAACATTATAAAATCAAATTACGTGCGTATATATATCAAGTAGTGTAAAATCAAGGTCACACTCGTATTAATGAGCAAAGTGGGCACCAGACAAGTTCAGGTTGTATCAGACAACAAGGGAGGATGGGGATATGAACAAGACGCTTTTTGATTTTTTCACAGTGTGGATTGCTATGGAGGAACAAGACATAAGGATTGTGTCGCCCCCAACCGTAGTTAGGTCAGGGTATGATTAATTGTGGGTACAAGACTAATGGATTCCACAATGAGCTTATTGGATGAGATTCAGCCACATCTCACACACTACCATTTTTCTAATGCATGCCTTTTTAATATTTTTATAAAGAAAGTATTTAAGTTATACAATTTTTGTATTTTAAAAATATATAATTATTCTTTGAAAATTTAAATATGATCAAAATACTATTAAGAATAATATTAATTTTTTATTAAAAATATAATTTATTTTAAAAATATGTATTTTTAAATTTTATTATAATATTATTTATTGTATATTAAAAATCTCATATTCAACTTGTTTTAAAATTTTATTAAATTTATAATAATACTTATGTTTATTAATATATATTTAATAGCAATGTTGCTCGGAGGTAGGAGGCCTACGGCTAAAATATATTTTTTAATATGTTTAGAATTCTAATTTTGTAATATAATATTTATTTTAGCATATCAACTTATCAAGTTCCTATTGAAATTGGATCCACATAATCGATTCTTTTTAATAAATGATCCCATTGCATCCCATTGGTTTTATTTCCGTTTCATAACTAAAAAGTTTCTCAGACCCTTTGCTAAAAATTCCAGAAATTAAAATATAATTTATAAATTAGTTAAACTTAAAAAAAATTATTTGTGAATATTTTTTTTATATTTAATAATTTTTTTGAATAAAATAATTTTACAATTTATTAAATTAAAAAATTGACTATTTTATACTATGCATGCGCATGTACACAGATGTAATACTTATTATATGATATAAGTAATAGATGTATTTTGATTAAAATAAGTATATTGTAACTTTATTTTGGTTATAAAAGAGAAAGAATAATGAATTTCCTAATTTTAAAAAAATATATTGTTAAAATAAAAAATTTGGTAATTTAATTGACAAACCTTTCTGAAAAAAAGAAAGAATAATTTAGCCTATAATGACTGCTTCGACAACATCATTGTTCTTATCGTTACATCTGAAATTGTCTGAAAAAGGTACTCGAATCTCCATTACAGATTTAGTGTTTTGTATAAAAAACAATAAATTATGGTCCTGATTAAGCTTCTGTCTTCTGTGCTTCAAAAATTAATTGCAAGCCAGCTCAAGTTTCAGGTTGGTAAGGGAAAGAAAGTCAAAAGAATGTTAGAACTTAGAACTCAATGCAAGTATTCTAGACATGGTTTATGAACCATGAAATAAAAATCTAGGCAGCAGGTATTAGATGTAAAAAAGGTTAAACTAATAATTTATTCTTAAGAATTATTAGGTTTATATATATAATTTTTTATTTTTTTAAATTAATAAATGGATGAATTAATTTTTAAAATAATAAATTTATACACGCTAATTTTTTGATAAAATTGCTTGGCATGCTAAAAAATAATATTTAATAAATTTTATTATTTTTAAAGATTATCTTGTATATTTATTACTTTTTAAAAATCAGATAAATTTAATAATAAATTATTAATTTATATATTGAGGAAATAAGACACTCCTTATAATTTTTAAAAGTACAACGCATTGTATATATTAGTTAGTATGAATGCTTAATCAGCGTAGATTCAGTTTCTGAGGGGTATTATAAAAGGTTTGAAAAATGATCTTTCATTAGATTATACTAATTATCTTTTAAATAATTTACTTTTTATTGATTTGAACAATTAGAACAAGTGATTTTCGCTACCTACTCGTTTCATGTGGTAACTCTAGATCTAGAGGACAAATAAATTTCATGCCAAACTTCTGTTTTGCTGGGAACATTCACATGTCGGCAAACTGCAATATAATATTATGGGGCAAAAACATCGAAATGACACTTTCTAATTTGTTCTAAGGTGAATCATCAAATTAATCACCATTACCTGAATCCGTCACACCTACTGTAGTTCCTTTTTGAAAGACTGGGGTTAATCTAATAGTGTTAATTGATGAATCGTATACAAACAACTTTTTTAGCAGATATTTTCACATAATGATGTTCTAATCGGACACTGAAGAAGGGGCTAAAAGAAGAAAGAAAAAAAAAAAGTAAAAAGTATTTGAGACTTCCTCCAATTCACCATGCATGTCACGCGATGAATCTTGTAAAGCAAAACCATTTTTTCTATATTACTTGGTCCATCTTTAGCTAAGAAAGCTCAGAAATCAAGCACTGATAGTCCTCTTTATAACTTTCTTAGTAAAGTAATTTTATTTTTATTTTTGGTTTTATTCTAATGATTCCATACTTAAAAAATGTGCGGGCATTTTACCTAGTTGACAGTATTGTTAATTAACTATCAACTACATTAACTATTACAAAGAAGCATTTTCATATGTCAAAATTTTAAAAAGTATTTATACTTAAGCCAAAAATTTTCAGATTACTCATTGTTATTGGTATTTTTAATGTCATCCAGAATTCTAAGGAACAAATGATTCATGTCCAATTTTGTAAATGTAGTCCCCTGTTTGCCCATTTTTATATCTATCCATTTTCATGTGCTTTAAATTATAAAATAATCATTTGCTAATCTTTATCAATAAAATGTAGCACACAATTCTTGAGGATAGTTAGATCCTCTAATTTTATAAACTAAAATTAAAAATTGAATTATCAAAGCTTTCAATCTCAAGGCATGCAAAAGTATGAGGATGTCTTGTATATTTTCAATTGTTTCACAGGTACTGGATGCTATTATTCTTTCTAATAATGAAAACCATGAAGACTTCAAGTTCAAATTAATCTCATAGAAAATGAAAATGGTGTGTCCATAATATTAATTGGCTCAGTTGAAATTTGTAATGTTCCATTTGAGTGAATGATATATGTGAGTTTACTGATTAGCAGGTGGGCCAGGTAGTGCCGTTTTCCTCAACTTATCAAAGTTGCAGCTTGATATACCTAATTAGATTATGTTTGTGCAGTTTAAGCATGGACTAAATATAAGGGAATCTTTTTTTTTTTTTTCGGGTAAGCATATTGGTAAAATACATTTAGGAGTTGCACTTTTCATGGCTCCTTTGTCGTATGAAATTTCCTATAAGCTTGCTTTTGCTTATGAATTATGTAATGAAATTTACGTTATGCTGGTTGAAATTTTTGTTTTCTTGATATATGAGACACATACAGAATATATTAGAAAAAATTGTAAAAATCAAATAAGGAGTATAGAATGATTATTGCTATTTTTGGTATAAAATTTATATCATTATCAAATCCTACATTACGGTCACTACACTTTAATATGTAATATTTATCGACTAAATACTGTTACTATTAATTTTAACCATGGACTTATAAAGTCACCCGAAGTATAAATATGAATGTAACAATATATATATATATATATATGACATACAAAATTGTCAGTAAGGCCTTTAGTGACATTTAAAAATTTGTGGGCAAACGTTTAACCTTTATTATCACAGTATTCCAAACCAATGATAAAACTTTTAATACAGACCAAAATTATAAGTAAATATATAAAAGTTTTCTAATATTTTATTTTTAGCATATACAAACGTATGTTATAGACATGTATGAAATAATAGTCTTGGTGTCTGACATGCCGACACACTTATATATATTATCAATATTAGTATCGACTAAGTCACGACCCCATGCATTCCGACTGCAATAGAATATTTCTATAGTTTAAATATAAATGAAGCCCACAAAGATGGATGGAACGTCCCTTCTCCCTCAAAATTCACTGAAATTCTAGTTGTGACATTTGCAGCTGTTCCAGTACTCATCTACTGTATTGCCAGCCATTGGTGACCTTGGCAAAGCTTTAATTTAAAGCTCATTAATATAAAGAAAGACTTGCGGTCCAACCCTTCACAACTATAATGGTCCAAAAGTGCACCCTCTCTTTCTTCTCAATGGTCCTAAAAAAGGCACTCTCTTGTCTTCTTTATGGTCCAACCCTAACATGTTTTTGCTTCCCAACCTAACCATCTCGTGGGCTTCGCAGGGTTTATCCTGAGCCGACCAGATCAGGCTATATATTAATGTTTGTGGGTTCTCAATGTTCAAGATTGAACTATCGTGTCTTTTTATTCTGAGGTTTAAGCAACTATATTATATGTAGAAATTACGTACTTGTCATCAGTTTGATAGATTTTCATGAATATTCCACACCTAGTGATGTTACTGGGAACTACTAGATATGAGTGTAGGGTTTATAGTGGTTTAGCTAGTATTCTTGTCATGCCTGCAGGTTCTTGGTTGTTAGTTTCTATATAATTGTGTTGTTACAAAATTTCTTTTCTACTTTCGCTACTTCATTAAAGCTGTTGAGTGCACTGTCTCATCCTTGTCATAGATGCCCTTGACATAGGTCCAAAAGGCATGGAACAACATAACTGGCGAATATCATGCAAAAATCAATAAAAAAATTCTTTGATTGACAAAACTCAATCCTAATTACCAATTGATCTTTGTTGGCGTCATTATTTCACTTTAAGCCAAAAGGAGAGGGGTGGCTAATGGCTATCCTATATATATATGATATGGAAAAAGGTATATTTGATAAGTCTGTGAAAACAAGAAAACACACCATGTGCACAATCTGCAACTTTTCTTATCCAATCTTTTGTGCAAGGAATCCTTCATCTGACTTTACCTATATATATTATAAAAATTTAATCTCCTTATATTCCTTTTCACAAATAATCAAAACAAAGACAAATTTCAACCATGAATTTTAGCCTGAAGCAATATGCAGCAGCAGCAGTCCTGTGACTGAACTGATGTCCTATCGCTTTCTTGCCCAAAACACTGCAAAACTTGCGTATATAATTAGTGTTATACTTATTGCCTCTTGTTCTTATTTAGAACAGAGACAAAAGCAAAAGCCATTCATTCTGGCTGGAAACTTAGCCTCCTCTTCATTAAATCATAGTTGGCTATTGTCGGTGAACTTTCAAGTTCAATGCACTGAAGACTGGTTGAATGCTTTAGTACGTAACTCCTTAAATGTTACAAGAATAGCTAACTTGCATATTATCCTATCTCTTTTTCCAGACACATTGTATGCACGCGCTTAATTTTGCTGGGTCTGTACCAAAACCAACCAGACCAACACCTCCGCTACACATGCCAGAGCAGCCAAACTGCTGTTAGTTTGGACTTTTTCCTTTTATACACACACACACCGCACACATATATATGATTTTTCTGAAATCTGTTGATTAAGTGTTCCTTTGTCTTCTTATTTTTGGCTAGACGAAAGAACAAGATTTTCGTAGGTTAAGTTATTATGTTGGTGTCTAGAGTTTTATTTAATTTTTAATTTTGTTTATATGATCTAAAAGCTTTATAATTGAGTTCCTACAATTTTAAAAATTTTTAATTTAATCTCTATTATTAAACATTCGTTAGATTAATGTTAAATTCTATTAAAATAATTAATTACGTGCCATTTTGACATTATAAATACATATGATTCATACCCAAAAAAAATGTATGTAAAAGTAAATAATAAAGTAAAATATTCACTCACTTGTGTGACATGTGAAGCTGTATTGCAATCTAAGTTAAATAGTTAGGATAAATATGGCATGAATTCATCATGAATATCAGAGTACTTAAATGATATATAATTTGTCATATTAACAAATTTAATAATTGTTGATAGTTTTATTTTTCCTGTTATTATTGTAAGAGTACACTTGGATAATTTGTTATCGCTAAATCGCTCTCTTGAACGGTTTCAAATTATGCACTTCTCTACAGTGACAAAGGTTTGGTGATATATATATATATATATATATGAATATACTTGGATTTTGTTTTCCCTAAATTCCTCACTTGTGCCATTACACACACACACACACATGGACTCATTAAATTAAAGTTTTTAAATGCTAGAGACCTAATTATAAAATTTTAAACTATGAGAATTAAATTAAAAATTAAATAAACTTGAGAATTATAGGGTAATTTATTTATTTTATTTTGCTTGCTAGTTTAAATAACAAGCAGCTTTAATGAGTATTACAAGAATGTTAATGAACTTTGTCCGTGCTTAATTAATTTTTTTTGAGGAATTAGTTGCAAATATTTTAATTCTAGGACTATTTAAATTACCAATAACTATCAATTATTGACAATTTCTTAAATACGATAAAAAGAGAAAGATCATTAAACAGCTATCCTTTGTTAACAACTTCCTATTTTGGACTAAAAAAATTTTAAAATATACAATAGTATAGATATGTCACAACTATAAGGATCACGCAATATAAATACTTAATTTAATGATTTTCTTAGTGCCAATTTTGAATGTTCATTTTTTTAATTTAATTTGATATATTATAACCATACTCCATCAACTTTCTACATATTTCATTCAATAAATTCTTAATTACTAAAAGAATTTAATTACATACTTACGATCTTAATTTATAAAAATAATCACTACCCAATTTTTAAGAGAAAAAAAAATTTTAAACATAGCTTATAAGTCTTTATTATTATCAAAATTTTTTAATAAAAATTAAGAAATTAATAACATGTAGTATGAAACTTTACATAACTCTTATCAAATTTAAAATCACTTAAATTACAAGTCTTTATAGTTTTACCAAATTTTGAAATGTAATTCTTTTTATTTTTATTTTGAGATTTTTTAATTAAAATATGATAAATATATTATTTTTTAATAATATTATGACAAATATATAGTGTTTGCAAATAATTATATAGTTTCCTAATGTCATGATAATATTAGAGAATCATACATTTATTGTGTTTTAATTAAAAAATTAATAATAAAAATATAATAAATTATATTTAAATTTAATTTATTAGCTTCTACACTTTAATTTCATGTCATTTGTTCCTATAATTTCAAAATGTTTATAAAAGAGCCTTTGTCCTCAGAGACCATTAAAATGCCATCAAGTCTGTGCTGATATGGCAAACATACGTTTGAAATGTGGCATTATATTGCTGCCAAGTCATTCAGAACTTGCCACGTAGCTCTACACATGAACAAATAATATAGAATGACCCATTTGTCCCCCTTTACTCCATCAGCACGAAGCGTTTCTCCCTTAAATCCTTCATCGCTGTCATCTTTGCCGCGAGTGGTAAATCGGCGACGAGTTGCTAGTATTATGTAACCTTTTTTGTGCATCATTATGTTTTTTTGGCTTCAAATTCTTGTACACTATTCCTAAATTGTGGAAATACTCCAATGTGAGGACCATTTCCACAACATGAAATTAAAACTATACAAGAAAATTACAATTCAAATTTCCTTCCCCACTTCTTCCAAGTCCCAACTCTTTCTTGGAATCTCATCCTTGAGCAGCCTAGCTAGCAATCCTGTCCTTTTCTTCTTCTTCTTTGGCAGATGGATCAGAAGCAAAAGCAACATGCTTTCTTTCTTTGAGATTAGAGTCCATTTTATGTTTCTTACCCTCCCGCTCATAACGGCTTTATTTTTTTATCATGTTTAACTCATAAAGAGGCCATCGAATTTCTTTTTCGTTTTTTCTCTGGCTTTTTTTTTCCTTGCAACCAAATAGGGAAGAAGTGCCATCATCAGAGAACATCTTCTCGATCTTTTTTTTATTTTTTTTAAGAAAATGGAGATTAGCACTAGGGCAATAATGAATGGTGTACCTAATGGTCTTCTCGACTTATAGAGCTCCTTGCAACTTGGGCAAGAGCGAGTGATCAAAACAATGCAGCACCTGCTATTCAAAGGATACCCTCTTGCACTCATCGCCATTGTTGTTCTCAGTGCCTTCCCCTTCTTCTGAATCATGCCTCTAAGGCAACATACTCACCAAAGCCATCGTCGTTTCTGGTAGCCGCAAACACGACGCAGTTGGCTCCACAACTCATGGCCGAGATCACTTTCATGTTGCTAACGTGTAGAGCTACGTGGCTAGGTGTTGGATGACTCGATAGCCGTGTAACGCTACATCATATTTTTGTCTGCCACGTTAGCACATAATTGGCCGTATTTGGATAGTCTCTAATGATAAGGAGTTTTTTTTTTAATAAACGCTTTGAAATTATAAGGAACAAAAACGTAGAAATTAAATTAAAATTTTAATAAAATTATAAAGATAAAAATATAGTTTAATCTTAAAATTTCATAAAATGACGTATATAACAATTAGGAATTTTGAGTTATTGTTTTGAGTCCTGTTTGATTAATAATTGATAAATTAATAATTTAATTTTTAAAAAGTTACTTTTTCATCAACTTAGTATTTTAATTTTTTTTAAAATTTAGTTCCCATTTTTTTTAAATCTAACTAATCTTTTATATAAGTAAATTTTCTCCAATTAATAAACAACAATTTACATAACTATTACTCATATCTTACACTGTTCATGAGGTTTTTCTTTTCTTTTCTTTTTTTTTTGGGGGAGGGGGGATGACGTGATTTAAGCAAATTTTAATGAATAAAATTTACTTATAATACATTGCTCAAACGACATCATCCATTCATTTCCTTGTTTGTCGTTTTTCCTTGTTGATTTTTTTCCCTTCTTTTTCACTCCGCGAAGCGTGATTAACTAGTGGCTGTGAGTCACGGTTGGAGAGAGATAGCGGGAGGGAGACCAAGGTTGGTGGTGGTGGTTGTTTTTCATGGCAACCCTTACCTCCTTCCTCTCGCCTTGTCTTCCTCATCTTCCTCATCTCCCCTCACATACCCGCTTTCGGCCCTCTCTCGTCTTCTGTATTTCTCCTTTGCGCTCTAACTTAAAGCCTAGAAATTTTCGGACCCCAATTCTGGTTGTTGCTTCATCAGCCCAATCTTTCGACGATTTCAGCTCCAAAAGGTTGAGATCCAATTCTTCCCAGGTTAGTTCTTTCATCTGAATTGTTCGTATGCTGTGTAATTTAATTTGACTTGTGGAACTCATTTTTTGTCAGTTTTCCTAGGGCGTCATGTAGCAATACCTAATTTTACATTTTTTTTGGTGCTTTTTATTGGTTCCTTTTCCCATCTGCCGAATATGAATTGAATTGGAAATTTTAGATATTGAGTAATGCACTTTTTAGTTTGTATGCTAACTCTGATTATGGTGAGAAGTCACTTGGAGCTGGCATGATATATCATTCCATTCAAATCAAGCCAAATGGATTAGTTAACCAACTTAGCGTTTAACTTAACAGGACAGTATCGTATTACGCTCAGTTATAATAGCATTTATAATTTTTGCCCTTGAGTTAGGTGTTGAGTTAGTTAAGTAATCCATTTAGCAAGATTTGAATGGAATGGTATACTGCGTCAGCACTGGTGGCACGGGATAGCTGTTACATAAGATAATTTTGTCACTTATGATATGCTGGCATGAACTCTATCATTTGCTGAAAGATCATGTTTTTGAATAAAGTATGGTTATCGATTGGTAGATGCTATTGTGGTACTCTGAGCCTGTTGCAAAAACTAGAGTGAGAAGCGACCTCATTTGATATTTTCCAATAAATTACCATATTGTATATAATTTTTTACTCTATGGGCATGGTTTTGACTCCTTTTTTACTAATAAAAGTTATTACGTTTTATACTAACATGTGTCAGCTTTCAAAATGATGGCCTTGGAGACGTGTCTTTTATTGCTTATTTGGAAAAAACTGCTGAGCAATCTTTTTGTAATATTCCTTGCATAGCATTGAGAATTGTTGGCGTGGTTTTCTGTAGTTGACTTTCTAGACGTTGTATTTGTTTTGTTTCACATTTGAGATATATAATGGTTTCCATTGTATTACATTAAATGTACACAACTTACGGATGAATATTTTATTTTAAAAAAAATATACTAATGAATATGTTTGCTCAATAATGGTTGTCAATATGATAGTAATTTTGACATTAGGGTGTTATTCTTTCAGAAATCAGTTCTTTTAGAGTTGATACAAGAGATAGAACCTCTGGATGTAAGCCATATCCAAAAAGATGTTCCACCAACTACAGTAGATGCCATGAAACGGACTTTATCTAGTATGTTGGGCTTGCTTCCATCTGATCAATTTCAAGTTGTCATTGAAGCCTTGTGGGAACCCCTCTCCAAGTTATTAATTTCTTCCATGATCACTGGGTAAGTTCAATATGTGTGTCAAATTCCTGAGTGAAATATTTTATATTCTCTGTATGACTGCAGACAGTATGGAGACCATAGGACTGATAGTATTGTTATATGAATGATGTTTGCTTTCCATCTAAATTTTAGTCTCTTGAATCATGTAATTAGTTTTTCCTCTTAATGACTGGTTTTCCTGGATTAGTGGCATACCTTACATAGATGAGAGAGTAATAGAGTTAGGCTCAACTCTTTTTTGCATATGAATGTACCTTGGCAAATGCTTATGCTTAATCAATGAATGCTTATGTAGTTTTAATGTTAAAGCGTTATGGAAAAAATTTCTTGCAATGCAGGTATACATTGCGGAACGCTGAATATAGACTTTGCCTTGAGAAGAACCTTGATATGCATGAAAGAGATCTAGAAAACCCAAAGGCAGAAAATACTGAGCTTGATGTACAAGGGTTACTACTTGACAGTGTAAATGTAATTGACTTACGTAGAAGGAATGATTTGTCTTCCAAAGTTGAGAAGGTGCATGAAGAGGCAATTGGGAATATTGATTTTCAAAACCTTGGTGAAATGTCTGCTGAAGTTCAACAGTATATTTATAATTTGCAATCTCGTTTGTCTTCCATCAAAAAGGTATGCTGACAAAATTCACGGATGTAGGAACAAAGAGTTTAGCATGAGATTTCTTGGCGCATCAAGTGGTCAATGTAATGTATTTTGTATTGGACATTGTTGATATCTGATAGTCAAATATCTCATGATATGCAATCTCAGCCATTAAATTTGGATATGTTCTAGTTTGTCTGCTTTGCTATGATTAATCTGCAATCATGTCCCCTATATGCAATTGGTCATCAGTGTGGTATATGGTTTTCTAATTGTCTTTTTGTTTTGTTTTATTGGGACGTTTGCAAAGGAACTTAATGAAGTGAAGAGGAAGAGTGCTGCTCTTCAGATGCAACAGTTTGTTGGGGAAGAAAAGAATGATCTACTGGATTACTTGAGATCTCTTCAACCTGAACAGGTTTCACCTTCTTGAGAAAATTCATAATTGGCATTGCTTTAGGACCTTAGTTATTCTTGTCTATGTTGTGTGATGTTTATGTGTTATAGTGTTCTGCTATAATTTAGCATTATGCAAATTTTCCTGGCCTTGGTTTGTCATCCTAGTATGTTATGTTCATTTATTTCTCTGAAACACTTGGATATGAAGTTCTGACAATCCTGCTTTGTTGTCATATTGTTGTATTGGTGTATTGTGTATGAACGGGCATGAAAGAAGGAAAGTGTGCTATTTGGTGAAAAGTAATTCTAATGCTCTCTGCTCTGATGCATTTGTTGCTTACCCTCTAGGCCTCTAACATTTATTGGATTTTTTTTCCCTGATAAAATGTTTGTTGTTTTTGATATAAAGCAGTTCACATGATTTTCCAAGTTAATCTCCCCTTAAAATTGTCTTCCATTCCTTCATTACAATGAAAAATCTCAGGATGTAACCAAACTCAGTGTTTTCGCTCACATTTAAAGTACCATCTTCTCTACTATGTTTCTTATTGACTATAGCATTATGAGCTTGTGCATATGTGTTCAACTAGGTTTTCAGTTCATATGTTTGTGTGTGTATTTTTTTTTTTTTAAGAATTTGGTCGGTTGTGTATATGACTAATGCTATTAGTTCCTAAGCAGGTAGCTGAGCTATCAGAATCTACATCCTCTGAACTTAAGAATACCATCCACTCTGTTGTCCATGGTCTCCTTGCTACCCTTTCTCCGAAGATGCATTCAAAAGCTTCAACTATGTCAGAGAATACAACTTCTGGAACAGTAAATGCTGGGATTGAGGATTGTGCTGAGTTTGTTGAGAACACTTCACTACAATTTCAGCCTGTTATTTCGTTAACTCGGGACTATCTGGCCCGTCTTCTCTTTTGGTTAGTTACTTACCTATGTACCTTATTTTATATGGATATATGTATTTATTTATCATACCGGAACAAGTACTTGAGAAGTGAAGATTTTGGATCTGCAAAACTTATCACTCTATTTCAGCGTTTATTTTCTACTTGTGGACACTTGATGCTTGTCCTGATCATTTCAGAAACTAAAATGTTTTGCTAACATCTTATTCGTACTGAGGATAGTACGTTGATGCCAGAAATTTTTTTGAGAGAGTGGGATGTGGGTGGGGTGAAGAAAAAAATGGTTAAGTAGAGGGAAAAAAAAGAGAGGGAGGGGGGGGGGGGGTGGGACAAAATGCCGTACCCAAAAGTTCACTATAATGGCAAAATAAAATGTTCAGAATAAAGCTTGAGAGATGATTTGTCATGTTTGGCAGAAAGCTGTTTTTCTGTGCTGTGCCTGCTGATGCTGATGTTCTCAACAAAACTGACTATTGGTTGCCCTTTTTTTTTTTTTTGCTTTGAAGGTGCATGCTGTTGGGACACTATCTCAGAGGCCTTGAGTACAGAATGGAGTTGATGGAACTGCTATCCCTGACTGGTGACAGCTGAGAATGATTCCCCTGGCAGTGAGCAAATTGCTTGAATGCTGATCTGGTTTTGGCGGTTCAATCTGTATATAGACGTGTCTGCTTTCTTCGCGCTTTGTCTTTTCAACATCAAGAGATTAGAGCCCAGATGCAAGTGCAAGCTATTTCTGCTTGGAGAATTCAAAGCTTGTATAAGAATACGTCCTGTCTTGTTCTTTCCTGATAAATTGCCAATTCGCTCCATCTCTTTTTGGTTCTTGCTGGACCGTCGGACAAACAAAGTGGATTTATTGTTGCCAGGTTATATATCACGGATCGTGGAAATGTCGAGACGTACTAAGGCAGTCCGAGGTGCAAGATGTAGATGTGATGTTTTAACATCAAACTATCATTTATCATCTTGATCCAGTAATAAAGAGCTGATAAAATTATGAATAAATTTCTAGTTGTGTGAATACTTTTGAGTGTGTTAACTTTCTGCAATTGTTTTAATACTTACATTTGTAAAGTTATGCCAACTGATTATTCTGCACTTTCTATTTCGTACCACTGTCCTGTACACATCATGTTGGCTGGAATATACTTCACCTGTAGGGTTAAAGCTACTATTGATGTTATATCTACGCGTATTCTATGAGAAGCTGCTATATTGGGTTCTTCCTTATATGGAATTTTAAAACAACAAAATAGCCATAGCTATGCATTCTTAGAACTGAAAATGAT